>JBBGZY010000138.1:2507500-3707500 GCA_037952925.1 Lithobates clamitans | reverse complement strand
CTGGAGGACTGTGCTGGGGAAGTTAGACTGGAGGGCTAGTAAAGGGGCAGCTGCAGCCAGGTGGGTTGGCAGTGCCTGAAGAGGTGGTGCTGGGATTTGTAGCCACCGGAGGAAGAGTACAAGCTGGACACTTTAATATTTTTGCTACACAACTAAGGGGCCTTGGGTTCCTGCCTGTAATAGTGAAATCAAAAAGAAAAAAAATCACTGCTACAATACCCTTAAACAGTACCATAGGGTCACCAATTACTTGAAATGATTCCCAGCCCATCAATTCCTGAACCTCCTGATCACATCAGGTGTGGTATCTTTAAGGAAAAAACAGCATACAGAAAGAGATGAGGATTACAAATTTCCGAGATTACCTTATTCCTACACCAGGAATTGAAAGATTAAAGGCATTGAAACAATGTTGCAAAAATTAAAATGATACACTACAACCAGTGCAAACAATTAAAAGACAACGTTTTCAGTAGGGATGAGCCGAACACCCCCCGGTTCGGTTCGCACCAGAACCTGCGAACGGACCGAAAATTTGCACGAACGTTGGAACCCCATTGACGTCTATGGGACTCGAACGTTGGAAATCAAAAGTGCTCATTTTAAAGGCTAATTTGCATGGTATTGTCCTAAAAAGGGTTTGAGGACCCGGGTCCTGCCCCATGAGACATGTATCAATGCAAAAAAAAGTTTTAAAAACGGCCGTTTTTTCGGGAGCAGTGATTTTAATGATGCTTAAAGTAAAAAAAAGTGAAATATTCCTTTAAATATCATACCTGGGGGGTGTCTATAGTATGCCTGTAAAGTGGTGCGTGTTTCCCGTGCTTAGACCAGTCCCTGCACAAAATGTCATTTTTAAAGGAAAAAAAGTCATTTAAAACTGCTTGCGGCTTAATGTAATGTCGGGTCCTGTCAATATGGATGAAAATCAGTGAGACAAACGGCATGGGTACCCCCCAGTCCATTACCAGGCCCTTTGGGTCTTGTATGGATATTAAGGGGAACCCTGCACCCAAATTGAAAAAGGAAAGGTGTGGGGCCCCCAGGCCCTATATACTCTGAACAGCAATATACAGGCGGTGCAAACAAGACAGGGGCTGTAGGTTTTTTGTCAAGTAGAATCTGTTTGTAATTTTGAACTGGTAAATTTTTAACGTGTTTAGCTCCAGCCAAAAAATCTATTTTAATGCTTTTTAGAAAACCTAGGGAAGGGTTATCACCCCTGTGACATTTGTTTTGCTGTCTGTGCGTCTCTTCAGAAGATTTCACCTCACTTTTTGTCCCAATGACAAATGTTTTTTGAAAATTTGGGGTTTTTTGTGAAACAAGGATTTGTGATAAAGCATCAGTGGAGAGGAGAAAAGTTGTTCCCATATTAACTCTTACAGGAGAGAATTTCCCTTCCTAGGGGTAGATTTCATCTCACTTCCTGTTGTCTCCTTCCGTTTGCAAGTAGGAGTCCTTTGTAAGTTGGATGTTTGAAAGTAGGGGCCTGCCTTATATACTCAGTAGAAATTTGGGCCTTAGGTGTTGTTGTGGCCACAACACTGTAAGCCCTCACAGGGCCCTGCTGTGAAATATTAGATCAAGAATTGTAATTACATGCCCTTGTTAAACAGGGGCAGAAAAATTGGGCCTTTGGTTGTGGTGCTGGTGCCACAACACTGTAAGTCCTCACAAATACTCTTGGTGGGCGCAGAAACGGGCCCTGCTGTGAAATATTAGATCAAGAATTCTAATTACGTGCCCCTATTGAACAGGGGCAGAAAAATTGGGCCTTAGGCACTGGTGCTGGTGCCACAACACTGCAACCCCTCACAGATACTCTAGTTGGAATGCAGGAACTAGCCCTGCTGCAAAAAAATTGCATGAAAAATTGTAATTACATGCCCCTGTTAAACAGGGGCTGAAAAATTGGGCCTTAGGCACTGGTGGTGGAACTGGTGGCGCCCAGAACCAAAAATGCTATCATCATGATCATTGAGGAAGAAGAGGATAATTACTCAGTATAACAGGCTAGTCACTCAGCATCAGCATAGGCAGTCTTTGAAGGGATCTGACATTTCAAAAAAATGTATTCGGTTACATCAGCATCAGGTGCTTGGTAGCTGGTGGTGATCCAAGACTGATTCATTTTTATGAAGGTCAGTCGATCGACCGAGTCGGTGGACAGACGCACTCTGTGATCAGTTACAAAGCCTCCAGCAGCACTGAATGTGCGTTCCAAAAGAATGCTGGATGCAGGACAGGCCAGTAGCTCAATTGCATATTGTGCAAGCTCTGGCCAGTGATCCATCCTCAAGACCCAGTAACCCAGAGGATTTTCGGTGGGAAAGGTGTTCAAGTCAGATCTTGCCCCTAGGTATTCCTGCACCATGTAAAACAGACGCTGGCGATGGTTGCTGGAACCGATCATACCTTGGGGCTGCGGACTAAAAAATTGTCTGAGCGCATCGGTCAGACGACCAACTTCTCCACCGCTCCTTCTTTGACTGACCGAAGCCTCAGCAACACGTTGTCCAGAAACAGGAGTTTGTAACCTCCCAGTCTCTGGGAACGCGTTGCACAGACCTTTCTGCAAGGCCTCCCGAAGATGTTTCATCCTCTGCTCCCTCAGACGACGGCAAGATAAGGTCTGCAACCTTACCCTTGTAACGTGGATCAAGGAGGGTTGCCAGCCAGTATTGATCCTTCTCCTTGATACCACGAATACGAGGATCCTTCCACAGGCTTTGCAGGATCAGGGAGGCCATGCAGCGTAGGTTTGCTGATGCATTCGGTCCGGAGTCCTCTGGGTCACTAAGGACGACATGATCCACAGCCACCTCCACCCAGCCACGTACAAGTCCATGTGTTTCTTGGGACTGTATGATCCCTTAAAGACTGCTGCTGATGCTGAGTGCCAGGCTCCACCTCCATACTGACACAATCCTCCTCCTCCTCGTCCTCTTCCTGTGTGATCGGCGGGCACGCAGGAACACTGTCTGGATAAAGGAGGCCTTGAGAGCTAAGGAAGTCCTCCTCTTCCTGCCTCTGTTCTGCCTCAAGTGCCCTGTCCATTATTCCACGCAGCGTGTGCTCCAACAGGTGGACAAGGGGGACAGTGTTACTGATGCATGCACTGTCACTGCTCACCATCCTCGTGGCCTCCTCAAATGGTGACAGGACAGTGCATGCATCCCTGATCATGGCCCACTGGGGGAAAAAAAACAAGCTCCCCTGACCCTGTCCTGGTGCCATAGTCGCACAGGTACTCATTGATGGCCCTCTGCTGCGTGTGCAGCCGCTGCAGCATGGCCAACATTGAGTTCCACCTGGTGGGCATGTCACAGATTAGGCGGTTCTTGGGCAGGTTAAATTCCTTTTGGAAGTCTGCCAGCCGAGCACTGGCATTATATGACCGGCGGAAATGCACACAGACTTTCCTGGCCTGCCTCAGGACATCCTGTAAGCCCGGGTACCTGCCCAAGAACCGCTGCACCACCAAGTTAAGGATGTGAGCCAAACAGGGCACATGGGTCAGTTGTCCTTGTCGGAGGGCGGAGAGGAGGTTGGTGCCATTGTCGCAAACCACCATTCCTGCCTTAAGTTGTAGTGGCGTCAACCACCTCTGAACCTGTCCCTGCAGAGATGACAGAACCTCTGCCCCAGTGTGGCTCCTGTCCCACAAGCACACTAGCTCAAGCACCGCATGGCATCTTTTGGCCTGCATACTTGCGTAGCCCCTTGAACGCCTACGGAGAACCGCTGGTTCAGAGGACAAAGCACAGGAAGAGGCCATGGAGAAAGAAGAAGAGGAGGGGGTGGAGGAGAGAGGTGTGTCAGAATCATTAGTAGTGGTATTTTGGAGGCGTAGTGGCGGAACAACCTCCAACACTACTGCACCTTGTCCTGCATCCTTCCCAGCTGCCAGCAGTCACCCAATGCGCAGTGAAACTTAGGTAATGTCCCTGTCCATGCCTGCTGGACCATGAGTCAGCGGTAATATGCACCTTACTGCTGACTGCCCTGTCCAGCGAGGCATGGACATTGCCTTCCACATGCCGGTAGAGAGCCGGAATCGCCTTCTGTGAGAAAAAGTGGCGTTTGGGTACCTGCCACTGAGGAACCACACATTCCACAAACTCACGGAAGGGGGCAGAGTCTACCAACTGAAAAGGTAGCAGTTGAAGTGCTAGCAGTTTTGCCAAGCTAGCATTCAACCGCTGGGCATGTGGATGGCTGGGAGCGAACTTCTTTCGGCGGTGCAGCAGCTGGGGCAGGGAAATTTGCCTGGTACAATCTGACGTCGGTGTACTAAAAGCAGATTGGCCACAAGTACTTGGCTGTGACACACCTAATTCTACACCTTCATTCCTTTTAGTGCAGGTCTCAGAGAGGACTGAAGGTATAGTGGGGTTGGAGATCTCACCTGATGAGGAGCAAGGAGAGGTCCTCTTTGTTCTTTGGTGTGGGTCTTTTAGATACGCTTGCCAACGAACTGCATGGCAGGTCAACATATGTCTGGTCAAGCATGTGGTGCCCAAGCGGGAGATGTTTTGGCCATGTGAGATACGCTTGAGACATATGTTGCAAATAGCAGCGAGGAATCTGGTGCACTCTTCTCAAAAAAGGCCCACACCAAAATAACGTGCAGAGACAGCAGCGCCCTGCACATGCGGAGCTTTGCGGTGTGATGCAGTCAGTGTGCTGCCCTTAGGCTGGCCCCTGGAGGGCATCCTGCCTTGTTGGTAATGTGCTTCCTCCTTCTCTCTCCTATCAGGCACCCACGTTGAGTCAGTGACCTCATCATCCCCTCCCTCATCACTGGAGCAAACCTGGCAGTATGCTGCAGCAGAGGGAGCATGACTGCCAGATTGCTGTCCTTCTTGGGTACCCCCTCTGTCCGTGCTCACGTTACTGCCTTCATCTAGCTCACTATCATCATCAGAGCCTTCTAAACGCTGGGCATCCTCCTGGAGCATGTACCCAACAATGTGGTCAAACAGTTCGAGGGACTCCTCAGGAGGACATGGTGGGGCTAGGGAAGGAGTCACTGATGCCATTGAGCCGAGGGAAGAGGCCGCATTGGCAGCTGCTTTGCCAGACAAAGTACGCTGAGCATGGGTGAGAGAGGATGAGGAGGATGAGGACGGCTTGGTCATCCACTCGACCAAGTCTTCCGCATGTTGCGGCTCAACACGGCCAGCTGTCGAAAAAAAGGCCAAGCATGTCCCACGGCCACGTGCTGATGAGGATGCACCGTCTCCACGACCAGCACTGTTGCCTCTAGACACAGAGCCTGCTTGCCCTCTTTTATTGGCTTGTGACTGTCTGCCTCTCCTTGTTGGCCTTCCAGACATACTAATGGCCGGCAGTGAGATGTAGCTGCACTAAGCTGGGATATATATATATATATATATATATATATATATATATATATATATATATATATATATATTGATACTGCAGCTAGCAAAATCAACTGCCTGCCTGTAGTATGGGAACACCACCAATCTTCTACAGGTAACTTTAGCTGAACACTGTGTAGAGGACGCACTACACTAACTTGTAGCTTTAGCTGAACACTGTGTAGAGGACGCACTACACCAACGTTAAAATAATGTAGCTGCCTGCGGTAGTAAGAGGATCAGGAAAACACCACCAACCTTCTACAGATAGCTTTAGCTGAACACTGTTCAGAGGACGCACTACACTAACTTGTAGCTTTAGCTGAACACTGTGAGGAGGACGCACTACACTAACGTGTAGCTTTAGCTGAACACTGAGGAGGACGCACTACACTGAGCCATAATCGGCCGAAGCCACCCTGGCTTTGGCCAATTACAGCTCTCTCTACAGACGGCGCTGTGATTGGCCAAGCATGCGGGTCATAGTGCATGCTTGGCCAATCATCAGCCAGCAATGCACTGCGATGCCGCAGTGAATTATGGGCCATGATGCGCCACATGAATTTGGCGCAAACGGCCCATATCGTTCGCAATTCGACGAACAGGCGAACAGAAGATGTTCGAGACGAACATGGGTTCGCCTCGAACGCGAAGATCATCCCTAGTTTTCAGTAATAGGTACAAAAAGCTGCTAGCAATACACCATGATCATACACTTCCTTCATGCACACCTTTGGGACACGGGAAGGGGAAGAATGGTGAAGAATTTCTAATCCGGATTGATTCAGGACATGAAATGGCACACAGTCAATGTGTATAGTGGATAATTCCTGAACAGGCAATGCAGATAATCAAAGGAAAATCTATCCAAAAGATATCCCCCTCAGACCAGAAATGCCATCAATTGTGAAGCAGTTGTCACTGAAAGGTAAGAGCCTGGGAGGATCCTGGCTACTGGGTTGGCTGTATGGATATGCTGTAGTGGGCTGGAGCTGCACAAGGATATGATAGCTATTTGCAGTGAAGTCCTGCCTGTAGTAGGCCATTGCTTTTTATCTAATGACTGTCAGATCTTCACACTGTGGTCAAGCTGGGTTCTGCAAGCAAATGAGTGCTGGTGGAAGGAGTGGAACTGTATATAGAGACTGTATATAGGAAGAGTTGTCCCTGAAGTTTGTTGTTGAAGTCAAGTGGGCACCCCATAACCTCCCATCCCTATCCATGTTAATCAATTCAATCAATTACTAACAAAAAAAACAATGTCACAGATTATTCTCTTGTCTAGGGTAGTTCAGATAAGCTACTACCATACTCAAGCTTGCCTTGCATACACACGGTCACACAAAAGTTCTCTGAACTTTCGACCGACAGGAACGCGGTGACGTACAACACTACAATGAGCCGAGAAAATGTTAAATGCTTCCAAGCATGCATCGAATTGTTTCCGAGCATGCATAGGAATTTTGCACGTCGGAATTGCTACAGAAGATCAGAATTTCCGATAGGAACTTTTTCTGTCGGAAATATAGAGAACCTGCTCTCGATCTTTTGCTGGTTGAAATTCCACCAGCAAAAGTAACATGCAGCATACACAAGGTCCGAATTTCCAACCAAAAGCTCACATCGGACTTTTTCTGGCGGAATTTCCGATCGTGTGTACGGGGCATTACCCTTAAAACTTAAATAATGACACCGAAACAGTGTTGGAGTTAAAATGGCTGGTATGGCCTTTTATTTAAACCAAAAACCATAGTTAAACATAAACATTGTAAATACCAGATCAAATACAAATAACTGGTTGCAGATCCTAGACGACACTATCTCCCACAACTTGGAATCTGTGGTACCGTTAAGTCAGGTTCTGTCCCCAGCCGCCAAACAGCGCCTCGAGGACTCCCTAACTGACCACAGACCCCTACCACCTTAACTATCCAGTCAGTCTAGACTGAAACCAGACCAACAGGAGGACTCCATACCTGAGATGGGTCCCACCATCTCATCAATATAGTGCATGTCATATACCTTCTTTAAGGACCCCAACCGTCAACAACCTTCTTCCAGAACCTAAAACCGACCTCTTCATCAGGGTGGGAGCGAGGGACGTTCCTACTCTGATTTCCAATCTGCAAGTGACGCGCCTTTCGCTCCTCCCCTCAACTACTAGCTATCCATCTCCTCCCCATCACCCGTAGCTCGTCCAATCAGGTAAGAGCCTATTTCTCCATTTTGACCAGCCCCATGACTTAACCTATTATGGCCTAGTAGCTACTTCCACCCTGTCATGTATGTCCTTTGCTTACATTTTATTACAGATCTGTACATATCTGTCTCAAGAGTGCCTGTGAAAATTCATGGCTGTGCAGGGTGGGGGATTCCAATTTTTTACTGCGGCTCCTTAAGGGGTGCGCTACATTTAGATTATAACTCTTTACCCAGGGCATCAATAACACTATTAAAGCATAATAATTAAGAAAGTTACCAGCTCTCCCCAAATTGCACGCACAGTCTCCGGTTTTAAATTTAGCCCTAATATACATTGTGATGGCAGCTGGACCAAAATATTATTGTATTTAGACTGCATCCAGCATAAATCCAGCTGCCATCACTGTTATAAAAGAAAATCATACGTCCGATACACACACTGCCAGGCATGCCCAAAGTAAGACACTGGGGGTTATTTACGAAAGGCAAATCCACTTTGCACTACAAGTGCACTGCAAGGAAGGAAGGAAGTGCAGTCACTGTAAAGCCGAGGGGGACATGCAAGGAACATAAAAAACAGTATTTTAGCTTGCACATGATTGGATGATAAAATCAGCAGAGCCTCCCCTCATTTCAGATCTACCCCTCAGATTTACAGTGACTGCACTTCCAAGTGCAATTGTAGTGCAAAGTGGATTTGCCTTTCGTAAATAACCCCCAATGTTTGGATGAATATCAGCTCTGCCCTGTTTCACAGCACGTACCCTTCCCCTCCTACCCTAAAGCTCTCAAATTTGCCAAGCAATGCCATGGAGAGTAAAGGCAATCTGGGTGAATGGACCAAGCATGACTAATACTATCTATTATGGTTCAAATTTCAGGAATCATGTTATCATACTATTATGAATGTATGAATAAGACAACATTTTAAATACGGTGGAGTTACCTTTTTGAGTAACGGTGAAACAAAAAGGATGCGATGGTCCACTTTCTTTTTTTTTATCACTGATATATATAGTTCTTGCCACCATGCAGTAGTCTCCTTCATATACATCTGTTTTGATTATTTTTGAAGGCCCTGTCATTTCTATTTTCCGTGGTTTCTATAATCATATACACAATGTGAAAATTAGTTTGATTTAATTATACAAACAACAAGAATTAAACATTTAAGAAACTAGGAATGACATGATTGATAGGGAATTGATAGGATTTAGTATGCATTTTACCTCCCACACAGTTTTTTTTAAACTGCTAGAAATACACAAAAAACTTCAATATTTTCACCAAGATTTTATCTTTAAACAGCTTCAGTTTTTTGGCTGCTAACTTGAAGGATGAATTGTTTTACAGTGCTTGCAGCTAAAAGGGCCAGCTCTTTTACTGCTAATACTGCTAATATTTAAAAACTTGAATGTCCATAGAGGAGCCAAAAGTTCACTATCTGTCATTTAGGGCCTCTTTCCGCTCATAGATGCCCTGCAAATCAGCCCGGTGTAAACAAACTCCACTGTCACACTGCGCTGCACAGACTTTGCTGAGCTACACACCACAGATAAATCTATGGAGGTTGCCCCTTTTCTTTTTATGTCTCTCCAGCCATCATCCTGGTCTGTCATACAAAAAACACTTTCACTTTAATTGTGCCAGAAATGTCTATTTATATTAATAGTGAGCAAAAGGTAAAAGATGCAGAGAACCTCCTAGGGAACCAACTAAACAGCTGTGGCAATAGTGAACCAGTGTTCCCTCCTTATACCATGAGTGTACTCATTTACAAGTTCTGTTCTGCTCCCAGCTGCCCTGCCCCACCACTTCCTCCTCCTGTATCTGCTTGCCTAGGATGTTCACATAAGGCTCTGCTGCCAGGACACTTGCCCCCCTGCTCACGAAGTAGGGAACAGATTCTTCCAGAAAAAGCTCATTTTCACAAGAAATGCATGAGAGAGGAATCCCTTGTTTGTACAGTCTGGGGCTAAGCACTCCTCCTCCTGACCATCCTGCAGAGGGATTCTCAGACTTCACTCAGAGCTCCAATTTGTTGGAAGAACAGCAGATAGCTTTCTATACTGTGAAGTATATACTGTATGCATTATACCAATCTATCCAGCAGGTGGCACTGTAGTGTGTATCTATGGTAATGTGATCAGAGGAATAATTATCTTTCTTATTGTATGTGTTCTCTTGTATTCCTGCTTCCTGTTCCATGAAAAGACATATTAAAACCAATCCCCATTTATGAAGACAACCGGGGATTTGTAAGGCTTACGCAATCAGAAAGGGTCAATCCTAGAACCAAACACATAAACGTCAAGTATCACCTACTGAGGAAAAATCAAGTGCAAGGTGTTATTGACATTCAATATTGCCCATCAGAGGAGATGACTGCCGATGCACTGAAGGAATGTTATAGTTATAATCAGAAGAAGCTGAATATAATTTGACAAGGCACATGCTGTTGAGAAGGGATGTTGGAAGAACAACAGTGGATAGCTTTCCATACTGTGAACTATATACGGTATGCATTATACCTATCTATCCAGCAGGTGACACTGTAGTGTGTATCTATGGTAATGTAATCAGAGGAAGTGTTATCTTTCTCAGTGTATGTGTTCTCTTGTCTTTTCATGGAACAGGAAGCAGGAATACATGTCAAAACCAATTCCCATTTTTGAGGACAACCAGGAATGTATAAGGCTTACGCAATCAGAAAGGCTCAATACTAGAACCAAACACATCAACGTCAAGTATTACCTACTGGGGGACAATCAAGAGCAAGGTGTTTTGACATTCAATATTGCCTGTCAGAGGAGATGACTGCCGATGCACTGGAGGAATGTCATAGTTATATCCAGAAGAAGGTGAATTTGACAAGGCACATGCTCTCGAGAAGGGATGTTGGAAGAACAACAGCGGATAGATTTCTATACTGTGAACTATATATTGTATGCATTATACCTATCTATCCAGCAATTGGCACTGTGTGTATCTTTGGTAATGTGATCAGAGGAAGTGTCATCTTTCTCAGTGTATGTGTTCTCTTGTATACCTGCTTCCTGTTCCATGAAAAGACATGTCCTGATATTTCTCCATGAAAGTAAAGCGTATTGCTGTATACAAGAAGCTTCCAGAGCATGATTTCAATACTCTGCACAACAACCTTAAGTCTCTATGACCACCCTACCCCTCCCCCTTCCGCCCCTTATTTCTTCAACTCCTCCTCCAATTTCTTCCTTCTGTGTGATGCAGGCACAAGCAGAGGCACTGGGGTTCTGGGGTTATATGAGAATAGTAACTAATGTATCATACATAGTGAAGAACTGGTGAAAACAGTCCACCACCAGTTCGTGGCCTGGTGGACCCAGATATTTCTACCTACTATCACATTGTTTTGTATTTTCATTTTTGCTAAAATGTACAGATTTACTTTTTCCCTCAGAAAGCCACCCCTGCAAAAAAATGCAAACTGGATAAAAATAATGGCTGCTGGAAGGTATGCTGCAAGGGAGAACCAACTGGATTTTGTGGAGCCACCGCATTTGGTGGGAGCCTCATTCCTATCCCTCTTCAGTCCTCACTGACCTTTTTCTGTGAGGTTTTTTCCAGAGACAAAAGGGCAGGAAGCAGAAAAAATGAAGTATTCCATCCTACAGCCATAGACTGCCTGCTCTTCCCTGCAGTAAAGCATTGAAGCTCAAAGCATCAGTCCCCAACACCCACCCCACTGTCTTTAGTAACGACCTTCCTATGCCAGGTTTTTGCTGGAGTGCAAAAAACTATATATATATCCCCAATTTACCTAAGTTCCCAGCTCCTGTATTCCAGCTTGGCACTTCAACTGCTTCCATACAAGCTGAGATAAATCCCCTTCTACCTCTAGTTAATGGCCTGGGCAGTTCACACACACTTCCTCACCAACCATCACTACTTTCTTCTGGCTAGAAGGCACTTGACTTTGCACTTGTTTTTATTCCCTAAAAATCATTTAATTGATTTTTTTTAATTTTTAAAAATGTTATATCTTTTTCCCTGTTTCATTGTTTTTATTCAGAATTTCAAATGAACATTATAATGTAGTACAGAAAAAAATTTATTATGCACAAATACATTGTAATAATAGGTTAGGATGACTATAAGTCAAATCAACCCAAGATCTTAAATACCGTATATGTATGAGTATAGATGTTTAAATTATGAGAATATGTATACGTAGATAACTTTCAAAAAGGATTTGAGATATTAAAGAAGTCAAGAACATATTAATTGAAATTCATACCCAATATATATAGAGTCTCTAAAAGTATCCAATAAAATATGGATGTGTTTTATATGTCATCCTAATATGAAAAATAGGTGTCTCATCGGGTCCAACTGAGACCCTATTAGTCCATAAGGAAAGTCAGAAATAGAAAACGGAAGAGAGAAAGAGGTGAGGAAGAAAGAAATGACAGATATAGAGTACTGCATGCAAACTTATTTGTGTATGAGAGTTTTGTAAGCTGATATATCTTAGGATTCATTATCCAAATAATCCAGGGTTTCCAGGATTTCTCAAATAATACTAACCTATCACTTAAAATGGCTGAAAGAAGCTTATTAACTATAATCCAAGACAGTTTAACTTTGAGTCTATTAAAACGGAAAATTGTTATCAAATACTTACCGTAATTTTCCTTTCCTGGCCCATCCTCACGTCAGCACACAATGGGTTAACATCTCCTCTGGAGCCCCACATTACCATTACCTGTATAGCTGAATAAAAGGCAGCTCCTCCCCAATTAAGACAGTTCGATAACTTAGCCTGCGACAGGTCACAAGGGAGGGAGTCCTGTGCTGACGTCAGGATGGGCCAGGAAAGGAAAGTTATGGTAAGTACTTGATAACAATTTTCCGTTTTACTGGCCCATCCTCCCTTCGGCACACATTGGGATATACCAAAGCTTAAAGGGGTTGTAAAGGTAAACATTTTTTCACTTTAATGCATTATATGCATTAAGGTGAAAAAACTTTTGACAATACCGCCGCCCCCAGCCCTGCCGTTTTACTTACCTGACACCTCGAATCTCCGCTGCTCGTTCCCGTCATCTCTATTGCAGCTCAGCCTGGTCGCTGATTGGCTGCGGTGGATGGATTGAAAGCAGCGCAGCCATTGGCTCGCGCTGCTGTCAATCACATCCGATGACGCGGCGCGCCGGGGGGCGGGGCCGAGTCATACAGTGAGCTATAGCCGCCGGCTGTATCACGGGAGCGCGCCCGCAAGAACTAACCACCATGCGAGGGAGCTCGCATTAAGGTGGATAGTTCTTGTGGGGAGGAGCTGAAACAGCCGCCGAGGGACCCCAGAAAAGCAGGTTCGGGGCCACTCTGTGCAGAACGAGCTGCACAGTGAAGGTAAGTATAACATGTTTGTTATTTTTAAACAATAAAAAAATTACCTTTACAACCCCTTTAATTTTAGGGTGGGAGAGAACAATTAAGAAAGACACCAACATCCAAAGAAAAGATGCTAAAACCAGAAAGAATTGATCCCTCTGGTTCCACACATGCTGGTCACATATTTTATTTGTAAGGTTGAATGAAGGTCGCAACAGACCTTCAAGCTAGCCCTTACCTATATCCTCCAAGCAATCCTGGCATAACTGCCTCAAAGGCTGCCACCCCTAGTCAAATAGGCTTGCAATTATTTCAGAGCAGAAACGCGTACTTCCTGCATGCCAGTTTAATCATCCTGGTACTTTGACAAAGTTCCCCTACTTTCCAGTTTTCCTGGAAACTGGATACCACTTTAAAATTGAACTTTGGGGATAGACGTGGTATCCCTATCCCTGGTAAAAAAGAAAAAAACACCAAAGTGCCCTTGCTGGAAAGTGTTGCAATCTTCAACATCCTTCTGTCAGAAGTAGTTGTCAGGAGAACTAGTTTTACCATGCAGTACTTCAATGGAAATGAAACCTGTTGTTGCAAAGGGTGCTCTCAGATCCAAGCCTAAGTGCCACAGAGGGAACAAGGATTTCCCTCAAGGTCATATATATATATATATATTGTTATCTGGAAGAAGCATCTGGTCACTGGCTTTGCACCTATCTGCAGCCTGTGAAAAATAAAGTAGAGATCCCTTAAATGGCGTTGTATTCCAGACCAACCCCTAGAGCTGACTGTAAAATGTCAAGGATATTGGCTAGAGCAAGGAACACAGGAGAGAAAGCTTTGCTGAGCAAACAAAACAAACTTCTCTCATATCCCCTCCTATGTATTCATGGATGATCTTCTAATCACCAGGATCTGAACAACATCAGATGAGAATCTCTGCACCTCTAGTGTAGCCTATTCCATAGCCAGGCTATTAAAAGTAGTCCAATTGGATTGGGGTGCTGTTACTGACCTTGCCATAGAAGAATTCACTTGATCAGAGAAAAAAAATCAAACAGAAAATTCCATGGCACCCTGCGCCTTGTATGATGGAGTCTTTGCATTGATATCCTGTTGCAAATATCAGAAGCTGCATGTTCAGTGAAGTCTGCCTGAGAACTACTGCTGCAATGCCCTATAGGGCCAATATTTACATAACTGAACCAATAATTGATTTTGCTTCCTTGGCAAAAAGACCAATTTTAACTAAGTGGTTCTCTGCCCCACAAAAAGTTTCTTCGCAAGATGAAACAAGAAAAGACCTGATGTCCCCTTGTCAGGCAATGTAGGTTACTACTGTCTTGTTGTCAACCTTACTCAGACCCCCCCCTCAAAGATCCTGAAAGGCTTGCAATGCTAGAAAAAGGCTTCCTTCCATATTCAAGATACTTTGGGAGCCTGTGCTTCACCGCTCTCCAATGGTCTTCTTGCACTTGTTTCTTCAGATCTTGGATTCCCAAGCCCCAGAGACTGACATCTAGTTTCAGGATCATCCTATCTCCTGAGCTGAGAGGCAGGCCTCCAAAAAAGCACGGTGGCAATGTCCAAAATTCCAGTTCTTGTTGAATTTGTATAGACACAAAGATTTTCTGATCCATAGATAGCCCAGCTCATAGGCTAAAGAAGGCAAAATTGAAACGCCCTCCTGTGCCACCTGGCCCAAGGTACCACCACTGCCAACAATATCTTTCAAAAGATTCCTGGGACTGTGCCAATTCTGTAAAAAAGCACCTAAACTGGAAGTGACATCTGGCCACTAAAAATCTCACATGCCTCTGGTGCTCGGCATTGATCAGTAAATGGAAATATGAGTCGGCCGGTCGATTGATACCAACTGGTCCTCCAGCTGAACTGTCCCTGTGACTGTCTGTATGAACCATCTTGACCAATTGGAGTATATGAACACATTTGATTCCTTCAAACTAAAACAGACCAGAAGGCTCCTGCCTTAGGTACTAGAAAAAATGGGGAGAAAGGCCCCCAGATGATTCCATGTTTGCGGCATCACTAGCATTATGGCCTTGTAGAGTATAAAAATCTTGTCAACATCTTCTCTTCTGAGATCTGTTGGACAGATGACCAAGTTATAAAAAGGCAAAGACACTTGCTGCACCAGATACTAGAGGGCACCATCCACCCCTGGAAGTGCAGTGCACAAACATACATCAGCCATCATATATGGATAAAGTTTAGAGAACCTGTTACTGTAAATAGGTCTTCTAACAAGGTATCTGTCATCCTTCATCAATGAGCACTTTACGCTCTATCATTATGGGTGTTGCTTGTGGTGTGGATATCTGTAGCATCCTATCCGCAATAGCTGCCTTAATAGGGCTTAGAATTTTGCACAACCACATCCTTGTGAGGCAAGCTGTGCAAATTCATTTCTTTGCCAGACCCAAAATGCATCGTGTGCTAGGTCAGGTATTCTCTATCATGCTGACATAAATGCATTTGTGCCAGTTTCCTGGATCCTGTCCCTTCACAGGGTAAGGCCCCTTTCACACTTATACGACTTGTCCCACGATTTTGTACTGCAAAATCGTATGACAAGTCATTCTCCATGATTTTCAATGACTACCATTCATATTGGCACGACTTTAAGTCGTGCCGACTTGAAAGTAGTCCCTGCACTACTTTGGTCCAACTTCTATGCGAGTTGTACTCCATAGACCTCAATGTTAAACCCTGAAGTAGCATGCAAGTCCTGCCTGAATAATATAGACACGACTTCAGCACGACTTTGTAAGCACAAGCCTGGCCTCGCTATTCGGGAAAGGAAAACTTTTCTTTCCTTTCCCGATGAGCGACAGGCAGTGCTGACAGCTGTCTGGTATGAATCCAGAGGGGGAACTCCGTGCCAAGTTTTAAATAAAAAAACCGGCGTGGGTCCCCCCCCAGGGGCATACCAGGCCCTTAGGTCTGGTATGGATCTAAGGGGAACCCCCTACGCCGAAAAATCGGCGTGGGGTCCCCCCCAAAATCCATACCAGACCCTTATCCGAGTACGCAGCCCGGCCGGTCAGGAATGGGGGTGGGGACGAGCTAGCGCCCCCCCCCCTCCTGGACCGTACCAGGCCGCATGCCCTCAACATGGGGGGGTGGGTGCTTTAGGGCATGGGGGGCACCCTGCGGGCCCCCCCACCCCAAAGCACCTTGTCCCCATGTTGATGAGGACAAGGGCCTCTTCCCGACAACCCTGGCCGTTGGTTGTCGGGGTCTGCGGGCGGGGGGCTTATCGGAATCTGGGAACCCCCTTTAATAAGGGGGCCCCCAGATCCCGGCCCCCCACCCTATGTGAATAAGTATGGGGTACATGGTACCCCTACCCATTCACCTAGGGAAAAAAGCGTCAATAAAAAACACAGTACACAGGTTTTTAAAATAATTTATTAGGCAGCTCCGGGGTCTTCTTCCGACTTCGGGGGTCTCTCCGCCGTCTCCTCCCGGTGTCCGCATCTTCTGCCGGCTCCTCCGCTATCTTCTGCAGCTCAATTGCTAGCGGTGGTCCGGACTTCTGCCTTCTTCTTTTCTTCCAGGGATGTTGACACGACGCTCTCTCCAGCCAGAATGGTCTCTGTGCGCTTCGCAAGGGACTTATATAGGCGGTGACCCCGCCCCCTTATGCCGTCACAGTCCCTGGGCATGCTGGGTCTGTGACGTTTTAGGAGGCGTGGTCACCGGGTGATGACCACGCCCCCTTATGACGGCACAGTCCCAGCATGCCCAGGGACTGTGACGGCATAAGGGGGCGGGGCCACCGCCTATATAAGTCAGTTGCGGAGCGCACAGAGACCATTCTGGCTGGAGAGAGCATCGTGTCAACATCTCTGGAAGAGAAGAGGGAAGAAGACGATCCAGAGGTCCGGACCACCGCTGGCAAAAGAGCGCCAGAAGATAGCGGTGGAGCCGGCAGAAGATGCGGACGCCGGAGAGACCCCCGAAGTCGGAAGAAGATCCCGGAGCTGCCTAATAAATTATTTTAAAAACCTGTGTACTGTGTTTTTTATTGACGCTTTTTTCCCCTAGGTGAATGGGTAGGGGTACCATGTACCCCATACTCATTCACATAGGGTGGGGGGCCGGGATCTGGGGGCCCCCTTATTAAAGGGGGCTCCCAGATTCCGATAAGCCCCCCGCCCGCAGACCCCGACAACCAACGGCCAGGGTTGTCGGGAAGAGGCCCTTGTCCTCATCAACATGGGGACAAGGTGCTTTGGGGTGGGGGGGCCCGCAGGGTGCCCCCCATGCCCTAAAGCACCCACCCCCCCATGTTGAGGGCATGCGGCCTGGTACGGTCCAGGAGGGGGGGGCGCTAGCTCGTCCCCACCCCCATTCCTGACCGGCCAGGCTGCGTGCTCGGATAAGGGTCTGGTATGGATTTTGGGGGGACCCCCACGCCGATTTTTCGGCGTAGGGGGTTCCTCTTACAATTCATACCAGACCTAAGGGCCTGGTATGTCCCTGGGGGGGAACCCACGCCAGTTTTTTTATTTAAAACTTGGCGTGGAGTTTCCCTTCATGATTCATACCAACTACTGTATGTTTTAATTTGTTAATGCCAAAAACGTGGCAAAGTAGTACTGCTCCCAACTCGCGGTAAAATTGCGGCAAATCGCGGTAAAATTGCGGCAAAATCGCGGTAAAATCGTGCTAATTTGAAGTCGTATAAGTGTGAAAGGGGCCTAAGTGGAAACAACTCCTTCAGAGTGTATAGACCACATGCTTAAGTGGATGTGAACCTAAGGCTAGGTTTCTACTAGTGCGACTTTTCATGCGATTTGTGACTGAAAAGTCACATGACAAGTCGAACCCCATGATTTCCAATGAGTACCGTTCATATCTGTGCGACTTCAAGACGCAGCGACCTCAAAGCAGTTACTGCACTATTTTGGTCCCACTTTGATGCAACTTGAGGTCCATAGACCTCAAGAATACACAGGCATTGCTTCAAGTTGCGGCAAAAAAATCTCGGTAAAAAAATTGCGGCAAAAATCGCACGACTTTGGGGACGCAATAGTGGAAACATAGCCTAATACATGAAATTTGAGCTGGGCACTTATATCTTCAGTGTCCTGTAGCTCTCTCCTGACCCATTCTTCTGTTATCAGCCTGATAACTCCTGACAAATTCTTGGACACATCAGAAAAAAGCAGCCTGACATTTCTGTCTGGGGAAGCTGCAATCAATAGATTAGCAGGGAGCTGGCCCTATTACAAAACGTGATGAGAGGGGGTGTGTGCCTTTCCTCCAATCAGCAATTTACGCTATCTTGGCTGTATGCCCAAACACTACACTCTGTGTTAAACAGGAAGAGAATAATTTCCTAACACGATCTGAACTTTCTAAACCGTATATAAATGTGAAGACAGCAGATATATAGGTAGAAACTTATGTAGGGAGATTTGGTTCATCTCTGTGTATCATTTGAGGCCATTCACTTCACTGGGTGTATGGAGGGTTTACATCCACTTTAATGAATGTGACAACCTGTTAGGTGTCATTGTCCTGGTCAGGACAAGATGATTGTTGGCAGGCTATAGGTTTTTTTGGAGCGTTTTGCGTTTAGGGTTTCTGATTCTAAAATAATGCAAAACCCCTAATTTGCATAATCTCCTTGAGCACTCTTTTAAGAATCATGTCCCACATCGCCCCCTCCTACCTTTGCTAATCTTCTGTGCCACTAACAGGTGTGGAAAGCTCATATTTGCACAAAATATATGGAGAAAAACATTACCTCTCACCAAAAAAACCCTGTCTCTTTAAGAGCCATCTGCCTTCATCCACTCACCTTAGAAGCATCAGGTGAGCAGCATTTCCAAAGGCAGACATCAGACACAGTTAAGCTGGACACACACTATGGTGTCCGTTTATGAAGCAGTGATCAGCGGTGATCCCGAGGATCACCGCTGATCACAGTCCATAAACAGTTTATCAAACAGTGATAATCGGGGGAGAACATGTTTGAACTTGTTCTCCCGCCGATTATCTCTACACATGGAGAATCCCCATGAATGACACAGTAACGGCCAGTTTATGAAGCGGTGATCTCACCACTTCACTGGCGATCTGTGTCAGAATTCACACTCCCAGGTTCACCAGCTCAGAGGTGGTGAATCGGGGAGTGAAGAGGAAATCTGGGGGGATCTGAGGGGGAAGGAGGAAGTTTTTTAACTTCCTTATGCCTCGTTCAGACCCCCCAACACTGTAAGCATGTCCCCCTGTCATATTTATGAGTATACATATATATACATACATACATATAATGTGTGTATGTATATATATATCATGTGTGTGTATATACATGTATATATAATGTGTGTGTGTGTATACATATGTATTTAATGTAGGGGGACTCATTATTTTATTAACATTATTCCACGTGGTCTGTCGGTGTATTGAGCGGTGATAATTTATCACTGCTTAATAAACTGACATTTTTGTATTTCGGTGAATTTCTAGTACTGTAATCTCGTAAAGTCTCACGAGATTCCAGTATCAGGGGCTTTTGAAGCATTTGTAGATCTCTTCACTCCTCCAAAGGTGAAGCGATCTACACCGCTTCATAAACTGCACACAGAGGAGAAAAATCTTCACTGTGAATGCCGGAGAACGAAGCAGTGAATAGATTTCACTGCTTCATAAACGGACACCTATGCAATCTTCTCTGGATTTCTTCCCTCAGATTCACCAAAACCACACAACAAGAGGCCAAACCTAAGAGTCTCGATTTGTATGCAATCAAGCAGGCCCTTGCACTACATGGCTCCACTAAATCTAAGGAAACCAGACAACAAAAGTTGCATAGTGTATATGGGGTCCTAAAGTCTGAGACAAAAAAACAGTCAGACTGTCAAGCCCACAGGAGTACACAGCACAGCAAGGGAGCCAGGATAGCACATCCAGAGACAGACAGGAGAGTCTTAATCTCAGGCAAGTCCTTTACCTGGGGTGAGTTTGGCAGGGGGGGATTCAGCAAACAACTTACATAGTTGCCAACAGTCCTGATTTTCTGGGGACAATCCAGATTTTGGGACCCTCGTCCCGATTGGAGGCTGTCCGGAATCGGGATTTCCATCAGGAAAATGGGGAATGTTGTTTTTTTTTTAATTTTTGGAGCAGCTGGCTCCAACAAAATGGCGGCTGGCACCGCCGCTCGATCTTCCCCCTAGTGCTCAGTGGAGAGAGGAAGGGGGCTCGATCCGTGCAGCCAATGAATTGGCTTCTTTAGCTGCACAGCCCCTCCCCTCTCCACTGAACACACGGCGCCGCCGTGTCTTGCCGAAAAGTTCCCCAGCTCGGCTATTTCCGCCGGCTCGTACTGTGCCTGCGCAGTACAGGGGGTCCTTACTTGCCGAGGGGAACTTTCCCAGAACCAAAAAAGTGTCCCACAAATTTCTTTTGCAATGTTGGCAACTATGAACTTACTTACCAACTGCAATCAACATGTGGCCTGGAGCAGACCAAAAAAGAAGAACTGTCTTAGTTGGGGAGGAGCTGCCTTTTATTCAGCTATACAGGTGGTAATGTGGGGCTCCAGAGGAGATGTTAACCCATTGTGTGCTGACGGGAGGATGGGCCAGGAAAAGGAATTGTTGCTGTCTTCCAGGATCTAGCTATGGTAATTTTTGCCACTATAAAGAGAAAATTAATCAATCTTTCCAGATGTCTTGGAATTCTTTCCACCGGACTACATAGTAATGCTTGTTTAGGGGATTTGTTCAGATTGATTTGAATGAGGGAGTAAATAAGATCATAAACTTGAATCCAGAAACGTTTTACTTTTTGGCATTGCCACCATATATGATACATCGTCCCCTCTTGACCACAGCCCCTAAAACACAATGGTGAAGCTTCAGGGACATAGGAAGCTATTCTCTATACCATCTTATACCATCTTAATACTTTATAATTGGCTTTGATGATCAAAGTGTTAACTAGGGATTTGGAAGCATTTTGGGCTAGCCTATTCCTTCAATTCTAAAGTATAATTCAAAATCATTTTCCCCTTTTTCCATATAACCTTGTTTCATTGTAGTAGATGTTAGGATAGTCTATGAAAATGATTACATAAATATTCCATGGGCGTCATAGATTTGATATCTGAGTTACACTTTAAAGAGTTAAGAAAGTTCATTATCTGATAATGTCATTTCAGATTCCGGCATCTGATGTTTTTCAATCAGAAACTGTTTAGTTAATATTAATCTACGGTCATAAAAATCAGCTATTCACATATATCCTTTATTAATCCACCATTCAAAGATTGAGGCTTGGCATAAATTTGGGATTTAGAAACAAAGGTGCTAAAGGAGTATGGGGGTATTTAAAATGATAGGTCTTGGCAGGTCTGTCCCATAAACCAAGGGAAAAGATAGAGATGAGCAGAATATAGTAGGTCTGTTTTTAAATGGGAGTATGTTTCAATCTGCATCCATAAGGGCGAGGTCAATTTAGATTGAAATCGAATTAGTTGTGCCATTTGTGCAGCATGAACATATTTAAGCAGATCCGGGGCTCCCAATCCATCACTCAATTTGAGAGCGTATACATTTAATTACCCTGGGTCTCTTATTTCCCCATATGAACGATAATATTTTCTTTTGAAATGCTGCAAATTCTGACATATTGATTGCAATTGGGAGAGAGCGGAATTAATTTAAGAGAGAGCACAGGTGAGGGATCAATATTTCACTATATTTTTTTATAATAATGGCCAGAAAAACCATCCGGGCCAGGGGCTTTAGATGGATATAGTGATATACGAATACATTTTTTATTATTATATCCCAGAACTATTTATGCTTTTTATTGCAGGATCTCTCCACTCTGACCCCAGTGAGTTCCTCTGGCCACACCCCCTCTGTGGGGCTTAGAGAGGGCGGGGAATCTGCTCTTTGGGATAGATACACTATGCAGTTTTAGGACTCTTTTTTGATGGTTGAGATATTGAAGCAGAAAGGCAGCAAGCACAGTCCCTTTGATGCTTTCTTTGTTTTTAAGTGTAATATGATGGAATGTTAATCTACCACATCACCAAAATATATATAAGTGTACCCTTAAATTGACTGTATAACCGTTATATGTAGTATGCATGTATATTTTCATGTCGCTATATATTTACTGTTTTTCAAATTATATTATAGATATATTTTCCTCTTCAATATACACCTCTGAAGAAGGAGATATATGTACTCCAAATCGCGTTGGGTCCAAGAGGATCATATTTGTCATGTTAGGAGATGGTGATAATGTTATGGATGGATAATACATTCCTTTTTCATATGTATTTTTTACTCAATGTGTTTAATAATTAATACAATTTCTTACTGAAATACTCTTAAATACTCCTATTTTAATTAGGTGTGCATAAAAACTCCATCATGTGGGGTTTTCTTGCTTTGGCTCTAATACTGGATGTGGCACTACAAACGCATAGAATTACCGTTCCATTCTTTTTCAAGTTCTGTATAAAGTCAACTAATCACGTAATTGATGATGTTCCTCTAGATTGACGTTGACTGGACCAAATAGGTGGCAATGGCCCCTCTGACATGGTGATGTTGATGACAAGGAATCACATGTAATAATGCCTAGTTGTAATACGATATTTTCACCTTCCTGAAATGTAGTAAATTAATAAGATTTACCCTTAAAGGTAAAGGTGAGGTGAAATGGAAAAGACCAACGATATTTGATCTGGTGATTTAGTAATTGTTGGAGAAGTGGTTTCAAGTTTCTACATCTTTGAGAAAGTTGAATAGTCGAACCATTAAAAGTCAGATCGGATCATGACCTGGCTATAGACATAATTTTTTCTTTAATTCGGTAATAATGTGTTTTGTGAATTACATCACACGGTAGACCATTTGATTTAGGAGTGGTTTTGGCTCTGTGAACTCTGTCTATTTCCATCTGGTGAGGTAGTACATCCGGAATAAGATCTTTCATTAGGATGTGAACTGCTCTTTGTAAATCAATGGTGTTTTCAGAGAGACCACATATGTGTATATTATAACGACGAGATCTATTTTCCAAATCTTCATATTTGGCATGAGCTTCCTCCAGTTTGGAGTTAAGTTCATTAATCATGCCAGAATTTTGATTAACTCTGGAGATAGTTATATCCATTTTAGATTCAATCATATCCAATCTATTGCCAATGCATAGTTGCCAACATTGTAAAAAAATTTATAGGGACACTTTTTTGGCTGTAGGAGGAGTATTATTATAATTAGGGGGCGGGGCATGTGTTTGTAGGCGTGACATAGCAAAAAAGAAAAATGTGGTGCGTTGCACGTCGCAAAATGGGCGTGGTTTATGTGAAACAGTGGGCGTAGCTTATATGGGCGTGGTTCAAATGGGGGTGTGGTTAGAGTCTGAGATGAATAAGAGATGGAGAAAGAAAGGGGAAAAGAGGGAGGGAGGGAGAGAGAAAGAAGGAGGGAAAGAGAGAGAGAAGGAAGGAAAGAGGGATGGAGGGACAGCCGGCCCAGATCCTACACCACAATAGAAATGTGTATTCCAGATTTTAACAAATCAGCAGATAAAGATACTCCAAACACCTGGTGTTAGCGCTTCAATCATCCCAGCACCATGGTTGTTGTGGTGTCAGGATGATTGAAGCGCATTATTACTATTATTACATTGTAATATAGAATAAAATTATTCAATTCACCATAATCCTGAATCAGTGGGACCCCTAAAAGTGTGTCACCTGCCACGTTGCCTGCCACCAGATGCCTTTAGGTGCTCCCAGCAGAGTCCGTTCTTGCATCAGGTGCCCCCAGCAGTGCCCCGCTGCAGCTCAATTTCTATTGTAGCCACCCGGCCAACCTACTTCTTCTGGTCTTCTTGAAAATGGCGTCTGGTGGAGACATTGTCTCCACCGGTCGCAGACCTCCAGTGGCCGGCGGCGCGGACCTCGGCGGCAAAAAATCGTGAAGAACCGAATTTCCCGGGACATTTCCTGGGAAATGATAAAATCGGGAAAAGGGTCTAAATCCCGGGAATGTCCCGGGAGATTCGGGACAGTTGGCAAGTATGCCAATGCTCTGGAAGTCTTGTTTGAGGTTTGCTGTTATGGTAGCACAGTCTTTGGATAGTTCATGCTGTAGTAATGTTGAGTGTCTAGTAATAATTTCCGTATTTCGTAGAGAAAACATTGAATGAAGATCAGGTATGTCAGCCATACTTTGTTCCAGTGATAATGCTATTGACCCTGCAGATCCATGAATTGCTATGGAAACTGCTGTGGATGGAGGAAGAGAAGACAGCTCATTCAGAAGCATTGTTATCTGATGTTCTGAGGATTGTAAAGAATCCATGTCACTGACAGCTATATAAGATGAAGAATTCTTGTCACTGACACTAACAAAAGATTTGGTTTTCTATGCGAGGAGACTGTTGTTTAGTAGCTGTTAGATTACTGCATGTCTCCTTTATTTCTGATGCCATCTTGATTGAAGAGGTCTGCCCTGGGGAGGAGCGCATCGATTGTGACTGATTCCCCCCTTTCTTTTGTGATTTCTGGGGCTGTCCTGCTGTCCACGTCTCATCCCCTAATTAGGAAGGTATATTGGAAGTTATTTCTAGCCCTTCTACCGCTGTTATTAGCAGGTATATAGCCAAGAGTGTGCAAAGCTCGGTCAGTACATGTCCGACGCCGAGACCGCACGCATGCGTACTTTTTTTAATCTTTTTCTCATAAGGCCATTCCTGCCCTGGTCAAGCAAACATGGACAGGGATGGCAAGACTGCAACTAAAATGTTTAAAAGTGATCATTCTATGGACTACTGGGTGTCATTGAGGTAACACTGTCTGGACATGGCCTAATATGCACTCAAGGTACTAGCCTCCCCTTCTGCATGAGTCATATCAGAAAGGATTAATAGAAACCATCCGACATTTGGCCCGTGTGTACTGGAGTCGGTACAATGGCTGAGAGTGCTGACCGGAGTGTTCTGTTGGTGGCAGTCCCCCTATCAGAACACAACAGAGCAGCAGGGTAGATTGCTGTACTAACACTGGATAGTTAGTTCAGCAGCTCCTCCTGAGCAGTCAATATTTTTTCATTTAGTCCTGCTGGGCTGAACAAAAAAAAAACTACTAGTGTGCACTAGGCTTAAGGAACTGCCTGGTATCCACCAGCCCAACCCAGATGGAGTAATGGACTGCAGAACAGGTCCCAGGTTGCGGCTGCTGAGTACATTACAAAAAAATAAATAGGCTGCAGTCTTTTGGTACCTGTGAAATGTCCCACAAGGCTGTGGGGGAAGGGGGGGGGGAACTCCTGACTCAGTTTGCTACAGCGAACTGAGCCATAAATGGGAGTGGGTATCTGTCAAAATAAGGTGCCTGCTCCTTCCTCCTCCCTAAAAGGTGCCAAATATGGCAGCAGAGGGGAGGAGAAGGCAGACATGCGTAGCTTCCCCTTTTGGGTGGAGCTCCACATTAAGCATAGTTTGTTAAAGTAGATATAAAGCCAACGACTAAGTTCTCATATGAGCTATAGCATGATAATATCATTTGGAAATGTTATTTTTATTTTAATCACTAACTATCATGAAAATAACAGATTGCGTGGGCACTTTTTTGCCATGGGGGTGACAACACTAATACCCTGTCTCCCACAATCTCCTACCTGTAAATCACCGTCAGATTCTTTCCTAAACAATAACTAAAAGATTCTGCCCTGTTGTACATTGTTCAGACATACTTCACTTATCACTTAAAAA
The DNA here is from genome assembly GCA_037952925.1 of Lithobates clamitans. NCBI lineage: Eukaryota > Metazoa > Chordata > Amphibia > Anura > Ranidae > Lithobates > Lithobates clamitans. The sequence goes on along the minus strand of JBBGZY010000138.1, from coordinate 3,681,761 downwards.
AATGGCCTGTAAAAACACGCGTGACCCGCTATCACTGTAGTGCATGTGCACATGGTCAGTCTGTAAAGAGGCCACAAGAAATCGGCAGTATTAAAATGTAACAAAGAAGGAAAAAAGGTAGACGCCCCAAGTTCTCAAATATACTCAATATTTTGCTACCTATTTGATTTTCAGTAGGGGTTTACATCTACTTTAACAGACCTGCCAGTGCATACAGACCCTACACTAATCTCTCTCTCAATGCAGTTTGTTAGCAGCACTCCCTATATTTTCCCTATTAGAATAAACACATTGACAGTATGGCTGCTGTGACCTCATTTTTTTATAGTAAAGGGGCTGGCATATACAAAAGTTCTCTTATTGGCTTTTTAAGCCAGCTGACATAAGTTCAAAGGTCATTCACTACATTATGGTTACAAAGAAATTGGTCTGGCGCATTTCCACATTCATTTTCTGGAACCATGAATTTCAAACATGCTGGATCCCCCTAATCGCTATTCAGGACAAACCTCTTAACTACCTTCTCCCTGTCTATGAGAGTGATTTTACTGGACAATAAGGGCTTAACTCCAGCCAGTGAAATCAGTCCACTAGTAGCAAAGTAAAATGAATTTTAGAGGGGTACACAGAGAGATGTTTTATAGTGTGGTGCCTGTTCTTAGGCAGGATACTTTTAAAAGCATTTAAAAAAGAAACAGGCTAACTTTTTAAGCTTCCTTCTTAGAATTTGGGTTAATTTTTAGAGGGAAAAATTAGATATGTATAACATTTCAGCACTAATACATTTTGGCATACTGTCTTCACAGAATTTTTTCATAATATCCTGATTTAGATTAGCTTTGGTTTGTCAAATGTTTACGTAAATGCAACATGTGATTAAAAAAAAAACATTCACATACCTCTGCAATGTTGTTAGTATTATTGATTTCCAAGAAATACGTAAAAGAAAAGCGCAAAGCAGTTGGCATGCATGGTGGTGTTTTCATTGAAATGTTAATAGTCAAAGTGCCATCTCCTTGTATTACCTGTAGAATGGGAGGTGATGGGTCCACTGCAAAAAAAAAAAAAAGATTAATCAGATCACAATGCGAAAGCTTGATTTAGCTAATCTGTGTACCTTGAATTTGTGAAATGTTTTACTGAATAAAGAATGCAAAGTGCATAGAGTCTATTGTTTTTAGATAGATCTTGTTGGTGAGATAAGAACGTTAGAAGAAAGCAGAGTACAAACAAGTATGGCTGCCCACACGTACTGTATATATACAATTACAAATTTTACATAAAAGCAAGGTTTTCAAAACACATACCCAGAAAAAAGTTTTGATCAAATCTATTTGACACAACCCAAACATCTCAAGACTCAAAACTGTGAGTACCCGTACCTAAAAATGTTCTTAGGTGATGCTTGAAAAGCTTTTACAGGTTATCAGTTTAGAGTTAAAGCGGTTGTTAAGCCACTACTATAAAAATCTCACATACCCTCTGTAACATACCTATATGTGTCCCCGTGTCTGTGTTATAAAAAAAAAATGCAGATTTGTACCTATATCAGAGCGCCTCCCGGCGCTCATGTGACTCCTCAGCTCTCTCCACTGCTCGGCTGACTGCTCCAGTGGGCGGGCCGGAGCAGTCCCGATGACATCGGCCGGGGTGGAGAAGAAGAGAGTAGAGAGTGTCAAGGAAGATGTCCTAGCAGTCCGGCTTACAGTAGAAGAGCTGTGCGCAATGTTCCTATCAAAAGAGCCGCCCGGCGCGCGCTCGTGTGACGGTACTTTGCGCCAAAAGCACTATTTAAAGGAGACTGTCACCATGCCATCTTGCTGTCTGGTCTACAGCGCTCCTGAGACCCCCTGCTACTTGTTATCCTGCTTTCCTGACTTCTGTTACCCGGCTTGTTGTTGACCTTCCCTGCTTGCTGCCAGCCTCTGATCCCAGCTTGTCCTGACATTCCTTATGCCTGCTCCCTGGTACTTCGCTGCCCGCCTGTTACCGACCCGGCCTGCTACCCGACTACGCTTTGCTTACTGCTCCTGTACCGTATCTGCCCGCCAGTGTATGACCTGGCCTGCCTGAAACTTGCTTGTGCTCCAAACTACAGTACACCTCTTTTTGGTTCCTGCCTGCAGCTGCCAGTCTGGTCCTCCTTGCTGATCCTGCTGAACTGCTATACCTCCCTGCTGTCCGCAGTCCTCAGTTATCCTGCTCACTTCTCCTGGACTACAATACACCTCCTTACCAAGTGCAGATTCCATCTTGCTGTTGCTCCTGCCGTCTACAGGGTCCCTGTTACAGTCCACAACTGGTCTCCTTGCAGTTTACCGGAAGTCCCTGCATCTGCAACCCATCAGGCACTTGTGCCCCTTGCACTCCCGAGCCCCTGTCTGCTCTATCAGGGGTCCTTGAGCCAGAGATACACGGAAGGCCGCTCCCTGCATAAGTGGGCTCAACCACCAGGTACGTGACAGTACCGGACAGCCATGTCCCAGCCCGCACAGGGAGCCTCTCCGATGGATGAGCTTTGTCGCCATCTTGCTGGACTTACTCAGGCTGTAAAGAACCTTCAAGAAGGCTACAATCGACTGGAGGAACGAGTTCAGGTTCTGTCCGCATCTTCATCTGGGACTTCTGCTGCTCCTTCAGTGGTGATGTTGCCGCCTGAACCCAAGGTCCTCACACCCGAAAGGTTCTCTGGGAACCGTAGAAAATTCAGAGCTTTCCATAATGCCTGCAAACTTTTCTTTGTCCTGCAGCCAAGGACTTTTTCTCTTGAATCTACCAATGACAGCCTACAATCTACAATCTACAAATGACAGCCACTGCGGAGGTGGCCCTGCATTCACTTCAGCAAAGCCGTAGACCAGCGGAAGACTATGTACCGGAGTTAAGGCGTTGGAGTTCCGACACTAACTGGAACAACGAAGCCCTGCGGTACCAGTTCCACATAGGTCTGTCTGAATCATTAAAAGACGAACTAGCCAGAGTGGGCATGCCAGATGCCCTCATTAACCTGTCCATTCAAATTGACAGGGGACTATATATATTTATATAACACAGGCCCAGGGACACATATTGTTATGTTACAGAGGGGATGGGAGGATTTTATAGTAGTTATGAGAGCAGCAGGAGGGGAAGGGGTGAGCACTGACACAGAACAGACAGGCGGGGAGGGTGGGGAGAGGACGGAGGAGAGGACAGAGAGGGACAGAGCCGGGCTGCGGATGACAGAGGCACGTAAACTGACCACGGTGTCAGGGCTCAGCAGCCATGATAAACTGTGGTCAGTTTACAAGGGGGAGGGTATAGCCAGGCAGGATCAGCCAGATTACACAGTACAAGCACTATACTGTATAACATACTTTAAGGGAACAGGATCAGTTTTCTTTTTTAGGTTAACAAACACTTTAACCATGAATGATGGTTCTAAAATGATTGCTCTCGCTCTAATGTTCGCAATACCTCACATGTGTGGTGCAATTGCTTTTTACATACATGTGTGGGGCTTATGCCGCATATACATTTGCATGTACTGTATGCTCTAGGGTACTGGGCTACTTTTTTTTTATTATTATTTTTATTAATTAAACATTTTTTAACATAAAAAAACATTTTTTTAATTCAAAAAGTAACTCCACTTTCATTAAGAAATAAACATTCTCCTCTGTGTAGCAAATTCCTACCCTTTGTTATTCTGAAGGCATAGCTGTTTGTGCTAAGTGGGTCTGTATGGGAGTGGTTTTCTAATCATCAGTCAGCTGCTGCACCTGCAGGGCTCTAATGAGGAAATTGGCAAGGTTTGCATCTCTTTAGACGCAATTTCCCTTTGAGAGTACCTCACCAAAAATGACATTTTTATTGCAGGGGATGCTCAAAATCTGATTTGTATCTTAGTGCAGACTTCTGAGAAAATCAGTAAGCCAATCACACAAGCAGAAAATGACATATCTGCGGGGTCGTTCTGTACACCATCTGTGTGCCATAGTGCATTACATTTTACAGAAAATTACAGTGCTACAGATTAAAATGGAAAGGTAATTTTTAATAACATTCAATTACAATATGACTTGTGTGACAATTAAAAAAAAATAAATTATTTGCAAATTTTTCCCATAAAAGTGGTAATCTGCCCAGGCAAATTTGTGCTGTCTCACTCAGCTTTCCCCTTAAAACAGTGTTGGGGCAGTCCCTGGTTTTTGCCAGTAGGTGTCACTGGCAAAAATGACTTATGAATAATATGTCCCCTCCCAGCCAAAAGCTTGAAGGTTTATTGCACCACAGTCATACCTCCCAACTTTTTGAAATGGAAAAGAGGGACACCTATGAGCAAAAGTATGTATGCATAGGACACGCCCCCTGTCACGCCCCCTTAAAGGAGAGTTATAAAAAAAAGATTATGTAAACCCACAAGTACTTTTTTTACCACTATTATTCCTTTATACTGACTTTTTACATTTACAAATGCAGCAATTTAGAAATTGGATGAAAGGTTTAACAAAGGAAAACACTTTTTATACAACTATATAGATCATACCAAAGTGAGGGACAAATGAGGGAAAATGAGGGACAGAGGGATATTGCTCCAAATCAGGGACAGTCCCTCAAAATCATGGACAGTTGGGAGCTATGCCACAGTTCATGTTTTCTTCTTGCACTGTGACAGCGGGAGTGGGGTCAGAGTCTGGCGTATGTTGCTGAAGATGTCTGAAGCTGATAATTACATGAAATATTATAAAGTTTATTAACAGGCAGCCTGTCTCTTTACAGCTGTTCCAGACCATGACCTGTGTAGCCTTTCCATCAATATAGGCTTGAAGTTGTGCCTGTTTTACACAAATGTTTGTAGAAAGCTTTATCCATATTAGTATTTTACTATTGTGTAATGATATTATTCTTCGTTTAAATTCTACCCTAAAGACCCCTTTCACACTGGGGCGTTTTTCAGGCGCTTTAGCGTTAAAAAAAGCACCTGTAAAGCACCTGAAAGAAGCCTCATCTGCAATCCCAATGTGAAAGCCCGAGCCCTTTCACTCTGCCAGCACCCGAAAAACGCTGGTAAAGCGCTGCTTAAGACCCCTTTCAAACTGGGGCATTTTTCAGGCGTTTTTTGGGCGCTGGCAGTGTAAAAGGGCTCGGGGCATCGGCACACCCAGCCCGGTGGCAAAAACATGAAAGCGCTGCAAAGAAGCTGCTTGCAGGACTTTTTTTGACGCCCTGCCAGCGCAGCGCCCCAATGTGAAATCACTCGGGCTTTCACATTGGGATTGCAGATGAGGCTTCTTTCAGGCGCTTTACAGGCACTTTTTTTAACCCTAAAGCGCCTGAAAAACGCCCCAGTGTAAAAGGGGTGTAAAAAAGCTAAAATCATGATAAACACAAAGGGGGAGATTTACTAAAACTAATTCATACAGAATCTAGTGCAGCTCTGCATAGAAACCAATCTTTTTTTTTTTTTGTCAAAGCTTAAGTCTAGTACACACAGGCCAAATGTTGGGTGGCTTCTGCCGGTTCAAAAAAAAACGGCTGACATTCGACCCCTGTGTACTGCAGCCGGTCTGACAGAAGCTGTTCGGCCGGCTCCTGTCACTGTACTAACATTGGATAGTTAGTATAGAGGCACCTCCTGAGCTGTGAGGTTTTATTTGTTCAGCCCTACTGGGTTAGACAAAAAAAAACCTAATATTGTGTACCAGGCTTCAATTGAACAAGCTAAAGTTAAAAGCTGATTGACTACCATGCACAGCTGCACTAGATTCTGAGTGCTCCAGTTTTAATAAATACCCCCCCCCCCCCCCCAAAAAAAAATACAAGCAAAACGTTGTTTTTATAGATAATACATAATATTGTATATAAATAATATCAAAGGATTATTTAGCCTAGTTAGTACATCACACCTACCTGTGAACATATAAGATATATTATTTAGGGAGGCCCATTCTGATGTCCTCTGGGACACAGACTTAGCCCTGACTCGCACTGTATGCTGGTTAGAGTAGTTCTTATGAAGGATACATGTTAAATCACACTCTGTTGCAAGGATACTTTTACACTTCGGGACTACAAGCCACCTTGAAAAGAGAATAAATATTAGCTTGAGATGAAACAGATACCAGATACAGTATATTAAAAAAAATTACTGTAGCACAACTCCCTGCAGGAGCTGCTAGTAACTGACTCCCCTACTCCTGCACAGCTAGTCAACACGCATTCTCCACTTGCATCCAAACACAAGGAGTCAGTCCCTTGGCTTTGTTTTAATGTTTCATTAGGGGTAACAACTTAGATAGGGTGAAGGACTATATGGGATGCCCAACTTAAGTGGTTGTAAAGGCAGAAGATTTCTATATCTTAATGCATTCTGTGCATTAAGATAAAAAGCCTTCTGTGTGCAGCAGCTGCCCCAGCACCCCCTAATTACTTACCTGAGCCACATCTCTATTCAACGATGTCCACGAGTGCCTCGGCTGTCCAAGACTTTCCCTCTTGATTGGCTGAGTCACACCAGCAGCGGCGCCATTGGCTCCCACTGCTGTCAAATAAAGTCAGTTAGCAAGTCAGGAGAGAGAGGGGACGGGGCCAAACTGGGGCTCCGTGTCTAAATGGACTCAGGACACGGAACTGCAGCTCGGGTGCCCCCATAGCAAGCTGCTTGCTGTGGGGGAACGTGACAGGAGGGAGGGGCCAGGAGAGCTGAAGAGGGGCCAGAGAAGAGGAGGATCTGGGCTGCACTGTGCAAAACCACTGCACAGAGCAGGTAAATATAATATGTTTATTATTTTTATAGAAAAAAAACTGAGACTTCACAATCACTTTAAGTCAAGGAACAAAAACTTCCTCCCTATGTACAAGGTTATGAACTGTGCTCCTTTCCGGACACTTGACAGTCTGTCGAAGAAAAAGGACTAGGAAATCTGTCCCTTAGAAAGTAGCACAAAATGTTGTAGGTTGCATAGAGGAGTATCTCCAACTGCACCACTGACCACAGGAACCACCAGCCCGCTACTGAAGATCTTCCAGGGAAAGGGAAAGGGAAAGGAAAGATTAAGCACAACGCAGTCTTCCAGAAAGGCTTGCTACATGTGTTAGTCTTTCCCCTTGTAAGTCCCTGACTGTGCTAATGTATTCACACTGTCCTCCTTGCAAACTGCACTGCTGTCAGGATCCTCCCAAGCCAGCCCAGGCCCCAGCCCCAGGCAGAGCCCCGGCAGGGGTTCTCCTTAAGGGCCACTGACAGTCTCCTTAGCACTCCATCTTCCATCTGACTCCCCTGCAAGCATGACTCATCCATATTTAAGGGCTGGCTTAATCACCATGCCAGGCCCACCCCCTGGGGATTGGCCAGACTCCCCTATGTATGCAGATCAACCCTCCTGGCCTCCGCCCTCTAGCTTCCAGAAACTTCTCCAAACATCTAGAACCAGGGGGAGGCACCAGACCCCTGCCTGTATGAGTCATCCTAGCCCAACCTGCAATAAACTCTTGACCCAGATTCAAGACTCATTTAACCATAAGCCAATAAATTTGCCTGCAATATTCTAGTAGCACACTAGAGGGTGCTACAATACAAACATAGGTTTATGACAGAGATGTTATTCTGCATGAAGGCATCTAGGGTTGCACTAATGGCAGGGATCTCGTAGAGCAGATGCTCATTCCCGTGCAGAAGGTGTTCATTCTTATGCGCATGTGCAGGATCATGAGCATAGAAGCTTAACAAGACGGGCAAGGACTAGAATGAACACATGGATAAGCAATGGCGCATAAGTGGGGGCATGTGCGTGTACATGTAGGTGTGTGCACGCCTCCACAAATCATGGCGCCAGCAGTCTATTTAAACTGAGAGTCTGCCTGACCTCAGAGCTGTATTGTCTTCAGCTCTGGTTCCTGTGTTCCTGGTTCTTGAAAGTCTGTTAGCCTTGTTCCTGACCCGAATACGCAAGAGGCCACCCTCGTCATCTGGCATAGTCTGCCAAGTAATTTATTTCACTACTACACATTCTCCCATTTGTGGCCAGGGCAGTAATACTTATACCAAAACTGTGTTTTATCATTAATTAACAATGTTATTGTTGTGTTAACCATTTGTATTATTAAATAAAAGTTGTTAGCCCAATGTATGTGTGTTTGGCACCTTAAAGCAGCTCTTCAGCTTCTGCAGGATGACCCCTCCTCTGGTCCCGAGCATGTTGGGTCCTGTTTTTTTTCAGTTTATTTACCTTTTTTTTAAAAAGCCCTTCACCTTTCCCACTTGCGCACCATTTGCCTAGGCAAAGGCGAGGCAAATCCTTCTATTAAGTAAAGGTGAAGAGGGTGGGCCTTGCAGGGCGTCATCTAGAGGCATGCCGTCTGAACCCGGAACAGCCAGCAGCTTCTCGATAATTTCAGACCAAAACTTGGCAGCGCGCAACTGAGCGTTGCCAGTAGATAAGAGGACTGGATGTCTTTATGGACCTTGCTTTTTTGCACTAGTCCAAATCATTTGGTGAAGGGGGGGTTTTGGTGTGGGGTTGTTTTTCAGGGGTTGGGCTTGGCCCCTTAGTTCCAGTGAAGGGAACTCTTAAGGCGTCAGCATACCAAGACATTTGCACAATTTCATGCTTCCAACTTTGTGGGAAAAGTTTGGGGATGACCCCTCTCTGTTCCAACATGACAGCACACCAGTGCACAAAGTAAGGTCCATAGAGACATGGATGAGCGAGTTTGGGGTGAAGGAACTTGATTGGCCTGCACAGAGTCCTGACCTCAATCTGACAGACCACCTTTGGGATGAATTAGAGCGGAGGCTGTGAGCCAGGCCTTCTCTTCCAACATCAGTGCCTGACCTTACAAATGCACTTCTGGAAGAATGATCAAACATTCCCATAGACACACTCCTAAACCTTGTGGACAGCCTTCCCAGAAGAGTTGAAGCTGTTATAGCTGCAAAGGGTGGTCCAACTCAATATTGAACCCTGTGAATTAAGACTGGGATGCCATTAAAGTTCATGTGCGTGTAAAGGCAGGCGCCCTAATATTTTGGTAATATAGTGTACCTTGGTCTCTAAATGCATCCCTGATTAAAGGTCTCTTTTTAAATATGATTATATAACAAAACTTAAAGGTACATGTCTTCATTATGCTGACACATAAGTCTTTTTCACAAGACAATACACAGTGATTGTATAGTCCAGCATTTCTCCAATTACCTCTCAGCAACATACAGCCTATATTTGACAGTGTAGGTTACATTAGGAGGGTTTTCAGGAGATGGCAGCCATGTCAGGAAGAGACTGAAGTTTCTGGATTCTGTTGTGACGTTCAAAGGTTTGTAAAGGTGGCCTATGAAGAAGAATGTCAAAATTTATCACAATAAAAAGGAATTGTTTAATCGTAAATGTGCATGCACAACAATGAGCCTTTGGCTTTGAAGGCCTTTTTGAGAATGCTAGTTGCCCGGCACTCATGCGGATCTAATGACTTTAATACTTGGAGTCCCAGAGTTGGGAGCAGGTCAGAGTGAAGTTAGAAGTCTTGATTTATTTTATCAATGACTGAGTATTCAAGCCACTGGATCAGCATGACAGATAGCTAGTATATTCAGAATGAAAAGTTAAGCAACAGCCTCTACATCTCATAAAAGAGCAATCATATTAGTCAAGACAAGTCAGGTAAATTTCCATCCCTAAATGTGAACTCGAATTTAGCAGCATTTGTAACACTATGTGAGAAATAAAAAAATTGAAAACACATACTTCTAGGGAAAATAACTTAAGAAAATAACTTAATAAAATAACTTAAGAAATGTCACTCCCCACAGACACTTCTCGTTGCAGTAGATGTTGAGGTGCTATACAGCTCTATCCCCCATCATCTGGGGATAGCAACGGTCAAACATGTTATATCCCAAACCCACAAAGATGATTGGAAATTTAATGAATTTTTGCTACAGTCGTTGGAATTCATTCTTAGTCACAACGTTTTCTCTATTCATGGCTTCCACTTTCTCCAGGTGCAGGGGGTGGCAATGGGGACTTGTTGTGCTCCATCCTATACCAACCTGTATCCCACCAATAAATTAGCGCTTGCTCCAAAAAATCAAAATATTAAAATAATGAGCTGCTAACACTGCAACCAGAATTATTGCCCAACGGATCAACATAAACAAAAACGTGTAGCGCTAAATGAAAGAAAGGGCACCTTAGAAATAATGGGTTAGAAAGCCAATGCCTTGTGTATAATGCGGCTAGAACGCAAATAATTATTCTCATAGAAAAACACTAATAAAGAAAAAACTGTTTATAAACTAATCAGTAAATTGGAAACTGAATGGATCATCACTTGAAAGTGGTGTGGAAAGAGCCTTCACCAGCATACGTCTTAGAGTCTTAGGAATGATGATATGTGTAGTGAATCAATGACAGTCCTGTTTAACTCTGTAGAATGTTGTATGAATGGACCAGTTTCAAAATATCACACCACAGTGTCTTCACAAACATGCAATGCACTCAGATGGTATAGATGGAGGCTTACCAGAGGGTTTGAACCCAAGACAGTGTATACTGTGAGGGTCAAACCAGCTTTTATTGCTCCCTGGCAATAGTGAGAAGACCTTGGCAGCCTGAAGATATCAAGGGAAGTTTTCCGAAGGCGTATTTTCTCCAAACACAACAGAAGTCCTTGCGTATGGCTCATAAAGGATATAAAAAGGACCACATAGTGTAATACCGTAGAAACCGTATTTATTAAAATGAAGAAATACACTTACATGATGTAGATGTTAAAAAAGCGCTTGTAGATAAAAAGGGGCAGCAGTGGAGTCCTCCCGACGCGTTTCGTCTGAATAGACTTCGTCCTGGGGTGCCCTCCACTGCAGCCCGACTCACTAATATAGGCCTTGTGGTCCTCTTGATGTGACTCCAGCCCGTTCAATTTCGTCAATTGGCACTTCCGGGTTGCCCAAAATGGCGGACCTGCGTGCGTTCCAGGCTTCAGTTTGGTGGATATAATGTGCGTTCCACCCACCAATGTTACAGCCAATTGTTCCCCATATATCAAAAATTAAATGTTGTTAGCACATTGATGTGTGGTGTTAAAATTAAAATTAAATCTACAGGTTGGAATCAAACGTCTGCTAGTATTTAAGATTATTAAGCCTTCGTGCGTCTCACACTATATGTGGAGACAAGTCCTAGCAGATCTCGCGATATGACGCTGTGTCGTCACGGCGCGAGAGCGGAAGTCGTAGTATGAGTCACACAGCTTGCGTTCCAACGATGGTTAACCGGAAGCTCGCGGTGTGACGGCGGGTTAAAATTGACCTCGGTATGGGATAGCTTGCGTTCCAGTCTGAAAGTAAAAAACCGGAACAGTGCATGTCGCCCTGTATCATGCAGACAGTCGGGCAACTTAGCACAATAAGTAGTAAATGCACGTACTTGTTAAGCACGTACTTGTTAATAGAAAAAGCAACTGGTGTTGTTATGATGGTTGGATGCCCAAAGGTGCGAAGTCTATTCAGACGAAACGCGTCGGGAGGACTCCACTGCTGCCCCTTTTTATCTACAAGCGCTTTTTTAACATCTACATCATGTAAGTGTATTTCTTCATTTTAATAAATACGGTTTCTACGGTATTACACTATGTGGTCCTTTTTATATCCTTTATGAGCCATACGCAAGGACTTCTGTTGTGTTTGGAGAAAATACGCCTTCGGAAAACTTCCCTTGATATCTTCAGGCTGCCAAGGTCTTTTCACTATTGCCAGGGAGCAATAAAAGCTGGTTTGACCCTCACAGTATACACTGTCTTGGGTTCAAACCCTCTGGTAAGCCTCCATCTATACAATCTGAATGTAAAGCATGTTTGTGAAGACACTGTGGTGTGATATTTTGAAACTGGTCCATTCATACAACATTCTACAGAGTTAAACAGGACTGTCATTGATTCACTACACATATCATCATTCCTAAGACTCTAAGACGTATGCTGGTGAAGGCTCTTTCCACACCACTTTCAAGTGATGATCCATTCAGTTTCCAATTTACTGATTAGTTTATAAACAGTTTTTTCTTTATTAGTGTTTTTCTATGAGAATAATTATTTGCGTTCTAGCCGCATTATACACAAGGCATTGGCTTTCTAACCCATTATTTCTAAGGTGCCCTTTCTTTCATTTAGCGCTACACGTTTTTGTTTATGTTGTTTATGCTATACCAACCTGTACCTGGGGGAGTGGGAGCAGTCTTTTCTGGCTGATGAAGCTCTGTCGCCCTTAACGAGCCATATAACAGCTTGTTTTCATTATATTGACGACATATTCTTGTTGTGAGAGGGCTCGGTAGAAGATCTGATGAACTGTATGTCATATATGAGCAATAACAATTTCAATTTGAAGTTCACTATGACATATAGTGCAACCATAATTACATTTCTGGATATTTCCATTACAAAAAACAATGATGGCAGCCTATCCAGTGGGCTTTATCGGAAGCCCATTGCAGGAAATACCATCTTACACACCAAGTTCACATCCACAATCCCTGATACGTTACATTCCCTACAGTCGATATCTGAGAATAAAAAGAAACTGCTCCAGTCAGAAATCTTTTCTTTAGGAGGCAGGGGAGCTGAGAGACAGACTCCTCTTAAGAGGATACTCCCCAACCTGTCTGAAGAATGCATTTAAACAGGCTAATAGCCAAACAAGACGTGACCTTCTGTTTCCTAAGAAAAAAACGGAAAAACCACACACGACTCGGATTATCACCAAATACAATAAACAACACAAAGCCATTAAAGGAATCATTGAGAAATTCTGGCATCTGTTATGCATAGACCCCGATCTAAACCCACACATACCGGATGCTCCAGCAATTACCTATCGGAAAGTTAAATCACTAAAGGACCAGTTGGACCACAGTGAATATGTGGGCACTTTCAGACGAGATCCTTGTAAAAGACTAGGCACCTTTACTTGTGGGGGTTCAGCAGCAGTGAGTTTAGCAGCGGTGCCATGGGTGCGTTCATCTGGGTGGGTGGCCCCTCTTGAGTCCCGTCTGGCACACGGGGGCTTCCCACATGTGTGGGCGGCCTTACTGCGGCCCAAGGGGAGGAGGTGGCTTGGCCTTGCTGCCCTAGTCTGTGACCGGGATGGGTGGGCTTCCCCTCTCTCTCACATACATTTACGGCAGCATGTTGGCTCCCCTGCGCAAATCGCCATACCTGTACGTCGGCTTTAAGAGCCATAGCAGGCGCACGCACATCTGCTGCATAGCGGGGGGACCGGATGCATGTGGCCACCCATGTTTGCAGGCACGAGAGCCAGAACGGAATTTGTGTGTGTAATCCCTGTTCTGACAGGAGAGGAGAGACAGATCTGCTGTTCCTAGTCATTAGGAACAGCGATCTGTCTCCTCCTACAGTCAGTACACTGCCCCCACAGTTAGAAACATACATGAGGGAACACATTTAACCCCTTAATTGCCCCCTAGTGTTAACCCCTTCTCTGCCAGTGACATTTACACAGTAATCAGTGCATTTTTATAGCACTGATCGCTGTATAAATGTATATGGTCCCAAAAAAGTGTCAAAAGTATCCGAACCGTCCTGCCGCAATGTTGAAGTCCTGCTTAAAATATCGCAGATCGCAACCATTACTAGTAAAAAAACAAATAATAAAAATGCCATGAATATGACCCCTATTTTGTAGATGCTTTAACTTTTGCGCAAACTAATCAATATACGCTCATTGCGATTTTTTTTTACCAAAAATATGTAAAAGAATACATATTGGCCTAAACTGATGAATAAATTTGTTTAAAAAAAATAATTTGGGGATATTTATTATAGCAAAAAGTAACAAATATATATCTTTGTTTTCAAAATGATCGCTCTTTTTTTGTTTATTGTGCAAAAAATAAAAACAGCAGAGGTGATCAAATACCACCAAAAAAATCTCTATTTGTGGTTTTGTTGGGTACATCACACGACCGCGCAGTGCTGTATTGCAAAAATTGGCCTGGTCATTAAGGGGCAAATCCTTCCGGGGCTGAAGTGGTTAAGGCAGCGGCCCTGAGCTGATGGGATGCTGCTGCTGGGGCCTATGGGAATGCCACTCTGCCACAACCCGCTGTAAAGGTATGGACATCACACTGATCCCCAGATAGGACGGCTGGGCTGTATTTAGCTGAACGGCCGCATCCTAGAGGACACTGTTGCACCGATTGGGTGGCATTTGGTAACCTCATAGGATATAGATATCTGTTGGCTTCACAACCTGAGATCCATTCAATAATTGATTTTTCCCTTTTGTCCCATACCTCTAGACCATCTCACCTTTTTTAGGGTGAAGTTTTTTTAACACCACCCTCACCGCGACTGTGGGTTCCTTTGGTATCCTTGTGTTGAATCTTGGGGGGGCCCAAATATCCATCTCCCTCACCCCTTTGGGGTTTACTGAACTCTTCCCTATATGGCGTGTCATCTCTGTTGCTGGACCAAGCAGATTCTCTGACTGTTCTACTGGTATGTTACTGTTCTGATGCCCTTTGCTCTGTGTCTCCCTCCCTTTTATTTCTCATGTAGTTAGTGTTACAAATACTGCTAAATTCGAGTTCACATTTAGGGATGGAAATTTATCTGACTTGTCTTGACTAATATGATTGCTTTCTTATAGAAAAATACTCTTTGTCATCCGCTTTGTATAAATCCCCTGATGAAGGGACTCATTGTTTCCAGAAACACGCTGGGTACATAGGCTTATCATTAAGAACGCCACAACAGTCATCTTCTTTATGTGTATTACCATTGTTTTTATTGGTGATGTATACACCTGTTTTACCCATTTGCAAAAAAATTTGTTAAATTTGACATATATCTGTGTTTTCATCATTGCCTTTAAAGTCCCACTAGTACCGGGGGGTACTTGTCACTGTTTGTTCATATATCAAGGATGTTGGCAACAACACATTGATTAGCCAGGAGGTCATTTGTTTTCCTGTGTCTATTGACACAGATAGCAGGACTCGGCCCTGCCCCTTGGCTCCCGCATTATTGGATTGGAGCCAATGGCTGCGCTGCTATCAATCTATCCAATCAGGACCCGAGAGACTGGCTGGAGCTGGTGTGCTCGTCCCCGTCGCTGGAAAGACTGGGTTCAGGTAAGTAAAAAGGGGGCTCGGGGGGGGGGGGGGCAGCTGCATCACAGGAGGTTTTTCACCCTAATGCATAGAAAAAGGGCTTAGGGCTCTTTCAAACAGGAGGTAATGTTTACTGTCCTCTGAAAAGTGATTTCTTGCGGATCGCTTGCAGATGGTGGTATAGCAGCATCTGACAGGCGTTCAGGAGATGCTACTGCCACTTCCTGATGCCTGATTTATTTTATTTTTTTATTTTTTATTTAATTACCAAATGTCAGTTTTACAATGCAGAACCGTACCACAACTGTAAGCCAAGTGTTTGGCTAACAGAAACGGTGTGACCCTATTGATCTCAGTTGGTGAGTTTGACTTGTGATGCCACCTATCAAACTCTACAGCCGGATTTAAGATTTCTGCAAGCTCGTTATGTGTATAGTCCAGTCAGGCTGTAGTGTTAGAATTCCAGAAGGCGGTAAAGCCGCTGTTCAGCCGCCTGCTAATCCCCAACCCCGGCTGCCAGTGTGAAAAAGCCCTTAAATAACTTCTGAATTCAAGCACACATGAATAAACTTCTGGTATAAGCCTCATTATATTGTGCAATGAAAGGAACATGCAAAGGGATACCCTCACCAAAAGCAAAGTAACAATGCACTCACATTGTGTGTGTGTGTGTGTTTACCTAGTAAAGCAAAGCACTGTGTGCCAAGGTTACCTCCTGTGAAATGTTCTTAGTTTTTCAGATTTATAGACAGGTTTGTTTTAAAAGCATCACACGTCTCACACAAAACACATTTTTTGTCTGCTATACTGTATACTGGACTGTCTATCTGTTGCAGCACATATGTGGTAACATTTTATCATTATATACATCAAAGTTATCTGTTATCACTAACCTGTGAAGGTAAATGTTAACTTGTGGTTTGCCACATCCTGTAGCCTGTGACATACCTAGAAGCACACAGAGCTTCTATAGGACCTCAGTTCAGGATGGGCATGCGTGGGGGGGGGGAGAGGTTAAATTTCACTGAAAAAAAAAAAAAAACTAAAAGTAAATAACCCTGTAGACCTTGTAGACCTGTTTTAGATCTGCTCCATGACTAAGAAGTTATTAGGCAATCACGTTGGTACATTCCCATCGCCAAGTAATAATATGGGTGAAGTAGGGAATTGAGTATACAGTGTGTTACCAACCAGCCTGCAACAAATCGAATCATCCTGTCTAATGGCCTGTTCACACTAAAATGCAGTGCGAGAGAGCCACGTTCCCGCACAGTTTCCCGCAATGCCTTTGCGATCTGCTGTGAGGGTCTGTTCAAGTAAACGATGTCGCACCCGCACCAGATCGCACGGTACAAAAAGTACCGTTCAATGCAGTTGCCGCTTGTTTCAAAAAGTAGCTCATGCACTGCGTTTGGTGCAGTGCAATTTTTAGCCCGTTCAAAAGGAATGGGGCTGAAATCACACTGCACAGAACTGCGTGTGAAGCAGTGGCTGCCTGTCCATTAAGGGCACAGGGGCGCTGCCCCCCTAATCCATGTGCCTGGCCCCTAATCTGCATGCAGGGCGCCGGACGCTTGGATTCCAGTGGAGTTTTTTTTTTTTAGAACCACGTGATTAGAGCCAAAGATTCCAATTGGCTTAAAAAAAGGGTGGGCTCGGGGCGCAGAACACTGCACCCTGAGCCAATCCAGTTGCTACTGTCTTCCTGACTCTCCCCCGGGCCTAACTGGAAGTGGGTCAGACCCGATTGGCCGAGAGGAGAAGTGATCGCATTGTCCAAGGGGAGGAGGAGGGAAGCCGCTGAGGAGGAAGCCGTCGTGAAGCCCCAGATGCAGAGAAGGAGGAGGTGCAGGAAGGAGCCAAAGCTGTATGTTAAGGCGGTTATACATGAATCAAAAATATCGATCCACATATGGGCAGGCTGGTTGTACAGAAGTCAATCTACCAATCGACTTCTGTACAACCAGCCTGTTGGGGTTTTCCCAAACTATCAGTGCCGCCAGCTATAGCTGCCAACACTGATCAGCGTTTTCTGATGGCGGGGAGGGCTCCCTGGTGTCAGAGCACAGTAGTACAGCAGGAGTGATTCCCCCAGCCATCTCAGATATGTGGATGGGGGAACCGGGTAATTTTTTTTTGTTCATCCCACTGGTTGAATGGAAAAAAAAAAAGATTAATGTATGGCCAGCTTTATTGTGAGAAATAAATACAAGCAATATATCACACAGAACTGTCAGGTAGTGTGAGTCAGCGCTCCCTGGCAGCTATAAGGTGGATCAATAACAGGGAGGGGGTGGGGAACAAGAAGATATACCCAATATGAATTAATAAGAATTAGTTCATACAGTCCATAGTAGTAAGAGATATCGAGGAGAAGTCCACAGGACAGATGGATCCACAGGTGGATGGGGATTGCACACATAGTCACTGGAAGCTCCTCAGCAGAATATGGGAATTCCCTCAGAAAAACAAAAACAGCAGAAAGAGGGCGCCTGGGTCAGTGTGATAGTAAAAGCAAGTAACACTTTATTCAGATACACTTACATAAAAGTATCTTGCAAGGTGCACACAGGGTGGATGTGGATCACCAATCAAGCAGTCAGTTGTCACAAGGGATGAGAAGAAAACTGTGGGGATAAGCTCAGACCTGCCATATGGAGGTATATAACCAGCAGCGTCTCCAGCTCTCACACTTGCTCTCGGAGCTAGCAAAAGACCAAATCAGTATGGGGGCGGGCCGCAATGCCTTTCCGAGGTGCCGCCTCCTTCTTCAGGCAAACCCCCCCCCTCTGGAAAATGTATAATGTCAGGACAGAATAAAACAAAAAACACCCAATCAGTACAGAGACTGGGCGTGGCCAGTCGTCCAATTAACAGGGCTATATTGGCCAACTTTTTTTAGCTGTAATCCAATCTCCAACATGTATAGCTGTCATAGCATGGCACAAGTGTACCTATAGCACAGCGGGCAACAAGCTTAAAAGTATATTAAATAGAATAAAGGAAAATGGGTATGATTATAAAAAATCCTTAAAAATGATAAAAAATGACATCTGATCCGAATGAGCGGCTGCATAGTAACAGTAGTTACAGAAAAGGGCGATGCATACATACACAGACTATGAGGAGGGAGCGGTAGGTAAAAAAAAAAATAAATAAATAAAAAGGGGGTCAGTAAAGGATAGAGGGGGAAGTTGTGAGTAAAGATATAGGTCTCATAGAATTGTGTTGACTTCTATCTCCTTGTTTAAACCCCCCCAGGCGCCAAAGAATTCAAGGTAAAGATCCAGTAGGTTTCCCTACGGCATAACATCTGGAACCTTTCAGCCTGGAAGTCACAAGTCACTCCCAGACTTTTAACCCTCCAGTGGATTTATTATGGACATAAAGGAAGTGCCTAGGGACGCTATGTTCATCTGATCACTTTTCAATAAGTCTCCGATGTTGCCCGAATCTGGCCCTTACTGTGTGGCCTACATATAGGAGGCCACAGGGGCAAGTCAAACAATATATAACAAATTCTGTTGAGCCACTGTAGAATTGCTTGCTATGTTAGCTTTTACCTGAATTATCTTTAAAACTCTTCTGGTGGTGCTGCATGAACCGGCACATTTTACATCTGATTTTTTACACTGAAACATACCCCTCAGATTGCAAAAGGTGGTTAATGTTCTGGCTGAAGTAGTACATTGAGGAATCCTATGGGGCTACCATATTTTTTACACTTCTAGCTTTGTGATAGGTGACCCTTGGTCTCTCAGGCAAAACCGGAGCTAACTTCGGGTCGTGTAAAAGAATACCCCAGTGGCATCTTTTTGTGATGAGTGTGGTACTGGGTAATGAACTTGACCTTTGACTTAGTAACAGAAGTTGTTGGTTTGTCCTGATTGGTGATGGGGGCTTCGCACTCCAACAAGGCTTAATGAACTAAATCAGAGTCATATCCCTTGTCCATAAATGTATTTATTAAAAGTTGCCCTTGTGCATTGTAGTCACTGTCTAGTGTGCAGTTCTTTCTCAATCTCCAAAATTGGCCCTTTGAGATATTCTGCTTCCATTTAGGGTGGTGGCAGCTCGTATAATGGAAATATGAATTTCCCTCTGAGGGCTTGAAATGTGTCCTATGCCCCATACACACGGTCGGATTTTCCTATGGAAAATGTGTGATAGGACCTTGTTGTCGGAAATTTCGACCGTGTGTAGGCTCCATCTGACAGTTCCCATCGAGATCTGGTTCTCAAATTTTCCGACAACAAAATCCGTTCGCATAAATTCCGATCGTGTGTACACAATTCTGATGCACAAATTGCCACGCATGCTCAGAATCAAGCAGAAGAGTCGCTATGGCTATTGACCTTCTTTTTTCTTGGCTCGTTGTACATGTTGTACGTCACCGCTTTCTTGACGTTCAGAATTTCTGACCAATTTTGTGTGACCGTGTGTGCGCAAGACAAGTTTGAGCCAACATCCGTCAGAAAAAAAGCATGGATTTTGTTTTCGGAATGTCAGATCGTGTGTACGAGGCATTAGACACAATACAGCCCTCCGCATGGGATAATTAAAGGGTTAAAAAACACAAGAGATTGAGTATCATGTACATGAGTAAACAAGATGCCCATGTTATTGTTGTTACAGTACTGGACAAAGGGGAAATGGAAGAGGGAGCACCATCCCATATAACGATCCCATCATCGATATATCTTCCATAGAAGACAATCTGAGATGCCAAGGAGTTACGACTCAAGATGCATGACTCTTCCCACCAACCTATGGTGAGATTGGCATAACAAGGTGCAAAGGAAGCACCCATGCACCTGGCGATGGTAACCCCCACGATGTCGCCCCCTCCTCATAGTCTGTGTATATATCCATCGCGCTTTAGGTATGTTGATAGGAATTATTACTTGTTGTGTATCTCGATAAATTTATAATTTGTATTATTTAGTGTAATTAGTCATGTAGTGATCATAATAGATTATTTTATTTGAGGTCACCTTTTATATAGTTATTATTTGATTTATTTACCATTTATTATAAAATACTATCAAAGATGTGTTACTATGCAGCCGTTCATTCAGATCAGATGACATTTTTTAAAAATTATTTTTAAGGTTTTTTTATAATCACACCCGTTTGCTTTATTCTATTTAATATACGTTAAGCTCATTGCCCGCTGTGCTATAGGTACACTTGTGCCATGCTATGACAGCTATACGTGTTGGAGATTGTATTACAGCTAAAAAAGTTGGCCAGTATAGCCCTGTTGATTGGACGACTGGTCACGCCCAGTCTCTGTACTGATTGGGTGTTTTTTGTTTTATTCTGTCCTGACAGTATAAATTTTCCCCTCTAGAGGGGGACAGGTTTGCCTGAAGAAGGAGGCGGTGCCTCAGAAAGGTGTTGCGGCCCGACCCTGTCCTGATTTGGTCTCTTGCTAGCTCTGAGAGCAGGTGTGAGAACTGGAGACGCTGCTGGTTATATACCTCCATATGGCAGGTCTGAGTTTATCCCCACAGTGGTCTTCTTGTCCCTTGTGACCGCTGACTGCTTGATTGGTGATCCACATCCACCCTGTGTGCAGCTTGCAAGATACTTTTATGTAAGTGTATCTGAATAAAGTGTTACTTGCTATTACTATCACACTGACCCTTTCTGCTGTTTTTGTGAGAAATAAATAGGCTGCCTTAACTCAACGCAAGTTAATTCATGACACAAAACACATTAAGACGTGTGCATTAATGCAACACACAAGAAGGGAAAAGTTTAAATGAGTACTAACAGTGGGATGAAAACAAAAATGGGCCATCCGCAAGAAAGCCAAACTAACAAGGTGTTCGTACCAAACCCAAGCTCATGCCTGCTCCAGACATCAGCATTGCAGGATAGGGCAGGACATTGTTGGTCCTCTAATGCCCCGTACACACGATTGGAAATTCACCCAGCAAAAGTCCGATGTGAGATTTTGGTCGGAAATTCCAACCATGTGTATGCTCCATCGGACTTTTGCTGGTGGAATTCCTGCCAGCAAAAGATTGAGAGCAGATTCTCTATTTTTCGGACGGAAAAAGTTCAGATCGGGAATACCGATTGCCTGTACAAATTCCGATGCGCAAAATTCCTATGCATGCTCTGAAACATTGAACTTCATTTTCTCGGCTCGTCGCAGTGTTGTACGTCACCACATTCTTGACGGTCGAAAGTCCAGAGAACTTTTGTGTGACCGTGTGTATGCAAGCCAAGCTTGAGCGGAATTCCGTCGGAAAAACCATACAAGTTTTTTCCTACAGAAAATCCACTCATGTGTATGGGGCATAACAGTCCATGTTGTCCTGAAAGGTGCCCTAACCCTGCCAATGAAGTGGGACATCTGTGCAATGTATCAACCTACTACAGCAACACTGATATTTTAAAAGAACAAAAGTGCATTTAAATTGGTGGCAAAATGACAAAGCGGCTGGGGATTTCCTTAATCGAAACCAAACAGATCAGAGTTGGAGCTCAATCTTGTGTAGCTCTAGAATCCTATGTATACTGCCATAGAGAAGAGTCAAGAAAGGAAAATTACGGTATGTATTTGTCTACAATCTTTAACTTTACTGTTCCTGAAATCTGAAGCTCAGGTGTGGAGGGAATTCAATCAAAGCATGTCCGTATTCCATAAGTGAGTTTGGTTTTCTGTGATGTAAGAATGTTTTCTAGGTAACACCTGCACACACACCTTACGTTGCTAGAAATAAAGGTAGGATGGTCTGAAGAATGTCCTACAGACACAAAGTGCATTGATGACAAAATGTAAATTTTGTGTGTATTTGTATATGTACATGAAAATATCTGTAGAGCTATGAAAAACAAGAAAAGTATTCTTAAAATCCTGCAAAAGCTCCTAACCATCAAGATTTTGTTTTTTATAAAGGTGATACTAATTGTATCGGTATAGATGATTTTCATGACAATGTCATTGCAGACACACCTTAGGAAGCTCATATCTATCTTATCAGTGTGCTATTATAACCTTTGCTCATCTGACATTCATTGAAGCTAATTCAAAGGTCAAAGCAACAATAAAGAAGAGAAAAAGCATGCAAAAAAGCCCAAAAGCGTTAATATTTATCAGATAAAAAGAAAGTAACAACGCACACTTTCATCACTTGAACCAGCGCACATTAGACCACGGTGATCAGTTCAGAGACAGCCCAGTGGCAGTACCAGGGAAGTTGTGGAGATTGCTTTCACTAACTACTACACAATGGGACCCAGGGTCGGATCCAGAGGGGGGGGCAACAGGGAAATTGCCCCTCCGAGAAAATATTACCGGCTCCCTCCCTGCGCCACCTCACCGCAGCAAAACTAATAGGGAAGGCTGTAGGGGCATGAGTCCCAGATGGAGAGGTGCGCTGTAATGTAGTGCATCAGGAGACCCATGGGGAGATCACAAAATCTCTTGTGAAGTTGAATAAAAGTGTTAAGACCGCCGCCACTGTCGCGGCTGCCCTTAACACTTTCATCACTGTGGTTGGCAAGTCTTACTTCTTTCCTACCTCCTTAGCGTTGAGACGAAGTAGCATCATTTAATAGGTCACTTCCTCCCAGCCGCATAGGAGGGAAGAATAGTGACAGTGATAGGATTACATTTCCAGGGATTGGCATTCCTTGCAGGTGCCGGACAAGTTTAAAAATAATTTATCAGAATAAAACTGGGGTGTTTTGAGAAATGTATGACCAAATTACCCAAAAGTCTTCTATGATGATCCTGGCTGATCATCATATTGCTTATATTATAGGATCAATTGTTATACTATAATCTATGTCTGCCTATGCTGTAAAACATATGCATCTATCTAGCTAACAATGGGCTCAGTTACACAAGCTCGACACTCAAGTCTTTTAGCAAAGTTTTATTTGTAATGCAATTTTCTCTGCGACGCTCAAAACTTCGCGAAAAGACTTTAGCGTTGCGGCTTGTGTAATTGAGCCCAATATAATTATTTCAGCTATATGGTTCCTTCTGTATAAATTTGTTTAAATCATGGTAAATATGTGTATATGTAATAATCTAATCTGGCATTATAAACATGTCACTGTTTTAACCACTTACCAACTGCCTTCCGCATATATACTGCGGCAAGGCGGCTTGACTGCGCAATCTGACGTACCTGTACGTCGGTCTGTGCATGAGATACAGTGAGCGTGCGCGACCCGGCCACCAGTACACAGAGGCAGAACAGGGATCTTGTAAACAAGACGGATCCCCGTTCTGACAGGGGACAACATTGAGATCTGCCGTTCCTAGTGATCAGGAACAGCGATCTCTGTGTTGTCCCAGTAAGCCCATCCCCCACACAGTAAGAACACACCCAGGGAACACAGTTAACCCCTTGATCGCCCCCTAGTGTTAACCCCTTCCCTGCCAGTGTCATTTATACATTGATCGGTGCATTTTTGGGGATCAGATTTGTCCACCGCAATGTCGCAGTCCTGATAAAAATCACAGATCGTCGTCATTACCAGTAAAAACAATAAATAAAAATAAAAGTCCATAAATCTATCCCCTATTTTGTCTACAAAAAAATGTG
Organism: Lithobates clamitans; assembly: GCA_037952925.1. Classification (NCBI taxonomy): domain Eukaryota; kingdom Metazoa; phylum Chordata; class Amphibia; order Anura; family Ranidae; genus Lithobates; species Lithobates clamitans. Next base: position 3,658,078 of record JBBGZY010000138.1, on the reverse strand, counting down.
TAGAAGAATACATATCGGCCTAAACTGAGAAAAAATTAGCTTTTTTTTAAAAAAAAAAGGGGATATTTATTATAGCAAAAAGTACAAAATATTGTGTTTTTTTCAAAATTGTCGCTCTTTTATAGCGCAAAAAATAAAAACTTCAGAGGTGATCAAATAACACCAAAATAAAGCTCTATTTGTGGGGAAAAAAAAGACGTCAATTTTTTTTGGGTGCAACGTTGCACGATCGCGCACTTGTCAGTTAAAGTGATGCAGTGCCGAATCGCAAAAAGTGCTCTGGTCAGGAAGGGGGTAAATCCTTCCGGGGCTGAAGTGGTTAGGATGAGGATCCGACTTGGACACAACTTCCATTAAAGTGTATGTAAGTGAGGTAGAAGTCGTATTGAGGTAGTACAGGAACCTTTTCTAAAGTCTGAGCAACTTCAGTAGTGCTAATTAAGACAGCTCTCATAGACTAAAATGGGATTTCACATGTCACGTGACGTGGAGTCTCACAAGTCGGATCTCAAGTCGCGGCAGAGTGAACGGAGCGCTTTTTACAACCCCACACACTCTTCACTCATGGATCATACCGAAGAATGGTGAATCACTCATGCAGTACCTGAACAAGTTCATCGGGCATCCAAGGTGAAGCTACCAAAACGGGCCCAAATCCCCCCCCCCAAAAAAATGTGTATATTGGCTAGCCCACTACCCAATGACAGTCACAGGATTACCACCTTTGGGGGAGGGTGAAAATGTTACAGCATGGTTAAATTATTGTGATTAAGCCATAACATAATGATTAACAAAATACATTCTTCCACCTAGGAACTAAGGTATCTTAGGCTACTTTCACACTGAGGCGGGCGCTGGCGGTAAAGCGGCGCTAAATATATTTAGCGTCGCTTTACTGTTGTGTTAGCTGCTCTATTCGGCCGCAAGAGGGACGGTTTTAACCCCCGCTAGCGGACGAAAAAGGGTTAAAACCGCCCGCAAATCGCTGCTGCAGCGGCGCTTTGCCAGCGAGTTTGCAGCGCTGCCCCATTGTTTTCAATGGGAAGGGGCGCTTTAGGAGCGGTAAATACACCGCTCCTATAGCACTGCAAAGATGCGGCTTGCACCGCTCCAGTGTGAAAGCCCTCGGGGCCTTCACATTGGAGTGAATTGAGCGGCTCTTTCAGGGCTCTATACAGGCGCTATTTTTAGCACTTTAGCGCCTGCAAAGCGCCTCAATGTGAAAGCAGTCTTATAACTGACCCAAAGAGAATAGTTTGTTCTGTCCCTAAATAAATGATGTTTCTGACACCAAGCACTATAATGCAGGCCTACAAAACAAATGAACACATTTTTTTTTGCAAGTTTCCATATGAACGGCTGAAAAATAGAAAAAAAAAAAAACAAGGAAAGAAGGCGATAAGGAGGCTCTCGGAGTGTAATTAACAGGGCTCTGCTGTCCATGTGAAAGCTGTCCTCTGCACTCTGTCCTCTGCACTCTGTTTATCACAAGTTTCTAATAAAGGTGCAGGGACAGTTGTGACACAAACAGTGAAGCCCTATTGATTACACTGGGAGAGCCATTTGCCTCCGAGTGTAACTGATGTGTATTTTGACGGACTGGTCTTGCAGAGGGAAGGAGACAGCCAGGAAATGGAGGCTTCCATCACAGCTGCACCCTTCCCACCACAGTGCCCAAGAGCGGTGACTCTCCTGCTTCTGGAAAGGGCTGAGTTTAAATGAATGTGATGTTTGAAATGTACAGATCTGTTTTCTGGTGCACAAGTTACATAAACAACCACAGAAACAGGTTTGGCAGACCTCAGACCACACAAAACGAAAATATCTTGCATTTCAAAATGACATAGAACTTTTCAGTCCTGCTACAGAAGTATTCCAAGCTGTTCTGTGCAATACTATAACCAAGGCAACACAAATAAAAGGGTAAGTGCGTGTTCATTGCAAAATTCACACCTGTCACCCCACTCCCTTCAAGGCAATTTTGTATGATTAAGCCCAGCGGGTGAAATATGTTAGAGAGGTGGTGCTGGGGACAGGACCATGTGCTTAAACTTGTCGGCTGATTATAAGTGAAGTATGGCTAAAGCTTGTTTGGTCATATGTCTTATGTGGGTCAGAGGAGTGCACTTATTTTTGCCCTTCTGTGACCCAGAATCAGCTGACAGTGGGCTAAAGTCCACTGTTGGCTGACGACACAGAGCTCCTCCAGACCTATAGAGAATCCAGACAATAATGTTGGGATCCATCCAGATTCCTGTCCAGTGAGTGCTGGAGGGGCACAGCAGAGAGTGGTGAACGAGAGTCCCCTCTCTCTCTCTGCTCAGAGATCTGAGCGATAATAGGTCACGTAATCGCTCAGTTCTTGGGCCTGGAGGCGGCGGGCCCAGCTACAGAATCGGACCGATGCTGCATCCATGTTCTGTAGGTGAGTATGAATGTTTGTTTTTTCACTTCCTGAACTTCTCATTTAAAGATTAAAGTTTTGCCTATGAAGACAAAATCTGTGTGTGGCTTTTCTTTTGGATTTTACCTATTTCATAATGGGTTATATTTACTTGACATGGAGCTCCCAGCTCCCAAGAAATTTTCATTGTGCGGATTTGGAATGCCCAGGGCTACCAAGCTTGGCTACAATATCTTCCTGGTAATCTATTAAGCATATACAGCCCAGACTCAGCTTTTTTTTGTTTTTGGATAGAGTGGAGAGGGATTGGAATGCCTGTCAGTTTTCATTGCTCTCTATGCCCTTGTTAAGGAGATTCACCCTCTCTATTTGTCCTGTTTACCATTATCATTGAAAGTGAAAGAAAAAGAAAATCCCAAATTTGGGTTGTCCCCAGAAAAGTAATAGAGGGGAAATCTTCCAATGGGGACACTAGTTTTAGTGATCTGGGGGTCCCCAAGAGATTCCCTGAATTTGCAGGGATTTCCTCTCACTTCCTGTTTTGGCAATCGAACAGGAAGTGACGGTGAATCTCCCCAATGGGACAAAGATGGCAAACAAAAACCTTACAGGGGTTATAGCCCTCCCTTAGTCTATCCAAAATGGGAAAAAAAAGTTTTGTCTATAGTTCTACTTTTAAGTCTAGCCAGACACAAAGCAGGACTAGCAAGATCTAAAGATTGGCTGGTGAACTTTGGGCAGCCACACAGTGAAGATTTCTGGTAAGCTCCATTTCAGGTAGGTATAACCTACTACACAAATTGTTCAGAGCAAAGAATGGGCCAGAAGTTGATACTGCACTGAAGGCCTACAAGCGCTTTTTTTACCGGTGATGTTTAAAAACACATCCAGTAGTTTTAAATTACTTGGCGTTGTTTTAATATTAGCTCTGCATTGGTCCAAAGTAGACACTTGCTTTTTCCACCAACAGTAGATCATTCTTTTTCAAGGGATTGCAGAATGAGAACTTTAGGATCGATTTTGTCTGCAACTTTTAATACCTTAGTTTTGAATTGTGAAAATATGCTTAAAATGCATTTAAAACACAAAAAAACAAATATGTGATGTGGAAGCTTACCAATCCCTATATGTGGTGGCTGCTTAGTTTTCTTTTTTTTTATCTTTGTTTTAGCCTGGTGACCCTAATGCCGCGTACACACGATCAGACTTTACGGCATACTTGGTCCGGCATACTGGATTTCGTCGGACAATTCGATCGTGTGTGGGCTCCAGCGGACTTTGCTTTCTCAAAAGTTTGACGGACTTATATTTGAAACATGTTTCAAATCTGTCCGACGGACTCGAGTCCGGTCCAAAAGTCCGCTCGTCTGTATGCTAGTCCGACGGACGAAAAACGACGCTAGGGCAGCTATTGGCTACTGGCTATGAACTTCCTTGTTTTAGTCCGGTCGTACGTCATCACGTATGAATCCGTCGGACTTTGGTTGATTGTGTGTAGGCAAGTCCGTTCATTCGTAAAGTCTGTCGTAAAGTCCGTCGAAAAGTCCGCAGGACAAAGTCTGCCGTAAAGTCCGATCGTGTGTACGCGGCATAACAGCAACTAATTTCCTGTCCTAGAGTGACAATGCACACTCAGTTTACTGTATCTATGAGTGAGCCTTGCTTCCACCCTAGGCTGCTCTCCTGTTTTGGGTTATAAACACACTCAATTTTCTTGTGTCTATTACCTGAGGGGGTTTGTAGTTCACAAAAGATAAGTGGTGATTGCTAACAACATTGTGTGAGATTTCAGATCAGCGCTGTTCTGTCTCTCCCCCCTCCCACTCTAAGCATTGTAAGTGTGATCTCTCTAACTGGTCCAGTTGTCCTGAGATAGCTACAATTTACAATCTCAGCAGCATTGGCAGACTCTCCTTGATCCAAATGACACCTTCCAAATTGTAGAAAGCATTGAGCAGATCAGCTTAGTCAAAAAATCATAGTATGTCCAGTTCCATCAATTACAAGTGCTCAGAACAAAATCTAAAGACACACTGAAAAGAGGTTTGGATTAGCTATACAAAGCACCTCTTAGCTAGTGAAGAAGGGACAACATTATTTAAAGGCAAACAGACAATGCATGTGTAACATGATAAGTCCACAGGAAGTTACAAGGACACCAGATTTCTGGCATAATCACTAAGTATTTTTCTGCCCTTACAAAAAATGTAGTTAAAGTGGTTGTAAAGTCATAAGGTTTTTTATCCTAATGCATTCTATACATTAGGATAAAAAACCTTCAGTGTGCAGCAGCCCCCTAATACTTACCTGAACCCATCTTGATCCAGCAATGTTGCAGGAGTTACAAGAAAAACAGAAATGGAAGGCGCGCACACCTAGTGCATTACCAGAGATAATTTAATAATAAGACATTTTTGCATAAAAGTGGGTACTCACAAAATGCAACTGACATAAGGCCAAAAACACAGTGTATGGACATGCACAGAGCACGGGGTACAGCTAAAGTGTTTTTCGCACCCCCTTCCTCAGAGCTAGGCTAGTCTCGTACACCATGGGCAAGCGCTTTTATAGGAATGATGGAATTGAAAATTGTATGTCAAAGAGAGCCACAAGAGAGGGAAAGAAAAAAAAAGTTCATAAGAAATTAATAATAATAATTAAAATAATCTATATTTATATATATATATGTATATATATATATATATATATATATATATATATATATATATATATATATATAGTTGCACTAATGTAAAAACAACAGAATCCATATCAAAAACCTATATCCAAAACAAAAAACTCCATCATAAGTACACAAATAAATAAATAATGATAATTCATTCAAATCCATGATATATTGCACATTGGATATAGGTTTTTGATATGGATTCTGTTTTTACATTAGTGCAACTATATATATACAGTATATATACAGTCAGGTCCATAAATATTGGGACATCGACACAATTCTAATCTTTTTGGCTCTATACACCACCACAATGGATTTGAAATGAAACAAACAAGATGTGCTTTAACTGCAGACTTTCAGCTTTAATTTGAGAGTATTTACATCCAAATCAGGTGAACGGTGTAGGAATTACAACAGTTTGTATATGTGCCTCCCACTTTTTAAGGGACCAAAAGTATTAGGACAGATTAACAATCATCCATCAAACTTTCACTTTTTAATACTTGGTTGCAAATCCTTTGCAGTCAATTACAGCCTGAAGTCTGGATCGCATACACATCACCAGACGCTGGGTTTCATTAATTGGTGATGCTCTGCCAGGCCTCTACTGCAACTGTCTTCAGTTACTGCTTGTTCTTGGGGCATTTTCCCTTCAGTTTTGTCTTCAGCAAGTGAAATGCATGCTCAAATCGGATTCAGGCCAGGTGATTGACTTGGCCATTGCATAACATTCCACTTCTTTCCCTTAAAAAACTCTTTGGTTGCTTTCGCAGTATGCTTCGGGTCATTGTCCATCTGCGCTGTCCACTGAGTTCTGAAGCATTTTGCTGAATATGAGCAGATAATATTGCCCGATACACTTCAGAATTCATCCTGCTGCTTTTGTCAGCAGTCACATCATCAATAAATACAAGAGAACCAGTTCCATTGGCAGCCATACATGCCTACGCCATGACACTACCACCACCATGCTTCACTGATGAGGTGGTATGCTTTGGATCATGAGCAGTTCCTTTCCTTCTCCATACTCCATACTCTTCTCTTCCCATCACTCTGGTACAAGTTGATCTTGGTCTCATCTGTCCATAGGATGTTGTTCCAGAACTGTGAAGGCTTTTTTAGATGTTGTTTGGCAAACTCTAATCTGGCCTTTCTGTTTTTGAGGCTCACCAATGGTTTACATCTTGTGGTGAACCCTCTGTATTCACTCTGGTGAAGTCTTCTCTTGATTGTTGACTTTTACACACATACACCTACCTTCTGGAGAGTGTTCTTAATCTGGCCAACTGTTGTGAAGGGTGTTTTCTTTATATATATATATATATTTTTTTTATTATTAATAACTTCTTATGAACTTTTTTTTTCTTTCCTGCCCCTTTGAGCGCGCGGCTCTTTTTGACACACAATTTTAAATTCCACCATTCCCTATAAAAGTGCTTGCCCATGGTGTACGAGACTAGCTTAGCTCTGAGGAAGGGGGTGCACCCCTGAAAAGCATTAGCTGTACCCCGTGTTCTGTGCATGTGCATGTCCATGCACTGTGTTTATGGCCTTTTGTCAGTTGCATTTTGTGAGTATCCACTTTTATACAAAAAATTCTTATTATTAAATTATCTTTGGTAATGCACTAGGTGTGCGCGCCTCCCATTTCTGTTTTTCTTGTAGTTCCTTTCGGATTACCTCATCTGAGGAAGGCAACATCCACCTAGTTTTGGGATACCATATATACCTTTCACACCACCATTTTATCTGACATCTGTTACTCCACACCTTGGAAGACCTATTAGCACTGGAAGTGACTGTGTTTTTTGTATCTCTGATGTTGCAGGAGTGTCTGGGCTGCCCAGGACTCTCCCCCCTCATTGGCTAAGACTGCAGCGCAGCACCATTGGCTCCCACTGCTGTCAATCAAAGTCAGTGGGCCAACGAGGAGACAGGGGCGGAACCATGGCTCTGTGTCTGAATGGACACACAGAGCAGCGGCTCAACTCGGGAGCCCCCATAGCAAGCTGCTTGCTGTGGGGGCACCTGGCAAGGGGGAGGGGCCAAAAGCGCAGGCAGGGGACCCGAGGAGAGGATGATCTCAGCTGCTCCAATTGGATGAGGCTGCCACATGTGACTAGCAACCATTCTGGGTCTTTAGGGCCTTGGCTCCCAGGTTTGGTGTGAATTCGTGTGTAAGTGGTGTAGGGACAGATCACCTGTCTGCCAGGGACAGTATAAGTGGCAGGGAAAGGTTCAAAACAAGAAGGGGAAGCCTAGAGCTCACAATCTCCTTGGACATCTTCCTGTTTGGGTATGAGAAGGCCAGATCCCATTCTGCCCCTCCAGAAAGACTCTGTCAGTTCGGTTGATACCATGCTGTTGGCATTTGTGAGTGTTCCGGTTGGGCCTTCTCTCACTGGGTTTGTTGTGAACTGTTATTGCCTTTACTACAATACAAGATCTACTAATTGCACTTGGACTGTGTGTGAGTTATTGCTGCCACACCATGCTGCACCCACCCACAAACATGTCGTACTTACCTGCACTGTGCAATGGTTTTGCACAGAGCAGCCCTGATCCTCTTCTTCACAGGTCCCCCACTGGCACTCCTGGCTCTTCCACCCTTGCCAAGTGCCCCCATAGCAAGTAGCTCCTGAGCACCGCTTTGTGTGTCCATAGGACACACAGACCTGGGCTTAGCCCCCCCCACTCCCTCCTTACTGGCTGTGATTGACAATGGCTTCGCTGCTGTGTCTGAGCCAATAAGGAGGGAGAGAGCCGGGACAGCCTCTGCTCTTGTGCACATCGCTTGATTGTGATTGGGCTCAGGTGAGTAAAGGAAGGCTGAGGGGGCTGCTTGCAGAAAAACATTCTGCCTTTATAACCACTTTAATTCATAACAGAGACTGGATATTTCTATGAGCCCTCTGTTATACAGTATTACTCAAAAATGCATTTTGAGGCCCATTCATAAAATGTGGGCTGTGATGGAATATATCAGTAATAATATCTGGGATACCAAATATTTTGACCTTTGCCCAGTTTCATTTTATAGTCCAGTATTATACTGTATGTCTTATGTAGCATGTATTTTACATATATCCTAATAATTAGCATATCAAAACTCCTTTAGTTTGGATAGTGATACATTGCTGCCTAATCACTTTAGTCCCCAGCATTGTTTTAAGACAGTGCTGGAATAGCAGCTATTTGTCCCAATGGTGGGTGGCCTCTGCCACTCCAACTAAGCCCTGGCTCTCTGGCACTGGCGTTGGAACCACTAGGTGTCTGCGACAGCCAACATCCAGTGCAAAAAACAGTGCTGAAATGATCACCTCCTTGGCTTCCAAATGCTTCTACATAAGTCCTTCCCAAAGTGTGAGTTGCCAGTTTTTATTATCTAATAAATAGAAGAGGACCTACCCTGCCATGTTTGTCACTCTGCTTTCCCAGCTGGGTAGGTAGACCAGTGAACATCTGTTTTCTGCTCTCCCCTAGCTTGAATGTGCACTACTTCACTCCTCTGCTCAGCTGTCACTTTCCTCAGTCTCTGTGACCAGGGAAGAAGCTAATGGAGCGCAATGTGCACTCAGTTAGCTTCAGTGGAGGGCAGATTAGACATCATAGGTCAAATAGACTCTCAATGTCTCAGTAAAGAGATCCTGTCTACACAAAATGTTATCATTAAGGGAACTTTTATTCTCTTATGTGATAAAAATAAAGTCAAAAGGAAAAAAGTGTAGAAATGTAACCACTTCAATACCAGGCACTTTCGCCCCTTCCTACCCAGGACAATTTTGAGCTTTCAGTGCTGTTGCACTTTGAATGACAATTGCGCGGTCATACAACACTGTACCCAAACTAAATTTTTATCATTTTCTTCCCACAAATAGAGCTTTCTTTTAGTGGTATTTGATCACCTCTGGGGGTTTTATTTTTTAAACAAACTAAAAAAGACCGACATTTTTGAAAAAAAAAAGTTTTTCTTTGTTTCTATTATAAAATGTTGTTTTCTCCTTCACTGACAGGCACTGATGAGTCAACACTGATGAGTACTGATGAGGCGGCACTGATGGGCTCTGATGAGGCGGCAACAATGGGCACTGATGAGTTGGCACTGATAAGGTGGCACTGATGAGTTGGCACTGATATGTAGAATTGATGGGCACTGAGAGGCGGCACTGATAGGCAGCACTGATGGGCACCGATATGTGGCACTAATATGCAGCACTAATGGGCACTAACAGGTGACATTGATGGGCACTGACAGGCGGCACTGATGGGCACGGACATGCGGCATTGATAGGCACTGACAGGCGGCACTGACAGGCGGCACTGATGGGCACTGACTGGCGGCATTGATGGGCACTGACCGGCGGTACTGATTGGCACTGATAGGCGGCACTGATTGGCACTGACAGGTGGCATTGATGGACAAATAGATGGCACTGATGGGCAGCACTGATTGGGCAGGTACTGACAGGTGTTAATGCTGGACGCTGATTGGCACTGTGATGGACACTGATTGGCACTATGGTGGGCACTGATTGGCACTTTATTGGGCACTGGCAGGGGGTTATGATGGGGCACTGACTGGGCACCGATTAGCAGCTTATGGATAAATCTGATGGGGGCTGTGCTGATAACCAGTGTGCTGATTATCAGCACAGACCCCCCCTCTGACAGGGAGAGCCGTCGATCGGCTCTCCTTGTCAGCGTGAACCGAGGAATGCCGTTTAACGGCACTTCCTGGTTCTTGTGATGATCAGCTGTGATTGGTCACAGCTGATCACGTGGTAAGAAGCCAGAGGCTTCTTATCACAATCGGAGATGCGGCGTGTTAAACCGACACGCTGCGCTGCGCCCCCGCCGGCGCACGTGGGCATGTTATCCTGCTGGACGTCATATGACGCCCAGTCAGGATAACAGAACCACTTCCCGGCCGTCATTCTGTTATAGGCCGGGTAGGAAGTGGTTAAAAGTTACACCCACATACATATGAATGTAAACAAAAAAGTCAATTGAACTACATATGGCCACATATGCCGGAGTGAGTGCAATAATTATAAAGCCATTATTCAGGTTAACTCTAAATTGATGGCCTGAAGGGGCTTTTTACTAAATTTTAAGCATGACATTTTGGTACCTATTTACTCAGCATAATCTCTTCTTTTATATTTGACCAAAAATGTGGTAAAATATTGTGTGCCCTAAAAATCCTGCCCAGGCCATTTTTTAGATTTCAGATTTCATCGCTGTCACATTTTTAATGACAATTACCCAGTCGTGCAACACTGTACCGACATGCATTTTATATCAATGAAGCATTCTTTTGGTGGTATTTAATCACCACTGTTTTTTCTTTTTGGTTTTTTTTTTGCTATAAAAACATAAAAAGACATACAACTTTGCAATAAATATTTCTGCATAAATTTGGGCCAACATGTATTCTGCTGCATTTCTTTGGTAAAACACACAAACAAATGGGTGTTTATTTAGTCTGTGTGAGAGTTACTAGATAAGTGTACAAACTATGGCATCTACGGTACTGTCAATTTGAAAATTGATCAATTCTGTTATAATGGCTGCTTGTTTCTTTACTTGAGGCCCTAAAATGACAGAACAGTAAGAGGCATGGTGAATTTTTTTGTAGTTGTAATTTTTTGTCACAATGTTTTTGAAAACTAAGAAATTAAAATGTGTTTTTTTCACAAAGTTGTTATTTTAAACAAGTTATTTCTCACACAAAGGCTAGGCACATGAGCTTTAGAAAATGCATAATGAAAGTTAAAATGTATTTCTTTTTTTTTTTTTTACACAAATCAGTCAATTAATGGTATTTGTAACACACAGCATACTTAGAATTCAATAAGATATTTTTCAAACACAACACGGGCATACTTAGAATTACACCCCAAAACACATTCTGCTACTCCTTCCAAACATGGCGATACCACAGAGACTTTTTAATGTTTGGACTGATAATGTGCCAGACATTGTTTCTTGTGTATCACACAAATAAACCAATGTACTCGAATAGTCACCTCTATACGAGTGGTTAGGGAATATAGCTTTGTGTAGCATCACCTATAGCAGTCCCCATTCCTATAAGCCAAGTGAGCCAAGCATAGCATGGCTGCCCCCTGGATTGCCATGTTCACTGGTCAGGAATTACAGTCAGTCGGACATGCAGATGGGTCAGTTGAGGCAGTAGGCAAAGACGTGGTCACTAAACAGGCAAAGAGTAGGAACACGCAGCAGGAAGAAACGTGGTCAATAAACAGATGGGGGGGGGCATAAAACCTTGCGGTTAAGCCGCGGTTTGACTGCCCTTCAACTGTTACCCCCTTTGGCTGCAAAAGCTGGGGTTGGGAGTGTACACATGCTGTGGCTACAGTGCTTTGCCAAGAATTATACCCCCTGTACGCCCTCCAATTGCATCCATTCAAGTGTATAGGGGCACTTGTGCGAGGTCCAAGGGGATAAAGCAGGTGGTGAAGAGGCAATAAAAAGCCTCCTCATTGCCTGTAAATATGCCATCTGTGTTTGAATCTCTCTTCAAAGAGCACTGCAAATGTGAATGAGTCCTTATAGTGATACTAAGACTGGTGTGGTGGTGATCAGGGACACTGGGACTCGTGTTGCATTGATCAGCGAAACTGGGACTGGTGTGGCAGTGATCAGGGACACTGGGGCTGGTGTGACAGTGATCAGGACTGGTGTGACAGTGATCAGGGACACTGGGACTTGTGTGACAGTGATCAGGGACACTGGGACTGGTGTGACAGTGATCAGGGACACTGGGGCTGGTGTGACAGTGATCAGGACTGGTGTGACAGTGATCAGGACTGGTGTGACAGTGATCAGGGACACTGGGACTTGTGTGACAGTGATCAGGGACACTGGGACTGGTGTGACAGTGATCAGGGACACTGGGACTTGTGTGACAGTGATCAGGGACACTGGGACTGGTGTGACAGTGATCAGGGACACTGGGGCTGGTGTGACAGTGATCAGGACTGGTGTGACAGTGATCAGGGACACTGGGACTTGTGTGACAGTGATCAGGGACACTGGGACTGGTGTGACAGTGATCAGGGACACTGGGACTGGTGTGAGAGTGATCGGGAACACTGGGACTGGTGTGACAGTGATCAGGGACACTGCTACTAAAGTGGCGGTGATTAGGCACACTGATTGGTGCAGTGGTGGTTAGGAACACTGACTGGCTACACTGATATCAGAGTTGCTGGCCATTGTACATGATCAAAAACAATTCAAAAACAGAATCACTGAGTTGGAAAAAGGATCACCCCCTTTGTGTAAGTATTTTGTTTAACCACCTTATGCTTTAATTACAGTATTTAGTCTGTTGGGATATGTCTCTACTAACTTTGCACATGTAGACATTTGTGCAATATTTGCCCACTCTTCTTTGCAGAACTGCTTAAGTTCAGTTACATTTGGTGACCATTTGTGGACTGCAGTCTTCAAGTCATTCCACAGATTTTCAGTGGGGTTTAAGTCATTCACCTTTTTCTCCTTCAACCACTGTGTGGTCATTTTTGCTGTGTGCTTTGGGTCATTGTCATGTTCGAAGGTAAACCTTCTTCAAACTAACAACTTTCTGTCAGAGGGCAGCAGATTTTCCTCAAGAATTTGATGGTATTTTACCCCATCCATTTTTCTTCTATCCTGACAAGTGCTCCAGTCCCTGCTGCAGAGAAACACTCCCATAACAGAATATTACCTACTTCATGCTTTACTGTAGGAATGGTGTTTTTTGGATGGTGAGCTGTATTGGATTTCTGCCATTTTGATGGCTTAAGGTCCATACACACGATAGGAAAATCGGATGGAAAATTTGTACGACGAGTTGTCTGACGATTTTTTGATCATTAGTACGGTGCTTTCGACAGCCGATTTCGCTTTTTCGTCAGACAAAAGCTGGATGTGCAGACTATAAAATTTTTGTCGGATGTGAACTCAACGTCTGATTTTTGTTTCATTAGTACAGTTTTCGTACAAAAAAAATCGTAAGAGCAAGACTACGCATGCTCAGAAACGAAAGAATACATACAAAACTATTTAACACATTACGTCACTTCTGACGTTGTATTCTGTCGTACGAAATTTTTCGTATTGTGAGTAACCTCTTTACTTTCAACATGAGAGCAGAATGCCACAAAAAACGGATGTTCGGTCATTCGAAAATTTAAGCCTGTGTACAAGGCTTTAGTCAGAGCCCAGAAAATCTGTGGAATGAATTGAAGACTGCAGTCCACAAATGGTCACTATCAAATTTAACTGAACTTGAGCAGTTCTGCAAAGAAGAGTGAGCAACTATTGAAAAAGTCTAGATGTGCAAAATTAGTAGAGACATATCCCAACAGACTAGAGGCTGTAATTAAAGCCAAGTCTGGTCCAACAAAATGCTGACACAAGGGGGTGATCCTTTTTACAACTCAGTGATTCTGTTTTTTATTTAAATTTTTCTGACATAATGGTGTTATATCTTTCACTTGAATGTTATAAGTTACAGTAGTAAACTGCTAGCTGGATAAAACAATGTGTCTGTATTTATTTCAGGCTGCAAAACACCAAATGTGATTATTTTAAAGGGGGTGATTCTTTTCCATAACCACTGTAACTCCAATGCAGATGTGTCTTATGTGCAGCACAATGCACAGTAATGTTGTGCTCTGCATTAGAACAAATAATGCATGTCTGTTTTTTGGTCTGTTCTTTTGCATTATAATCTTATTCAACATGCACAACACAATGCGTGGTAACACATTAATGGAATGAGCAAGAACACATAGGTCTGGATGAGCCCTAACGGAACTCCAACAAGAACAAGGGATAGAGCACTGGTACTGACTATTCAGCTTTATGCATGGTTTGTAAACCTGGCAGGTAGAGTTTTTCCTCTATATGGATATTCAAACTTAAAGCGGAGGTCCACCCTAAAATTAACAATTACATTAACATTCTACAAAAAATATACAAAAAAAATTTGAAAAAAAACAAATTTTTACTTACCAGAAATGACTGTTGCTAGGCAGTCTTCCTAATCTGCCTCTTCCTATTCCTTCACTTCCTCCTCTTCGGCGAGCTGCCCCGTTGTCATCTGGGACATGTGTGTGTCCCAGAAAACAACAGGGCCATTCACAAAGCGCCGTGTGACTCGCGCATGCGCAGTAGGAAACGGGTAGTGAAGCCGCAAGGCTCCACTGCCTGTTTCCCTTAGTTAGGATGGCGGTGCCGCCACCCGATCCGATGGACGGATCGGCCTCAGGGGTCGACATCGCAGGCTCGCTGGACAGGTAAGTGCCCTTATTAAAAGTCAGCAGCTACAGTGTTATGCCGCGTACACATGAGCGGACTTTTCGACTGGACTGGTCCGACGTTCTATCCCACGGACTTCCGACCGACTTTCTGAACAAACGGACTTGCCTACACACGATCACACCAAAGTCCAACGAATTCGTACGTGATGACGTACACCGGACTAAAATAAGGAAGTTGATAGCCAGTAGCCAATAGCTGCCCTAGCGTTGGTTTTTGCCCGTCAGACTAGCATACAGACGAGCGGATTTCTGGGTCCGGCAGAGTTACGACGTAAAGATTTGAAGCAAGTTCCAAATCTAAAGTCCGTCAGATTTGCAACTGGAAAAGTCCGCTGAAGGTCCGGTGAAGCCCACACACGATAGGATTGTCCGCCGGATTTGGTCCGTCGGCGTCCGTCAGACCAGTCCGGTTGAAAAGTCCGACCGTGTGTACGCCCGATTACTTGTAACAGGATATAACTCTTCTTATAACCCATACCATTTACTAGTATCATAGAAATTATAGATCAATATATAATTTACAATGTTTGAATACACACCTCTGAGCTTCATTCCTTTTGTTGTATAATATGTACTCAATTTACTATCAAATACCCTATTGTATGTACAACAAATTCTTTTGACAAGGAAAAAAAAAATGAGTGTTTAGTATTTGCCTGTGTTGTGCAGTACTCAAGTGGCTGCAAGTTAACATATATTTAAAAATATCACATGTCATGAAATTAAAGTTATACATGTTTGATGGGACGTGCATGTAAATATTTGATGTGTTAGTATTTTTGGACTGCTTTCCAAAAAAAGAATGGGATTGGCAACTCTGACGTATCAGGAAGATTAGCCAAGCCCTTGACACTCGTGTGTACGCAGTTTTATACGGAATCTTATTGCACTGCATTGTTTAAATCTATTATTATTATTATATTATTATTATCCCGTATATTATTATACAGGATTTATATAGCGCCGACAGTTTACGCAGCGCTTTACAACATTAGGGCAGACAGTACAATTACAATACATTTCAATACAGGAAGAATCAGAGAGCCCTGCTCGTTAGAGCTTACTATCTAGGAGGGAGGGTCAAGTTATTATGTTTAAGTCTATTATGTTTACTTAAATGTCACTGTCACTTCTATGGTAACTGTTACTCATGACTACATTTTTGTTCACCTAATCCTGCTGTCAGTGTTCCCCTTTGGAACTGGATACTTTGCGTCTACTACCTATACACTCTATTCTAGTTTCACTCTCCCACCTTCCAAATTTCACCGTCATTACATATTTGCACAACTACATCTAATACTCTTTTTGTGTCCTTTTTTTTTCCTCCTCTTTGTCAAATAATGTGCTTATAAAGCCACGTAGTCCATGCCGGGGCTGACCTCCCTACGTTGTATCCTAAGGTCTCCCTAAAACCTTTGTACCCAAATAAAGTCACATACCTGCTACACAATCCAGAATCCCCAACATGACCAAAAGGGTCCATTCCTGCACGATACGCATGGCTACATTACAATCGTCTTCCTTAAGACCAGGTTTTTTCACATCCACAATGGATTTCCTGACTTACTAGGTAACCTCTCTGCACCTGAGATCACTGTAGCACGTAATACTAACACGCCTATCTGGGAAGTTCCCCTGGGTGTAAACTTTCATATGTGTAACTCTTTCCTGCCAGGTCCCCTACAGAGTCATTGACACACTGCTTCATAGTGATTATTAAAATGGAACCAGCTACATATTCTTCAATATTAGTTTTCATGATGCTGACAGTACTTATCTGATATTTATTGTACATCAATTCTTCTCTCCTGCAATATTTATCATTTTTCCAATAAAAAAAAAACACATTTAATAAGTATAAGTAAAGGCAAAATGTTTCTTTTAAATTTTAGATAGAATGGAGAGGGATGAAAACACCTGCCAGGTTTTAAAAAGCTGTTTGTGCCCCCCCACCCCCTTCAGGGAGAATCACCTTCTCTTTTTCTCCTGTTTACTGTTATCAGCAAAAGTTAAAGTAAAAGAAAATGCCGAATTTTGTGTTGTCTCCAAATCAGAAATAGAGGGGAAACCTTCAAATGGGGACCCAAGTGGCCCTGTGACAACTAGGGATTCCTCTCACTTTGGAGGGATTTCCTATCACATTCTGTTTTGGCTATGGGACAGGAAGTAAAGGTAAATAGCAAAAAAAAATTAAAAAAAAACTGACAAGAGTTAAAACCCTTCCTTATGCTACCCCAAATGGAAAAAAATGCCTTTAGTTATATTTTAACTAAACAGAGATTAAGGAATAACCTGCTCTAATTTAAATACAGAGTAACTGTATTATATTCAAATTACAGTCAAATAAATATTAAAGAATGTAGTCACGTTTCTGTTTTACACTTCAAGCGGAGTTCCACCCAAAAATGGAACTTCTGCTTTTCCGGTTCCTCCCCCCTCTGGTGTCACATTTGGCACCTTTCAGGGGGGGAGTAAATACCTGTCTAATACAGGTATCTTGCTCCCACTTCCAGGCATAGATACCCGTGCCACCCATGGGTATCTATGCCACTCCCCCCCCACTGTATTCTGGGAGACACACGGGTCCCAGAAAACAGCAGGGACCAGTGGGATAGTGCAGCGCGCATAGGCGTGCGCAGGGGGTGTGCTGGGTGTGCCTGGGCACACCCTAATCACCCCGTGTGACGCAGATTCCCCAAAGCCCCATAACAGGGCTCCTAAAAAAATTTTTTTTTTAAATAATAAAAAAATTAAAATAAAACCTATTGACACCATCCACTGCCCTACTGAAACCAACCTCTGCCCTACTGACAAGTCCACTGCTCTACTAACACTGTCCATGTTTTAATACATTTGGGGTGCACACCCTAATGCAATAGGCTGCGCACACCTATGGCAGCGTGATTTGCGCATGCGCAGTAGGGAACCAGAGCTCCACACCGCTGAGGAGAGAAGAGAAGGACAAAGCGGAGCCTGCAGGCTCAAAAGGTATCCATTTGAACCTTTTTGCCCCAGGGAACAAACTGTGAAAGTTTGGGCAGGAAATATGGTACTGGGAGGAAACCGTGGCAGAAATAAAAATCACCTCACAAAGAGCTCACAGGCCCTCACTGCAGCTGAAGCAGCTCCAGTCACCTCACAATATACAGCATCAGGGCGCTCTCACAGACAGAAAATGTCACAGCAAGACTCTCCATTTGAGTCAGATACAGAACAAATCCTCTCACAAACTTCTCCACAAGCCTCCTCAGTATCCCCAGTAATATTATTACAATTTGAAAAGATGCTTCATAAGGCTTTAAAACACACCTCAGACCAAATAACAAAAAGCCTAACCAAAGAAATAAGAGAGCTGGTAAACCGCACCGCAGCCTTAGAAATAAAAATGGATGAAATTGAAATTACAACCCAAGAAAATATAAAAGAATTGGAACAATTAAAAAAAGAGAATTTAATACTTCAAACTAAGCTCGAAGATTACGAAAATAGAGCCAGACGTTCAAACTTGCGCTTAAGGGGAATACCTGAAACTGTGACAGACCTGCAATCTACTATTACTGCTCTATTACAAGAACTAAAGCCAGATATCCCTATTGAACGTTTAGAACTGGACAGAGTACACAGAGCCCTCACAGCCAAAAAGAAAGATGGACCCCCACGTGATATAATCACAAAATTTCATTATTACAGAACGAAAGAACAAATACTAATTGCTGCAAGAGAAAAAAAGGAACTTAATTTTCAAGGACACAATTATCACATTTTTGCTGACCTATCCCAACTTACTATTACTAAAAGACGATCCATGAAACCCCTACTAATGGAACTGCAACGCCACAACATTATGTATCAATGGGGCTTCCCCTTTTCAGTCAGATTTAACTACCAAGGTACAATTTACAGAAGCAGATCAGCAGATGAACTACAACAAACCCTTTTAAAATTAAATCTGACAGAACCCACAAGCTGCAACACTCCCACACGCAGAAGAATGGCGTCATCTTCACCTTCAGGCAGCACCCAGAAAATTTCAGAACAAAATGGGAATCATCATTCTCACAAAAGAGGCCGTTATGCCACATCATCCATGGACCAAGAAGATTCAATGGACTGACATCCTAATTCCTGATATATCTTCATTTAATATACTAAGAGATGGTTCTCTATAAAAAACCTATATTTATAACTGAATGTAACTGCATTCTGATAGTCACACACTGTGTGGGATCATGTTACATTCCAGTTATATTTCTTATTACTTCTGATTCATATAGCCTTAGAATATATAAGTGAAATAAGGAAATTCTTGTTCAGTTATATATTATCAGGTAATAACAATAGATTTATTACTTTTTAGGACAAATATGTTCAATAATCCAGAAGTAATGGAAGCTTTTTCTTTCTTTTCTTAAAACAAATATATTATTACCTAACTAGTTCCTAGAATTATGTTTTTGTTTATTCTAATCTGAAGCAATACAACCTCAATTTTATGAGTTAACATATCTAAACAGTTACATATGAATAAAATATGTAATTGTTTACTCTAAAAGGGTTAAAATCCCAAAATAATTCAAACTATCTTCATCAATACCAAAGTTATTAACAGTACCTTTCTAACTGAATTATTTAGCCTAGGGCAAGACTAACCATATACAACCACCCTGGAATAAATAATTTCAACAAAAACTATATTCTGCACTCCAATTAATGAAACATCATTTTGATGTCTTTTGACATAGCACTTCTCTCCTGTAAGCGGAAGATCCGTGTACCCCCATTAGCCCTCCTCATTCTCCCAACCATATTATGTGGGAGTGTGACGAAGGCACTTATTCCCCTGAGAGAGATATTTATTCTCTTTCACGGGTAAATTGTGATTACTTGCAAAAAATAATTTATACAATGTATCATCTAATCTCATATGTTTTTTGTTTACTCTTTACTCCAGAATTCACTGGTTTCTTTTCTATCTATTCATCTCTTCAGTCCACACAGGTTGATCTGCGCAGTCAGCTCTGCATAACAAAAAGTAAGTCAAAACTATTTGATCTATTGCCATGGCACCACTGAATATACTTTCCCTGAATGTTCAGGGAATAAATGTCCCTCAAAAAAGGACCAAAGCCTTCCGTACTTTCCATAACAAGAAGGCTCACATAGTATGCCTCCAAGAAACACACTTCACCAAAGATTCTACTCCAAAATATATTTCTCCTTTTTATCAACAAATTTACACGGCTTCTGCCTGTACCAAGCAAAGGGGAACTCTAATTGCATTTCACCGATCCACACCATTCACCTTATCATCAGAAATTAAAGACCCAGATGGTAGATACCTGATACTCATGGGTTATATAATGGATACAGCAATCACAGTGATTTCCTACTACGCTCCTAACAAACAATCTACACCATTCCTCTCACATATATTACAAGTGATTAATACACACAAAATAGGAACAGTGATAATGTGTGGGGATTTGAACCAGCTCCTCCTCCCATTTCTAGATAAATCACCTTTTACACCATCCAAAATAACCTCTAGATGACCTTTTTCTCAACTTCTTTCCAAATACAATCTGGTAGATTCGTGGAGAGAAAGTAACCCAATGAAAAAGAAATTCACTTATTTCTCGCACCCTCATCAAACCTTCACCAGAATAGATCATATTTTTCTAACAATAGGAATGATACCAGAAATTATTGCATCAGATATAATTCCGATTCCGTGGTCTGACCATAATGCAGTATACACTACTATAGCCTCAGCCATACCAAAAGCGCATGACCCAACGTGGTACTTACCGGATATAATGCTCAAACACCCACTACATCAGATGGCCATTGAACAAGCTTTAAAGGAATACATATCAATTAATAATACAACAGACATCTCCCCAATAACACTGTGGGAAGCTCATAAGCCTGTCTTGCGTGGTACAATACAAAGACAAATGGCACTATTTAAACGGGAACGCAAAAATCTAGCAAAAAAACTAGAACTCAATTTTAATGCAGCCTACATATCATTTCAAGATAATCCATCTCAGAGTACAAAATCTCATCTGGAAAAATCTAGATTGGAATACGATCTATTTCTCACTGAGTCAGTTGATAAATCCCTCAAACGCTCCAAACACAATTTCTACATGAATACAAACAAACCAGGTACATATTTGGCTCGGGCATTAAATTCAACTAACAAATCTTTCAAACCAATACGTTTGAAATTATCAAAAAATGTTTACACTTGTAATCCAGTTAAAATAGTCCATAAATTTCACTCACATCTCGCAACTTTATACAAGACAAACAATGAATTTAATCCTACAGAAGCTGAATCCTTCTTCTCAAAAATAACCTTACCTGAGTTATCTCAGAATCAAAAAAGCAGTTTGGATGAGCCTATAACTATAGATGAAGTTGCTAACGCCATAAAAGACCCAAAAGTTAACAAAAGACCAGGCCCAGATGGCTACTCAGCTTTATACTATAAAACATTCTCAGAAATACTCTCTCCCATTCTCACTGAAACTTTTAACAAACTTCTAGATGGACATTCTTTTCGGCAAGAAACACTAATGGCAATTGTTTGTATGATCCCAAAACCCCTTTCTGATGATACTTCCTGTGTGAATTATCGGCCTATCTCTCTGTTAAACCTCGATATTAAATTATTAGCAAAAATAATAGCAAAACGCCTCAATAGCATTATAGGAAAATTAATACATAGAGATCAAGTAGGCTTCATGCCAAATAGACAGGCAGGCGATAAAATACGCAGGGCAGTGTTATTGGCACATATTGCTAAAAAACGGAAAATCCCTTTATGTTTTCTATCTCTCGATATTAAGAGGGCATTTGACACAGTATCCTGGCAATATATGCAATATTCATTACAAAAATGGGGTTTTGGACCCCACTTTTTAACATGGATCAAGGCATTATATAATAAACCCAAAGCCTATATAAAATATGCTGGATACAAATCTGAAGCCTTTAATATCGAAAGAGGCACCCGACAGGGTTGCCCATTATCTCCCTTATTATTTGCCCTTATACTCGAACCCATGGCCCAATACATCAGAACAAACCAAACTATAACTGGCATTGAAGTAGGAGGTATTACACACAAATTATGTATATTTGCAGACGATATATTACTTTTTCTATCATCACCACAGGTCTCTGGTCCTAACTTAATACCAGCTCTTGATGGATTTGCAGCCCTATCTGGCCTTATGATTAATCCTAAGAAATGCCTAGTGCTTAATATTTCACTCACAAACATGGAATTGATCCCGGCTAGGGCTGCACTCCCATTCACATGGGCAGAAAAATCAATCCCATATCTTGGAATTCATTTAACAGCATCTCATTCTGACTTATTCTCAACCAATTATCCTCCTGTATTAAGACAGATCACAAATCTCATAAAACAATGGTCGCAACTTCCTTTATCCTGGATAGGGAAGATTAATGCAATCAAAATGACTATTCTACCCAAATTGCTTTATCTATTCAGAGTCCTCCCTATTCCAATTCCTTCCTATTTTTTGAGAATAGTACAAAAAAGAGCAACTTCGTTTATATGGGGCTCTTCTAAACCACGTATACCTATACACACACTACATCTTCCCAAAAATAAAGGAGGCCTGGGATACCCTAATTTTACTAACTACTACAGAGCAGCACATTTGGCCAGTCTGTCCAAATACCATGCAAAACAGGAAATCCCATTATGGGTATTTATAGAGGCTTCAGAAAATGACCCTCTAGATCCTAAAGACCGCTTTAAAATTCATAATCCCATAACTAAACACTTAATATCTCTCTGGGATAAACTAAAAACCAAATATCAGTTACAATCTCCACACAATCCTCTCCTTTCTTTTATCAGAAATCCGGCCTTTTATCCTGCATGGATCTACCCAAATTCTTTTAAAGCTTGGACAACATCAGGCATTCAGACACTAAATGACTTCATAGCATCTAAATCATTCCTTTCATTCCCATCGCTTAGAGAAAAATATGATCTACCAAACTCTGAGATATTTAGATATCTCCAAATCAAAAATTTCTATACACCATTCCTAAAGGGGGATACACCATTATCCCAATTATCCATTTTTGAATCAATCTGTACAAAAGATCCATTTGCTAAAGGTACAATTTCATCACTTTATAATCAATTATATGGAGTAGCAAATCTTAATAGACCCTCTTACGTTCAGAGGTGGGAGGAGGACCTGGGACGAACTTTAGAAGACACGGACTGGTCTAACATATGGCTCACATCTAAGTCATCTTCACCCAACATCTTAGCACTGGAGACAAATTATAAAGTCCTAACTCGCTGGTACCTTGTACCCGTTAGAGTGACAAAATATTCACCTAATACCTCAACTCTTTGTTTTCGAGGATGCCCAGAAATAGGCACATATTTACACATATGGTGGACGTGCCCAGTAATCCAAACCTTCTGGAAGGAAGTCTTCGTGATTGCATCTAAAATATTTTAAAAAATAATACAACCAGATCCATATTTAACTTTACTTAATCTAAAACCGGAATGGTTAACACTCTCTCAATTCAAACTTATGATCCAACTAATAACGGCTGCAAAACAAACAGTGGCCAAGGCATGGAAATCTCCTACATTGGTACTAGCAGAAACAATTCACAGAATGAATAATACAATGTCCCATGCTAAGATGGTAGCCATCGATCAAAATCAAATTCCAAAATTTGAAAAACTTTGGCATCCTTGGATAAAACAACAGTTCCTGTCAAACTTCAATGACTCTGTCCTGTTGCCATGGTAACGGATTAAATGACTTACAGACACCCATTCTAAGGCTTCAAAGAGAACTAAAAAGAATAATAAACTGACGAGCGGGACAACCTTGTGGACCATACCTCTACCTTTCAACCCTTTTTCTTCTTTCTCTTTCCTTTTCTCCACCTTACGATTAAAGCTCATTATCAGAATTTATTTGACCTATATACACTTTACCTGTAAACAATATGTATAGTAGGTATAAATCATTTAAATACCTACAAAAGTAACTAAGGAAATGATATATATCTTTAATTTAGGTTTACGTGAACCCAATGTTTAATATTTGAAATTTCATGATATTTACCTATATAAACCCTACTGTAAAACAATGAGCTTACTTTATAGATCCTTGTAAACTTACTTTATGTATCTTTATAACATTGTATACTCAATAAACTTCTTTTGACAAGGAAAAAAAAATAAAAAAATGGCGGAACTCCGCTTTAAAAATTATTCATGCTAATAAATATACTTTTATCAGTTTTAAAAATTGTTATTGTATAGGAGTTTTATAGAAATGTCTTGATTAACCTCTTGACGACCAGCTGCTGTCATTATACTGCGGCAGGTTGGCTCGTTCCCGCAAATTACCGTAGCTGTACGTCGGCTCTGGAACTCACTTTTGTGGGCGCGTGCACACTCCCATTGGCCAGCGGGGAGCCAATCATTGGGTCCAACAGACTCGATGTCCGCCGGCTGCTTGCGATCATTCCCTGCAGTGACAGAACTGGGATCTGCCTGTGTAAACAAGACAAATCTCCGTTTTGACAGGGGAGATCACACAGATCCTGTCTTTCTGCTAAGCAGGAAGATGGATCTGTGTGTTTCCCCAGTCGCACAGTTCCTCATACAGTTAGAAAACACAAACACATTTAACCCCTTGATCGCCCCTGATGTTAACCCCTTCCCTGCCGGTGTCATTAGTACAATAACAGTGCATATTTTTAGCACTGATTACTGTAATAATGTCACTGGTTCCCCGAAAAGTGTCAAAAATGTCAGTTAGGTGTCCGATTTGTCAGCCGCAATGTCGCAGTCCCGCTAAAAATCACTGATTGCTGCCATTACCTAATAAAATAAATAAATAAAAATGCCATAAATCTATCCCCTATTTTGTAGACGCAATAACTTTTGCACAAACCAATCAATATAAGCTTATTGCTATTTTTATTACCAAAAATATGTAGCAGAATACATATCGACCTAAACTGATAAATAAATTATTTTTTTTACATTTTGCGATTGGAAATGTTTTAAAAGTTTTTCTAAATTTTCGCTATTTTTTTGTTTATAGTGCAAAAAATAAAAACTGCAGAAGTGATCAAATACCACCAAAAGAAAGCTCTATTTGTGAGGAAAAAAAGGACATCAATTCTGTTTGGGTATAACTTTGTACGACCGCGCAATTGTCAATTAAGGCAACGCAGTGCCATATCGCAAAAAATGGCCTGGTCAGGAAGTGGGTAAAACCTTCCTGGGCTAAAGTGGTTAAAAAGTTTCAAGAGCTTGTCAGAGCAGAAGATATTCAAAGTTTATGTACGGGTAAACTGTAAAATTAAAAAACAGCAAACAGTAGTGTACCATTTTCTACAATTCTAATAATATATATGAAAAAAAGACCAAAAAATTTGAAAAAAAACCCTCAATATTTTACTACTTCCAATAAAATATAATTTCTTCATAAATTTAGGCCAAATTGTATTCTGCTACATGTCTTTGTTAAAAAAAATCCCAATAAGTGTTTATTAACCACTTGCCGACCACTGCATGTACATTTACGTCGGCAGAATGGCACGGCTGGGCAAATGGGAGTACAGGTATGTCCCTTTGAATTTGCCATCGTGTGGCCGCGTGCACGCCTGCCGGTGGCGCACCCGCGCGACCCTGCCGCGAGCTCCATGAGTAGGATCACGAATACCCGCGATCATCTCACAGAGCTGAAGAATGGGGAGATGCTAATGTAAACAAGCATCTCCCCGTTCTGCCTAGTGACACTATCACTGATCATAGCTCCCTGTGATCGGGAGCAGAGATCAGTGATGTGTCACACACAGCCCCTCCCCCCCACAGTTAGAAACACTCCCTAGGACACACTTAAGCCCTCGCCAGCCAGCTAATGGTTAACCCCTTTATTGCCAGTGTCATTTTTACAGTAATCAGTGCAATTTTATAGCACTGATCACTTTAAAAATGACAATGGTCCCACAATGGTTCGAAGTGTCCGCCATAATGTCACAGTCACGATAAAAATCGCAGATCGCTGCCATTACTAGTAAAAAAAAATCTTAAATAAAAATGCCATAAAACTAACCCCTATTTTGTAGATGCTATAACTTTTGCGCAAACCAATCAATAAACGCTTATTGCGATTTTTTTACCATAAATATGTAGAAGAATACATATCGGCCTAAACTAAGGAAAAAAAATTTTTTTATATATTTTTTGGGGATATTTATTATAGCAAAAAGTAAAAAAAAAAAATGTGATTTTTTCAAAATTGTCACTCTATTTGTGGGAAAAAAAAGATGTCAATTTTGTTTGGGAGCCACGTCGCACGACCGCGCAATTGTAAGTTAAAGTGACGCAGTGCTGTATCGCAAAATGTGCTCTGGTCTTTGGTCAGCCAAATGGACCGGGGCTTAAGTGTAATTGGTTTGTGTGAAAGTTATAGCGTCTACAACTATGGAATATATTGGGGCTGCAATTAATGATTATTTTCATGATTTATTCGTTGGCTGCATATTGTTTTGATTAATCAGATAAAAACCTCAAAAAAAGGGTGTGTGTAATTTAATTATTATGTAAAGCTTAAAAAAAGACAATTTAACCAGCTATATGGTTGGGGAATAAAATATCTAATCCACTCTGAAAATGTCAGGAAAGATTTATATACTATAATGCCGCATACACACGATCGGAAATTCGGCCAGCAAAAGTCAGATGTGAGCTTTTGGTCGGAAAATGCGACCGTGTGTATGCTCCATCGGACTTTTGCTGGTCGAATTCCAGCCAGCAAAAGATCGAGAGTAGGTTCTCAATTTTTTGGTCGGAAAAAGTTCCTATCCGAAAATGTGATCGTCTGTAGCAATTCTTATGCATGCTCGGAAACAATTTGACGCATGTTCGGAAGCATTGAACTTAATTTTCTCGGCTTGTAGTAGTGTTGTACGCCACCGCGTTCCTGACGGTCGAAAGTTCAGTGAACTTTTATGTGACCGTGTGTATGCAAGGCAAGCTTGAGCGGAATCCCATCAGAAAAGCCATCATATCTTTTTCTGACCAAAATCCCGATCGTGTGTACACGGCATTAGAGGTTGAATCTGGTACATATCATCAGACTCAGAGATCCAAATTTGTATTTCAAGAAACAAAAGAGAAATAGAACACTGTTTTGCAGATTTTCAGACAGGACTGTGTTACAATATTATTCATGATAGACTCCCTTTTCATCGGTATATACATCTACTTCACTAGACCTCCCAACACTTTTTATAACTCCTTCCATACATTTCATTGATCCTCTGTAATAATATATATGATACATCTGCCTCTTGTGCTCTTCCTACCTCCCCATAGCACGTATTCTCTAACATGCACTAAATATTTGCACACTCCACTGTTTAGACCCTTCCTATTGCAGCAAACTGACTTGTTATCGTTCATGAATTATGTACTTAGTACATTTAATAAATAATCAATGAGCATTTACTACTTCTGCAGTAATGCCTTATTGCTGAGCAGAAGCTATACAAATTTAAATGACTTATTAAATTTATTGGTATGCAATGGGAACTTTCAGAGGTCTGTTATTCCTATTTTCCAGCTTTCATTGCCCCAAAAGATGAACTGTTCTATGGCTTTCTAAGACCCTGGCTAGGTAAGTTTTTCAATTATAATGTCACTCCCCCCTCCTGTCTAGCCTGCTCAGCGCCCCGGAAAGGCAGCGCACGGTCATGGAACACCCCGAACCAGCCCTTGTAAATGATAGTATAGGGTGGTATAGTGACAGGCTTGGGTGGTATAGTGGCAGGCTAGGGTGGTAAAGGGCAGGTTGGGGTGGTATAGTAATGGCAGGTTGGGGTGGTAAAGTGGCAGGTTGTGGTGGTGTAGTGGCAGGTTGGGGTAGTATAGGGCAGGTTAGGGTGGTATAGTGGCAGGCTAGCGTAGCATGGGGTGGCATAGTGGCAGGTTGGGGTGGTATAGGGTAGGTTAGGGTGATATTGTGGCAGATTTAGGTGGTATAGTGGCAGGTTGGGGTGGTATAGTGGCAGGTTGGGGTGGTATAGGGCAGGTTGGGGTGGTATAGGGTAGGTTGGGGTGGTATAGGGCAGGTTAGGACTCTATGTAGTGACAATGTGCTCAGTCACTTACAGCATGCCTGGAGATGAAGACACCTGGGGCTGCTGTGTCCCTTGCCTCTTTCTCCTTCTTCAGCTGTGGGATCAGCCAGAGTGAAAGAGTATTTGGGAGGAGTCAGCCACCCCCGAGCTCCGCCCACCAACTCCAGCTGCCTCGGGAGATATTGGAGATCCCTGAGGGACAGCTTAACCTGATTTAATGACTGGGGAGTGTTACAGGCAGCCTCTTGTGCCCTGCTCGTACCCTTTTGCTGAAGGTCTGCAAGCAATATAGTACAGTGTGTAGCTGTGGCCCCGTTGTCACCCCTCTGGTGGGTGTCACTGGGTGCGGGCCGCAGCCCCATGGCCTGAGCTACTAACCAGACCTTAAGAGTTACTCACCATATAAATTATTCCATGAGATCTCATGAGATGACACTGTTAAATGTTTTATGCAGAATTAAGTTACATTCATAAATATTAATAACAACAAGTTTAACAATATTAACATAAATAATATAAGTACCCATCAGTGCAACCACACTAGTGCCCATTAGTGCAGCCTATCAGTGCCCATCAGTGCAGCCTCATCGGTGCCCATCAGTGCAGCCTTATCAGTGCCCATCAGTGCAGCCTCATCAGTGCCCATCAGTGCAGCCCCAGCAGTGCAGCATATCAGTGCTCTCTTATCAGTGCTGCCTCATCAGTGCACATCAGTGCAGATTATCAGTGCACATAAGTTCAGCCTCATCAGTGCCGCCTCATCAGTGGCCATCAGTGCTGCCTCCTCAGTAGCCGTCAGTGCAACCTCATCAGTGCAGCCTATCATTGCCCATCAGTGCAGCCTATTGGTGCCAATCAGTGCTGCCCCATCAGTACAGTTTATCAGTGTCACCTCGTCAGTGCCTATCAGTGCCCATCAGTACAGCCTCAGCAGTGCCCATCAGTGCAGCCTTATCAATGCCCATCAGTGAAGCCATATCAGTGCCCATTAATGCAGCCTATCAGTGCCCATCAGTGCAGCCTCATCAGTGGTGCTTAAGGGCACTGGTGTGGCTGTGCTGATGGGCATTGGTGAGGCTGCATTGATGGGCACTGGTGAGGCTGCATTGATGGGCACTGGTGAGGCTGCAGTCGTTGCCATAGAAACATTTGTGGGGGCACCAGATATTATTTCTGCACCCAGGCGCCTGTGAGCCTAGGATCTGTGAGGGGCATTGCTGTAGATTAGGGTACACTTGTGTAACCACAGTGGATTACTTTTCAGAGGGTGTTTAACAGGTGGCAAGGAAGTAGTATATTTCCTCCTCACCATCTGATTTTATATCTAAAAACCTGCACCACCTCATTTTTGGGGGGGAGGTGGGGTACCAGATATAGGATCTGCCCCGGGTGCCAAATGCTCTAGGTATGCCCCTGTCTCAGTGACAGCCTGTCAAAGTAATTAATTTGAGCACTACTGTACTGCTTATAAGAGAAATAAAGTAGAACGGCTAATTGCCAATGTGGGGGGGTTAGGTGGCCGTTGGGGTCGGACGGACGGCAGGCCAGGGGGCGGGCTTGTCCGGGAGAGACCTATCCTCTGCACTGCCCATCTCCTCAGTTCATAGTGCGCAACCTGGCTCAGCCTCAGCGCAGCTGCATTGCTGAAAGGCAGCCAATGACTGGGCAGCAGTGCGGGTTTCTGAAATTCCAGCCAATGAGGCTTTAGCAATTTTCATGCACGATGTTAGCCCTCCCACTTCACGCAGTGATGTGAAAAGGAGGAGAAATATACTGAGGAGAATAAGTGAAATAATAAAAGAGGTGAGTGATGAGTTATTTTCAGTTAACAAATTTTCATACAGAAAACTAAATGTTGTAAAACTTGGAGGACAGATACATGTTCTGTCTTATGCCCAATAGTGGAATGTTTTTACTTTTTTAGTGATTTTTTTTAGCGCAATTGCATATAGTTTATACACAGTTTTGCGCGTGTTTGCAAACTTAAAGTGGGCCGGTCTGGATCCAGGGCCAAATTTTTGTTCCAGTCCAGCCCTGCCCATGCCCACCTGGGATGCCCACCCATGACCACAAGGTATGCCCACCCATGACTACCAGGGATGCCAATTAGTGCCCATTAGAGGTGCCAATCAGTGCTCATTATAGATGCCAATCAGTGCCCATCAGTGTCACCTATTAGTGCCCATCATTGCCGCCTATCAGTGCCCATCAGTGCTGTGTATAAGTGCCCATCAGTGCCACTTATAAGTACCCATTAGTGTGGCCTTTCAGTGCCCATGAGTTTCGCCTGACAGTGCCCATCAGTGCTCATCAGTGCCGCCTATCAATGCCCATCAGTGCTGCATATCAGTGCCCATCAGTGCTGCATATCAGTGCCCATCAGTGCCACCTTATCAGTGCCCATCAGTGAAGGAGAACAAAGAAAAATGTTTTTTTTCCCCAAAATTTTTAATCTTTTTTTGTTTAGCAATCAAATACCACCAAATACCACCAAAAGAAAGCTCTATTTGTGGGAACAAAATGATTAAAAAAAATTTGTTTTGGTACAGTGCTGCATGACCGCGCAATTGTCATTTAAATTGCAACAGCACTGAAAGCTGAAAAATGGCCTGGGCAGGAAGGGGGGAAAGTGCCCTGTATTGAAGTGGTTAAGGTAAAAAAAACAAACTCCTGCCTTTAGAATCACTTTATTTTCTAGGACTATATGAGCTCAGCGAAGCTGGCCCCCCTACAATCAGCACAAATAAAAACTCAAGTGTGTTTCTTTAGTGCTACGTTTGTGCTGTTTTGTGCCGTAAAAATGTACATTTGTGCTGCTTTTATTTTTAAGATATTAGCAATTGTTTTTTGCTCCTCACACATTCACAAGCTCCCAGGCATTTCCTGACATGCATGGACAGTGTACTGAGCTGTATGTGTGCTGCACTATATTTTCTGATATGTAAACAAATAAATCATTCTGTATGCAGACCAACTAATGGGCTGATGAACTAATCAATTATAAAGATAGTCGACAACTATTTTCATAATCGATTATAATTGATTATGTTGATTAGTTGTGTCAGCCCTAGTATATATGTATATTTGAAAATTGATCAATCCTGATGTACTGATGGCCTATCTTATTTCTTGAGGCCCTAAAATGCCAGGACAGTACAAATACCCCCCAAATAACCTCTTTTTGAATAGCAGACAGTCTGGGGCAGTGTTTCTCAACCTTTTACGTTGAAGTACCACTGCAAGTCTGAAAAAATTTCCTAAGTACCCCTGTCTCAAGAAAGTGATGGGCACTGATGAGGTTGCACTGACAGGGGGTACTGATGAGGCTGCACTGGTAGGGGGCACTGATGAGGCTGCACTGATAGGCAGCACTGATAGGCAGCACTGATAGGAGGCACTGATAGGCTGCACTGATGGGCACTGATAGGAGGCACTGATGGGTACTGATGAGGCTGCACTGATAGGGGCACTGATGAGGCAGCACTGATAGGTGACACGGATGGGCACTGATAGACGCAACTGATGACGCTGCACGGATAGGGGGCACTGATGAGGCTGCCCTAATAGACGGCACTGATGAGGCGGCACTGATAGGGGACACTGATGGGCACTGATAGGCGGCACTGATGGGCACTAATGAGGCTGCACTGATAAGCGGCACTAATAAGAGGCACTGATGGGCACCGATAAGGCTGCACTGATAGGTGGCACTGATGGCTACTGATAGTAGGCACTGATAGGGGGCACTGATAAGGCTGCATTGATAGGAGGCACTGATAGGGGGCACTGATGAGGCTCTACCGATAGGAAGCACTGATGAGGCTCCACCGATAGGAGGCACTGATAGGCTCCACTGATGGGCACTGATAGGAGGCACTGATGAGGCTTCACTGATAGGCGGCACTAATAGGCGGCTCTGATGAGGTGGCACTGATAGGCGACACTGATGGGCACTGATGAGGCTGCACTGATAGGCGGCACTGCTAGGAGGCACTGATGGGCACTAATGAGGCTGCACTCAAAGGGGGCACTAATGAGGCTGCACTAATAGGCGGCACTAATGAGGCTGCACTAATAGGCGGCACTAATGAGGCTGCACTGATAGGCTGTACTGATGGCCACTGATAGTAGGGCACTGATAGGGGGCACCCGATGAGGCTGCACTGATAGGAGGCACTGATAGGGGGTATTGATTAGGCTCCACTGATGGGCTGCACTGATAGGGGGCACTGATAGGAGGCACTGATGGGCACTGAGAGGCTGCACTGATAGGCGGCACTGATAGGAGGCACTGATGGGCACTGAGAGGCGGCACTGAGAGGCTGCACTGATAGGAGTCACTGATGGGCATTGATAGGAGGCACTAATAGGCGGCACTGATAGGAGGCACTGATGAGACTGCACTGATAGGCAGCACTGATAGGAGGCACTGATAGGAGACACTTATAGGAGGCCCCAATGAAGCTGCACTGATAGGCGGCACTAATAGGAGGCACTAATGGGCACTGATAGGAGGCACTGATGGGCACTGATAGGCAGCACTAATGAGGCTGCACTGATAGGCAGCACTGATAGGAGGCACTGATGGGCACTAATAGGCACTTATAGGTGGCACTGATGAGGCTGCACTGATAGGCAGCACTAATAGGCGGCACTGATGAGACGGAACTGATAGGCTGCACTGATAGGAGGCACTGATGGGCGGCACTAATGAGTCTGCACTGATAGCTGGGCATGCTGGGATGTGTAGTTCCTGAGTAGACACAGGGAGATGGGAAAGTGAAACTGACAGGACCCCGTCAGCTGCTGCCGGCCTGACACCAGTGCAGCACAGATTCATCATATGACTGGAATGGCGGGGATCAGGGATACTGACTGATGATAGTATATTAAAAAAATGAACTGAATATTTTTTAATTCAGTTTTTTAAATATTTCTCTTCTTTTTATTAAGACTTTTTCCCTTTTTTTAATATTTTTTTCTTTTACATTCTGTAATATCTTCTATGTTAGGAGCTAACTAGTGGTGCTTGTAGCATACATAGGCTCTGTAAGGCCTCTTTCACACAGACGATCTGTTCAGGTCCACCTGTCAGTTTTTTAGGCGGACCTGAACGGACCCTCTATAGACCTCTATGGAGCGTCGGATGTCAGCGGTGACATGTCTGCTGACATCCAACCCGCTCTGATCCGAAAAAGTGTGACAGAGGAAAAACCTACTTTTCCATCCGTTATCAGATTGGGTGACGACAGACTCTACGGTCCGTCATCATCCGATCCCCCATAGGGGAGAGCGGCGCTCTGACAGGTCCATCGCTGTGCAGCGTGCAGAGACAGACCTGTCCTCTGCCTGCTCAGCGGGGATTGAAGGAGCGATCTCCCACTGAGCAGAGCGCGCTCCGTACACGGACACGTCCACGTGAAAGAGCCCTTAAAAATTCTACAGGTTGCATGTTTTTATAATAATAGATTTTGTTTTCAAATGAAAATAAGCATATCCCCAAAGTGCTTGTAAAACTCAGACATAAAATATGAACAACAAAAAAAAGCATATCCCTGTACAGTGTGTACTTGTCTCAATTCAGAGCAGTGTGTCATTTCTGTCTGCTGCCTCATTCCTTTGCTACCTGCATGACTCACTTTTCCTGTCACCAAAAGAAAAAAGGTGACAGGGGAGGGAGCTCCAGTATACAGCTTGTGATTGACTGCCTCAGCTCTGTTCCTATGTTCTGTGTGAAGGGGGGTGTCTTCAGCTCTCTGCTCCCTTTTTCTGATGGCTCAGACAAGCTTTTTTTAAATTCTGGACTTTGAACTGATGTAAAGAAGAGAAGACTGCAAATAAACAGTTATGCCCTGTACACACGACCGGTTTTGCTGTCGGAATAAACTCTGAAGGTCTTTCCGTCGGAATTCCGCTCAAGCTGTCTTGCATACACACGGTCACACTAAATTCCGACCATCAAGAACGCGGTGACGTACAACACGTACAACGGGACTAGAAAAAGGAAGTTCAATAGCCAGTGCGCCACCCTTTGGGCTCCTTCTGCTAGTCTCATTGGAACACCATACAGACGAGCATTTTTTCCAAAAGTAATGGGACACCTGCCTTTACATTCGCAACTTTAATGGCATCCCAGTCTTAGTCCGTAGGGTTCAATATTGAGTTGGCCCATCCTTTAAAGCTATAACAGCATCAATTCTTTTAGGAAGGCTTTCCACAAGGTTTAGGACTGTGTCTATGGGAATGTTTGACCATTTTTCCAGAAGCGCATTTGTGAGGTCAGGCACTGATGTTGGACGAGAAGGCCTTCCTCGCAGTCTCCACTCTAATTCATCCCAAAGGTGTTCTATCAGGTTGGGGTCAGGACTCTGTGCAGGCCAGTCAAGTTCCTCCATCCCAAATTCGCTCATCCATGTCTTTATGGACCTTGCTTTGTGCACTGGTGCGCAGTCATGTTGGAACAGGAAGAGGCCATCCCCTAACTGTTCCCACAAAGTTGGGAGCATCACTGGAACTAAGGGGCCAAGCCCAACCCCTGCAAAACAACCCCACACCATAATTCTCCCTCCACCAAATGATTTGGATGAATGCACAAAGCAAGGTCCATAAAGACATGAATGAGTGGGTTTGGGGTGGAGGAAGTAGACTGGCCTGCACAGAGTCCTGACCTCAACCCAATAGAACACCTTTGGGATGAATTAGAGAGGAGACTGCGAGCCAGGCCTTCTCGTCCAACATCAGTGCCCAACCTCACAAATGCTCTCCTGGAAGAATGGTTAAACATTCCCATAGACACACTCCTAAACCTTGTGGACAGCCTTCCCAGAAGAGTTGAAGCTGTTAAGCTGCAAAGGGTGGTCCAACTCAATATTGAACCCTACGGACTGAAACTGGGATGCCATTCAAGTTCATATGTGTGAAAAGGTAGGTGTCCCAATACTTTTGACAATGTAGTGTATGTAAGGGTTTACAATCACTTTAAATAAGTCACCAATAACACGTTTAAAATGTTGCAATCTCTAGCAATTTAAAGCAATTTCTAAATTACCTGTAACTTCCTATTTGTAATGAAAAAAGTCTGTACTTCCAAAAGAGTGATATTTTTCACTTTCTCTTTTTCCACATATTTTGTGCTGCATGTATTTACTAGTGAGAAAATGAACTTGATCCAAGTTCTAGTGGATCAAAGGCTGGAAAGGTTCATTTTGTTTGATAAGACAGATTGCACAAGCTTCTGTTTTTGAAGTGTCCTCATTTCAGCAGTCAGCAGAACCGGCCAGCAGGGATTGTTTGACGTTCATAAAAAAATAGATATATATTAAAGCACAACTGAGGGCTAGGGCTGAGGTGGGAGCATATAATATGACAAAAAAATATATACAGTATAGGTAAACCCAAAAACAACAAACTAATATATTGCAGTTTTTTATTAACCCTTATGCCGCGTACACACGATCGGAAATGCCGCCAGCAAAACTCCGATGAGAGCTTTTGGTCGGAAAATGTGTGTATGCTCCATCAGACTTTTGCTGGCGGAATTCCAGCCAGCAAAAGATTGAGAGCAGGTTCTCAATTTTTCAGTCGGAAAAAGTTCCTAGCCGAAAAATGTGATCGTTTGTATGCAATTCCGACGCGCAAAAAATCACGCATGCTTGGAAACAATTTGATGCGTGCTCGGAAGCATTGAACTTCATTTTCTCGGCTCGTCGTAGTGTTGTACGTCACCGCGTTCTTGACGGTCGAAAGTTCAGAGAACTTTTGTGTGACCGTGTGTATGCAAGGCAAGCTTGAGCGGAATTCCGTCGGAAAAACCATCCAAGTTTTTTCTGACGGAAATTCCACTTGTGTGTACCCAGCCCAGATGAGTGTTTGTGTTTATGTCTACTGAGAGGGATGGGAAAGGCTGACACTGAGCTGTTTCATAAACTCCTTCTGCCAATTTCCTCAGAAAAATATTAGCAATGTGATAGGGTTTTCCATCCCATTAAATTACGCTTTTCACTAAGACAGTGGTTCTTAACCTGGGTTCGATCGAACACCAGGGGTTCGGTGAGTCAGTCTCGCGGGTTCAGCAGAGGTCAAGACACACACCCGACTCATATGATTGGTGATGACACGCCCCGCTTGTCCATCATTGGCTGCAGGTGATAACGCCACATCGCTTGGCCTATCTGTGCTGCAGGGAATTTGGTGCGCCCAGTAGTCGAATTGTAATTGTCGTGATGGTACGTCGTGTGATTTATTTCTTAATATTTTAATCCCTTCATACTAACTACGTCGATCAAAAAAAGAAAGTGGTCGAACGAATATGTACAATATCGATTCACATGTATAACGGAACGTGATGGGAGTCAGCGTCCTAACTGCATGATTTGCAATGCCAAGTTGAGCAATTCTAGTCTAGCACCGGCAAAAATAAGAGAACACTTCCTTAAGCTGCATGGAAAATACGAGAACACAACGCTCGCTGAATTCAAGGTGAAGAGAGCTAGATTCGATGAAAAGGCTACTTTGCCTGTTCTCGGCTTTGTACCCATCAACAAACCGATCTTCACAGCATCGTACGAAGTTGCTTACCTAATCGCAAAGCAGGGCAAACTACACACAATTGCCGAAATACTCATAAAACCAGCTGTGTTGAAGATGGCGAATATCATGCTGGGAAAAGCGGCTAAAGTTAAGTTATCCCAAATTCCTCTTTTAAATGACACCATCAGCGACAGAATAGAGGACATGAGCAAAGACATCTTGGCTCAAGTAGTTGCAGATCTGATTTCAAGCCCGGCAAAATTCAGCCTATAACTCGAGACCACAGATGTTTTCAATCTAAGCCAGCTTGCAGTATTCGTGCGCTATGTGAAAGACGACGTGATAAAGGAAGATTTTTTATTTTGTAAGCCTCTTACAACAACTAAGGCAGCCGATGTGAAGAAACTTGTGGATGACTTCTTCAAAGTCAACAATCTTTCGTGGGATATGGTTCCTGCAGTTTGTACGGACGGAGCTCCAGCCATGCTGGGAAGAAAGTCTGGTTTTGGTGCGCTAGTGAAAGCCGATGCACCACACATCATTGTTACGCATTGTATTCTGCACAGGCGTGCGTTGGCAACAAAAACCTTGCCTCCAAAACTGGCAGAAGTATTAAAAATTGTAGTGGAATGCGTGAACTATGTGCGAAATAGTGCTCTGAGGCACCGCATCTTCAGGGAGCTGTGTAAAGAAATGGGATCTGAATTCGAGGTACTTCTGTACCATTCTAACGTTCGGTGGTTATCCCGGAGACAGGTGCTGAATCGTGTTTTTGCCGTGCGTGTGGAATTAGCCCTGTTTTTGCAAGAGCACCAACATTGTCATGCAGATTGCTTCAAAAATTCTGAGTTCATTTTCATTTTAGCGTACATGGCTGATATCTTCGCAGCTCTCAATCATCTCAATCAACAGATGCAGGGCGGTCAACATCATCGAAGCGGAAGGAAACCTGAAGGCTTTTCAAAAAAAGCTACCGTTATGGAAACGGCGAATAGAGAACGATAACTTTGCAAACTTTCCCCTGCTAGACGACTGTGTAAGTAAGATCGAAGATGTATCTGGAATCAGAGACATTTCTGTACCCGCGGAACTGAAGCAAGCAATTGCCACGCACTTAGATTCGCTTGCAAAGTCTCTCGACGGATACTTCCCTACAAGAGAGTCATATCCAGCATGGGTGAGACAGCCGTTCACGTTTAGTGTTGAGAAAACAGATGTCAATGATGAATACCTCGATGAAATCATTGAAATTCAGCAGAGCCAGGTTCAACAGCAACTCTTCAGAACAACAACGCTCTCAACGTTTTGGTGTCAACAAATGGTAACGTACTCTGTTATTGCTTATGCCGCGTACACACGGTCGGACTTTTCGTCTACAAAAGTCCAACGGACGCTGACGGACTAAAGCTGGCTGGTAATCCGATCGTGTGTGGGCTTCTCCGGACTTTCAACTGACTTTTTTTGCCTCAAATCCGACGTACTTTAGATTTGAAACATGCTTTAAATCTTTCCGACGGACTCGAGTACGGTCGAAAAATCCGCTCGTCTGTATGCTAGTCCGACGGACAAAAACCCACGCTAGGGCAGCTATTGGCTACTGGCTATCAACTTCCTTATTTTAGTCCGGTGTACGTCATCACGTAAGAATTCGACGGACTTTTGTGTGATCGTGTGTAGGCAAGTCTGTTCGTTAGAAAGTCCGCCGCAAGTCCGTCGAAAGTCCGCCGCAAGTCCGTCGAAAGTCTGTCGGACAGGCTGTCGGACTTTTGTAGACGAAAAGTCCGACCGTGTGTACGCGGCATAAGAAAGCTCTGGAGATTTTCATACCATTTGTTACAACATATCTTTGCGAGCAATCCTTTTCGAGGATGCTGGACATAAAAACGAAGAAAAGGAACAGACTTTGTTACGAAAATGACATGAGAGTGGCACTTGCCAAGGTAAAGTTGCGCATTTCTGAACTGGTCTCTGAAAGGAAACAGCAGAAGTCACACTGATTTGCAATAAATATTCATTATTATATTTTTGTTTTTGTGTGAAAATCATGTTTTAATATTTAATGGTTTTGTTCTTTGTTCTTAATGGTTTCGTTCTTTAATGGTTTTGTTCATTTTGTGCACCTATGTATAAAAATATACCTATGTATAAATATATACCTAAATATATACCTATGTTTTGAATTTGAAAAAATCATATTTTATTTTTCCAATTAAGAAGGGTTCAGTGAATGCGCATATGAAACTGGTGGGGGTCAGTACCTCCAACAAGGTTAAGAACCACTGCACTAAGATATGTTAAACCCAGTCTATTTTTTTCACGAAATTATTTTATGTCTTTGGGTACCTTAACATGAAACAAATGGCTTAGGCCTCATGTACACTGGAAATTTTGCAAACTCTTCTAGACTCCTCCCCTTCTAGCGGCAGAAAAAACCCTTGATGCTTGTAAACTCAAATAGCGCACTTAGGCGCGTCAAGTGCTTGGGCGTTTATATGCATTTAGGGGTGTCAAGCATTTTTTTCTGCCAAAACTACTGTGGGTTTTTTTTTTTTTTTTTTTACCTCTAATGCCCCGTACACACGGTCGGACTTTGTTCGGACATTCTGACAACAAAATCATAGGATTTTTTCCGTCGGATGTTGGCTCAAACTTGTCTTGCATACACACGGTCACACAAAGTTGTCGGAAAATCCGATCGTTCTAAACGCGGTGACGTAAAACACGTACATCGGGACTATAAACGGGGCAGTGGCCAATAGCTTTCATCTCTTTATTTATTCTGAGCATGCGTGGCACTTTGTCCGTCGGATTTGTGTACACACGATCGGAATTTCGGATTTTGTTGTCGGAAAATTTTATCTCCTGCTGTCCAACTTTGTGTGTCAGAAAATCCGATGAAAAATGTCCGATGGAGCCCACACACGGTCGAAAATCCGACCGTGTGTACGGGGCATAAGTGCCCCTGTCTTTAAACTCCTCTAAATGCCTTTGGTGGTTATTTACTAAAGGCAAATCCACTTTGCACTACAAGTGCACTTGGAAGTGCAGTCGCTGTAGATCTGAGGGGAAGATCTGAAATGAGGGGAAGCTCTGCTGATTTTATTATCCAATCATGTGCAAGCTAAAATGCTGGGTTTTTTTTCCTTGCATGTCCCCCTCGGATCTACAGTGACTGTACTTCCAAGTGCACTTTCAGTGCAATTTCAAGTGCACTTTGCACGTGTTGTTTGCACTTGTAGCGCAAAGTGGATTTTCCTTTTGTAAATTACCCCCTATGTGTGCATGGATACATAGGCTAACATGCAGGGGCCCCTGCAGGAAACAAAACATTCCCAAGGGAATTTGCGTAAGAAACTACAATAAACACACCTTTTAATAGGCTAGAATGATGAAAAATTATTGACAAGTAAAATTAAGAAATTGTGTGGATTACTAGATACCAGACATTTGCACCAACATGTATTCTATGATACTAAACCCAAGATAATATTTGTGCGCTTGCAAAAAAACTGTAAACCTTAGTGACACAAAACTAAGTAAAACAAATACAATAAAAACTCAATTAAATCCAACGGACAGCAGCATCTAAATTTACCAATCTGAGTAGAATGTGTAACAAGCTCGAACCAAACAATAATAAAAGTGCACTATCCCCGTGCTAGATATAAGTTAATAAATCACATAAGAGACACAATAAAAGTGCATTAAACATATGATGAACCCGTCCTAAACTGACATATCTGTGCAAATAAAGTCCATATAAAATGTGCAAACTGTGCAAAAAAATATTATAAAAAAAATAAATATATAAGGTGCAAAAAGGTGCTCAGATTTACTAAACATCAATAGTTCCTCTTTCTTTGAGCGCCTTACCAGCTGTTCTGAACCCACAAGGACACCATCAGACGCCTTGCTGTGTAGCAGCCACATACACCACGATGTTGCATGCAAAGGTTCCACGATCCCCTAAGCCATGATAAACTCCATGGAGGAAGTTAAAGTACAAAGGAAAATCCACATAGTGTAGTATTTCACCAAGGTTTTAATAAAATGTTAAAATTACACTTCCAATTTTAAAGGAATTACACAGCATGTGTTACAAACAACCAGCAGTTCCAAGTGGTTAGGTTGACTTGCGGAATAATGTCACATGTGAGGCCCCTTTCTCTGTAAAAAGCGTCGTCTGGGGGGATATGATGCTCATATTCCCAGATGACGCTAGTTACAAGGAAACGCGTTGTGTCTCTCGTGTGCATTCCTAACTTATGCCTAGCACAAGGATAGCACGCTTTAAATTATTGTTTGGTTGGAGCATGTAATCTATGATAAGTTCTAAAATACAGACCAGAAACATCCCCAAGGTTCCGCAAGATGACCACACATCCTGGAAAATGTAAGCACACTGACAGCTAACTTATTTAGACCCCTTTCACACTGGGGCGCGTTGCAGGCGCTACATCGCTAAAAATAACGCCTGCAAAACGCCCTGAAAGAGCCACTCCTTACGCTCCAGTGTGAAAGCCCGAGGGCTTTCTCACTGGAGCGGCACGCTGGCAGGACGTTAAAAAAACTCCTGCTAGCAGTGTCTTTGGAGTGGTGAAAGAGCGGTGTGTATACCGCTCCTTCACCGCCTGCCCCAGCGCTTTGCGGTGGTTTTAACCCTTTTTCGGCCACTAGCAGGGGGGTAAAACTGCCCGGCTAGCGGCTGAATACCGCCGCTAAAACGATGGTAAATCGACGCTAAAAATAGCGTCGTTTTACCGCCGGCACCCGCACCACCCCAGTGTGAAAGGGGCCTTAGATGTTGCTGTATTCTGCTGCCATTTAGACAATCATTTCAGCAGGTTTGAAAAAGGCTTTCTGAGGGCCTAGTCACACTATATTGTGTTGCATGTGTTGGCAAGATGCACTGTCATTCATTCTGAATAGCAACCTAACGCACTTTGCTGACTGTGTGTCACGGTGC
This sequence comes from Lithobates clamitans, assembly GCA_037952925.1. Lineage (NCBI taxonomy): Eukaryota > Metazoa > Chordata > Amphibia > Anura > Ranidae > Lithobates > Lithobates clamitans. Next base: position 3,616,967 of record JBBGZY010000138.1, on the reverse strand, counting down.
TCTGACAAAAATGCTACATGCACCTCTTTTTTGGTGTATCCAGAAGCCCTCTTAAATGAATGGGCTGTATTAACACGACAGACTTTAATGTGTATAAGCTAGAACAGCGTATCAGTGTGAATTGGCAATGAATGACTGTTTGTGCAGAGTTCTATCAAAATGTAGTTTTACTCAAGATAGTGAAAGCAGGTCTGTGGTTTTCACAGGAAGAAGATAGTAGCAAGGTGCTAAGTCCCCCCTATCACTTAGGTTTCATGTAAACAGAAGAAATACAGTGGATATTGTCTTGTACTTGAGCAGAGGATGCCCTGATTTATTGGTGAAAAAGCATTGCAAAGTATTGTGGATAAAATCCACTTTGATTAGTTCAGTTTATAAAGTAAAAAAACAGCTGTTCAATATCACCTATAAATGATAAAAATGAAAATACATGTATAGAAGTCTAGTCCAGGACTGTCCACTGACACCTTCTTTTGTAGCCCACAGAGTAGCAGCAGAGTCAGGGTCGAAATTTCTATTATGCCCCGTACACATGGTCGGATTTTCAGGCGGAAAATGTGTGATAGGACCTTGTTGTCGGAAATTCCGACCGTGTGTAGGCTCCATCACACATTTTCCATCGGATTTTCCGACACACAAAGTTTGAGAGCTTGCTGTAAAATTTTCCGACAACAAAATCCGTTGTCGGAATTTCCGATCGTGTGTACACAAATCCGACGCACAAAGTGCCACGCATGCTCAGAATAAATAAAGAGATGAAAGCTATTGGCTACTGCCCCGTTTATAGTCCCGACGTACGTGTTTTACGTCGAATGATCGGATTTTCCGACAACTTTGTGTGACCGTGTGTATGCAAGGCAAGTTTGAGCCAACATCCGTCGGAAAAAATCCATGGATTTTGCTGTCTGAATGTCCGATCAATGTCCGACCGTGTGTACGGGGCATTAGGCTGCACAAGCCATTAAAATCCAATAGCCCTGCTTTCCCTTTCTTTGCTAGGCTTAGAGAACATCGGGTTAAAGTGACAGGTTTAAAAAAAGTCTATTCAAGTAGTTATTCTTAAAGTGGTTCTAAATTCTAAAGGCACTGCATTAGGTAAAAACTCCCCAATATTAACACTAATACGGTATATATACCTTATAAAACAGCTTTATTATAAAGTGCAACGTGACAATAAAGTGCCAAATATCATAAAGTGCAAACTATCACAACCTGAAACATAGGTATATAATAATCCCCAAAGTCCATTTCCATTTATCATATATATTCTCCAATTTTCATCCGTGCTTTATAACAGGAACTTTTCACCACTTCATGTGCCACCACCACCTTCTAAAATGGGCACTCACCAGAGCCTAGAAAAAGTTATGCCTTTGGTTCATTTGGGATAACCACTCCACTATCCTGGCATTCCTCCAGCTAGTTAATCGCTAGATGCTCCTCATTTCTCCATGTCAATGTTGGTATCTAATAAAAATTAAACATCCATCATTGCACAACATGTATACATAAAAGATGTATTTATCTTGGCCAATAAGTAAATATCCACAATATATAAAATGTGCACTCACACTTTATAGTGCCTCAGGACCGGCACCGAGTCTATCCAGTGATTTTGTTTGGGAACCTGCTATGCCGCTTTGTTCCTCGAGCCCGACATGCATTCCAAGCCTCGATTTGGTACGTGTCCATGACAGGAAGTGACATCCGCAATTACCCAGAAGCCTCTATGCGTTTTGCGTAGATACATGCGTCATCAGGAAGACACAATTTTTTATAAAAATACCCAATAGCTGTCCTACCTCCCTTCCCATCCCTAATCACTTACCTGGCTCCTCAACACTCTGGCGAGTGGTGTGTTTGCAGGTGCGGGAATAGATTTCCTGGTCACCTAGTTTCCAAAATGGTGTGTAAACCTATTCAGTAGGAAACACAGTCATGGCAGCCCATTCAAATTAATGGGCTGCAGTACTCGCTCAAAAGCAGCCTGCAAACACACACTGGTGTAAAGTCATAGGCTCCTGCTGCTGTCAGTCAAACTTCTGAAAAGAAGGAGTGGGGATAAGGCTTACCAACACCGTGTGTGTGTCTATTGACGCACACTGTCTGGCATAAGAGTGCACATGCATGGGTGCCTCCTAGCACCCGGCTTGCTAAGGAGGCACCCAGAGTACAGAGAAACTGACAGAGCTGGCAGGGGATGGCATAGGACCTCTCTGTGCAATATCGTTGCACAGAGCAGGTACGTTTTAGCTTTTTTATTTTAAATAATAATAATAAAAATATATATATATATATATATACAGATATCTATCTATCGATATAGAGATAGATAAATAGATAGATAGATAGATAGATAGATAGATAGATAGATAGATAGATAGATAGATAGATAGATAGATAGATAGAGCTATATCTATATAATTATACAGTTGTGCTCAAAAGTTTGCATAACCTAGCAGAAATTGTGAAATTTTTGCATTTATATTGAAAATATGACTAATCGTGCAAAAAAACCTGTCTTTTATTCAATGATAGCAATCATGAAGCCATTTATTATCACATAGTTTTTTGGCTCCTTTTAAAATCATAATGATAACAGAAATCACCCAAATGGCCCTGATGAAAAGTTTACATAGACTGGAATGTTTGGCCTTGGTACAGACACAGAAGGTGGCACACACAGGTTAAATGGCTATTAAAGGTTACTTTCCCACATTTGTGGGTTTTTAAATCACAATTAGCGTCTGTGTATAAATAGTCAATGAGTTTGTTAGTTCTCACATGGATGCACTAAGCAGGTTAGATACTAAGCCTTGGGGAGCAGAAAAGAACAGTCAAAAGACCTACTAACAAGGTAATGAAACTTTACAAAGATGGAAAAGAATATAAAAAAGATATCCAAAGCCTTGAATATGCCAGTCAGTACTGTCAATCATTTAATAAGAAGTGGAAAATTCCTCCGCCAGTTGTGGCTGCAATCTTTCTTGGTTTGGTATCTGACCTTGGCTTGGTATCAAAAGAGCTCTGGATTTTCCACTTCTTAATAATGGATAAAACAGTACTGATTGGCATATTCAAGTCTTTGGGTATCTTTTTATATCCTTTTCCATCTTTATAAAGTTCCATTACTTTGTTACGCAGGTCTTTTGACTGTTCTTTTCTACCTCCTCATGGCTCGGTGTCTAGCCTGCTTAGGGCATCCAAGTGAGAGCTAACAAACTCATTGACTATTTATACACAGACACCAATTGTGATTTAAAAAGCCACAAATGTGAGAAATTAAATTGTTAAGGTCCCACAGAAAACCATCTACTCCATTCAAACAGAAAATACAGGAGGGAGTCCCAACCTATCTATGCTATCTGCTAGGGCTTCACCTTACTGCGAACAAACCTTAAATATAAGCAATGTAGAAACAGCAAAAGAAATACCAGATCTAATGTGTCATTCAGATGTCTATGATCTGAGTAATTTATTTTCACCAGATCCAAGTGTGAATGTCAGTGAACATATACCAATGTAAATATGTAAATGTAACAATGTGGCGGTGTTTGCTTTTTTTGTGTCAAAGGTAGGAAAAAGGGTAATGACTTTTGTCTAAGTTATATTTTCCAGGTGCAGGGAGCTCATGAAAAAGTATTTACATATTAAGCAGGTGTATCAATATAGATGTATATATACATAAATACATACACCTAAGGTAATGTATATTAGGCTAGGTATTCAAACATGGTTAATAGTAATACAGGTGTTTATCTTCCCCAAAGGATCAGAAGACTGCCATAAATATTCAAAGGTATAGGGTACAAGTATTGCTTAGTACAGAAGCTTACTCTTGCTTCATTTTATTTATTTTTTGTTTGTGGTTAGTGTTTCTAAGATTTTTTTTTCCTTTCTCCTGTTTGCGTAAACACATAACAATTAATTTGCAATTACCAAAAGCTCTACCCAGAATGTATGGGATTCAATCTAAATGAATGTGTGTGTCTGAGTGATGAAATGAATGGGTATGAACTGTCCAGGTGTAAACAAAGATTTTTTTTTTTTTTTTGCAGGGGTGTACTTACCATTGTTTTTATGGCCATCAATAAGTGTGATCACACTAATGCGCATGCTTTGTACTGTTTATGATTATTTTATTCTTTTTTGTTTGTTTGTAATGAGCTCAATACTGGTACAAGCTTAAATGAATACCTTTTTTTTTTTACAAGTTTACATGTATTCACAAATAAATAACCTGTGCACAGATACGATCTCGATCCCTATAACTCAGAGAAACTGTAGGGATTTTTTTTTCCTTTCCTGTGGCTTAGAGTGAAGTGTCATTCAGTCTGACACTCGGAAAATACATAACAATACATTACTTTGCACCTTGTGGCATCTGAGGGATTCAGTAAGTCTTGGGTTTTGTTTTGTTTTCCTCCCAAATTGACGCATGTTCTGTTAATATGTGTAAAGGTTTTATATCTACATGTTGTCTCCTTATGCCCTGTACACACGGTCGGACATTGATCGGACATTCCGACAACAAAATCCATGGATTTTTTCCGACGGATGTTGGCTCAAACTTGTCTTGCATACACACGGTCACACAAAGTTGTCGGAAAATCCGATTGTTCTGAACGCGGTGACATAATACACGTACATCGGGACTATAAACGGGTCAGTAGCCAATAGCTTTCATCTCTTTATTTATTCTGAGCATGCGTGGCACTTTGTGCGTCGGATTTGTGTACACACGATCGGAATTTCCGACAACGGATTTTGTTGTCGGAAAATTTTATAGCAAGCTCTCAAACTTTGTGTGTCGGAAATTCCTATGGAAAATGTGTGATGGAGCCTACACACGGTCGGAATTCCCGACAACAAGGTTCTATCACACATTTTCCATTGGAAAATCCTATCGTGTGTACGAGGCATTAGACTTTAATTACTTACAAACACACCAGGTTTTCCTATAACTTTTTGTTTGTCAGAGTACATATATGTGGGTGTGTCTGTACATTTTTGACTGTACTTACTGTGGATGGACTCATTACCTCAGCTGGAAGTCTGTTCCAATCATCCACTACTAGTTTAGTCCATTATGAACCTCTCAGAGAGGTACAGTGAGGTGTTATTAATGGTTTTTGAGTTTTGTATTTTAGGAGAAATACACAGACAAGGATGGATGATTGGACCCAGACTGGGCAAAGTACTTTGAAACACAGAGGACCTTAAAACATCATTTTTATGTTTGTTTTAAGGAGAGGCCTTGAATCTAATTAATTGCAGTCAGGCCTAACTAAATTCTAAAAAAAACAAAACTTTTTTTTTTGGGGTGGTCTGTTTTATTAAACAGAGATCCTGCTCTCTCTAATGCCGCGTACACACGAGCGGACTTTACGGCAGACTTTGCCCGGCGGACTGGATTTCGTCAGACAATTCGATCGTGTGTGGCCTCCAGCGGACTTTGTTTTCTCAAAAGTTGGACGGACTTAGATTTGAAACATGTTTTAAATCAATCCGTCGAAATCGAGTCGAAAAGTCCGCTCGTCTGTATGTTAGTTCGACGGACAAAAAGCCATGTTAGGGCAGCTATTGGCTACTGGCTATGAACTTCCTTATTTTAGTCCGGTCGTATGTCATCACGTACGAATTCGACGGACTTTGGTGGATTGTGTGTAGGCAAGTCCGTTCATTCAGAAAGTCCGTCGTAAAGTCCGTCGCAAAGTCTGCCGTGTAGTCCGCTCGCGTGTACGCGGCATAATACAACTTCTTGTGGCCTGCTTGACTTGCAAATGGATTTGCACTGAGAGTCAATTGATATGATAATCACCACCGAGAGAGGGTGTTGCCTTTTGTATAGCTACAATGTTTGAAGGCAGTTTCAATTGTTTGTTTTTTTTGTTTCACAAAATAGATTCAATATATTTTTTTTTAATTTGTTTACGTTTTTTTTCTCTCTCATTTTTATTCTTATTTTTTTGTTAGGGTAATTTTTTTTTGTTTACAAAAAAAAGGGGGGGGGGGGAATTTTTATTTTTTTTTATTTTAATGTTTACTATTTTTCTTTCTTTCCTATATTACCTCTATTTTTTTTTTGGTGATTCTTGAATTTGGTTTCACTATGGTGAAATAAAAAAAAAAAAAAGAGGGGTGTAGGGGGAACATTATATGGAGAACTTTTAAAATGGTTAGAAATGTTGATATAGAATATTAAAGCTTCCCTATAGCATTTTGGGGATGGGACAAAGTTCCAACAGTTTTCCTTGTCTCTTTTGACATTGGATAATTGTTTTATATAAATGTATGTCATTGTAGCTATAACCAACTATAACAGTAACACCTGGGTGTTAGCAACAATCATGTGACTATTTTCTTTGTATAGGTGACATACAATCCTCCCTACAGTTCTAATATTGGGCAGTCGTCATATGTGGTCATTGATCAATTTTTTTTGTTGGTCAGTTTTCTTTTTTGTGCCATAACTAAGTTCAAAGAGCATTCATATAGATACACTGGGACTTGTGAGACTCATAGTGATTGGCAAATAGCAGGGAGTTCCACCCGAGGTCGTGTCAAAAAAAAAAAAAAAATTTAAAGTCAGCAGCTACAAATACTGCAGCTGCCGACTTTTAATTGGACACTTACCTGTCCCAGGGTCCAGCGATGCGGGGGATCGAAGCCCCGCTCGTCTCCCCCTCCGCTCAGCGGCGCCGGCATTGCAATTGGGGGCCCCGGGCTGTGGCTTCACAGCCTGGCACCCACTGCACATGCACGAGCGGCGCCGCGCACCGTGATTGGCCGCTTAGTCACCTGGGACCTGTAATGGGTCCCAGATGATTAACGGGAGGGAGGGAGCAGAGCGGAGCCCTTCCTGTGCTGAGGAGGAAGTGATGTCACCAGCCCAGGCACTGGAAGGGGCAGACTACGAGGGACCACCTAGCAACAGGCATTTAGAGGTAAGTTAAAAAAAAAAAAAGTATCCAAATTTTTTTTTTTTTAGGATTTTTCATGTATTTTTTTTTGGGTGGAACCCCACTTTAAGAGTAATTTAGTTTGATTATTCCTGAAGCCACTAGTGACTGGTGACATCACACTTATCCGTATTCTGAAATCAAGTTATTTTTGTCTGCGTAGGCGACACTGCCTAATCTGCACGGAGAACTCTTAAAGTGATGACCTCTTCTGTATCCTGCTAAAGGCAGGACTCATACAGTAGCTACACATGGTAGCCGAGGACGGAACTATATGCACAAATGTGTGGCACCAGCCAAGATTGAACTGAACACAGTTTCAGTAAAAGGAGTTAGTGGTGAGTTGCGATGGCAACAAGATCCCCTGGACACTTGAAGGGTCATACACACACACACCGTGGTATTCCACAGAAGGTGGGGCAGAGGTATTTGCAGGCATATGACAATGGAGGAAGAAAGATGGGGGGATGGAAATCAGACACCTGGCTGAAGGGCGTAACCATTCAAATTGTTACACATGTCACTGGGAAAGGGGTCTCATTATTATGTCGCAGTATATCTATGGCAATTCTAATCAAAGGTCCTTACTGCTCAGACTTACCAGACAACATTCATTTGAATGCATATGTTGTAAATGTATTCATATTTCTTTCTCTACCTTTGTTCACATTAATATTATAATCTTAGAAAGCCAGGAAAGCTGGTCCCCAGGCCGTTACTGTATGCTGTATCCAATTGGAATCACCAGGGAAGGCCGTCCCAGAAGCAAGGGCAACAGGACCAGATTTGCTTGATGGACTTTCGTACTGTTATTATTAGACTGTTGTAATTATTGGACTGTTGAGAACAAGGATCCTCATGTTTTTTTTTTCTTCTTGTTTTGTTTTGGTGCTGTTTCTCATGATTTTTATTATGGACTTATGACATTCAGAACAAGTAATGACTACTGATACTGGTATATAGAAATATGGACTGTAGAGATGGAGAATTTAAAAGTTTTTTTCTCCTCAAAGAGTTTTTTTTTGTTGTTTCAGAAGGCAAAGCCTCTAAAACATCTAAAGCATCTAAACAGATACAATGATATATTAAACTTTGTTACTCACCAAACAGAGGGAGTAACATAATTATGTATATAGGTTACTTTTGATTTTTGCCCCTGGGGGGTGTAACACTAAATAGTGTTTTTCTGCACCAGATGTTTATTATATCATTGTATTTGTTTAGATGTTTGGCATTTATATTTTTGTATTTGTCTTTTCAAAAACAACCTGAGACCATCAGACAGAGGGTGTAACACAGTTTATTTCAGCACATAAGGTGCAATTTATTCACATGGTGATTTCACGTTACTACCTTTCACTTTGTGATTTCCCTCCATCTCTATGTCTCTATATTGGGAGAGACAGAGGGTGTAGCACACCCACCTCTTTCTGGTTTTGATTTTCCATTTATGGGAGGGTCTTTACATCAGAACCCAGTCAACTATCCCTAACATTTTTTTAATTTTTAATTTTACGTTTTTATTTTTACGTTTTTTTTATTACTTATATTTTAAGGGAAACAGCGCCACGTCTACACTCTCTTAATCCACTATGAAAGGTGTACTTGGCAAGAGAAGCAGGAAGAATGCAGTTTTTATGGCTAATCAAGAACTAGTGCAAGGTACATTGCAGCCAATCATGAAGCGTGGTACCTGGTGTAGGTAATGGGTCCTATGGGTACCGAGGGGGTTGTTGATCTGGCTCCCTTGCCAGCGGTCAGTTTCCCAAAGCAACCATGCCCATGTTACGGAGACCCATAGCCGATTGGCTGCAATGTACCTTGCACTAGTTCTTGATTACCCATAGCAACTGCATTCCTCCTGCTTCTCTTGCCAAGTACACCTTTCATAGTGGCTTTGCTTCATACCCCACATGTGCTTTACTGGCTCTAGTTCTTTCATACACCAAGAATCTCCATGCTTCCCTTTAAATGACTGCAGACTTGGCTTAGAACAGTTGATGCAACTTTACTTGTATGTTTGGCGGTACAGCTCAACATGAACAATAAACTGCAATATTCCCTAACTAACTCAACTAGGCTGCCCAGGCATTCCTCAGCAAGGCGATAGTTTATTAGTGGCATCTTCCAAGACTTGGCAGTTTTCCAGACTCCTGGTACCTTCAGATGGACTGCAGCTCCTGAACCTGGCCTTCCCCCTCATTTATTTCACAGGGTGGATAGGCTGGGTCCAAAAAGCCCGGGAACAGAGGTGCAGAACATTAGCCCTTTCACCAGCCTGGGCCAGCCAACTACCCAGTATGACTGATTGTACACATCATTCTACAGTTAAGTAAACACCCTTAGTAAGGAACTCTTAGGTAGACTGTGGTTTGGGCATAGTTTATTACTATTGGGCATAGGCTTTTGCCTGGGGACTTGGCATTATGAACTGGCTGGGTGTAGAGGTCCTGGGTTCTGATTAGGTGAGGCTTCCACCTGGCAGCCAGGGAAACCTTAATGGGCCCCAATGCAAGGGAATTGCAATGAGGCTCATGTATCTCCTAAGTCAGTATTAAAAGAGTTAACAGATACTACAACCTGGTCTCATTACACAACATAACCACACTTTATAAAGTTAGAATGTAGATACGTTCCACAGTCATAACTATGATATCATTGTGTAAGTATATTTGCTTGTATCAGAAAATGATAGGGGAAAACAAGAATTTCTGAAAATATATTTTTAGACACATCAAGCTAGTTTACATAATCAGATGGATATATGTTGGAACAGAAAACAGCTATAGGTTTTATATCAACCAATAGAAAAAAAAACTCCTTAGTCTCTAAAACATATTTTAGTACCGTGTGTCTTCTATTTATAGAAAATCTTATCCACACACTTGATCTCTTCATAATGACTCATTTCTGAAACTAAACACCTAGCTACAGATTGTCTTGTTCATACTGAGACTTTCGTTTTACATTCCAACTTATTAGTTTCAATGAAAGCAGTAAACTGTAATAAAACAAGTGCTGGGGAAAAATAACCTGTGAACTGCATAACTCCCAATGTTCTAAATGAATCAACACACAAACAAATCCTCTTAAGCCCCAAAACCCCATCCTTAAAGTGTATTTCCAGTGAAAACATTTTGTTTTGTAAACAATGGGGAGGAGGGGTTTAGACCCTCTATCAGCTGTTGCTTATCTTTTTGGCCTCATTAGGCTTCTACATACTTCCTTGCCCAGTGACAGCATATCACCATAACTAGAAGTGAGGGATAAGCTCCAAGAACAACACAGGCAGCAAATAAAACATGTTACTTAGTAAAGAAAGGGAAAGCTAGAGCTCCCTTCAGGTGACAAAACTGCTATAGGAACAGGCAATGAGAGGGAATATCTGTAAAAATGTAATAAAAAAAAAATCAAAACTTGACAGTCCATACAGTTTGAAAAATGATTTTAATTTTTTAAAAATATTTTTTAAATTAGTTTTTTTTACAACGCTGTTGGGGGGGGGGGGGGGGTGTTGAATAAAATATCATGGGTCTAGACCCCTAACATCTCACCTTTGAGACAGAGAAAGGAATTGAGGACACAGTTTCTTTCAATTCCTTTCTCTGTAGCCTAAGATGTACTGAAGATGAATGAAGAAGACACAATTCATTCATAAACTGAAGCATAGTAAACACAGTTTACTATGTTCAGTTATCACAGGACACAGGAGCAATATGTACCAATCGCTCACTGTGTCCAATTCAAAGAAAGGGTCGGTAAATTACATATTTACTGACCCCTTCCCCTACTCTCCATCCGACTGTGCGCCTGCAACAGCCGGCCTGAAAGGGAAGCTGGTGGCACTGTGGGGGGGATGAGGGAGGCCAAGGCACATGGGTGAATCAGATGTGGGCAGGAAAGGGAGCGGGATTGGTGCGTCTTGATGAGAGGACAGTTACAGAACAGTGCACTGTGTCTGTGTCTCTTCCTCCAGCAGCTGAAAGCCGGCAGTAGGAAGAAGGGGAGACACCGGCTTTCAGCTGCTGGAGGGAGAGACACAGTGCATTGTTCTGTAATTGTCCTCCCGTCCCCTCGCACCGATCCCCTTGCTGTCTGGGCTTCCCTGTGTGCCTACAGCAAGCCCTGTGGTACCCCCTCTATCGGTTGCCAAGGCCAGGATAGTCTTCTGATGTATAACTCAAGCTGTGAAAGTGTGACTGTATAAAGCTCAAGTGGATTGTTATGATAGGGATTACATATTGTAACATTCATTGGTGGGCACCTTTATTATGGAAAAAATAATGTTCTGCTCTACTAAGAAGTAATCTAGGTTGGAGGATGGGACTGATAACAATTGGGGGCATGGCTGATGTCATGTAGGGCATAAAGGTGGGCAGGGTTTCAGATGCACTCAACTGTCTTAATAGCTCCTCACAATTGTATTATAAAGCAGGAGGCAATAGAGTTGGTTTTGGTTGCCTGGGGCCCCCAGAGGAAATGAGATTGAGGAACAGGACATACAGAATGTCAGGTATGTCTTTTTTGTCTTGGAGGAACAGAACCTGGTACACCCACGCGGAAAATGCATTACCCATGCAGTTTGCTCTGGTGACAAAACTGATGAAGACCTGGTAAATATCTGATGTATGTGCTTAGACTCTGCCCTTTTAAAAGGCTCATACCCACTCCAAAAAGCAGATAGCACAGAGGATCCACTTTTCATTTTTTCTGTAACAATCTGGTTCTCATCATGCTTTAGAGGTGGCATTTTTAATCCATTGGAGACATTCTACACTCCTCTAAAGGGTGGCATTCCTTGTAGCCACCACTTTTGCCAGTCCAACATCACATTTTTTTCTTGTTTTTTTTTGTAATGACCCTTTGCTTTAGGAGGGCATATATTTTGGTGTGTTTGTCTCTTTTCAGGATATATTGTCTACTATTTTATGTTTTTATAGGGTCTTTTGGTGTTTTTTGTTTCTTTTCTGGGTATATTGTTTATGACTTTTTTGTTATCTGTTGGGATTTTCTTTCAATTCCTGATCCATAGCCTAAACAGGAAGTGAGGGAATCCCTTGTGGTCACCAGAACTGCCAAAAGTCCTTATTGGAAGTTTTCACCTCTAGTCCTGCTCTGGTGACTACTCAGAATTTGAATCTCTATAACTGTGACGCAGACAGAAAAGGAAACTAAATTTAATCATTTAGTTTTTACATTTAAATGTATTTTTAATTCATGGCTATTGTATATACTAATTTGTTTTTATTGGTGACTTTATATTTTGTTTTGTGATTGTGACTTTGTATTTTTTATTTGTAATTTTTTTTTTTCGTTTTTGACTGTAACTGTAATTTAATAAGTTCCCTGTTTGGGTAAATAAAATAATCTGAATCTAAAAAAAGAAGCTCACAAATTATACTATTAAACTGTTGTGCCACTAGCCAATCTGTACCAAGTTTAGGGATTTAGCTTTTCTTTTTTGAAGAAATATGTACTTGGAGAGAAAATTGGTTGCAGAAGTATGTTTACAAGGTGATGATTAATGGCATGTTTTCTGAGTGGTTCAGACTCAGAGCTGTCAGCGGGTTGCCCCAAGGCTCTGTCCAGCTAACAGCTTATGAGTACTCAAGGACCGCCAGGTGAAACAAACTGATCCCATACAATAAGCGAGGGGCAAAAACGACAGACGCAGGGCATGACGGCAACCACATCTGTCCAACAAGACAAACAAAAAGGAGGAAAGTCCCTCATGATAACAATAAGCATAAGAGTATTGCCCCAGTGATAGCCCTGCCCCATCCACCATGGCACTGCTCAGTGGGACAATGGCACTGGTGACCACCAACCTGCCCACAACGCAGGTACAGAGTGTGGGCAGAAAAAAAACAGCTAAAGAAACAGGGGATTACCCTAGGAAACAGCAGCAGGTGTAGCAGCCCCAGCGCCTACCCATCCCTGCCATGCCTACCCTGGCCCCATCCCATCAGAACAAATCCACCCCTAATGCCGCTACAAAGCGCATGTGGAAAGAATGGCAGGAAAGGGACCGTATAACGAGTGAATGCCACAGCATACCTGAGGTGCCACCCATCTCGGCTCTGCCTACCACAGTGCTAACCTGCTACAGACAACGTGTTTTAGGAATGGTAAGAAAAGGGCTCAAAGCCCCCAGTGCTGCTACAGATTGCATGTGGAAAGAATGACAGGAAAGGACGGGTACCCCAAGTTAACATTGCGATCGCAGCAGATCCTCTAGCCAAAAACCAGGTTGCTGCCTGCCTGCCTGGTAACACCTGCAGGACTACCCGACACACAGCAGTGCTGTGGCCCAATAGCAATACCCTTTTACAGGTGCTTCGGATTTCCCAGAGCCACTGAACCCAGGGAGAGAAGCAGAACAGGCTGAAGAGACAGGCCTGTAGGGGCGGAGAAAAGCTCCATGAAGGTTGCGGTTAACAACCCCTCCTCACCACTGAAATGGGGGACTGTCCGCGAGGGTAATAGTGACATGAACGGCAGGAGACATTTAACTCGCTGGGTGCCCCGGTCCAAGATAGCCAACCTAGCGTGTAGCTAAAGATTTGTGTGCACTTATGGCCAGACTGGGGTGACCACTGGATCTAGAATATGCAGCCCATTACCCAGCCCGGCTGTTGATTGAAGATGATTGAAGATTTCCACATGAAAAAATCCCAGAAAAGAAGAAAAAGAAAAAAGAAAAAGACTATGGAACCACAGGTACCAGCACGGAACTAGGTCTTTACTCCTGAAATACTAGGCAGAAATAACTACCTATAGCAGAGAGGGGGTTTTTACTAGCTAGGACTGCCCATCGGCAGTGCTGTGTTCTTTTTCTGTCTAGGGCCCTACTCCTGTAGGTGGCGCTATAATCCTGAGAGTCAAGATTTAGAAGAGCCATGTCCATCAATGAACGCAGGAGAATTTATAAGTCCCCCACTTTACAGAACTCTGGTTTGGCCACATCTTGAATAATGCCTTCCAGTTTTGGTCACCAATCCTCAGGAAGGATGTCTTTCAACTGGAGAGAGTTTAGAGAAGGGCAACAAAGCTAAAAAGGGAACTGGAGGACCTCAGTTATGAGGAATGACTAGACAAATTAAAGTAAGTAAAGGCAAAACTTTTTTTTCATTTTTGATTGAGTACAGAGGGATTAGTTTTTTATTGCTGTCTGTGCTCACGTTAGGGAGATTCACCCTCTCTATTTGTCCTGTTTATTATTATCATTAAAAGTGGAAGTAAAAGAAATCCCAAATTTTGGGTTGTCCCCAGAAAAATAATAGAGGGGAAATCTTCCAATTCTGGTGACCTGGGGGTCCCCAAGGAATTCCCTTAATTTGCATGTATTTCACCTCACTTCCTGTTTGGCTATGGGACAGGAAGTGAAGGGAAATATGCACAATGGGACACAGATGACGAAAAAAGTTTTGCCTATAGTTCTACTTTAAACATATTCTACCCGGAGAATAGCCTCTTAAAAGGAGATATGAACTAATATACAAATATTTAAATGGTGACTGTATCACTAGCAGAAAACTATTCAATCTAAGGTCTGTAAAGAAGACACAAGGCCACACAATGATGTTAGACGTGAGATGGTTCAACTCCCTGCCACAACTTTTGTTTTTCTTAGCAAACACAATGGTCAGTGTTATTGACAATAGTAGTAACATAAAAACACATGCTTAGGTTGAACTGGATGGACTGGTGTCTTTATTGAACCTTACTAACTACTGTATGTAACTGTGTAACTCGTGTGAATGTGGCACGGTAATGGAATTCATCTTTGCTATAAGAACAATAAGCAACAAGCTATAAATGAGAGATGATGCTGCCAACTGGTGTCAGTGCTAGCATACACTCCATACAATTTTTTAAATCAAGATTAAATTGATTAACCACTTGCCTATGGGGCACTTACACCCCCTTCAGGCCCAGGCCATTTTTCAGCTTTCAGCGCTCTCGCAAGTTGAATGACAATTGCGCAGTCATGCTACACTGTACCCAAACACATTTTTTATAATTTTCTTCACACAAATAGAGCTTTCTTTTGGTGGTATTCAATCACTGCTGGGTTTTTTATTTTGTACAAAAAAAAGACCTAAAATGTAGAAAAAAAAAGTTTTTTTTACTTAGATTCTGTCAGTAAATTTTGTAACTAAGTAATTTTCTCCTTCTCTGATGTGCGCTGATGAGGCAGGACTGATAGGCTGAACTGGTGGGCATTGATGAGGAGGTACTTATGGGCACTGATGAGACGGAACTTATGGGCACTGATGAGGAGGCACTAATATGCTGCACTTATGGGCACTAATAAGCGGCACTGGTGGGGACTGAAAGGCGCATGGATAGGCAGTACTGATGGGCACTGATGGGCATTGATGGATGGCACTGATGGGCGACACTGATGGGGATTGATCGACAGCAGTAATGGGCATTGATGGGCAGCACTGATAGGCGGCACTGATATCCAGCACTGACTGGCATCGCTAATGGGCACTGATTGGTGGCACTTGTGGGCAGTGGTGGGCACTGATCGCTGCCACTGGTGGGCACTGATTGCTGGCACTGGTGGGCACTGATTGGTGACACTGTTGGTGCCATATATTATAATCAGGGCACTGATGATCGGTGCCCTGATTACATGTGTAGATGTCCACGTGCATGGAGATGCCGCTGATCGGCTCTCCTCGCCACACACTCTGTCAGTGTGAGGTGAGGAGCGCCGATTACCTGCATCTCCATGTTTATATGTGACTGGCTGTGATTGGACACAGCCGGTCACATGGTTAAAGAGCCGTGGACACGGCTCTTTACAGAGGTCGGGTCGAGCCGTGTCCTGGCAACACGGTGCAGCCGTGATCGCTGCGCTGTGCGCCCTCGCGGGCGCACGAGAGCGGCTGTTCTGGGATGCCGTCGTACGACGGTGTCCCAGAACGAGAGCTGCACCGCCCCACCGTCATTTGACGGTGGGCGGGCGGCAACTAGTTAATATAGTAGTAAAACTGGATTTTTATTAAAACTAAGGCTGGCCTTACATTATAAAATTTTCTTGTACAATTTTCCTTTAGATTTGCCAAAACCATATAATATGAGATCAAACCTAAACACTTTCAATTTGCATGCGATCAGGCAAGCCCTTGCACTACATAGTTGAAGATAAATCTAAGAGCCCTTTCACACTGGGGCGGTTTGCAGGCGCTATTGCGCTAATAATAACGCCTGCAAACCGACCCGAAAGTGCCGCTGCTTTGTATCCAGTGTGAAAGCCTCGAGGGCTTTCACACTGGAGCGATGCGCTGGCAGGACGGTAAAAAAAGTCCTGCCAGCAGCATCTTCGGAGCGGTGAAGGAGTGGTGTGTATACCGCTCCTTTACTGCTCCTGCCCATTGAAATCAATGGGACGGCGCAGCTATACCGCCGGCAAAGCGCCTCTGCAGAGGCGCTTTGCGGTGGTATTTAACCCTTTCTCGGCCGCTAGCGGAGGGTAAAACCGCCCCGCTAGCAGCCGCATACCGCATAATAGCGGCGTTTTACCGCCGAAGCCGCCCCCCGCCCCAGTGTGAAAGGGCTCTAAAGGAAATTGAATAAGAAAATTGTATAATGTATGGCCAGCTTAACATGCAACTATAGGAAGGAAAACCATAATACTATCCAAATGTATTGTAAATTGTACCTTGTACAAGCTAATGCATTTCACATTATTTTCAGTGAGGCAAGATATTTTTTTCTAGTTACTATGAAGTATGCATTTATAGTAATATACAGATATTGTATATGGGATGTTTACAAAAGTCTTATGAAATCAAGCTAAGCATGAATATATTCCTTTACACAGTGTATGCCTCAAATGTTTGTGCAGCATGTCAGCAAACACCATGGATGATATTGCATATGACAATAAGCTCACCGCCCTGCCCTGTTTCCAAATGTAAAGATTTGCTGCCTTTGAAAATCTTAAAGGTCGTAGAAAACGACATTATAGACATAAAAAATAAGTAAAAAGCGAGTAATTTCCAATTTAAACATCCTACGCTGTGGTGTTGTAATCATGCAGGAAAAACATTGTTTTTACACAATTGCTTCACTTAAATGTCACCCAGCAAGTCACTTAACTAGTGAGTAAATGCGAGGCTTGTCCTTCAATACTAATGACAAAAAAGATGACATTTTTCTAAATGAACACACACAAGCGGAAAATAACCATAGCTGCTGTGTACATTTGTTGTGGTTTGTCAGGGGCTTTTGTCATCTCTCTCGATACAGGCACTAGATGGGAAAAAGCTTCAAAACCAATGGTGCTTCCCCTCATTCAAGAAACTTTTAGCATTTTAAATATTTCAACGTTAATATTGTTAGCCTATTTTATTAATTTATATCCAACTTGGAAATGTATGTTGACAACACAGAGGTGATAATATTAATAAATGCTGAACATATAAGAACATTTAGATCACGTTATATTGCATTATTCTGTTTAAAGCCCAACTCCAGATATCTTTATTTTTATACCTTTCAGCCCTCATCATTTTTATATCAGCCTGTTTTTTTTGTTTCATAGTCTGTTTCTTTGTATAGCGAGTTGTGCAAGCTGTGTTCAGCTGCTTAATAAAAATACAGCTGGGACTACACTTCCAGCATTGGGGGTTATTTACTAAAGGAAAATCCACTTTGCACTTCAAGTGCACTTGGAAATAAAGTCGCTGTAGATCCGAGGAGGACATGCAAGGAAAATAAAAAACAGCATTTTAGCTTGCACATGATTGGATGATAAAATCAGCAGTGCTTCCCCTCATTTCAGATCTACCCCTTAGATTTACAGCGACTGCTCTTCCAAGTGCACTTGCAGTGCAAAGTGGATTTGCCTTTTGTAAACAACCCCCATTGCGTCTATTATCAATATCAATTTAAATATTGTGCCTCTGCCCCCTCTTTCAGGCTTAGCCAATCAATAAACATGGCCCTGTGAAGATGCTGCAGCTGCACCTGATATGGTGCTGGTAATAGACACAGTTCCTTTTCCGTGGTGATCCAGAAGTGCGGCTCCTGCACGTTCATAAAGCAGCTGAAAACAACTTACAAAGGGCTATACAGAATGTGAGAAGGCATGTTCACATTAAGAGAAGGGATATCAAGCAAGCAAAGATGTGCTTTTATCTATGAGCTCAGTTTTTACATTTAAATCACCCTCCTTTATTTTCAGCTACTTTGATGTATCCTAAAAGTGAACTCTAGCCGGTATAAATGACACCAATTAATTCCTTCCCACCTTGCCTCGGCATCCCTTTGATAGGGTATTTACACCTAAGGGCTTGGGAAGGAACAGTTTAAATAACAAACATTTTATACTTACCTGCTCTGTGCAACCCTAATCCTAAGCTGCCCCAATCCTCTACTTCTCTTGTCCCCTGCCAACCTTCCTGACTCCTCCCCCTGCTGAGTATGCCCCTTAGCAAGCCACTTATTATGGGGGCACTTATGCGTGATTGCTCCCTAGCTGGCTCTGTGTGTCCATTGACACACAGAGCACAGCTCAGCCCCACCCCCGCTTTCTCCTTACTGGATGTGATTGACAGCAGCAGGAGGCAATGGCAGTAAACCCTGGCAGTTTCCACCTCCATTCAGTACAGCTGTGCATCCTGCTCTGTGTAAGGTAGGAGAACATGGGCAAGAGGACATAGCTGTGAAGCTTGGGGTAGGGACAGGGGGTGACATGATGGGGACAGCGCTGTGTGTGTGTGTGGGGGGGGGGGTGATTTGAGAGGGGGCAAATGTGAAAAGGGGCAGAGAACATTATTGTGGGGGGGGGGGGGGGTGATGTCAAAGGGAGCAGTTCTCTGGGGGGGGGGCAGTAATGTGAAGAGGGGCAAGTGTTGTTAGGGGGGATTTAAAGAGGAGCAATGCTGTGCGTGTGTGGGGGGTCATATGAAAGGAGGCAAGTGTTGGTGGGGGTGGGAGATATGATATGAAGGGGGGCAAGTGCTGTGGGGGGTGTAAATAGGGGCAGTGCTGTGGTGGGTGAAAGATGTAAAGGGGGGACAAGTGCTGTGGGGGGGGGGGTGTAAAGAGGGCAAATGCTGTGGGGTGAGATGTAAAAGGGGGGCAGCTCTTTAGAGGGATGTAAAGGGGGCAGTGCTGTTAGGTGGCAGATGTGAAGTAAAGGGGGCAGTGCTGTGGGGGGTGATGGGAAGGGGGGCATTGCTATAGGGGGTGATGTGAAGGGGGTATTGCTGTGTGTTTGTGTGTGGGGGGGGTGTATGATGTAAAGGGGGCAAGTGCTATGGGGTGGTGATGTAAAGGGGGGGAGAGTGCTGTGTGGGGGGTGGTAGGAAATGGGGAGTGCTGTAGGTGGGTGATATAAAAGGGGGCAGTGCTTTTGGGGGGGTGATGTAAAGGGGGGCTGTGCTGTGTGTGGGGGGGATGTAAAGGTGACAGTGGTCACTAATGTGAAGGGGAAACTGATGTGAAGTAGAGGAATATGATGTACGGGGGACTGAGGACACTAATGTGCGAATGGTATTGTGCTATAAAATGAGTGGGCTGTGATGGGAAGGATCTGAGACATTGCACGGACATGCGATTTGGACCTCTGCTGGAAGAAAATGTTGTTATTATTATTGTGTATATAGGATTGTATGTTTTTTTTCTTTTTTTTTGGTTGAACTAGATCTACTTGTGTCTTTTTTCAATCTGACTAACTATGTAAATCATTTGGTGGAGGGGGGATTATGGTGTGGGGTTGTTTTTCAGGGGTTGGGCTTGGCCCCTTAGTTTCAGTGAAGGGAACAGTGGTGGCCCACGCATTGTGGGCGCTGCCCCCCCATCCATGCGCCCGGCCCCTTTCAGGACGCCGGACGCATGGATTCCTATGGCGGGGGAGGAAGGGGGTGGTACTTTTTGAAGCACCTGATTAGAACCAGAGGCTCTAATAGGCTTCAAAATAGGGTAGGCTCAGGGCGCAGAGAGTGCACCCTGATCCCACTCAATTGTGTGACGATAGCAAATTAATTTTTGCTATTTTCACACTAATCTTCCTCCCCGCCAATCAGGAGGCAGGTCATCAGACCTGTTTCCTGATTAGCCAAAGCGCCGGGCCACCCTATTGGATGCCCGGCGCTTAGGAAGAGGAACCGAGGAGTCCCGCTTCCTGTTCATTTTCTCCAGGCTGAGCTCCAGCTAACGATAGTCCAACAGGGTCAGTGCTGACTCATCCGCAGAGCGCTGTCCGTACAATCGTGGGCCCGGCTAGGGGGTCACAGGAAGAGCCACTCAGGATGTAGAAAAAGAAGGTGAAGAGGAAGATCATAGTCAGCAGCAGGTAGGCTCTGGGCTAGTCCGCAACGCTTCCAGGTGGCCGGCAGATCTGATGGTGGGGTTCAGGGTGCCAAATCTGGGGGGCAGGCATGGCCCTGCTGTGCCCACTACTTCTACCCGAGTCTGTGCTGAGATCTAAGCCCTAGGAGAGGGTTGTATGGGGGGAGGGGGACAGCATCATCAATCCATAGATCGACAGGAGAGAAGCCGGAGGATGAGGATAGGATGGGCACAGTGGCTGTATTTGGTGGGCACAGTGGCTGCATATGCTGGGCACAGTGGTTGCATATGATGGGCAGAGTGGCTGCACATAATGGGCACAATGGCTGTATTTGGTGGGCACAGTGACTATATTTGGTGGGCACAGTGGCTGTATTTGGTGAGTACAGTGGCTGCATATACTGGGCACAGTGGCTGCATATGATGAGCACAGTGGCTGTATTTGATGGGCACAGTGGCTGTATTTGATGGCACAGTGGCTGCATTTGCTGGGCACAGTGGCTACAATTGATGGCACAGTGGCTGCATTTGATGGGCAAAGTGGCTGAATTTGATAGGCACAGTGCAGTGAGGCTGAAATAGTTTTTTTTTTAAGTATTTTTCAGAATCTTTCAGTTTGTTTGCGCCCCCCAAAAAATTTTGAGCACCAGCCGTCACTGGAAGGGAACTCTTACGGCGTCAGCATACAAAGACATTTTGGACAATTTCATGCTACCAAACCTTGTGGGACAGTTTGGGGATGGCCTTTTCCTGTTTCAACTTGACTGCGCACCAGTGGACAAAACAAGGTCCAAAGAAGACATGGATGAGCGAGTTTGGGGTGGACGAACTTGACTGTCCTGCGCAGAATCCTGACCTTAACCTGATAGAACACCTTTGAGATGAGTTAGAGCCGAGACTGCGAGCCAGGCCTTCTCTTCCAACATCAGTGTCTGACCTCACAAATGCTCTTCTGAAAGAATAGTCAAACATTCCCATAGACACACTTCTAAACCTTGTGGACAGCCTTCTCAGACGAGTTGAAGCTGTTATAGCTGCAAAGGGTGGGCCAACTCAATATTATACTCTACGGACTAAGACTGGGATGCCAGTAAAGTTCATGTGTGTGTAACGGCAGGTATCCCAATACTTTTGATAATATAGTGTATATTTGCCAATGACGTGCAACCAAAACCTCTTTTTTTAACTCAATTTTTTTCAGGCTAGCTGGTAAATGTGCTGGGAAAACTATTTTTCTCTTGTTTCTGTGCAAATCTTTTCCATGTGCACCCTGCTTTAAAGGCTAGTAAAATTTGGGGCGGTTGCCATTTTTGTTTAGAAACAACTCTAGTCCTTGTGTGCAAGTGGCTCAACAGGATGCTGCAAGAGAAAGGAGCCAAAAAACAAAATAGGTAATTCCGCGCTACTCTGGTAATTCAGTAGCTAACACACCAAATTGAGTAAATGGCAAACAGAACACATATAAATAAAGTGTAGCGCTATGTGAGAATGGGTACAAACCCAAAAGCATCAATCAAAAAAAAAAAAAAAAAAAATAATTAAATTATAAATTGATAACGCACAAACACAGTGAGTTAATAAAAGTGGTATCCATATGTAGAAAATAGCAATGAAATGATTAGTGATAATACCACATGTGGAGTGACATTATAACAAGGTAAACACAATATCCATATACAAATGATGCGTGTGGAATCGCAAAAAATGCAATTAGACGTACCGTATATACTCGAGTATAAGTCGTTCCGAGTATAAGTTGAGGCCCTAATTTACCACAAAAAAAATGGGAAAAACTTATTGACCCGAGTATAAGACGAGGGTGAGAAATGCACAGCTACTGTAAGTGGAAAAGAGGGTCAACAATGCCCATTTGCAGCATCACTGTGCCCATTTGCATGCCTCACTGTGCCCATTTGCAGCCATAGGTCCCCTGAACCTCAAACTCGGTAGTTAAGGGTTCCTAGATGCCCCCTAGCTGCAGCCAAAATTTGGGGTCTCTGAACCCAAAGGGTCCTGAAATGACATTGCTGCAGATGGACACAGTTGACCGAATTTGGGGCCCTGTATCCCGGGGCCACTTAGTGCTAGGAACCCCAAATTTGGAGTGCCAACCCAGTGGAACTAGCACCATAAAATTTCCAAAGCTGGGGTTTCTAGTACCAAGTGGCCCCGAGATACAGGGCCCCAAAAATCAGTTCAGAAAATGTCAAGCACTTTTCTACAGCAGAGAATGACATTTTCAGAACCGGGTTTGGGGCCCTGTATCTCAGGGCCACTTGGTGCTAGGAACCCCAGCTTTGGATATGTTATGGTACCAGGTTCACTGGGTTTGCACACCAAATTTGGAGTTCCTAGCATCAAGTGGCCCTGAGATATGGGGCCCCAAAGTCGGTTCAGAAAATGTCAAGCACTTTTCTGCAGCAGAGAATGACATTTTCAGAACCGATTCTGGGGCCCCGTATCTCGGGGCCACTTAGTGCTAGGAACTTTAGCTTTGGATATGTTGTGGTACCAGTTCCACTGGGTTTGCACACCAAATTTGGGATCCCTAGCACTAAGTGGCCCTGAGATACGGGGCCCCAAATTCGGTTCGGAAAATTTTTTTGCTGCAGAAAGGTGCTTGACTCGAGTATAAGTCGAGGGGGGCACTTTCAGCACAAAAAAATGTGCTGAAGAATTCGACTTATACTCGAGTATATACGGTAATCCAAATATGTGACGGTGAAATAGTGAAATCTAACACCAAAAAGTTCCAATCAAAACACATGTAGATCTGTTGGAAATATGAGAGACTGTGATTAGACCACCACCATAAACAGAGGGGGGCTTACCAGAACGTTTGAACACGCCAGGGCATACGCTCTGCGTGTCAAACAGGCTTGTATACGATGAATGAATAAAGGTAATGCTGGTTTCTGCAGGTTGGAGATATCCCGCTCACACTTCAATGCGAACACGTAGAGAATGGTCTCTCAGAAATCCATAGGGGCAAAGGTGGTAAGAAGAAGAAGAAGAAAACTAAAAGGGGCCACATAGCGTGATTCCGTAATAAACAATAAAATTTATTAAAATGAAACAACACTCACATGGTATTAGATGAAAAAGCGCTTTGTATAAAATCAGTAGGCAGCAGTGGAGACCTTCCCGACGCGTTTCGTCTCCAAGGACACCGTCTGGGGTGTCCCTCCACTGCTGCACCTCACAAATATATAGACAATGTGACCCCCATCGTGAAGATCGAGTCCACGGGCACTGACACGACCTTTTATCAAAAATACTTCCGAGAGAAAGGAGACACCCTGAAACAGGAAACTTGGAGCAGTGGTCATGGCACTAGCTTACACTTGAACACAGGCAAGGATTAAACTGAATAAGTAATTAAATTAGCTGCTGAAAGTGCTTGGGAACTGAAGGTTTGAAGCGTAACTCTAAGGGAAAGGTTTTTTATTAATTTTGAACAGTGTAGAGATCAGATCACCTATCGGGTTTTTATTTCTGTCTGTGTCTCTGTTAGGGAGATTTGCCCTCTCTGTTTATCCTGACATCATTATTATTGAAAGTGAAAGTACAGATAGTCACAAATTTTGGGTTGTCATCAGAACCAGAATAAAGGGGAAATGTTTCAATAGGAGCCTAGTCCCGGTGACCCAGGTGACAACAAAGGAATCCCCACCCTTCAGAGGGATTTCCTCTCACTTCCTGTTTTGGCTATAGGACAGGAAGTGAAGGGAAATCTCCACAATGGGACAATAGTGAAAAGAAATGTAAAAAAGGTTTTGCCTTTAGTTCTACTTTAATATTACTTTAAGTGTATTTTTATTGAAAACAGTGTAAGTAGCTGAATTGGGTTTTGGTATTTGGCTCCTTTTGCTGCTTTCCCTCTACCAGCCTGAGCTGCAAGAGTCTATCAGTTGTTCTACAGTTCTCATGTGCCAACAAGGAATCTGCTGATATGAGAGAGCAGAGTAACAGCGTGATAAGCTAATCTATTCACTGTTTCTCATTTCACTATCCAGAAAAATGGGGAATGGACAAGTGTACTTAATGTTTTAAACTGCTGTAGATTAAAATCAGGTCCCCTGCCCTGCCACACAGGAATGCGCTGTGTGGCAGGGACATGCATATCTCAGGACTGAATGAAATACAACAGCTAAAACATATCCCTTATTATCTGTTTGCTTGGAGATTAGACTTAAGCTATTCTCTCTCATATTTACAGTCAGTATGTCACAAGGGCAAAGCCAAGCACAAGACAGATTATGACTGGCAAAATCATTTTATTGTTTAAACTGGCCGCTCTGTATGTAGCTTCTGACAGGCTGCGCAAGGAGCCCCGTATATCCAGAACCATAGATGATAGGAGCCCCAAAAAAACAGTGGTGGGGTAGGACTTCAGCTACCTACCCCCCAAATTTGGGGTCTCTGTGATCCCAGGTAGCCAAGCTACGGCCCTCGAAGTCGATTGTTTTTTGTTTTTTTTAATGTACATGCCTCACCTGCCTTCCCTGACTGCACGTCCCTGTTAGGATGAGGTGGTGATTAGTCTTTGTTAAAACTGTGATACGTGGCAAAACATTATAGAACAATTGAGGCATTTTTGTGCTACTGTGATATAACTTTCTGTTGCATGTAGTGGGAAGAATCATACATTACTGGCAGGGAGGATTTTTCTTTTCATCTCTATAGAGATGGATGAAATCAGTCACGCTCTACTTTATTACCTCATATACAGTCATATGAAATTTATCGAATAGACAAAAGAAACGAATCAAGGGTCCTAAATGTCAGTTGTCAAATGACTGAATTCTCTAGGCCTACATCAGGGCCTAACTGTACTCTAAAAAGCACCGTAATTGGTAATAATATACTCAAGATCCTTTCATTTTGCCACAGTTCTCTAAAACCTTTACATACATTTATTATACAAACTTAAAAGCAAAGTACCTTACACAGATTAAGATTCTAAGATAATGTATGGTAGGATTTAATTGAATGGATGAAATAAAGTGGTGATTCCCATGGTTTACCACTGTGCTTGCACTTGATCTACTTGACAAGATTGATTTAGATACGGTATCAAAACTTGTGGTACACGTGTAATAAACATTGGTCTAATTATGTTTTCGGTACATCTGATTTTTAGCTTGATTTATGCGATCGATTGGTTTAGATCAATCACCGTTAGCCAAACACATTAGCCAAACAAAGTACAATAATCACTCACATCACAGGTGCCCCAACCTCCGGGACAGAATCCAAGGCCTCAGGGTGTTTCCATATCACAGTAAATTCTGTATGTTATTAAAGTGTGTTCAATGGGGTCATGTTATTAAATTATTCAATAGGGTTATGTTAAGAAATACAATTATGGTCACAATACATTGGCACAGTGGAAGTTAGCAGTCCCAGAACATAAAAAATGGATGAGAAAGATGAGTAGATCCTGATGCATTAGAAAATGTTGTGGCAATCTTAAGACTGGAGTTCCTCCACTTGCAGCCAAAGCCCACCTTCAGCTCGGAGGATCAGTTCAGGCTTCCGGCGCACTGTCTTGGTTTGATCCAAGCTCACTTTGAAGTTTAAAAGTGTGAGAGCCAGAACTACTTTCATCTCAGCCATGGCAAAGTTTTGTCCTATACAGTTCCTATGGGATGAAGAAACAATAAGTACTATCCCAAATAAAAACAGTAAAATGTCTGTTTCTGAATGATTTCATTTCTCACAGTAACATGATTTATCTCATACAATAACTCTACTGAAAACTTTCTTTGTGATTTTACAGAATACACCAACAAAAATACTGTAATTAGGGCCCCTTTCACACTTGTGCGACCTGAAAGTCACGCGGTTTTGATGCGACTTGAAGCAATTCCTGTGTAATCTTGAGGTCTATGGACCTCAAGTCGCATCAAAGTCAGACCAAAGTAGTGCAGGGACTACTTTGATGTCACTGTGACTTGAAGTTGCACATATATGAATGGTACTCATTGGAAATAATGGGGTACGACTTGTCATGCGATTTTAGTGTGGAAGGAGACTAAATGGCCTCTGCCAATTTAGCAAACTTTCAAATGAAAAAAAAATAACTCACTGTTCTAATTCGATGTAGCTGTATTTGAAATTCAAAATGCAACAAACGGGGCCAATGAGTAGTACATTTTTAATACATTTATAATAGTTACATTATTATATTGCATTTAAGCTGACTCTCCTTGACACATTTAAATATCACTTGGCAGTTAAGAAAAATAAAAAATGTACCGTATATGCTCGAGTATAAGTCGTTCCGAGTATAAGTCGAGGCCCTAATTTACCACAAAAAAATGGGAAAAACTTATTGACCCGAGTATAAGACGAGGGTGAGAAATGCACAGCTACTGTAAGTGGAAAAGAGGGTCAACAATGCCCATCTGCAGCCTCACTGTGCCCATTTGCAGCCTCACTGTGCCCATTTGCAGCCATAGGTCCCCTGAACTTCAAACTTGGTAGTTAAGGGTTCCTAGATGCCCCCTAGCTGCAGCCAAAATTTGGGGTCTCTGAACCCAAAGGGTCCCGAAATGACATTGCAGCAGATGGACACAGTTGACCGAATTTGGGGCCCTGTATCTTAGGGCCACTTAGTGCTAAGAACCCCAAATTTGGTGTGCAAACCAAGTGGAACTAGCACCATAAAATTTCCAAAGCTGGGGTTTCTAGCACCAAGTGGCCCTGAGATATGGGACCTCAAACTCGGTTCAGAAAATGTCAAGCACTTTTCTGTAGCATAGAATGACATTTTCCGAACCGATTTTGGGGCCCCGTATCTCGGGGCCACTTAGTGCTAGGAACTTCAGCTTTGGATATGTTGTGGTACCAGGTCCACTGGGTTTGCACACCAAATTTGGAGTTCCTAGCACTAAGTGGCCCTGAGATACGGGGCCCCAAAATCGGTTCGGAAAATGAAATTTTTTGCTGCAGAAAAGTGCTTGACTCGAGTATAAGTCGAGGGGGGCACTTTCAGCACTAAATAATGTGCTGAAAAATTCGACTTATACTCGAGTATATACGGTACATAAATTTGTAGGTACAACTTACCTTCAGCCGGTCTTGAAGGGTGCCATGGGTCCCCTGAAGCCCTGACCAAGTTTTAAATATTTTTTTTACATATATTTAGGAAACCTGTCACAGAGATATGCAGACCAGCATTTTTGAGCTTCTGAAAATGCTTGTCGTCTGCTAGTCATTCTAATTCTCTGACTTTAATATTTTCTGTTATTTTATAAAATTTTAACCATAAGCCACTGACAAGTATGCAACTAGTGTAAGCTTGCAGCACTTTTCTATCAGTGATACTAAACACAAACTGTTTAATTTACAATGTGCCTTCTATTTCTGTATGTGGATGATGGCACTGTAATTATTGTAATAAAAAACATCTACAATGACTTGAAAAAGTATTCATGCCACTTGAAATTTTCCACATTTTGTCATGTTACAACCAAAAAACAGAAATGTATTTTCTTGGGATTCTATGTGATAGACCAACACAAAGTGGCACATAATTGTGAAGTGTAAAGAAAAGGATAAATGGTTTTCCAAATTTGTTACAAATAAATATCTGAAAAGTGTGCCGTGCATTTGTATTTAGTCCCCTTTACTCTGATACTCCTAACTAAACTAGTGAAACCAATTGCCTTTAGAAGTCACCTATTTAGTACCGGTAAATAGAGTCCACCTGTGTGTAATTTAATCTCAGTATAAATACAGCTGTTCTGTGAAGCCCTCCAGGTATGTTAGAGAACCTTAGTGAACAAACAGCATCATGAAGGCCAGGGAACATACCAGACAGGTCAGGGATAAAGTTGTGGAGAAGTTTAAAGCAGGGTTATCCCAAGTTTTGAACATCTCACGGAGCACTGCTCAATCCATCATTGGAAAATGGAGACTATGGCACAACTGCAAACTTACCAAGACATGGCCGTCCACCTAAACTGACAGGCCAAGAGGCCCACAGTAACTCTGGAGGAACTGCAGAGATTCACAGCTCAGATGGGAGAATCTGTCCACAGGGCAACTATTAGTCGTGCAATCCACAAATCTGGCCTTTATGGAAGAGTGGTAAGAATAAAGTCATTGTTGAAAAAAAGCCATAAGAAGTCCCGTTTGCTGTTTGCAAGAAGCCATGTGGGGGACACAGCAAACATGTGGAAGAAGGTGCTCTGGTCAGATGAGACCAAAATTGAACTTTTTGGCCTAAAAGCAAAACGCTATGTGTGGTGGAAAACTAACACTGTACATCACCCTGAACACACTATCCCCACTGTGAAACATGGTGGGGGCAGCATCATGTTGTGGGGAAGCTTTTCTTCAGCAGGGACAGGGAAGCTGGTCAGAGTTGATGGGAAGATGGATGGAGCAAAATACAGCGCAATCATGGAAGAAAACCTGTTAGAGTCTGCAAAACACTTGAGACTGGGGCGGAGGTTCACCTTCCAGCAGGAAAATGACCCCAAAACTATAGCCAGAACTACAATGGAATGGTTTAGATCAAAGCATATTCATGTGTTAGAATGGCCAAGTCAAAGTTCACTGATGCTCTAGATCCAATGTGACAGAGATTGAGCTTTTTTGCAAAGAATGAACCAAATTGTCACTCTCTAGATGTGCAAAGCTGGTAGAGACATCCCCAAAAAGACTTGCAGCTGGTGAAAGATGGTTCTACAAAGTATTAAAAAGTATTGAAAAAAAAGTATTGAAAAAAAAAATTGAAAACCATTTATCATTTTCATTCCACTTCACAATTACTATTAGTGCCATTTTGTGTTGTTCTATCACATAAAATCCCAATACAATACATTTAAGTTTTTGGTTGTAACATGACAAAATGTAGAACATTTCAATGGGGTATGAATACTTTTTCAAGGCACTGTAAGTACCTTCCTAATCGATATACAGCTGTCACATGACCCAGTTCATTCCCAGCCTGTCTGCAGGGAAACATAAGCAGGAAGAGAGAATTCTATAATGAGGGAATTGGCGCTGTTCAGCCACATATGCACTGGATAATGATCATAAATATATAAGTGTAAAAATTATATATATAAAAATAAGTGTAAAAAGTTGTGGGAAAAAAGAGAGCTATATATATATGTGGAATGCTCTTACAGCAATATATTATACATTAAAGTGCAGTGTGCTATAACATATGTACTCTAATACATCAATAAAAAAATGTATCAATATCTTGATGTGGTAAGTGCTCCCCATCTTCCAATGCACCCCCACTCGTGCCCTCACTCACCAGAGTGCCCAACCCCTGCAGGGGTAACAGGCATGTAGACAAAATCCAGCAGTGATGATTCTTGGTGGAAGTTATGGAGAGGAAAGCTGTAACGGTCCCTGATCTGATCTGATCATCCAGAGGCGGCTCTAATCTCTTCCACTCCACAGAGGTGATCGTGACATCAGAGAAGGGAAGGAGGACTGAGGACTGTCACCAAGGATCATCACTGCTGGATTTTGTCTACATGCCTGTTACCCCTGCAGGGGTTGGGCACTCTGGTGAGTGAGGGCACGAATGGGGGTGCATTGGAAGACGGGGAGCACTTACCACATCAAGATATTGTCATTTTACTGAAGGGACACATCACAGTTTAAAAAAAAATTTTTTTGGGACTCTGTTTTTTATCATCACTTTGTTTATGAATTAGACAGTTTACACACTAAAGCTGGACACTTTACCGGAGTGGTTTAGATTGGATTTTCACCACTTGTTTTTTATCACAGTTTGGATTGTTTACAGATTTTTATTGATGTATTAGAGTACATATGTTATAGCACACTGCACTTTAATGTATAATATATTGCTGTAAGAGCATTCCACATATATATATAGCTCTCTTTTTTCCCACAACTTTTTACACTTATTTTTATATATATAATTTTTACACTTATATATTTATGATCATTATCCAGTGCATATGTGGTTGAACAGCGCCAATTCCCTCATTATAGAATTCTGTCTGATTAGAATTTCACTTAGGTGACATTCTGTGTTGGGGGGGCTGCAGTTCCTTTTTTCTCCTCCTAAGCGCGGAACTTTTATCTTTCATAAGCAGGAAGAGCTTCTAGTCCCCTGCTGCTGGTTAACCACTTCAGCCCCGGAAGGATTTACCCCCTTCCTGACCAGAGCACTTTTTACAATTCGGCACTGCGTCGCTTTAACTGCTAATTGCGCGGTCATGCAATGCTGTACCCAAACGAAATTTGCGTCCTTTTCTTCCCACAAATAGAGCTTTCTTTTGATGATATTTGATCACTTCTGCCGTTTTTATTTTTTGCGCTATAAACGGAAAAAGACTGAAAATTTTGA
The DNA here is from genome assembly GCA_037952925.1 of Lithobates clamitans. Classification (NCBI taxonomy): domain Eukaryota; kingdom Metazoa; phylum Chordata; class Amphibia; order Anura; family Ranidae; genus Lithobates; species Lithobates clamitans. The sequence continues at coordinate 3,586,340 of JBBGZY010000138.1, read as the reverse complement.
AAAAAAATGATATTTTCTACTTTTTGTTATAAAAAAAATCCAATAAACTAAATTTTAGTCATACATTTAGGCCAAAATGTATTCGGCCACATGTCTTTGGTAAAAAAAATGTCAATAAGCGTATATTTATTGGTTTGCGCAAAAGTTATAGCGTCTACAAACTAGGGTACATTTTCTGGAATTTACACAGCTTTTAGTTTCTGACTGCCTATGTCATTTCTTGAGGTGCTAAAATGGCAGGGCAGTACAAAACCCCCCCAAATGACCCCATTTTGGAAAGTAGACACCCCAAGGAAATTGCTGAGAGGCATGTTGAGCCCATTGAATATTTATTTTTTTTGTCCCAAGTGATTGAATAATGACAAAAAAAAGAAAAAAAAAAAAAATTACAAAAAGTTGTCACTAAATGATATATTGCTCACACAGGCCATGGGCATATGTGGAATTGCACCCCAAAATACATTCAGCTGCTTCTCCTGAGTACGGGGATACCACATGTGTGGCACTTTTTGGGAGCCTAGCCGCGTACGGGGCCCCGAAAACCAAGCACCACCTTCAGGATTTCTAAGGGCATACATTTTTGATTTTACTCCTCACTACCTATCACAGTTTTGAAGGCCATAAAATGCCAAGATGGCACAAAACCCCCCCCAAATGACCCCATTTTGGAAAGTAGACACCCCAAGCTATTTGCTGAGAGGCATGGTGAGTATTTTGCAGCTGTCATTTGTTTTTGAAAATGAAGAAAGACCAGAAAAAAATTTTTTTTTTTCTTTTTTCAATTTTCAAAACTTTGTGACAAAAAGTGAGGTCTGCAAAATACTCACTATACCTCTCAGCAAATAGCTTGGGGTGTCTACTTTCCAAAATGGGGTAATTTGGGGGGGGGGGGGGGTTTGTGCCACCTGGGCATTCCATGGCCTCCGAAACTGTGATAGGTAGTGAGGAGTGAAATCAAAAATTTACGGCCTTAGAAAGCCTGAAGGCGGTGCTTGGTTTTCGGGGTCCCGTGCGTGGCTAGGCTCCCAAAAAGTCTCACACATGTGGTATCCCCGTACTCAGGAGAAGCAACAGAATTTATTTTGGGGTGTAATTTCACATATTCCCATGGCATGTTTGAGCAATATAACATTTAGTGACAACTTTGTGCAAAAAAAAAAAAAAAAAATTGTCTCTTTCCCGCAACTTGTGTCACAATATAAAATATTCCATGGACTCGACATGCCTCTCAGCAAATAGCTTGGGGTGTCTACTTTCCAAAATGGGGTCATTTGGGGGGGGGTTTGAACTGTCCTGGCATTTTATGCACAACATTTAGAAGCTTATGTCACACATCACCCACTCTTCTAACCACTTGAAGACAAAGCCCTTTCTGACACTTTTTGATTACATGAAAAAATTATTTTTTTTTGCAAGAAAATTACTTTGAACCCCCAAACATTATATATTATTTTAAAGCAATTGCCCTACAGATTAAAATGGTGGGTGTTTCATTTTTTTTTTTCACACAGTATTTGCGCAGCGATTTTCAAACGCATTTTTTGGGGAAAAAACACACTTTTTTAAATTTTAATGCACTAAAACACACTATATTGCCCAAATGTTTGATGAAATAAAAAAGATGATCTTAGGCTGAGTACATGGATACCAAACATGATATGCTTTAAAATTGCGCACAAACGTGCAGTGGCAACAAAATTACTACATTTTTAAAAGCCTTTAAAAGCCTTTACAGGTTACCACTTTAGATTTACAGAGGAGGTCTACTGCTAAAATTACTGCCCTCGATCTGACCTTCGCGGTGATACCTCACATGCATAGTGCAATTGCTGTTTACGTTTGACGCCAGACCGCCGCTTGCGTTCGCCTTAGCGCGAGAGCAGGGGGCGACAGGGGTGCTTTTTTTTATTTATTTTTTTTATTTATTTTTTTTTGCTTTTTTATCTTATTTTTAAACTGTTCCTTTCATTTTTTTTTTTTTTAAATCATTTTTATTGTTATCTCAGGGAATGTAAATATCCCCTATGATAGCAATAGGTAGTGACAGGTACTCTTTTTTGAAAAAATTGGGGTCTATTAGACCCTAGATCTCTCCTCTGCCCTCAAAGCATCTGACCACACCAAGATCGGTGTGATAAAATGCTTCCCCAATTTCCCAATGGCGCTATTTACATCCGGCGAAATCTAAGTCATAAAATGCTCGTAGCTTCCGGTTTCTTAGGCCATAGAGATGTTTGGAGCCACTCTGGTCTCTGATCAGCTCTATGGTCAGCTGGCTGAATCACCGGCTGCATTCTCAGGTTCCCTGTTGAGACAGGAGAGCCAGAGAAAAACACGGAAGACGGTGGGGGGGGGGGGCATTCCCTCCCACTGCTTGTAAAAGCAGTCTAGAGGCTAATTAGCCGCTAGGATTGCTTTTACATGAAAGCCGACCGCTGGCTAAAAAGAATGATACCAAGATGATACCTAAACCTGCAGGCATCATTCTGGTATAACCACTCAAAGTCGTGAATGGCGTACCTGAAGACAAAAAAATGGTTAACAATAAAGCACAGTAAATGGTAAAGTATAAATAATTACATACCTGAAAAACAAACATGATAAAACATAATAACAATAACAATAAAACATTGCAGAATAGAATACAGTAAAAAAGAGCAGAACAATAGAGAGAGAATAGAGAGAGAGAGAACAATAAAACGACAACTATTTTTTTTAATTTTTGTTTGTGTTTTTTTTTTTTTTTTACACTTTTTTTTTGTAACTGTAACTTTTATAACTGTAACCGGTTCCAGGTTCGAGTCTCTCAAAATGCGGTGGCATCTTGGGAGACCCTGTGAAAGTGTGCCTAGTCTGTGCAATGCTGTACCCTACGCTAATACTCAACTAGTGCATGGTAGCGTTCAAAACATTCACTAAGTGTTACTGCAGTGCTGGTTTGACTACGACCGGGGTGTACTAGGCCGCTGGTGCTTGCCAGTTCACCAAAACGCTACAAAGAAAAGTGTCAGTGATCGATCGATACTGCACTTGGGTGGGCTGGACTGGGCTGGGCCGGGCGGAGGGGCAAAACGCAGGTGCTAGCAGGTATCTGGGCTGATCCCGCTAACACTGCGTTTTTGGGAACCCTAAACTGCTGGGGACGCTAGTATAGATCTGATCGGATCAGATATTGATGCGTTCAGATACTATACCACTAAGGGAGGTGTACGGTGCGTGTACGGTGCGTGCGTGGGTGTTCGCGGTACTGGCGCTAATCTGACGCTGCCTAGGGCGACGCATATCACCTCCGGGCGATCAGGGGGCTAAACCTTTTTTCGGTAATAAACGGCGGGTGCCCTGACACTATAAAAAATAAACGAACTAACCAGCGTCACCCGTAACGGTTATACGGTGATCAGTGGTGAAAGGGTTAACTAGGGGGCCATCAAGGGGTTAAAACATTTATTAGATAGTATATGGGGGTCCCTGTCGCTATAAAACGCTGACGGCGAACCTAAATATTTACGTCCCTAACTAGCGTCACCAGCGACACTAATACAGCGATCAGAAAAATGATCGCTTAGCGACACTGGCGACAGGGGGTGATCAAGGGGTTAAAACTTTATTAGGGGGGTAAGGGGGGTACCCTAGACCTACAGGGGGCTAAACCTTTATTCGGTAATAAACGGCGGGTGCCCTGACACTATAAAAAATAAACAAACTAACCAGCGTCACCCGTAACAGTTATACGGTGATCAGTGGTGAAAGGGTTAACTAGGGGGCCATCAAGGGGTTAAAACATTTATTAGGTAGTATATGGGGGTCCCTGTCGCTATAAAACACTGACGGCGAACCTAAATATTTACGCCCCTAACTACCGTCACCAGCGACACTAATACAGCGATCAGAAAAATGATCGCTTAGCGACACTGGTGAGGAGGGGTGATCAAGGGGTTAAAACTTTATTAGGGGGGGTAAGGGGGGTACCCTAGACCTACAGGGGGGTAATACTAACTGTCCCACCACTGCTAACTGTCACAAACTGACACTATGCAGTAATCAGGAAAAAAAAAAAAAAAAAAAACCTGCTTGGTGTCAGTTTGTGACAGAGGGGGGGGGGGGTGATTGGGGGGGGATCGGGGGGCGATCGGGGGGGGATCGGGGGTGTAATATATGCCTGGCATGTTCTACTGTGTTGTGTGTGAGTGTTGGTGCACTTACATGTCATCTCTCCTCGGCGCTGGAACGGAAACTGCCAGACCGAGGAGATATGACATCACATCCTCTGCCTCTGTGTACTATACAGAGGCAGGGGATGTTTGTCATTGGCTGGGAGCGATCGCGAGGGGGGGGCCACGATCGGATGGCCTCCCCCTCGTCTGTCATCGCTCCCAACCAAATGCCGACCGCAGCTGGCACCGGGGGGGGGTCCGATCGGACCCCCCACCCGCGGGAAGGCAATCACGTTTCAGGTACGTGATTTTGCCTGCCCGTGCCGCTCTGCTCACGTATATAGGCGTGAGGCGGTCGGCAAGTGGTTAAATGTAAAAAAAAAAAAAAACAGCCCTTGGCACATGGAGCAAAAATAAATAATTCATACCAATAAACAGTTTTAAATTGTCATACAAATATATAGGCGGCGTTTTGCAGGCGGAATTAACCCCTTTTCGTCCGCTAGCGGGGGGTTAAAATTGCCCGCTAGTGGCCGAATAGCGCCGCTAAAACGCGGTAAAGCGGTGCTAAAAACAGCGCTGCTTTACCGTTGACGCCTGGGGGGCGGCTCAGTGTGAAAGGGGTCTAAGTCTCTAATTTAGTCTCTAATTTATTTATAGCAGAGGACATGGTCTTTCCTAGAAAATTTGGTGTTGAGTCCACTGACAGAAAAGAGCAGCAAGTTTTTTATTGAAGATTTCATTGTGGATTTGTTATATTCCTTTGTGATTGCACGCAGCTGTGGTTATCTTGAATGTCAATAAAAAGTGGAGCACAAAGTCTTCTTAGCTTGATGCAGATGGTCAAGTCACGTTATTGACTTAAAAAGTAAAAACACCACAAGGGCAGTAAAAACAGTCAGGCAATTAGTACTTTCAGAAGGAGGTAGCCCATTGGCAGCCTATTTACTTCTCTTATGACAGGTTACCTTTAAAATGTCAAGGGGAATAGTTTAGAAATAATAACAGCATATGACAAATCTAAAATAAATTCTTGAGGTAACGATAATTTGCAGATTTATGGACCAATGCAGCTTCTATTTGGACTACAATATATGAAGCATTTTGAAATTCTGTAAGTTGCCTCTGGTTGGTTTGAAACCTTACAACATCAGTGACAGTATATATCATATTGTATATTAGACAACAACAAAAAAATATAAAGTCTCCCTGGCCCGATTCATTGTGAACACACATTACAAGTAAATAGTGATTACATTTACAATTTTTTGGGGGATCGCATACTGAATAGTGATTCTAATCACAATTCTAGCTCATCTTTACCTGGGTCCAGCAGAGAAGGGTACAAAAGCATGTGAGGACCTCTCCTTTGCTTGTTCTGGATCAAAACGATGTGGATCGTAGACCTAAAGAAAATAAAGGACAGCACTAATATTTTGCGCAAGTGTTTTTATCTGCTATATTAGCTTGTGCACATAATACTATTTGTACCTCAGGGTTTGGCCATACAGCAGGATTGTGATGGGTTCCATATATACTTATGAGACAGATGTTTCCTGAGAAAACAAAACAATTTAAAATTTCAGTTTGAAATGGAATTCTCGATACCAATAGGTCTAGAGGGTCAAACACAGCATACAATTAAGAATGTTCAGCTTGCATTTGAGATCAGTTTGAAATGCTTCTGAGATCCCTCAGGGGTACGTGGCCTCCTTCTAACCTGCATCGAGCTGCTTTTGGATTCGTATTGACTTGTATGTAAAGAAAAGCACACAAATTGCTTTGTACACAGGCCCCTAGGCCCCTTCCACACGAGGCGGACTCCGTTTCCACGGAGCCCGCCTCGGTCCGCCGGCTCAGCGGGAGATCTGTCCGTTGATCTCCGCTGAGCCGGCGGATGACAGGTCCCTCTCTGCTCACTGAGCGGGGAGGGGCTTGTCAGGCGCCGCTGCCGCCTATGGAGGGATCGGATGAAAACGGACAGCATGTCTGGACATAGGGCCATCTGTCTGCTTTTTGCGGATCGGACCTGGTCGGATGTCAGCGGACATGTCTCCGCTGACATCCGTCGCTACATAGGCTAACATGGAGCGCCCGTTCAGGTCCGCTGTCAAAACTGACAGGCGGACCTGAACGGTCCGATCGTGTGAAAGGGGCCTTACACAGTAGCCGTGAAGGTTTTTTTATACATGATAAAAGCAGCATAAAAATTGTGTTCATAACCTCTGTTAATAAAAATGGGTTTATTATCCCTACTAAAGAGACAGAAACTACTACTATAACTTATGTAAGCCTAGATCAACAATGCTGTGTAAGTCTTCCAGTATATGCTGATGTAGCAGGGTCGCTCCTCACAAATTTACTTTCCAGGAATAGTTACCCTGATTGATTGATACAGGTCTATTGATTTCTCCCAAAGTTTGGCCTTGTTGCACTTTTCTCTTCTACCACTAGGTGGCTGAATACTTGGTGGTACTAGATATGACAAGGACATTGCAAGATCAGATTATGGGTATATGGGGTATCTCAGTCAATGGGCAGGGGTTTTCTTGGATCCTTTGGCCTGCTGGGAGAGCCTATATATTCAGATGGAGTCAGGTGATCGATGTTCTGTGCCACCTGGATGGCTGTCTGGGGGGACATGTGTTGTATTGCCCGGGCTGCTAGGGCAGAGATTGGGCCTCTCCCGTGCACATCTGGCTGCTAGGCTATCTGAGGGCCTATCCAGAAGCAAGAAAGCAATGCAGGGTTGGGACTGCGGCTTGCAGTCCAACCAGAAGTGACGGTTCTGCTAGCCAGAGAACCTGTTGTGGTTGGAGGTAGAGGGGAAGCTATTGCCACTAAGGGATCAACCACCTTATTACCAGGGACCACAGTGAGTAACTGAAGCAAGTACTGGAGCAGCATTCTCACCAACCGGGGACAGTGAAGAATCTGGAATCTTCAGTGGGTATCAAGCCAGGGACCCAGCCAGTGGAGGAGACGCTTGCAGAGCAGCCTTGTGTGTCAAGCCAGGGACCGAGCAGGCCAGTGGGGTGAAGCTTGAGAGGTATCTTGAGTGCCAAGCTAGAGACACAGCAGAGTGGCGGGGGTGACACTTGAGGAAGATACTACCGTGAAGATTGGAGGAGCTCAAGGGATTCAGTGGCAGTGAAGCAGTGGGTCTAGTGAGAGACCAGGAGCTTGTTGGGCTGAAGAACTACAAGAAGTGATTTGTAGTGGAAGTGAAGAGGAACTGTTAAGCTTTGTGTTAGGAACTGTTAAAGAATGTTGCCATAAGAGACAGCATTCCTGCACATGCAGATGTGGCATCTTGCTGGATGTCTTTCCCTGCATGGCTGTCCTCCTGTTGAAGTCTCAAAGTCTGCCACTGGAACTTGCAACTATCTAAGGGTGTCCTGGCCCTAACCCTCTCTCCACCAAAAACGTTTGTTAAGAGAAAAAACTTTAATTTGCATTCAAGAAGTGTCTGGCGCCCAATAACTTTAACTACTCTACACCCACCATGCCCTACAACCCACCACATACAGAAGGATGTCAGCTGTCTGTGGCCCTGGAGGTTCTCCTTAGACCGAAGGAGGCCTGGGACCTTGCTACACTTATATACGTGTTTAGCCAAATCTGTTATGGGTTCAGCCCTTTATCTGTAAGCCCAAGTCAGGTCTAGGCACCAAAGTTGTTATGTAGGGGAACTTAAAAAAGAAAAAAGAGTACCTTTGGGAATGACTTTCCCATCTGGAAGAGCAATGTCTTCCGTACACCTTCTGGACACTGCTGTTACAGGAGGATGCAGTCTAAGGCTTTCCTTGATACACATGGCGGTAAATGGCAGCTGAGACAGGTCATCCCTAAAAAAAAAAAAAAAAAAGTGATAAACTATTAAATTGTACATTTCAGGAATATTTAAACAGCGGGAAAGCCGAATACATTTCAAAGCACAGTCTTATCCATTATATCACCAAAAGTATTGGGAAGCCTGCCTTTACACATGGCATTCCAGTCTTAGTTCGTAGGGTTCAATATTGAGTTGGCCCACCCTTTGTAGTTATAACAGCTTCAACTTTTCTGGGAAGGCTGTGCACAAGGTTTAGGAGTGTGTCTATTGGAATGTTCCTCCACCCCAAACTCGCTCATCTATGTCTTTATGGACCTTGTTTGTGCACTGGTGTGCAGTCATGTTGGAACAGGAAGGGACCATCCCGAAACTGTTCCCACAAAGTTGGGAGCATGAAATTGTTCAAAATGTCTTGGTATGCTGACGCCTTAAGAGTTCCCTTTACTGGAACTAAGTGGCAAAGCCCAACCCCTGAAAAACAACCCCACACCATAATCTCAAATGATTTGGACCAGTGCACAAGGTCCATAAAGACATGGATGAGTCTGGGGTGGAGGAACTTGACTGGCCTGCACAGAGTTTTGACCTCAACCCGATAGAACACCTTTGGGATGATTTAGAGCGAAGACTGCAAGCCAGGCCTTATCGTCCAACATCAGTGCCTGACCTCACAAATGCGCTTCTGGAAGAACGGTCAAACATTCCCATAGACACACTCCTAAACCTTGTGGACAGCCTTCCCAGATGAGTTGAAGCTGTTATAGCCGCAAAGGGTGGGCCAACTAAATATTAAACCCTACAGACTAAAGGCAGGCGTACCAATACTTTTGGTAATACAGTGTATGTAAGCTTACGTCATAGTTCAATTTTTTTTTTTTTTTTGATGACTTGGAAAAGCTACTTAGACTTAAAGTGTTACTAAATATTTTTTTTTTTTTTTAGTTTTGGATAAAATGGGATTAGAACACCTGTCAGGTTTCTATTGATGGCTGGGTCCCTTTTAGTGAGATTCACCTTTTTTATTTGTCCTGTATACTGTCATCAAAAGTGAAAGTAAAAGAAAAAACTACATTTTGGGTTGTCCCCAGAATAGTTATAGAGAAGTACTCCTCCAATCTCAGGACACTACTTCTGGTGACCATGGCGTCAACCAGGGATTCCCTCACTTTGGAGGGAATCTCCACAATAGGACACAGATGGCAAAAAATATTACAGGGGTTATGCCTTTAGTTCTACTTTAACTGATTTCAGACTGCCCTATAGGTGCGGCTCGCTTTCACTGTCATTATACACAGTGGAAGCTGATCAGTGGGTGTCGGGTACTCGATGTTCGCTGGTACCCGCTGAATATCGGGGAGAGAGACAGAACTGTGATCTGCCTATGTAAACAAGGCAGATCGCCATTCTGACATGGGGGAAGGGATGGAATTTGTGCCCCTGCAAACCAGGAATTTAAAATCCATCTCTTCCCCTAGCAAAAGACCGATGGAGCATACACACGGTCACATTTTCCAACAAAAAACTCTCATTGGAGTTTTGCTGGCGGCATTTCCGATCATGTGTACGCGGGATTAGTGTCACTGGTTCTCAAAAAGTGTCAGTTAGTGTCAGAATGTCTGCAGCAATATCGCAGTCCCACTATAAGTCACTGATCGCTGCCATTACTAGTAAAAAAATAAATAAAAAGATCCCATAGTTTGTAGACACTATAACTTTTGTGCAAACCAATCAATACATGCTTATTCAGATTTTTTCTACCAAAAATATGTAGCAAAATACATATTGACCTAAATTTGTGAAGAAATTCGATTTTTTTTTATTGCATATGTTTTATAGCAAAAAGTAAAAAATATTGTTTGTTTTTTTTTTTCAACATTGTTGGTATATTTTTGTTCATAGCGCAAAAAATAAAAAAAAGCAGAGGTGATCAAATACCATCAAAAGTAAGCTCTAATTGTGGGGGAAAAAAGGCCATCCATTTTATTTGGGTACAGCATCGCACAACCGCGCAATTGTCAGTTAAAAGAATGCAGTGCTTTATCGAAAAAAATGGTCTGATCATCTTCCAGAGGTCATCAATCTTATGGAGGTTAAGTGGTTAAGCTGGACATACATGGACTGAATTTCAGGTCAAAGTTTAATCTGTGATTGGCCCCTGCTGGCATTATCTGGCTCAAATAAACTTCAATCTCAAAACCAAAAGAGCCCTGCAGAAAATTGTCAGGTGAACAGTGATGGTAGTCAATTAGCTGCTGTCACTGTTTGGGTGTTTTGACAACTGCTGACTGTCAATAGCTCTGGAGGGGCAATTTGTCCATCTACATTGTTTAGTGTGGGTGGTAGAAGCTTTTTCATTTCTTTTGTTCAGGCTGAATGAAAGAAATCTATATATATATGGCCAACTTTAGGTACTTGATCTGTGGTTTGTGAGTTCCAGATCCAGCACAGATTGTTCAGGGCTATTACCTAATGTAAACAGATTGACATCTACACTTCCTTGGACTGTACCTGTAGTTACTGGAAAAAAGACATTTGATTTGCATTTCAGAACTACTCACATCCTGCCAAAATCAGTGAGTTACTAAAAGCGGAGGTTCGCTGAAAAAAAAATATTAAAAGCCAGCAGCTACAAATACTGCAGCTGCTGACTTTTAATATTAGGACACTTACCTGTCCAGGGAGCCCGCGGTGCCGGCAGCCGAAGCCGATCCGTCCTTCGGCTCTCGGCTGCTGCCGCCGCCATCCTCGGTAAGGGAGTAAGGAAGTGAAGCCGTGCGGCTTCACTTCCTGGTTCCCTACTGCGCATGCGCGAGCTGTGCTGCACGTCCTCTCAGGTCCCTGCTGTATTCTGTGTCTCACAGAATACAGCGGCGGGAGGAGGGGGTAGGCGGCGGAAGTGGCATAGGTCACCGCAATCACCGCAGTGATCTATGCCAGGAAGTGGGAGCAAATACCTGTATTAGGCAGGTATCTGCTCCCTCCTCCCCCCTGAAAGGTGCCAAATGTGACACCGGAGGGGTCGGGGAGAGGAATCCAAAAAGTGGAAGTTCCATTTTTGAGTGGAACTCCACTTTAACGATCTAATTAGCGTGTGGAGCTGCTCTGTATAAGCTAACTGAGGATGTGAAGGGGGGAGAGAAAGAGAGACAGAGGGATATAAAGTGTGTGGGAAATGCCCAGAACTCCTAGGAAGATAATTTGAGCTCAATTTATGTAACAGCACTGGTTACTTGGTGATTGGACCAACACTGCCACAAAGTTTATGAAGAATCCTCAGTACTTACATACGGCTGTCTATCTTCTCTCCTGGTGACTGAATGGAGTGTATGGGTAGTGACAAAAAAGTAAGTATGTGCTGCTGGCACGGCAGGCATTAAAATCAACACGTTGCTTTGGAATTCATGGGCAATGCACAGTTTCATTTCAAAGCTTAGTTTGCCCCAGTTGGGAGCAAACTATTGCTGAGCAAATTAGAATTACAATAATGCCGCGTACACACGAGCGGACTTTACGGCAGACTTTGTCCTGCGGACTTTTCGACGGACTTTACGACGGACTTTTAGAATGAACGGACTTGACTACACACGATCAGCCAAAGTCCGACGGATTCGTACGTGATGACGTACGACCGGACTAAAACAAGGAAGTTCATAGCCAGTAGCCAATAGCTGCCCTAGCGTCGGTTTTTGTCCGTCGGACTAGCATACAGACGAGCGGACTTTTCGACCGGACTCGAGGCCATCAGAAAGATTGGAAACATGTTTCATTTCTAGGTCCGTCGAACTTTTGTGGAAAAAAAGTCCGCTGGAGCCCACGCACGATCGAATTGTCCGACGGATTCCGGTCCGCCGGACCAAGTATGCCGTAAAGTCCGGTCATGTGTACGCGGCATAAAACATTCTTACAATACTCTTCCACTATGAAAACCTTTTGAATCATCATGTCCCAGAGATACCACTCCAAAACATGGTCATCTAAAAAATGAACTATAGGAGTATTTATCCACTGACTATATATACAGCATGTAGTTAAAAAGGTAAATAAATGACTGATAAAATTACTCTGATTCTGTACAGCCTGCTTTAACATACACGAAGAAAGAAATTGATTTAAATAAACCGTAGGCTGCCCAGGAGCTTGATTTGACTACCCAGGGATTACATTACCAAACAACTTAGATAGGACTTTGCAAAGCAATGTTTCACTGATTGTAAGTCTTACATATACCCAGTGAAGTGACTGGCATCAGATGATACACAGAGATAAAACAAAGCCTCCTGCATAAGTTGTACCTGTTTATCTGCAGCCCACTCTTCTCTACAGACTTCCAAAACACACATTTTACCTAGTATCTCTCAGCATCAGAAAGCAGGGGGCAGAGATCTGTAATCTCACACCCTGCAGAGCTGGAGCACAAAGCTTCCTGAAAGCTGATTGGAGGGGGGATGGGTCATCAGGTGTCAGCTTAAAGTTTTTTCAGTGACTTATGCAGACAGCAGAGGGATCAGAGATCAGAGAGAAACCATACGTAATGCATTAGATCGAGGTAGGTACACACAATAGAGGGTTATGATTTATTCATTTTTTCATGCCTGAGGTATATAACCTCAGGAAGAAAACCATCAGGCCCTCAGAAAGAAACTCAAGACCTACCTCTTCTAAGAAGCTTGACTACTCAGGATGGATCCAGCGCCTTGAGGAGATTCAGTTCGCAACTGCAGCGCTATACAAATCATTCATTCATTCATTCATTCAGAAGAAGAAGAAAATGTTCTAAATCAAACGCTCTCAATATTACACTAACCCCAGACTCAATATCACTTTGTCAAAAAAATTTCCCCTTCACATGGGCCCAATAATATATTTAGGAATACAAATTCCCACTAAATTGTCAGAGCTATTCAAATATAACTACGCCCCAATCCTAAAGAAACATATGAGGACCTTAAACGTTGGAACTCTTTAAATGTCTCCTGGTTTGATAGAGCATCATTAAGATGACAATTCTGCCTTGTTTCTTATATGTCATGCAAACTATTCCCACTCGTGTACCAACACCATTTTTTTCCTCATTTCAACGAGCCTGCTCAACTTTCATTTGGAGGGGTAAACCACCCAGAATTAGGTATAGAAGGCTTATTCTACCTAAATTCAAAGGAGGAATAGCGTTACCCGACTTATGCAAATACTATCATGCATCTCCCTTAGCAAGAATAGTGGACTGGAATATACACCAATGTCAGGTCACCTGAGGCCAGGTGACAGATGCATACCGTTGGGGTCAGGAGTGCACCACTAAGGTAGTGGACCCTATGGATGACTGCTGCGGATGGAACCCTGGGTGGTACAGGAAAGCAGGTCCACTGCTGCAACAACACGGATCCCACTGGGAGCTAGAGCATAACATTCCCCAAGGCGTGGGGTCTAAGAACCAGCAGGTGTTTACCAGAGCCTCTAGTGGTAAGGATGGACTCTGCTGCAACTGGCTCTAGGTCACAGCCCCCAGGGTCTCCCAGCTCACGCTCACGGTAGACTACAGGAGGATAGAGGAAGCAGCTGCCCAGGACAACAAGGGATAGTCAGGAGATAAGCCAAAGGTTGGGGCAACTAGCAGACAAGGATAGACATGTCAATGTCTGAAGAACAGGTCATACGAAGAGGAAGCTGAGGATATCTTACATAAACAGGGCGTGAAGTCTAAGAGCCAGCAGGTTTTCACCACAGCCTCTAGGGGTGAGGATGGACTTTGCTGCAACTGGCTCCAGGGCGCGGCCCCCAGGGTCTCCCAGCTAATGGTCATGGTAGGCTACAGGAGGATAGAGAGGAAGCAGAAGCCCAGGACAACAAGGCATAGTCTGGAGATAAGCCAAAGGTCAGGGCAACTAGCAGACAAGGATAGACAGAGAACACGCCAAAGGTCAGGGTAACAAGCAGGCAGGGATAGTCAAAGCACAAGCCAAGATCGGTAACAGAAACGGATGTAGAGCCCATGGTAAGCAGCAGACAGGAAAACAAACACAATATTGCTCGGGCAAGGCAGGCTTGGACAGCTCAGTGTTAAATAGTGTATCCTGTAGAGGCTAGGGTGGAGCCACACTGAGGGAAGATTACTTAACCATGCAGGTGTGAGAGTGCAGGCTGATTCACAGACCAGAGGTAAGCAGACAGACAGGGCATGAAGTTATTACTGGCGATTCATGACAACCAGTCAAAGACTGGGTAACACTAGAACACATACAATTTTCTCTTCACCTAAGATCCCTACCGTGGATACATCCAAACCACCACCCACTGTTAAATCTCATCCTCTGATAGGCCCCACACTAGAAGTCTTCTGAGAAATTTTTAAACCCAACAACCCAACACCCTAGTTGGGTCCCATCACCCCATTAAGCGGAAATCCAAACTTCCCCCCCAGGACTAGAACAATACTTTCTTTCAAGAATTTGGCCTCACAAAGATGTTTTGACCAAACACTTTTTTAAGAGAGGCTTCCTCTTAACTAGGGATAAGCTCAACAATATCGTAATCTGAATTGATTTCACATTGGAATTACATGCAAATTAAACATTACTTAACAAGACATGATACATCTCACGCCTGGATAAGACCTCCTACGATCCTAGAAAACCTCTGCTCAAAAAAAAAAATCCACAGAGACATCTCATATTAATTCTATACATATCACTCTTTGAGGAAAAAAAATTATTTCTCCATGTGATGCCAAGCATGGGAACAAGACCTTAATATCAACCTAACAAAAACTAAATGAGAAACCATCTATATGTATACTCACAGAGGATCTCTGAATGTGGCTACCCAAGAATGTGGGTTCAAAATTCTTGCAAGATGGTACAGAACACCCACCCTACTACACACATTTTCACCCTAGATATCTGATAGATGCTGAATATATGAAAAAGAGGAAGACCCCATGTTACATATCTGGAGGTCGTGCCCCATGATCCAGGAGTTCTGCAAAATGGTTCATGACACCACTACCTCAGTTACCTCTGAAAATTTTAATTTCACCCCGCCACAATACCTTCTACATCACACCATGATCCCTAAGAATCAATACCTCAAGTCCTCATCTAGGTTCATGATCAACGCAGCGAGACACTGTATACCTTGCCACTGGCGTTCAACCATTATTCCATTCAAAAAAGAATGGTTTCACAGAATCAACAATATAGAAAAAATAGAAGAACTCATTAGCATATCACAGGAAAAAATCTTCAAATTCACCTCAACATGGTATAACTGGATACAATTCAAACTCTCTTCTACCTATAAAGCAGTAAATGCATAAATATAGAAAACACAGCTTCACAATAGACATGCCCGCTCCAAGAGGAAAAATGAAACACAAAATTACCACTTTCACATCCCATCCTTTACCTACCCCAACATTTACCCATCACTCAAATTATATTAAAGCGTACCTCCACTTTTGTTGAGAAAAAACATTCCCTTCTGGGTGATCAATGTACATTACAAGGATAAAAAACTTTGTTGCAGATTCCTACCTTTTGTTGTTCTGAAGAAATCCATGTGTCTTTCTCTGTGCCTCTGTTCTGAGTAGGTCTAATGGGTCTAAAAATAGCGCCTAAAAAACACCTGAAAAATGCCTCATCTGCAGTCCCAGTGTGAAAGCCCAAGTGCTTTCACACTGGGGTGCTGCGCTGGCAGGGCGTCAAAAAAAGTCCTGCAAGCAGCATCTTTGGGGCGCTTTAGGAGCTGTGTATATACTGCTCCTAAAGCACCCTGCCCATAGAAATCAAGGGGCAGTGCCACTGAAGCACCTGCAAAGCGCCTCGGCGGTGGCGCTTTTAACCCTTTATTTGGCCGCTAGCGGGGTTAAAAGCTAGCGGCTGAAAATCGCCTCTAATATAACGGTAAAGCGCTGCTAAAACTAGTCAGTGTGAGAGGGCTCTTAGGCAGACTTCTGGGAAAATTGGTGAGCCAATCACACAAGCAGGAAATTATGTTTCTGGGGAGTGGTCAGTACACACTCTGTGTACAGAAAACTCCAGGTAGCCATATTGCAATGTATTCTCAGAAAATTACATTGGCTGCAGATTGAAAAGGAAAGTTAATTTTTAATAACATTCAATTACAAATGATTAGTGCCACAATTATATGCGCTATATTATTTTTTCTTTATTTGCTATTTTTTCCCCACGAAAGTGGAGTTACCCTTTAAGTTTTGTTTTTTTTTAATTATTATTTTAATATTCTTTTCTCTTACAGCTAATTATAGTTGTAAACGGGAGCTCACTGCAACCATACTACTATTATTATCTAAACAATATGACGATCACACCTGTCAATTATGGTATGACATTACAATTTATATATATAACATGTAAAAATTTGAAATGTATAAATTACATCCTAATTATACTAAGAATACATTTCCCAGATGTAAAATGCCTTTCATTGCTGAATCTAAGCATATCCTGTTGTTTTAATGTTACAAGTAAATGTTGTATGCTATTTTTTTTTGCCTATTTAATAAAATCTAGGAAACAAAAAAAAATGTGTGTGTGAGAAAATATCAGTTAAAAATGCTCCTTTGGAGTCCAAGACAAAAATGCCAAAGGGGCATCCTGCCCTCCCCAAACTAGGCCTGTGTTTGCATGTCTGCACGTACTGTATAACTGGTGAGAGCAGGGTGTGGAAATTACAGCCCTGGGGTTGCCATGCTGTGGCCCACAAAAAAAAAAAAAAAAATAAAAAATGAATAAAAGCAAACGTTGAAATGGTTAAACCTGTGTAATTTAATTACACTGAGCAAACTAAATCATAGTCGGTTCTCACTAATTATATGGCTGCTCTCCTGATTTAAACTACAGGTACCCCTTCCTCTTCTCCATTACATAGGGGGAAGTGTTTTTTAGTTCACAGAAGATATCAAGGCAGGCTTATAAGTTTGTTTGAGATTTCACTTCAGTGCACAGGAAGTTACAAGAGCATAAGATGCTGGCAAGATCAACAGGTATTTCATGTACTTGAAGAAAATGTGCTTAGCCTGAAATTTAAAAAAAAAGTGCAACCATCACATCTAATTTACTTTGGTGCAGTTCCAAAATGTTTAGCATCAGTAAGGGGAAAAGGGAGGTGACTCAAATTCTCAATAAACAAGGAATGCAGCACAGCAGCTGACAAAATCTCATCCATATACGAGTCAGAGGATAATAGTTAAAATCTATACAGTGCAGAAAGGGTCATGAGATTCTGCTGCTTGTATTTTTTACTCTAAGCTATGACTCTGTGAACAAAGCCTCTGACTAAGCAAAGTATTCTCTTTTCCGTTGCGATTTGTAGTTAGAATAGCATTAAATTCAGCATTTAGCTTAGCATAGCTAAGCATTTGTTTTCATGTGCTTTGCATTGTCTTGTTTACAGTTTCTTATGAACGTGTAAAAGTGGTTTTGTAATTTGTTTAAAACATTACAGTATATGTCAATATTAAATAATTATTTAAAGAATATGTTAATATTTTACTTTACTTTGAATTTTTCTTAGCAGCAGAAATAGTTCACAGCCCAATAAAATTGAAAATCAGATTTGCCTATCCAAATTATGCAAAATACTTGAAGATATGCTATTAAGCCCGGTACAAACGTACTGATAATCGCCTACCCCCATCAGAAAACAATAGCACAGCGGGAGAGATCCCTGAATCACACATCATTGTAATAATGCCAAGATCTGTGAGTTTTTTTCATTCAACCCGCAGGTTGATCAAAAAAATAAATAAATAATAATAACTACCTGTTTATAGCAAGCTGTGAACAGAAGACTTGCTGATCTCTAACTAGATAAAATGGCTACATTTATTTTAACATGGGAATTAAATAAAATGACATGCTCCTCAACCCAAATAAGGAACGGTATCAAATCCCTCTAATACTAAATAGATACCGTATATACTCGAGTATAAGCCAAGTTTTTCAGCACATTTTTTTGTGCTTAAAGTGCCCCCCTCGGTGTATACTCGAGTCAAGTACTTTTCTGGTGCAAAGAATGACATTTTCCGAACCGAATTTGGGGCCCCGTATCTCGGGGCCACTTGGTGCTAGGAACCCCAAATTTGGTGTGCAAACCCAGTGGAACTAGCTCTACAACATATCCAAAGCTGGGGTTCCTAGCACAAGTCCGTTCGGAAAATATCTGCTGCAGAAAAGTGCTTGACATTTTCTGAACCGAATTTGGGGCCCCTTATCTCGGGGCCACCTGGTGCTAGGAACCCCAGCTTGGATATGTTATAGTGCTAGTTCCATTGGGTTTGCACACCAAATTTGGGGTTCCTAGCACCAAGTGGCCCTAAGATACGGGGCCCCAAAGTCAGTCAACTGTGTCCATCTGCAGCAATGTAATTTCGGGACCCTTTGGGTCCAGAGACCCCAAATTTTGGCTGCAGCTAGGGGGCATCTAGGAACTCTTAACTACCGAGTTTGAAGTTCGGGGGACCTATGGCTGCAAATGGGCATGGTGAGGCTGCAAATGGGCATTGTTGACCCTCTTTTCCACTTACAGTAGCTGCGCATTTCTCATCCTAGGCTTATACTCGAGTCAATAAGTTTTCCTAGTTTTTTGTGGTAAAATTAGGGTCGACTTATACTCGAGTATATACGGTACTTACAAAGGAGAAAGAGAAGGGGAGGTAGGAACTTTCTGATACCAAAACAAATATACAAAATGTGAAAATATGTAGGTAAAAGCCTAACATTTTTTTGTGGCAATATTAAAAGAACCCATGGAAAAGCAGGGACAGTATGATACATCATAAAATTGTTTAATATGAAAAAAAAACCCATCTAGGACTTTGTATAATGCAAACCTGAAACAAGCGCAAAAAATCTCAATGGTAATGACAGAAAAAAGAAGACCCCCAAGTTCTAAATATGTATGTCTCCAGGGGGGTGGTGGCATTTCTCCAATAGTCCAAATGAAGCACAAGGTATAGAAAATGGATCCCCAGGGCCCTAACAGAGTCCTAATAGAAATGTACCTCTGCGTGCTGTCCTCGTTACCATTAACATAGAGGCAATATATTGCTCCATTCCCCATGAAAAAAGCTTTGACGTTACTAAGAATTTCTTTAAACAAAGCACTCTACACTCAGGGGAATAGTTTAATTTCATATTGGAACTTCTGAGTTTCATTCTACATCATAATGCTTTAATGTTTGACGGTTTCCATTTCTTCCAGGTACAGGGCGTAGCAATGGGGACTTGTCGTGCCCAAAACTACGCCAATCTGTACCTGGGGGAGTGAAAAGTCTTTTTTTGCTTTTTGATTACTTTTCAGATCATATATTGATTTGGCTCCGATATACAGTGTATCCGTAAAGTATACACAACGCTTCACTTTTTCCACATTTTGGTATGTTACAGCCTTAATCCAAAATTGATTCAATTCATTATTTTCCTCAAGTCTTTTTAACCACTTCAGGGCACTTATAGACCTTCCTGCCCAGACCAATTTTCAGCTTTCAGCTTTCAACTGCTGTCGCAGTTTGAATGACAACTGCACGATCATACAACACTGTACCCAAACTAAATTTTTATCATTTTGTTCCTACAAATAGAGCTTTCTTTTGGTGGTATTTGATTACCTCTGCAGTTTTGATTTTTTGCTAAACAAATAAAAAAAAGACCAAAAATTTTGAAAAAAATAAAAGTTTTGCTTGTTTCTGTTAAAAAATTTTGTAAATAAGTAAGTTTTCTCTTAGTCTCCGTAGATCCCCGGGTAAACTATCTTCTCACATTTGTGTCCATTTTTGGTGCCAACCCCGGCCCACTCAATTGGACAATCCTTCTCGTGTGACCTTTTATTTTTCCTTGTTATACTGCCTCTGCCTCTGGTGCCTCCTCTCTCTCCTGGTGGACGTTGCTGGAGGAAGGTACACACTGGCTGGTTGTTATTTCTGCTTGATCTCTTTTTTGAAGGGGGACATGCAAGGAAAATGAAAAACCGCATCTTTGCTTCTACATGATTGGATGATAAAATCACCAGTGCTTCCCCTCAGATTTACAGCGAGTACACTTGTATTGCAGAGTGGATTTGTCTTTAATAAACCCCAAAAATATCTAATAATTTTGGGTGTACACAGCAAAATGCTAGAGTGCAATTTACCTAATCAGGAAACTATTTAGATTGACCTGTGTGTCCCTAAGGAAAGACTTTGGTAGGGTTTTACCCTCACTTCCTGTTTGGCCATGTGACAGGAAGTGAATACATTTGAAGGAGAAACTGGCAAAATTTGAGAGATATCTTCACCCTATTAGGGGTGCAGACATCTCCAAAAACTGACAAGACTTCTAATTCCTCTGCACTCTCCCCAAGCCAAATCCATTTAGACCTTGTTTAATAAGTTGCCTTTCACTATAAAAATTTTGTTAGTCCAGTCCTGGAAATCTGCATCTGCTTTACTATTAATTTCCATAAAAATTGGGTTTCTGCAGCTAGATGCTCAAATGCACCTAGATGCGTGACCACTGTGTAGGTGCGATGCGCAACTGCTGTGTGCGCGGAGGTATGTACCCGTGGTGCATATCTGGTTCCCGGAAGTGGTGGCCAGCACACAGGAATGACATCACCCCACTCCAGGAAGTTGCTTGTACTGCTGCTAATTTCTTCCCACCACCAGGCCTCGCTCACTGTTTTCTGAGGAAGAGATGATCCTTTTTTGCAAATTAACCACTTGCCGACCGCCTCACGCCTATATACGTGAGCAGAATGGCACGGGCAGGCAAAATCACGTACCTGATACGTGATGCCTTCCCACGGGCGGGGGGTCCGATCGGACCCCCCCCGGTGCCAGCGGCGGTCGGCTTTGGTCTGGCAGCGATCACAGATGAGGGGGAGGCCATCCGATCGTGGCCCCCCCCTCGCGATCGCTCCCAGCCAATGAGAAACATCCTCTGCCTCTGTATTGTACACAGAGGCAGAGGATGTGATGTCATCTCTCCTCGGCTCGGGAGTTTCCGTTCCGGGCCGAGGAGAGAAGACATGTGAGTGACTGCACCAACACTACACACACAGTAGAACATGCCAGGCACACTAAACACCCCGATCCCCCCCCCGATCGCCCCCGATCCCCCCCCAATCACCCCCCCCGTCACAAACTGACACCAAGCAGGTTTTTTTTTTTTTTTCCTGATTACTGCATAGTGTCAGTTTGTGACAGTTAGAAGTGTTGGGACAGTGAGTATTACCCCCTGTAGGTCTAGGGTACCCCCCCTAACCCCCCCTAATAAAGTTTTAACCCCTTGATCACCCCCCGTCACCAGTGTCACTAAGCGATCATTTTTCTGATCCCTGTATTAGTGTCACTGGTTCCGCTAGTTAGGGACGTAAATATTGAGGTTCGCCGTCAGCGTTTTATAGCGACAGGGACCCCCATATACTACCGAATAAATGTTTTAACCCCTTGATTGCCCCCTAGTTAACCCTTTTACCACTGATCACCGTATAACTGTTACGGGTGACGCTGGTTAGTTCGTTTATTTTTTATAGTGTCAGGGCACCCGCCGTTTATTACCGAATAAAGGTTTAGCCCCCTGATCGCCCGGCGGTGATATGCGTCGCCCCAGGCAGCGTCAGATTAGCGCCAGTACCGCTAACACCCACGCACGCAGCATACGCCTCCCTTAGTGGTATAATATCTGAACGCATCAATATCTGATCCGATCAGATCTATACTAGCGTCCCCAGCAGTTTAGGGTTCCCAAAAACGCGGTGTTAGCGGGATCAGCCCAGATACCTGCTAGCACCTGCGTTTTGCCCCTCCGCCCGGCCCACCCAAGTGCAGTATCGATCGATCACTGTCACTTACAAAACACTGAACGCATAACTGCAGCGTTTGCAGAGTCAGGCCTGATCCCTGCGATCGCTAACAGTTTTTTTGGTAGCATTTTGGTGAACTGGCAAGCACCAGCCCCAGGCAGCGTCAGGTTAGCGCCAGTACCACTAACACCCACGCACGCACCGTACACCTCCCTTAGTGGTATAGTATCTGAACGGATCAATATCTGATCCGATCAGATCTATACTAGCGTCCCCAGCAGTTTAGGGTTCCCAAAAACGCAGTGTTAGCGGGATCAGCCCAGATACCTGCTAGCACCTGCGTTTTGCCCCTCCGCCCGGCCCAGCCCACCCAAGTGCAGTATCGATCGATCACTGTCACTTACAAAACACTAAACGCATAACTGCAGCGTTCGCAGAGTCAGGCCTGATCCCTGCGATCGCTAACAGTTTTTTTTTGGTAGCGTTTTGGTGAACTGGCAAGCACCAGCGGCCTAGTACACCCCGGTCGTAGTCAAACCAGCACTGCAGTAACACTTGGTGACGTGGCGAGTCCCATAAGTGCAGTTCAAGCTGGTGAGGTGGCAAGCACAAGTAGTGTCCTGCTGCCACCAAAAAGACAAACACAGGCCCGTCGTGCCCATAGTGCCCTTCCTGCTGCATTCGCCAATCCTAATTGGGAACCCACTGCTTCTGCAGCGCCCGTACTTACCCCCCATTCACATCCCCAACCAAATGCAGTCGGCTGCATGAGAGGCATTTTTAAGTCCTCCCGAATACCCCTACCCAACAAACCCCCCCAAAAAAGATGTCGTGTCTGCAGCAAGCGCGGATATAGGCGTGACACCCGCTATTATTGTCCCTCCTGTCCTGACAATCCTGGTCTTTGCATTGGTGAATGTTTTGAACGCTACCATGCACTAGTTGAGTATTAGCGTAGAGTACAGCATTGCACAGACTAGGCACACTTTCACAGGGTCTCCCAAGATGCCATCGCATTTTGAGAGACCCGAACCTGGAACCGGTTACAGTTATAAAAGTTACAAGTTTGCAAAAAAAACACAAAAAAAAAATAGTTGTCGTTTTATTGTTCTCTCTCTCTCTATTCTCTCTCTATTGTTCTGCTCTTTTTTACTGTATTCTATTCTGCAATGTTTTATTGTTATTATGTTTTATCATGTTTGCTTTTCAGGTATGCAATTTTTTATACTTTACGGTTTACTGTGCTTTATTGTTAACCATTTTTTGTCTTCAGGTACGCCATTCACGACTTTGAGTGGTTATACCAGAATGATGCCTGCAGGTTTAGGTATCATCTTGGTATCATTCTTTTCAGCCAGCGGTCGGCTTTCATGTAAAAGCAATCCTAGCAGCTAATTAGCCTCTAGACTGCTTTTACAAGCCGTGGGAGGGAATGCCCCCCCCCCCCACCGTCTTCCGTGTTTTTCTCTGGCTCTCCTGTCTCAACAGGGAACCTGAGAATGCAGCCGGTGATTCAGCCAGCTGACCATAGAGCTGATCAGAGACCAGAGTGGCTCCAAACATCTCTATGGCCTAAGAAACCGGAAGCTACGAGCATTTTATGACTTAGATTTCGCCGGATGTAAACAGCGCCATTGGGAAATTGGGGAAGCATTTTATCACACCGATCTTGGTGTGGTCAGATGCTTTGAGGGCAGAGGAGAGATCTAGGGTCTAATAGACCCCAATTTTTTCAAAAAAGAGTACCTGTCACTACCTATTGCTATCATAGGGGATATTTACATTCCCTGAGATAACAATAAAAATGATTTAAAAAAAAAAAAATGAAAGGAACAGTTTAAAAATAAGATAAAAAAGCAAAAAAATAATAAAGAAAAAAAAAAAAAAGCACCCCTGTCCCCCTGCTCTTGCGCTAAGTCGAACGCAAGCGTCGGTCTGGCGTCAAATGTAAACAGCAATTGCACCATGCATGTGAGGTATCACCGCGAAGGTCAGATCAAGGGCAGTATTTTTAGCAGTAGACCTCCTTTGTAAATCTAAAGTGGTAACCTGTAAAGGCTTTTAAAGGCTTTTAAAAATGTATTAATTTTGTTGCCACTGCACGTTTGTGCGCAATTTTAAAGCATGTCATGTTTGGTATCCATGTACTCGGCTTAAGATCATCTTTTTTATTCCATCAAACATTTGGGCAATATAGTGTGTTTTAGTGCATTAAAATTTAAAAAAGTGTGTTTTTTCCACAAAAAATGCGTTAGAAAAATCGCTGCGCAAATACCGTGTGAAAAAAAAAAAATGAAACACCCACCATTTTAATCTGTAGGGCATTTGCTTTAAAAAAATATATAATGTTTGGTGGTTCAAAGTAATTTTCTTGCAAAAAAAAATAACTTTTTCATGTAAACAATAAGTGTCAGAAAGGGCTTTGACTTCAAGTGGTTAGAAGAGTGGGTGATGTGTGACATAAGCTTCTAAAATGTTGTGCATAAAATGCCAGGATAGTTCAAAACCCCCCCAAATGACCCCATTTTGGAAAGTAGACACCCCAAGCTATTTTATATTGTGACACAAGTTGCGGGAAAGAGACAATTTTTTTTTTTTTTTGCACAAAGTTGTCACTAAATGATATATTGCTCAAACATGCCATGGGGATATGTGAAATTACACCCCAAAATACATTCTGTTGCTTCTCCTGAGTACGGGGATACCACATGTGTGAGACTTTTTGAGAGCCTAGCCGCGCACGGGACCCCGAAAACCAAGCCCCGCCTTCAGGCATTCTAAGGGCGTAAATTTTTGATTTCACTCTTTACTGCCTATCACAGTTTCGGAGGCCATGGAATGCCCAGGTGGCACAAACCCCCCCCAAATGACCCCATTTTGGAAAGTAGACACCCCAAGCTATTTTCTGAGAGGTATCGTAAATATTTTGCAGACCTCACTTTTTGTCACAAAGTTTTGAAAATTGAAAAAATTAAAAAAAAATAAAATTTTCTGGTCTTTCTTCATTTTCAAAAACAAATGAGAGCTGCAAAATACTCACCATGCCTCTCAGCAAATAGCTTGGGGTGTCTACTTTCCAAAATGGGGTCATTTGGGGGGGTTTTGTGCCATCTTGGCATTTTATGGCCTTCAAAACTGTGATAGGTAGTGAGGAGTGAAATCAAAAATTTATGCCCTTAGAAATCCTGAAGGCGGTGCTTGGTTTTCGGGGCCCCATACGCGACTAGGCTCCCAAAAAGTCCCACACATGTGGTATCCCCATAC
This sequence comes from Lithobates clamitans, assembly GCA_037952925.1. Taxonomy (NCBI): domain Eukaryota; kingdom Metazoa; phylum Chordata; class Amphibia; order Anura; family Ranidae; genus Lithobates; species Lithobates clamitans. Next base: position 3,561,287 of record JBBGZY010000138.1, on the reverse strand, counting down.
TCAGGAGAAGCAGCTGAATGTATTTTGGGGTGCAATTCCACATATGCCTATGGCCTGTGTGAGCAATATATCATTTAGTGACAACTTTTTGTAAACATTTTGTTTTTTTTTTTTGTCATTATTCAATCACTTGGGACAAAAAAAAAAATATTCAATGGGTTCAACATGCCTCTCAGCAATTTCCTTGGGGTGTCTACTTTCCAAAATGGGGTCATTTGGGGGGGTTTTGTACTGCCCTGCCATTTTAGCACCTCAAGAAATGACATAGGCAGTCATAAATCAAAAGCTGTGTAAATTCCAGAAAATGTACCCTAGTTTGTAGACGCTATAACTTTTGCGCAAACCAATAAATATACGCTTATTGACATTTTTTTTACCAAAGACATGTGGCCGAATACATTTTGGCCTAAATGTATGACTAAAATTTAGTTTATTGGATTTTTTTTATAACAAAAAGTAGAAAATATCATTTTTTTTCAAAATTTTCGGTCTTTTTCCGTTTATAGCGCAAAAAATAAAAACGGCAGAGGTGACCAAATACCATCAAAAGAAAGCTCTATTTGTGGGAAGAAAAGGACGCAAATTTCGTTTGGGTACAGCATTGCATGACCGCGCAATCAGCAGTTAAAGCGACGAAGTGCCAAATTGTAAAAAGTGCTCTGGTCAGGAAGGGGGTAAAATCCTCCGGGGCTGAAGTGGTTAAGATAATTTTTGATTTAATTTTACATGGGGTGGTGTTTGTGTGGGTCATGTGTGTATGTCTAAATGATTTGGCCTCAAAACACACACCTACTTCCTGTGTACAGATTTACTTCCGGGCCAATGTATATTGCTTCCTGCTTCAGTATGTGTGTGTATATATAAATATATCTATATATATAGATGTAGGTTCTTATGTCCACCAGCAGAGAGGAGTTGAATAGATGCCACACTCCGAATTCTGGAGGCATAATAATTGTCTAGCACAGGGGTCTTCAAACTACGACCCTCCAGTTACACGGCATTACTTTTTAATATCTTTAGAAATCATATTGGATCTGGGATTAAAAGTAACATTTCTGTCTTTGCAGATGATACTAAGCAATGCAGTGAAACAGCGTCCTTACAGTAGGTCTCCAATTTACAAGCCGACCTCAATGCACTGTCTAATTGGGCGACTATGTGGCAGATGAGGTTTAATGTTGATAAATGTAAAGTTATGCACTTGGGGGCTAAGAATATGCATGCATCATACATGCTAGGGGGAGTACAACTGGGTGAATCAATGGTGGAGAAGGATCTGGGGGTTTTGGTAGATCATAAGCTCAATAATAGCAAACAATGCCAAGCTGCGGTTTCCAAAGCGAGCAAAGTCCTTTCTTGTATTAAGAGAGGTATGGACTCCAGAGAGAGAGAGATATCATTTTGCCCCTGTTCAAATTATTAGTAAGACCTTATCTGGAATATGCAGGTCAGTTTTGGGCACCAGTTCTCAAAAAGGATATCGGGGAACTGGAGAAAGTGCAGAGAAGGGCAACCAAACTGATAAGAGGCATAGAGGAGCTCAGCTATGAGGAAAGATTAGATGAACTGAATTTATTCACTCTTGAGAAGAGGAGATTAAGGGGGGATATGATCACCATGTATAAATATATAAGGGGTCCATATAGTGAACTTGGTGTTGCGTTATTCACTTTACGGTCAACCCAGAGGATACGGGGGCACTCTTTACGTCTAGAGGAAAAGAGATTTCATCTCCAAATACAGAAAGGTTTCTTCACAGTAAGAGCTGTGAAAATGTGGAATAGACTCCCTCCAGAGGTGGTTCTGGCCAGCTCAGCAGATTGCTTTAAGAAAGGCCTGGATACTTTCCTAAATGTACACAATATAACTGGGTACTAACATTTATAGGTAAAGTTGATCCAGGGAAAAGCCCATTGCCTCTTGGGGGATCAGGAATTTTTTTCCTCTTCTGTAGCAAATTATATCATGCTTTTCTGGGGTTTTTTTCACCTTTCTCTGGATCAACTGTGGGTATAGGATTAGGTATATGGGATTGTATGATATTTTTTATTTTATTTATTTATTTTTATGGTTGAACTAGATGGACTTGTGTCTTTTTTCAACCTGACTAACTATGTAACAGCTGGAGAGCCGTAGTTTGATCACTCTAGCATGTCTTGAAAAAAGATCTAACTGATTGCAGTGTATGGTCACCTTTAAAGATCAAGATTGGAAAAAATGAATTTATTGGGTTTAGAAACACTTCTCTGTTCTTTATAATGTATTGAAAGATTTGGGTAAAAAAAGAAAAAAACACATTTCAAAGATATATTAGAAGTGATAGGAATGAGATTGGCATCAAAAGGGTTAATTATCTGAGAACACCTACTAATTGTCTAACAAGACACATCCAATGAGATGAAATTAACCAATTGTATTGGGCGTGCGCTATTATCAATGAGAAAACCGCAGTTACCCTAGTGACAGTTGCAGTTTACATATACAGGTATTTATTATCGCTATTTGCGCTTCAATGTGCGCCGGTTCGCACGTTTGATTAATGACTTTTCCGGCGCACCAATTATTGTATGAACTGGTGCAGTGCCTTCTTCTTAGTAAATCACCCCTATAGTGTTTTTCTATTAGAGCAGATCTTCCCAGACTGCCAAACTGTTAGAAATTGTATTAAAGTTGACCTTGAGGGCCTATTCACACTTTCCGCTTCAGTTTAGTGTGCAGGCAGCAGCCTGTTTTAATGCACCAGGCAGCTCCCTTTTTTGTGTGGGAACTTTATATGAAGTGCACAATGTAACACTTCATTCTCATCACAGCACAGCTGTGCAGTGACATGCAGGGCCATCCAGGTTTGATATTATGTAAAATATCACACATCTCTGGAACGCAGAGAAACACTGCATTCTGGTGTGAACATGACACACAGAAAACTATTGTTTTCTGTGTGTCATTGCAGTTACCTGCGTTTATGCATGAGGAGAAATGCACAGAGCATGAGCAAGCCCTAAAGTAGTATTAAACCCCCCAGTGATTTTTAACAAGGCCAGGATGCCGCTCAACCGACCTGATGCTCTTTAACCTCTTCATTCCCAGTGTATAGTCAAATGCAGATGGGATTTCCCATCCCGGGTGGGCATCATATGAAGTTATCCGCTTCCCGCCGGTATAGGGGGCGTGCTCGCCACGTCACTGAGGAGCTGATGCGCGTGCCCGGCGGCCACAATGTCTTCCGGGCACCTGCGATGGCTCCTGAGCAGGAACGTGGATCTACGTTCTGTCAGGGGAGAGGAGACAAATCGTGTGTTCCTAAAATATATATATATATATATATATATATATATATATATATATATATATATATACCGTATATACTCGAGTATAAGTCGTTCCGAGTATAAGTCGAGGCCCTAATTTACCACAAAAAAAAAGGGAAATACTTATTGACCCGAGTATAAGACGAGGGTGAGAAATGCACAGCTACTGTAAGTGGAAAAGAGGGTCAACAATGCCCATTTGCAGCATCACTGTGCCCATTTGCATGCCTCACTGTGCCCATTTGCAGCCATAGGTCCCCTGAACTTCAAACTCAGTAGTTAAGGGTTCCTAGATGCCTACTAGCTGCAGCCAAAATGTGGGGTCTCTGAACCCAAAGGGTCCCGAAATGACATTGCTGCAGATAGACACAGTTGACCGAATTTGGGGCCCCGTATCTCGGGGCCACTTAGTGCTAAGAACCCCAAATTTGGTGTGCAAACCCAGTGGAACTAGCACCATAAAATTTCCAAAGCTGGGGTTTCTAGCACTAAGTAGCCCCGAGATACAGGACCCCAAAAATCAGTTCAGAAAATGTCAAGCACTTTTCTGCAGCAGAGAATGACATTTTCTGAACCAGTTTTGGGGCCCCGTATCTCAGAGCCACTTAGTGCTAGGAACCCCAGCTTTGGATATGTTATGGTATCCGTTCCACTGGGTTTGCACGCCAAATTTGGGGTTCCTGGCACCAAGTGGCCCCGAGATACATGGCCCCAAACATCAGTTCAGAAAATGTCAAGCACTTTTCTGCAGCAGAGAATGACATTTTCTAAACCGATTTTGGGGCCCCGTATCTCGGAGCCACTTAGTGCTAGGAACCCCAGCTTTGGATATGTTGTGGAACCAGGTCCACTGGGTTTGCATACCAAATTTGGGGTTTCTAGCACCAAGTGGCCCTGAGATACGGGGCCCCAAATTCGGTTCGGAAAATGAAATTTTTTGCTGCAGAAAAGTACTTGACTCGAGTATAAGTCGAGGGGGGCACTTTCAGCACAAAAAAATGTGCTGAAAAATTCGACTTATACTCGAGTATATACGGTAATCTACATACTAGGAACACACGATGCCAAAAAAATGCCATAAATCAATAACCTATTTTGTAGGCGCTATAACTTTTGCGCAAACCAATCAATATACGCTTATTGCGGTTTTTTTTACCAAAAATATGTACATATCGGCCTAAACTGAGGAAAAAAATTAGTTTTTAAAGAGAAAAAAATTGGGATATTTATTATAGCAAAAAGTAAAAAATATTGTGTTTTTTTCAAAATTGTCGCTCTTTTTTTGTTTATAGCGCAAAAAATAAAAACCGCAGAGGTGATCAAATACCACCAAAAGAAAGTTCTATCTGTGTGAAAAAAATACTAAAAATGTCATATGAGTTCAGTGTTGCATTACCGCGCAATTGTCATTCAAGGTGCGACATCCCTGAAAGCTGAAAATTGGCCTGGGCAGGAAGGGGGGGGAGAAGTGCCCAGTATTGAAGTGGTTAAGGTATATGGCCTCAGCCAGCACTGTTCCAGCAGCCACACCCCCCTGATGTGTTTCGCCCTGCCCACCAGGGCTTAGTCAGGGTCATATGACAAAGCCCCAGTAGACAGGGCAAAATGTGTCAGTGAGTGTGGCTGCTGGAGCAGTGCTGGCTGAGGCCATACACCTCAATGAGCATCGGGTTGGTTGAATGGCATCCTGCCCTCATTTCGTTGACACTTCTGGATTGGTGACGCTTTCTCCCATGTTCTGTGCACTAGTGGGGAGTTACTCATATCTCTAGCTTTGAGCTGTAAGCTTTCCGAGGTCCCGGTGATTTTTAGTTTAACACATTGAGCCCAAAAAATAAATGCTCCCCAGTAAACTCTTTTTAAAAATTTTATACCCCAGCACTTGGAGTTTACAACTTTTATTTATAAAAATGAATGTTTAATATCACTGTAGGGCCCCATTTACACCTGGGCATTTTATAGCTCAAAGCGTTATATGAGCATTTAGGTACCTGCTGCTCAATGCATGGCACTCCACAAGCTAAAAATGCCAAATTTAGGCAGAATTTGGCATTTTTAGCCCCATAGACATAAATGAGAATGCCCGAAAACATGATAATCAGTTTATATAGAAGGATATATTTTAAGCCTGTAAAAACTAGCTTCCTCCCCCAAGTATTTTCCACTGGCTAAAAAAAAATGTCTGAAACTTAAATACAAATGTAAAATGCTTGAAATACGCTTTTAAATCACTCATATATACACGTTCAAAAACACATTAAAAAAAACAACAACCCACTAAAAAACGCTCTGCTTAGGCGAAAATGCAGCTTAAAATCTTTGTTGTGATCTTTGAGGATCTTCAAGAATGAATTACTTCACAATAAAAGCAACTAGTGACATAATGAATAACTTTTTTTAAAGCTCTTACACTGCTTGTCAATATGTATAAAGTTTAAAGTCCGTAGGCTGCGCACAAACTTACGCAAATCTATTTGCTTTATGGTTCGAGCTTGTTTATAACCTGTTTTTTGCTGCAGTCCCTAGAGATTTTTCCAAAGTTATGTTCCTCTTACACCTTTTCTTAGAAGTGTTAAAACTTCAGTCCTGTTTTTGTCGTTGCCTGCATCTTTTTCCCCAGGCAATCCAAAATTAAGAAAAGTTGGCCATCGTTGGGCTTTGCAAAAAGTGCAATGGGAGGAGCTTGGCTATGTAACAGGATAATAAGCATTGCCTAGACGGGCAATGCTAAGTTACATTCCTTACTACAAACTATCTGTGCAAATGTGGCAGAGTACAGACAGAGTTACTAGAGTCTGATGACCCTTAACCACTTGCTGCCAAATCATGCACATGTTCGTGATTGATTTCAAGTAGTTATACCGGGATGATGCCTGCAGCTGCAGGCATCATCCTGGCATTTTTTTTTTTTCAGGAGGTGATCGGCTTATACAGAAAAGCCAATCTAGTGGCTAATTTGCTGCTGGATGGCTTTTACAGGCAGCTGGAGGGGTCACGCCCCTCTGCCCGGTGCCTCTCTGGCCTCTACCAGCGAACCCGGAATGAGGGTAAAGCAACCCCTCCTACTGCCTGTAAATAGACTGGAAGGTCTCTGATGAGCTCTATGGTATGGGAAACTGGGAGCAAAGGATATTGGCGTCACTTCCAGTTTCCTCAGATGTATACAGTGCCATTTTGAAATTCTAAAAGCATCTGATCACAATGATCTTGTTGTGTTTGGATGCTTTAATCGCTTTTATCTCTCCATAAAGAGTACCTGTCACTGCCTATTGCTGTCATAAGGGATGTTTACAGAAATAAAAGTGATTAACATTTTTTTGAAGAAACAGAGTAAAGATAAAATAAATAATAATAAAAAAAAATGTTTAAAGCGCCCGTCTCCCCGTGCTTGCGCACAAAGGCGAAAGCACGCGATGGTCCTGCATGCATCCATAGACAGCGATCATATCACACACGTGAGCTATTACCACGAATGTCAGAGCGAGAGCTATAATTCTAGCACCAGACCTCCTCTGTAACTCTAAACTGGTGTCCTGTAAAGGCTTTTAAAGCTTCACCTATGGAGTTTTTTAAAAGTTTGTTACGATTCTACGAGCGTGCGCAATTTTAAAGCATGACATGTTAGGTGTCTATTTACTTGCTGTAACACCATCTTTTATATTTTACCAAAAAAAATGGGTATCATTTTGTGTTTGTGTGCATTAAAATTAATTAAAGTGTAATTTTTCTCAAAAATTGTTGTTCGCAAGAAAATGCACAAATACTGTGTGACATAATAATGTGCAAAACCTAGCATTTTATTCTCTAGGGCCTCTGCTAAAAAATATAGAATGTTTGGGGGTTCAAAGTATTTTTCTAGCAAAAAAATACTGGTCTTTGATTGTAACCAAAAAAAAAGGCCAAAAAAATGCTTGGTCTTCAGGTGGTTAACCAGGGTGACAGGAGGCCAATAAAGGGTATATATGATGCTAAATATACTAAAAATTTTACTTTTAAAGTCAGTACTAAAGAAATCAAAACATCAAATGTATTTTTTTTCTATTAAATAATAAATATTTCAGATTATGCAGTCCTCTATCTAGCCAGTAGGTGGAGCTCTAGTCTGCTAATCACATTGTTAGAAATCTTTATTTTCCAGATGGCACTGGGGTCGATTTACTAAAACTGGAGAGTGCAAAATCTGGTGCAGCTGTGTATGGTAGCCAATCAGCTTCTAACTTCAGCTTGTTCAATTAAGCTTTGACAAAAAAAAAAAAATAGAAGCTGGTTTCTATGCAAACCTGCACCAGATATTGCACCCTCCAGTTTTAGTACATAAGCCCCTGTGAATCATCAGAGCAGATACCTTATCATGCCTTATCAGAGTCTAAGGTTTCAACTATACAAAGAGTACGCTGGTTTTTCTGTGTCGTCTCTTTAGCCCTGTAGAGGACCGTGTTTAACCACACAGGGATGCACAGGTGTTTCTTGCATCCCAGTGAAGGCAGTCCCATTGATGTGAATAGGGATACAGTAGCTGCATGGATGCAGCTGCTGCTCCCAATCTGACATCCATGTGGATGCATGTCCTCAATCTCAGTGTGCATTCAGGGACACACGGCTGCACCCACAGGGATGTCATATTGGGAGCAGCAGTCAGATCAATGGGACTGCCTGCACAGGGATGCACAGAACACCTCTGTCCAACCTCGTGTGGGTAAACACATCCCTCCACGGATGTACACTTTAGTATGCCTAATGTGGATGAGGCCTTAACACATAATGCTCTGGAATCCTTTGTCAAGCATTGAAGGTTTATTTCTAAAGAAATGATTATGTAAGTATAGTACAAACATAAAAAACAACAGATTAGAAACATATAAACCAAAGCTATACAACTAAAACTAAAAGACCCCAAACCATTGATTCCCATTACTGATTCCCTTAAATGATTTGTTTGCTGTGACATCAGGTACTCACCAATCCAAGTGGGCTGTTTCTTTCCCTTTAATTAGCTCTTTAATCTCTTCCCTACATTTGTCCTGATATTCAGGATGACGAGCCAAGTTATACAGGATCCAGGACAGCCCACTGGCTGTGGTATCATGTCCTAATTATAGGTAAAACACAATGAATAGGAAGTTATTGTTCATGTAGATTGTGATAATGCAAAGTATTTTTAAGAAAGCCACATACCTAATTGTTATAAGGTCTAAATATTGTAAAGATTTGAATATAGTTCTGTTATTCAAATAGCCAATTTTATAAAAAAAAAAGGGATTGTATTTTTTGGTCAATAAATTATGAGGACATTGCTAGTCAAGCAAATAAACAAAGAGACCAGCGGCAATCATGTTCAACTATTACGCCAACTCCCTCAATGTTGGATTTTTGTTTTTGGAACAAACATGTAATAAACATGCCAGCTTCTATCGAGGTATTAGGTATAATGCCGCGTACACACGGGCGGACTTTTCCACCGGACTGGTCCGACGGACTTTCCAATGGACTTTAGACGGACTTTTGAACGAACGGACTTGCCTACACACGATCACACCAAAGTCTGACGCATTCGTACGTGATGACGTACACTGGACTAAAATAAGGAAGTTGATAGCCGGTAGCCAATAGCTGCCCTAGCGTGAGTTTTCGTCCGTCGGATTAGCATACAGACGAGCGGATTTTTCGACCGGACTCGAGTCCGTCGGATAAATTTGAAACATGTTCCAAATCTAAAGTCCGTCAGATTTTTGACCAAAAAAGTCTGCTGAAGGTCCGATGGAGCCCACACGTGGTCGGATTGTCCGCCGGATTCAGTCCGTCGGACCAGTCCGGTCGAAAAGTCCGCCCGTATGTGCACGACATTACAGTCAGGGCTGGACCAAGAGGGATGGGAGGTGTTGTCAGCTGCCCTGGGCCCAGTGTCTTTATGTAGAGGTAGGGGGGCACACTGGGAACTTGAGAGCACCTTTTTCTTTAGCTGCCTTGTTCACAAGAGCTGTCATTTGTGTCAGGCAGAGCAGGGCATATTAGCTGATGAAGGGAGGTTTTGCTCTCAGCCTATTTTGGATGGAAAAGGGCATGCTTTGGTTATATACCTCCTTCTCTGTTCGGGCGTCCACCGGAAAGTAAGGGCAGATTCCCATTCTTCCTTTTTACCTTTATCATGTGACATATCAAATGATCAGGGGTAGGGAGAAGGAGAAACTGCCATTCCCGGGTGGGGGCCATGCCGAGATGGTCTGGGAACACAAGAAAGGTAGGGGCAACAGCTCAGCCCCAGAGCTTTCCTCTTCCCCTTAGCTCTACCCCCCCTCATAGCCACCAAGGATCCCTTAGTTAGGTGACCCCAAAAAGCCCCCCTTAGCCAGCAAGTTTCCCTCTTCCTTTCCACTGACATGGTTGCCAAATCGGTCTTTTTCGGACTGACACCACAGAAGCAGTGGCATTCTTTTCTCCAGCTCAGCCTTTCTCAACCTTTCAACACAGATTAACCCTTGAAATAACTTTCTGGTCTCATGGAACACCTGCTAAAAATGACTAAATCAACAACTCATGATACATTAGTGTGATGGTCAGTGGGAAGAATGTTCCTTACACTTGTGGACGTTGTGAAGAAATACCCCCTTACAGATAGTTAAAAAGATCAATAGTGTCAGTGGGAACTTATCTGAGAGGCAGGAACTGCTCATTGTTCAAGGAACCCCTAGCAACCCTAGGATTCCTTGGAACCCTGGTCAAGAAACCCTGCTCCAGCTGATACCAACACGACAACAGTTTCTTTTTGTCCACACTGACACTGATGCAGTGGCATTTTTCCTTTTAGGGACACCACAGAGGGAGTGGCATTTTTTCCTTCCAGGGACTCTACCAATGCAGGGACATTTTTTCCTTCCATTGATACCAATGATCAAGGGAAATGTATTCTTTCAGGTGATACCCTTAACGCAGGGGCATTTTTTCCTTCCAGCGACACCACTAACACAGGGAAATTTTATTCTCACACCGATGTCCCTGTTAGCCTCATATTTTACTATGGGACAGAATGTTTTGGAACAATGACTGTGTATCTATCACCTTGCATTGGATTTTATTATGTTATGTATATCTTTGTGGTGACATCTAGTGTCAATTTACTGTAACTAGAACTTGTTATTTGCATACTTGTAGAGTAGTACAATCCAGTATTTCTTAGGTGTCTAGGTTAGTTAGTTTAGTCCTTAGCTAGACCCCTCCCTTCTACATCTTATTCCCCCAGTTCGTTTCCATCCTTCATAGTGGGTAAAAGGTGTGGAAGATCATTGTTCATTTATACTTTCATATCACCAGTTAACACCCATGTACTGCATTTTCACAAGTAAAAGTTGGAATAACCAGCCTTGCCTTATTGGAGAGTTGAGCTGTCTGTGGAGGGCGCTTATTCAGTAGGTGATCATACTGGCCAGATGGGCCATAGTATAAACTAGGTATGTCTTTGCATAAAGCGGTGCTTGAAGCAGAACACAGAATGTGCATCACTATTACACTCTTTAGTTTGCTGTGTTGTGCCAGAACCATTGGCACTATTTCAGCACATGTCATTACATGCATTTCGGTGCTGTGAACTACTACTAACCCTGCCCTCTGCTTGGCCTTGGGGTTCACCTTAGACCTTGTCCTGGCGCTGATTACTGCTAAAGCCTTTTTTGGGATATTAAAACTCTGGCTTTTAAGCACTGGCAGTAGCTGAATTGGCTTCACTCATGCACTCTAGATATTGGTGTATGTCGAAAAATATTTTTTATAGACAAATTAATGTCAAAAGCACAAACCCCCAGCACTCACAATAGATATGGCATACAAACAGCAGCAAATAGGTGCAGCAAATAGGTGGTGTGGTGATCAGCAGCTGACAAATACCAAACAACCAACTCAGATGGAAAGCCAAGTGGAGGATGGATCCAATGAGTGAGGGAAGACCACAGGGAGAGGGATATGATCCACAGCACTTTGTGGAAATCAGATCCACGGACAATGCAAAAGCTTGCAAAAGAACACAGATGCCAAGGTGCTGAATCAGTAAAAGTAACAAACTTTAATGGACAAGTAATCCACACTGACACTGAGGCAGGGGAAGAGCAGTATGGGAGAAGATGGGTGAGCCCCAAAACGTGTCTGCCCGAACCCTCTCTCCCTTCTAGACATTGTGATCAGATCTGTGAGTAAAATGCAGTAACAGACGCCACTGTGAAGTGTCATCTGGCCAGACTGGCTCTCCAATATCTGGCTCATCGATCCCTGGAGGTCTTTGTTTGCTGTATTGGTGGTTCGCACACTTTCTCCCATGCTACTTTTCCCCTGCCCCAGTGTAAGTGTGGATAATTTGTTCAGTAAAGTTTGTTACTTTTACTGATTGTTTGAGCTTTGGCATCTGCGTTCTTTTAAAATATGTTCTGTAGGTTGCTACATATCTAGCCAAAAATACACCATTTTTTATTCAGTTACCCTCGAACATAAAGGTGTCAGCCTCATCCCTCATCTCTTGATCAGACAGCTGTCTTCCATGTTCATCCTAGGATGAAAAAATAAATTAGATGTATACAGTATGTATCATATCAATAATACAGTATATTAAGAAAGATTAGCCGTCACCAGATCTTCAATGCAAATAAACTTTTAAAAGTGGAAAGTCACATATGCCATGTAAAGCCAATGTTTCTGGGCACTGCAGGGTCCCTTCCTCGAGGCGGAAAAAGGGAGCGAGTGCAGCCCCAAAACGTTGGCTTTATATGGCACATGTGACTTTGCAATGATAAAAGTGTATGTTATTTGCATCAGAGTGTACAGTTGTGCAACACCATCTACTAGTCATTACAATTATCCACATGTCACCAAGGTCGAATACTGTCAGCAATGTAATCCATACCTGCGCTGTTTATGAATAATATATTGTACAGTATGTCACTTAAGAACTGCATACACACACACTAAAGTGACTCACATACTTAGTTATAAGGGCTGAATATTTGTAAAGATTAGAATTTATTTATGTTAATAAAACAGTTTCATAAGAATAGGGATTGTAATTGCTGGATAATAAATTATGGGGACGTTGTTAGCCAACAAGACAGCTGTCTTCCATTTTTGTCCTGTGACGAAAAAAAGAAATTAAACATTTACATGTTACCTAAGGGCTGCATACACACTCGAAAAAGTGGCCCTCCAACCAGTGTATTTTCTATAATGACTACTTGATAGCCAAGGGGATATTTCTGTTCTTTAAATGTTGGAGAGTTCCTAATAGCAGGCCAAATATAGGAAGTGTACATCAAGCAAGCCAGTTGTCAATGCTCAGGGACAAACTACAACTTAAACTTCAGGCAGAAGTTTCAAATACCATTCCCTACTGACATTATTACAGTAGCTCAAAAGTATACTGGTCATACATTATACAATTGTCCTATTAAAATTCCTTTAGATTTACCTTAAACTATATAATGCAAGGGCCTGCCTGATTGCACACAATTGAAAGTATTTAGGTTTGACCTCATATTATATGCTTGTGGGAAATCTAAAGGAAAAATTGTACAATGTATGGCCAGCCTTAGAGGTCTGTTTTCACACAATATTCATACAACTTTTACAATATAAGGCACAATTTCTCAAGTTTAATATATGTAACCCCTTCCAAAAGCCTTTATATTAAAGGTATTGCCTAGAGTACATGTACCATTGGTTGAGGACTATCAGTATAGAAGAGGAACAAACCAAATCATCTTCCCTAAAAATACATTAACTGGCAACATACAAGGGAATGTTCTTATTACATTATGACACCTAAGCTCTTTTCTCTGATTTAAAGGAGAAGTATGGCCAAAGCTCTTTTGGCCACATTTGTCCTTTGGGTCACAGAACTGACCTCAGTTTTGCATTCCTGTGACCCAGATTCAGATAACAGTGGGCTAAAGTCTGCTGTCAACTGATGCCACAGACCCACTCCAGTTTCTGGACGTATCCCAACAATAATGTCGGGATCCACCCAGATGCCTGACTGGCAGATGGCTCAGCTTCTCAGCGTGCCGCAAAGAGCCTGAACCAGCTGCTCCCACCCCCCTCCACAGTGAGCACTGGAGGGGCAGAGCAGAGAGCGGTGACTGACAGCTCCTTTCAGCAACTGTTTTCCAATTTTCGGCCAACAAATTTTGGATGACCGGCTAGTAAATTTGTCAAACAACAGCTCCACGTCAGATTTTTGGATGGTGAGTACACAAATTTGTCACACAAAAGTCGAAAGTACAAACACACATGATCGGAATCAATGCTCACCAAACCGAAATTAGCAGAAGGGGCCCAAAGGGTGGCGCGCAAGAGCTGAAATTCCTCGTAGTACGTCACTACGTTCGTGTTTGTGGCACGACTATTTGTGTAACGTTAGTATGCGAGACAAGATCCTGGCACACGCTCTTTTGACAAAAATCAGACGCTTGGTTGTCCAACAATCATAACGCATGTACGAGGATTAAGGCTCCATTCACACTTGTACAATTCCAAAGTCGTGCGACTTTGGAGTGAAACTTTGAATAGGTGCGACTTGGATGTGACTTGTCCCTCTGCAAAGTTGGACCCACTGTTGCGCCACTGTTGCATGTAAAACATTCAGGTACGACTTGAGGGTTAACATCTCAAAAGTCTATGGTCCTCAAGTTGCATGAACCTCAGACCAAAGTAGTGCATGAACTACTTTAGATTGCACATATATGAACGGTTACCATTGGAAAACATAGGATGTGACTTGTCATGCGACTCTGATGTCCAAAGTCACATGACAAGTCACACAAGTGTGAATGGGTTGTTAATTTGGAAGTACTAGATATGTAAGCTCTGAAACTTCTTTCATACCTTTGATAGTAACAGGAGGTCAATGAAATCTGTGGTCTTCCCTTGCTTGGACTTTATCCAATTCTCTGCCCCCTTTTCTTGTAGTGCTTTCTTCCGCTGTTGTACCACACCTGCAGTAAAATCATGTACAATTTTGCATGCTCGTTTGAACTTTCTTCCATTGGAGGAGAATCGGTAAATGAAATCAAAATGGTGTGGAAGATTGTGTTCACGTTTCACCACCAGGGAGCTGAGCTCATAAATTGCAGCAATATAATCACTTGGTTTCCTGCAATTGAGATTTAAAGAAAAGGCTTATTACGCAACATTTCCTTTTAGCAAGGTATTAATGTATTACTATGTAGAGTGCTTAAATATTTAAAAAAGAATTTCTGGAAAAATGAAAGGTATTATTACTCTTGGCAGTCACTATCATAGCTGAATGTGCACTTCAGAAGTGAATCCAACGTCATCAGGCTGATTTGTTCAAACATATCCATGGACACTGGGCCTCCTACACACATCCTGCGCCATTTAGCCTGTGGAAAACAGTCAGTGATTAGTGCTAGTCACAAGTGGAATAGTCACCATTGCGTAAAACTACACTGGGGTTTATAAAATTGTATGTTCTTGGATATAGGAATAGAACTAGAGTGAAGTAAACTGGTCTTTAACCACTTGCTTACTGGGCACTTAAACCCCCCTCCTGCCCAGACCAATTTTCAGCTTTCAGCGCTGACGCATTTTGAATGACAATTGCGCGGTCATACAACACTGTACCCAAATGAAATTTTTATCATTTTTTTCCCACAAATAGAGCTTTCTTTTGGTGGTATTTAATCCCTGTATCCAATTTGCATGTCAGGAGATTGTGAGCCGGTTCACACATCTCCCTGGCGGCTGCGGAGCGGATTTCACAGAGGTCCTGTGCGTCTTTGGCCCTGTTTCAAGTCCAAATTCAGTCAATAATTCGGCCCTGATTCGTCCCTGAAACAGAGAACAGGGACACACCAGATCCCTGCCGCGAGCCGCATCTGTCGGAGGTGTGAACCCAGCCCTAGTCAGCTCCATGGCAACAATATTCTTTTAAATAGAAGTTTCATATGTATTGCTTTTTATCCAAACATGGAACAGATAAAACAGGTATTAAATTCAAAGTCAGAAAATTATTATTTTTCAGCTTACCAATCCTTAAATGTGGTGGCTGCATTAGTTTTCTCTTTTCCATTATTTTCACCTAGTGATCCAGCCAGTAACACACTTCCTGTCTTAGGGTGTCTCCACTCTGGATGGAGGAGCAGTGGAGGCACCGGTTTAGCTGTCGTAATAAACTCCGAAGGTTTCTCCGACAGAACTCCGACGGAATTCCATTCAAGCGGCCTTGCCTACACACGGTCAACCCAAAGTCCGAGCAAAGTCCGACCACCCAGAACGCAGTGACGTATAGCGCGTACGACAGGACTAGAAAAAGGAAGTTCAATAGCCAGTAGCCAATAGCTTCCGTCTCGTACTTGCTTCAGAGCATGTGTCGTTTTTGGTCCATCAGAACAGCATACAGACGGGCGGATTTCCCAATAGGAATTGGTTCCGTCGGAAATATTTAGAACATGTTCTATTTCTAGGTCCGTAAGAATTTTCGAAAAAAAGAGTCTGATGAGGTCCACACATGATCGGAATAGACGATGAAAAGCTTCCGTCTGACTTTTTCTATCGGACAATCCGCTCATGTGTACGCGGCTTTAGATGCAGATTTTGGTTTGACTAACAAATTAAAGTCAAGCTCCAGCTAACACTGTTTAAGCAGTTACAGAAACAGTTTTTTTCCTTTTGAGTTAAAGGTTTTACACACATAAAAAAAAAACCGGACCATTGTAAGCACCACATTATGACCCTTGCACCAGTTCTCATAGATCTGTCATACTAAAAGCAGTCCCTCAGATGTCCAATGTCATGTGTCAATGTACTCCCAGCATACTCCAGGTTGAGAACCAATGGCCTACCACATAGAAAGTTGTGATACTGCAGATATTATGGAAAGTTTGAACTTACGTGCATGATATCAGTGCTTTGGTTGAAGATAGTAACATAATTTTTTAGGATATCAAAATGAAATCCAGGGGTTAAAAGACGTCGGTGCCGACCCCATTTCTCCCCATGACTGAGAAGAAGACCATCTCCTAAATGATAAAACATCACATGAAAAAAAATATGAGTTTGCGTAAATGCATTTCATTATTCTGCATACCATTTATTTACCTGTCACTCGTCATTATTTTATTTATCAATGAGCCTTAGATATCATTCCATAGTACAGAGAGCTATATATATATATATATATATATATATATATATATATATAGTATCTCACAAAAACTTTTTTTAAATATTTTATTATATGACAACACTGAATAAATTACACTTTGCTACAATGTAAAGTAGTGAGTGTACAGCTTGTATAACAGTGTAAATTTGCTGTCCCCTCAAAATAACAAAACACACAGCCATTAATGTCTAAACCGCTGGCAACAAAAGTGGGTACACCCCTAAGTGAAAATTTCCAAATTGGGCCCAAGTTTTTGCAGCAAATCCGGGCACATGTATGAGCGTCCCCAGGGATATCCTGCTGGGGACGCTTGTACGTGTGCCTGGTGTTCCTGCAGATCCCAACACCTCAGCTCCTAGGGTGGACACATGGCGACTCAGTATCAGTATCGCTTAGGTTGAACTTTCAATGGGATGTAAATCCTTTGGGTTAGACCATTTTTTCCTTTTCACAACTCTCCCATAATATGGGTTTCCATCTAGACAATTATACTTTTACTTACATCTTTTTACATTCTTTACAGTTATTTGTAGCATCCACTCCTGATCAGTCCTATTTATAGACGAAACACGCAGAACTTCACAGGATGCAGCCTCCATTCCACACATGGCTTTATCAACATCACATTTTTATCCAATATGGTTTTACTCTATTACATCTATGTACATTGCACACTGTTTTCGTGACATGATACAATTTGTTTTATACTATGGTCCTATTTATGTGCAATTTTGTTTTTTGCTATTCATGTTGTGTTCATGTTGTTTTCTGCATGCTAAAGGATTATTACCCTTTATGTACTTACCTATTGCTATAGGTTTTTATGCCCATGTCAATAAATGTGTCACCATTTATATTTGTGTTATTGCCTGCCTCATTTAAAGTCCCAAAACTTTCACTTTTAGTGCTCAGACCATACGCCGCACACTGCATTAAATTGGTCTGCATGGCTGTCTTTCCAGAAGGAAGATGATGAACAAGAAAGCCCGCAAACAGTTTGCTGAAGACAAGCAGACTAAGGACAAGGATTACTGGAACCATGTCCTGTGGTCTGATGAGACCAAGATAAACTTATTTAGTTCAGATGGTGTCAAGCATGTGTGTCGGCAACCAAGTGAGGAGTACAAAGACAAGTGTGCCTTGCCTACAGTCACATGGTGGTGGGAGTGTCATGGTCTGTGGCTGCATGAGTGCTGCCAGCACTAGGTAGCTACAGTTCATTGAGGGAACCATGAATGCCAACATGTGCTGTGACATACTGTATCAGAGCAGGATCCCCTCTCTTTGGAGACTGGGCCGCAGGGTAGTATTCCAACATGATAACGACCCCAAACACACCTCCAAGACGACCACTTCCTTGCTAAAGAAGCTGAGAATAAAGGTGATGGACTGGCCAAGCATGTCTCCTGACCTAAACCCTATTGAGCACCTTTGAGGCATCCATAAATGGAAGGTGGAGGAGTGCAAGGTCTCCAACATCCACCAGCTTTGTGATGTCGTCATGGAGGAGTGGAAGAGGACTCCAGTGGCAACCTGTGAAGCTCTGTTGAACTTCATGCCCAAGAGGGTTAAGGCAGTTCTGGGAAATAATGGTGGCCACACAAAATATTGACACTTTGGGCCCAATTTGGACATTTTCACTTAGGGGTGTACTCACTTTTGTTGCCAGCAGTTCAGACATTAATGGCTGTGTGCTGAGTTATTTTGAGGGGACAGTAAATTTACACTGTTATACAAGCTGTACACTCACTACTTTACATTGTAGCAAAGTGTAATTTCTTCAGTGTTGTCACATGAAAAGTTATAATAAAATATTTACAAAAATGTGAGGGGTGTACTCACTTTTGTGAGATACTGTATATATACATTGCCTTGAAAAAGTATTCATATCCCTTGAAATTTTCCACATTTTGTCATGTTATAACCAAAAACTTAAATGTATTTTATTGGGATTTTATGTGATAGACCAACACAAAGTAACACATAATTGTGATGTGGAAGGAAAATGATAAATGATTTTCAAAATTTTTTACAAATAAATATCTGAAAAGTGTGGTGTGCATTTGTATTCAGCCCCCTCTACTCTGATACCCCTAACTAAAACCCAGTGGAACCAATTGCCTTCAGAAGTCACCTAACTAGGTAATAGTCCACCTGTGTGTAATTTCATTTCAGTATAAATACAGCTGTTCTGTGAAGCCCTCAGAGGTTTGTTAGAGAACCTTGGTGAACAAATAGCATCATCAAGGCCAAGGAAAACACCAGACAGGTCAGGGATAAAGTTGTAGAGAAGTTTAAAGCAGGGATAGGTTCTAAAATAAATATCCCAAGCTTTGAACATCTCATGGAGCACTGTTCAATCCATCATCCGAAAATGGAAAGAGTATGGCACAACTACAAACCTACCAAGACATGGCCGGCCACCTAAACTGACAGGCTGGGCAAGGAGAGCATTAATCAGAGAAGCATCAAAGAGGCCCATGGTAACTCTAGAGGAGATGCAGAGATTGACAGCTCAGGTGGGAGAATCTGTCCACAGGACAACTATTAGTCATGCACTCTACAAATCTGGCCTTTATGGAAGAGTGGCAAGAAGAAAGCCATTGTTGAAAGAAAGCCATAAGAAGTCCTGTTTGCAGTTTGTGTGTGTGTATGTATATACATACACACACACACACACCCACACACATATTTCTAAAAGCAAAAAATATAATTGAAAACTTACCTAGCCAGGGTCTTAGAAAGCCATAGAACAGTTCATCTTTTGGGGCAATGAGAGCTGGAAAATAGGAATAACAGACCTCTGAAAGTGCTCATTGCATACCAATAAATTTAATAAGTCATTCAAATTTGTATAGCTTCTGCTCAGCAATAAGGCATTACTGCAGAAGTATTAGATCATTGATTATTTATTAAATGTACATAAGAAAGATGCATGAACGATTACAAGTCAGTTTACTGCAATTGGAAGGGCCTAAAGAGTGGAGTGTGCAAATATTCAGTGCATGTTAGAGAATACATGTTATGGGAGGTAGGAAGAGCACAAGAGGCAGATGTATCATATATATTATTACAGAGGATCAATGAAATGTATGGAAGGAGTTATAAAAAGTGTTGGGAGGTCTAGCGAAGTAGATGTCAGCTACTAAAAGTAGTATGGTGTTAGACTAAAGAGAAACCTCTTGGTACTCAGTCATTATGGTGTGAATTGTGTGTTTTACAATTACAAATCTGTATTACAATGATATCTTTGTAATTTGGGGTACATTAGTAATCACATGCAGTGATGTTGCAGAAGAATGGGTCAGCTGTAAGGTATTTGAATCAAAGTGGCCAGGGCACATCAATATACAAAACATACATGATAAACAAGCAAAGCAAGTATTATGTCAAGCAGATACTAAAAAAGAAAAAAAAACATCACAAATGTTGCATATGAGTTGATAAGCAGCAGAAAGCCTCTTTCTGAGATTAGGTGTTTACAAGTTAAAAACTGTTTTTTTTTTCTCGAAAATTACTTAGAAACATTATATATTTTTTTTCCTGACACCCTAGAGAATAAAATGGTGGTCGTTGCAATACTTTCTGTCACACTGTATTTGCACAGCGGTCTAAAGCCTCGTACACACGATCTGATTGTTGGCCAACCGAGCGTCTGATTTTTGTCCAAATGGCGTGTGCCAGGATCTTGTCTTGCATACTAACGGTACACAATTGTCGGCCAACGAACACGAATGTAGTGACGTACTACGAGGAATTTCAGCTCTTGAGCGCCACCCTTTGGGCCCCTTCTGCTAATTGTGTGTTTGGTGAGCATTGATTCCCAACATGCGTGTTTGTACTTTCGACTTTTGTGTGATGGACTTGTGTACGGACGATACGAAAATCAGACAGACCGTTGTCCGCCGAAAATTTACTAGCCTGCCATCCAACATTTGTTGGACAACAATTGTCAGAAGGAGCGTACTAATGGTCAGATTTTAGGACAACAGTCTGTCAGCAGACAATCACCTGCCAACAATCTGATTGTGTGTATGAGGCTTTACAAGGGACTTTTTTTGGAAAAAAATAAAACAGTAAAGTTAGCCCAATTTTTTTCTTTTAGATTGTGAAAAATAATGCTACGCCGAGTAAATTGATACCCAACATGTCACACTTCAAAATTGCGCCCACTCGTGGAATGGCGACAAACTTTTACCCTTAAAAATCTCCATAGGCGACGTTTAAAAAATTCTACAGGTTGCATGTTTTGAGTTACAGAGTAACGTATGCGTTCGCTTCTGCACGCGAGCTTGGTAAACACGTGATGCTTCCTGATAACATGTATCACACAAAATGCATAGAGGCTGTTTGCCCATCCCTCACTGACGTCACTTCCATACCTGCTGGTTTCTACTTCCTCTTGCTTTGGAACACACGCCATGGCCGTCTGGACGGCGTACAGAGGTACCCTAAAGTTGTTGATGTTGGTGCTAGCACATAGCACTTTCAAATGTGAGTGGGCATTGTTTTTCCAACCAGCATTAGCTCCTGTTATTAAGCTTTGCTATGCTATGATTGTTCCTTTGTTGTGTCTCCTATGTCTTTTCTGTGAGCATGATTGCCTGAAGTTCAACAAAGAATAAGGAATTTTTATTACCTGTGTTGCTGGTGTAGAGATATCTACCGACCTTGAGTTTTTTTTACAAAAAGTGCTGGTGAGTGTGAACACCCCACATATATTTTAGGGTGATTTGACATTCTTATCACCTTTAGAACTGCATCTCTCACAATATTTTTGAACACTTTCACGTTTTATCACGGTGATTTTTTCTATTGGATTTTTTCTTGATTGTATATTCTTTTAAAGCTGATTGTTAATCATGTTTTAGTTATATTCTATATATAATCAGAGGTATTAGATTCCCAATTTGATTTTAGTAGAGTATTATATATATATCTTTTGGTTTTTTGAAGTAGCGCCACATCCTTTTTTTCCTCAGCCTTATAGTAAAAAATGAATGCTGATTTGACCCACTAGCGTATCTAAAGTGAATGTTCCTGAAACAAAAGTTTCAAACAAAGTTGAAAAAAAAAGTTTCAACAAAATTATTTTTTAGAGTATGGCCAGTTTAAAGATAGAGCTCCTACTCTGCATACTTGTTCTGGATCAGGGAGAGTATTGAAGCTAAGGCTGGGTTCACACCAATGCCGCATCCGTCGCACAGCAGGGGTCCGGTGTGTTGGTTCACCGTTTCAGGTCCGATGTCACCCCAAATTTTGGGCTGAATTCGGACCTGAAACGGACCAAAAAAGGCACACGTTTTTTCTTGCAAAACGCACCAGACCTGCTGCGGAGATATGTGAACCGGCTCCATAGAGAGCCAGTCACATTCTCTTGCTATGCGAATTGGATGCGGTAAAAGCCGCATTAAATTCGCATTGGTGTGAACCCAGCTTAACTGAACAGAATGAGTCAGTGAACTAGTATTTTACAAAGTACAGGTTTCCTTTAGGGTACATTCACATCAATCGCTGCGGCTGGTGTGCATTGCAGTGCAAGCAGTGCTGATGGGTTAATCACAGCACTTTACACTGTTAACTTTTTTTTTTTTTAATACATTTTATTGAAATCTCAAAAGTACAAAAAAGTATTGCACACAGTACTTATTTTTTTCCCCTTGTCTTGTGGTGGGGGTGTGATGGGTCTGCAAAGAAATAGCTGCCCAACACAGTCTCACCGCACAATCTACCCTCAAGGTGGATCTCCGTCAAGTCTCATTACAAAATTTAGATATGGAAACTAAAGATGAGGGAAAAACACACTGATCTCCATGTCATCATGCATTCCATTAAGGGACAATATGTGGAAGGTATGTAGCAAAGTAGAGGATGTCCTGATCCGATTTATTTTCACTTATTTACATCTTTGGCAGCAGAGGTAAAAGTGCAAAAGTAAGGGTGAAGCTAAAAGAGTAAATAGGTGCAGCATAAGTGCTACCTGCAATTTTCAGGAATTAGTATTTTGCACTGTAAGCACAACTAAGCACACATGTCATATTTTTCATGCAAATGCATTGCAATGTATTCTACTAGCATGAATGTCTGTTCAGTATGTGCACCAGCTGGAAAAAGTCAAAGCACATAAACTGAAGCAGGTGACAGCGATACAGGAGACTTGGAAAAAAATTGTCTACCTGGAACCTGCAGGACTGACTTAATGCTAGTGGGGTGGAAAAGCCTGATGATAGGATAGTAAAGGCTAAACCACCAGGAGCAGGCGTAGACATACTTCTTCACCAGATCATTTGCCACCAGTAATCCTTCTTCTGTACCCTTGATCTAGATTGGTGAGAAGTAACAGTCAGATTGATAGCAACCATGCATGCGCATTTAAAGTATATGTAAACCCAATTTCTAAAATCTCATATAAGCCTTAAAAGGGTTGTAAATCCTCGGTTTTTTTTTTTTGTTTTTTTTTTAATAACTAACATAACATACTTACCTCCACTGTGCAGTGCGTTTTGCACAGAGTGTCTCCGATTATCATCTTCTGGGGTCCCCCAACAGCACTCGCAGCTCCTCCCCGCATCGGTAAACCCCCTAGGAGAAGCGCTCTTCCTGGGGGTTCCCGAGCCTAGCATTTGCGTCCAAAGACACAGAATGCCGGACTCGGCCCCACCCCCGGCGTCCTTGTATTTGATTGACAGCAGCGGGAGCCAATGGCTGCGCTGCTATCAATCTATCCAATCAAGAGCTGAGAACGCCGGCCAGAGAGGTAGAGCGCGTCTCCTGTGAGGGAACGAACTGGCTCAGATGAGTAAAATGGGAGGCCGGGGGAGGGCAGTCAGTGTCAGAAGTTTTTTCACCTTAATGCAAAGGATGCATTAAAGCGGTGTTCCGCCCCAAAAAAAAAAGAAATTAAAAGTCTGCAGCTACACATATTGCAGCTTCAGGCTTTTAACAATCTGACACTTACCTGTCCTGGAGTCCAGCGATGTCGGCACCGCAGCTGATACTTCCATCAGCTGTCAGGTGCTGCCGCCGCCATTGCGTGCAAGGGTACCCGGCAGTGTAGCCTTACGGCTTCATGCCGGGAGCCCTACTGCACTTGTGCTAGGCCCCACTCCTCTCTCCTACTGGCCCAGCGACAGGGAGAGGAGGAGGAGGGAGCCCCGTGGTGATGTCACAGGCCGCAGCCTGGACTCCCGGAAGTAGGAACAGGATACCTGTCATCCTGTACCCCCTCCACTCCGAAAGGTGCTAATTGTGGCACTGGAGGGGTAGAGGAGACAAATGAGCAGAAGTTCCACTTTTGGGTGGAACTCCGCTTTAAGGTGAAAAAACACAAGGGTTTACAACCCCTTTAACATGATAAAATAATTTCAAAAGTTATTTTCAGTCTTTTAATATTTGCAGCAGTCAATAAAATAATACCTGGTGATTATGACATGAAGGCCTGTGGCAGGCACTTTCATTTATAGGGTGACAATGCTTTTTCCCAGTCTTCCAATTGTTCTCCTGCATTGTCACCCTATCACATGCTTTCCCAATAGAAGCAACCATGCCAAAACACAGCGGAGTTGACTTGCTAAAACTGGAAAGTGCAAAATCTGGTGCAGTTGTGCATGGTAGCCAATCAGCTCCTAACTTCAGCTTGTTCAATTAACCTTTGACAAAAAACCTGGAATCTGGTTGGTTTCTATGCAGAGCTGCACCAGATTTTGCTCTCGCTAGTTTTAGTAAAGCACCACATTGTATTGGCATGTTCCACTGTTGTCACCATAAAAAAAACCCATCTTAAGAGATGTCATCCAGCCTTTATTGGAGTGTATGCATGTAGAGAGAACATGGCCGTAACAAGGCTGCGGGAGATATGCAGTGTTGATATGTAATAAAGAATGAAAAATGGTAAAACTAGTATTTAGAAAAAAAAAAAGAATTGTTTATGATAACCAGTGCTTTGGAAAAGTAAATGTAATTCGGGCAGGGTTTACATGTACTTTAAGAGGTCCGCAGATCCAGAAAGTTGAGCATATTTATAATTCCTATTGGATGCCTTGTTCATATGCCAGCCAATGAGATTCCATCTGTAATTTTTTACAGCAGTGCTTCCCATGTGGCATTCAGCTGTCTTTCTTATAGAATAATTCTTTAAAACAGTAAATGGAACTCTTAACAAAACTATTAGTATGTTCTAGCAGAAAATATTTAGTATACAACTGTACATAACAGACCATTTTTAAACTACTTTTCAAATACAGTTACACATAGCATACATTTCCTCTTATTATCTGTCACTTTTCACAAAATGAAAACAATAACTTTACAGTGATCTTGTGAACTCCACTTACTTCTAGGTCCTGCCAGATGCCCTGCTGCATTCTGAATACAGGTCGGCAGCTCAGCACCAGTGCCATTTAGAGAATGCTCTGCATTTTCTGAATAAATGCAAAGCCTTCTCTGATTAGGCAAAGGGGAGAGCATGACATCGCCCCTCTGCCTCTCCACCTCATCCAATCAGAGAATGCTTTGCATTCATTTAGAAATTGCAAAACATTCTTTGAATGGCGCCCACACTGAGCTGCTGACCTCCTGTTTTCACAATGCAGCAGGGCAGGCACTCGGCACAGGACTTGGAAGCACTATCTTTTTCAACTCAGCGCATTACTGTATTGGAGGTGTTGGGTGTGCATTGGATTAGAGTGTTGGGGTGTCATTCAAAATAGACGTCACTGCACTGCATATGTTGTGATTATGCAGGTTCTACCATGTTACCACAATGCAATAATGTGAATGGGTCCTAAAACTCAGCAGTTTGTTTACACAGATGCAGAATTTCTACACTCACACAGATAGAAGCCAATGAAAATACGAAAACACAAGCATGCAAACATATAAAAAACACAACATTTTCTGGTAAACAATAAAGTAAGCATATATCCTGACTGTAAATACACTATACTTTGTGAAAAAAACAACTGTAAACAAGACACAAAATTCAGCAATAGATACAGTGCCTTTAAAAGGTATTCATACCCCTTGAAGTTTTCCACATTTTGTCATGTTACAAACAAAAACAAAAATGTAATTTGGGTAGTATAGGGTGGTATAGTGGCAAGTTTAGGTAGTATAGTGGGTATAGTGGAAGGTTTGGGTAGTATAGTTGCAGGTTTGGGTAGTATAGTGGAAGGTTTTGGTAGTATAGGGTGGTATAGTGGAAAGTTTGGGTAGTATAGGTGATAAAGTGGAAGGTTTGGGTAGTATAGTTGCAGGTTTGAGTAGTATAGTGGAAGGTTTGGGTAGTATAGGTGGTATAGTGGCAGGTTTGGGTTGTATAGGCGGTATAGTAGAAGGTTTAGGTAGTATAGGGTGGTATAGTGGCAGTTTTGGATAGTATAGGGCGTTATAGTGGCAGGTTTAGGTAGTCTAGGGCACTATAGTGGCAGGTTTGGTTGTATAGTGGCAGGTTTAGGTAGTATAGATGGTATAGTGTAAAAAGTAAAAATAAAAAAACCCAAAACAAACATTGTAAGACTCCCCGGGCCCATCCGCACTCACCCCTCCACAGTGACGTCCCCCCCCACACTCACCCCTCCACAGTGATGCCCCCCTGCACTCACCGCTCCATGGTGAGGCCCCCCCGCACTCACCCCTCCACGGTGACACCCCCCCACACTCACCCCTCCACAGTGAGGCCCCCCCGCACACTCACCCCTCCACGGTGATGGACCCCCCGCACCCACCCCTCCACGGTGACACCCCCCAGCATTCACCCCTCCACGGTGAGGCCCCCCGCACACTCACCCCTCCACGGTTATGGACCCCCTGCAATCACATCTCCACGGTGAAGCCACCCAACCGCACTCACCCCTCCACGGTGACGCCCCCCCCCACCGCACTTACCTCTCAATGGCTTCCTTAGCTTCTCCTCCCGGCCAACCCTATCCATTCTGATTGGTCAGGAGGGGAAGCCGGAAGACAATGGCGAATATTAATTTGCTAATGTCACAAGTGGGTGGGTTCAGGGTGCAATGCTCTGCGCCCCAAGCCCAACCTTTTTCAAGCCAATTAGAGCCTCAGGCTCTAATCATGTGGCTTGAAAAAAAAAAAACTCATGCAAACGTAAGAGTCTGGCACCCTGCAGGGGGGTGGCACCCCAGAACCCCTAATGGACCGGCCGAACTTGGTAAGACCCCTTTCACATGGAGCGGACTCTGTCAAGCAGATTTGCCTGCTCAGCGGGGGATCTGTCTGCTGATCCCTGCTGAGCAGGTGGATGACAGGTCCGCTCTGCTGATATAGAGCGGACATGGACACAGCTCGCTGTTCTCTATGGGGCGCTCGGATGGCAACGGACCGCCTGTCCAGTTCCATCGGATACCATCCGATCTGCTAGGTAGATAGGGAATGGGATACCAATCCCTCTGTTTTTAGCAGACTAGACTGGATCCGATGCAGGCGGGTGTAAACGGACACATGTCCATTTACATCAGCCTCTCCATAGAGAACAATGGGTGGTCTGATTGGGGCTGCCTAAAAAACGGACAGGCAGATCTGATCAGTGTGCTTGTGTGAAAGGGGCCTAAGGCCTTGTTCACACAGGGCATACACAGCGTACCTTTACGGGGACGCACAGGTGTTCCGTGCATCTCTGTGCAGGCAGTCCCATTGATGTCATTTGGGATGTAGCACCTGCACGAACACCCAATTTTACATCCATGTAGGTCCGCATGTATGTCCCTGAGCTCAAACTGTCTGTGTTAGGGGTCATGTACCCACACCCAAACGGATGTCAAATTGGGAACCGCAGCTGTGTCTGTGCAGCAGCTGCCTCCCAATTGACATAAATGGAACTGCCTGTACAGGGGTGCATGGAACACCTGTGCATCCCTGTGCGGGTAAACATGGCCATCCGTGGGCATACACTTTAGTATGCCACATTTTGTAAGTTACATTGTGTTTATGTGCAATATTAAGGATTTTAGTGTACAGTGGGGATGGAAAGTATTCAGACTCCCTTAAATTTTTCATTCTTTGTAATATTGCAGCCATTTCCTAAAATCATTAAAGTTCATTTTTTCCTCATTAATGTACACACAGCACCCCATATTGACAGAAAAAAACTGAATTGTTGACATTTTTGCAGATTTATTAAAAAAGAAAAACTGAAAGATCACATATATATATATATATATATATATATATATATATATATATATATATATATATATATATATATATATATATATCACAATACTTTCCGTCCCCACTGTATGTTTAGTGAAAATATTGTTTTGATAAACAGTTGTGCAAATATCGTGCTGCCTTAAAAATTAGTAGCACCTTCTTTTTATTCTACTGGCCATGTGCTTTCATAAAATATATGGTTTGGGGAGTCTTTTACAAATTCTGAAAGCTGTAAGTGAAAAAGGAAAACCCCCAGATTTTTGTATCTCCGATTTTCACTATTTCTCAAAAAGGGCAATTTAAAATTTACAAATATTTGTTATTTATTAACTCCATACAGGTTAAGCTTTACATTTATTAAGGATTTAGTAGGAATTTTATAAAATTAACTTTTTTTATCTGCTAATAATTGGTTTTAGTGTATTTTTTGAGAATGTATTGGTTTGATAAACATTTGCGCAAATACTGCGGGGTCTAAAAAATCAGTAGCATCTTTTTATTCTAGAGGTCATATGCTTTCAGAAAATATGGTTTTGGGGGCCTTTCACAAATTCTGAAAGCTGTAAGGGAAAAATAAAATACTTCAGATTTTTAGAGAAAATTGGATATTTACATTTTTGCGTCAGTTCGATTTTCACCATTTTGCAAAAAGCCACAATGTAAAAATTTTAGTTTTTTGTTATTTATCAACTTCATGCAGGTTAAGCTTTTTTATCTAATAGAGATTTAGCAGGAATTTTGTAAAATTAGCTGTGTTTTTATCTGCTAATAGTGGTTTTAGTGTATTTTTTGCAAATATATTGGTTTGCTAAACATTTGCGCAAATACTGCACTAAAAAATCAGTAGAACCTTCTTTTTTATTCTAGAGGTCATATGCTTTCAGAAAATATATGGTTTTGGGGGTCTTTCACAAATTCTGAAAGCTGTAAGGGAAAAATTAAAACCTTCAGATTTTTAGAGAAAATTTGATATTGACACTTTTGCGTCTGTTTGATTTACATCATTTTGCAAAAGGGCACAATTTAAAAGTTACAAATAATTGTTATTTATTAACTCAATACAGGTTAAGCTTTAAGATTAAGTAGGTTTTTTTTCAAATGTACTGTGTTTTTATCTGCTAATAATAGTGTTAGTGTATTTTTTGCAAATATATTGGTTTGATAAACATTTGCGCATATATCGCGGGGTCTAAAAAATCAATAGCACCTTCTTTTTATTCTATTGATCATGTGCTTTCAAAAATACATGGTTTAGGGGGTCTTTGACAAACTCTAAAAGCTATAAGTAAAAAATAATAAAGCAAAGGAAAAATTGCAAAAACGGTCTAGCCACCTGAGTGTACAAAATGGAGCACAGAGCCTGGCAGCGAAATGGTTAAAAGCCACTACGTATCTTTCACTGGTACTTTTTACACTGTTTGGATTAAAATTATTTTGAAACCCAGCCTGTGTTCACTTTAAATACCTAATTAGGTAAAAGAAAGTTTTAAGGCTAGGGTGAAAATTACTCCTTAGTAAATTGATGTAATGTAATTCATCAGTGATCCCCTTAATTTCAACAACAATCATTTCTAGAAAATTGACCCATACGGTAGGTGAGCTATGGCAATTCTCACAATTTACAGTTTAGTAAAAATGTAGCTTTAGTAAATCAACCCCAAAGTTTCAGGTTTGGTCTGCTCAAGATATAAACTTTTGAGCACACATTAGTATTTTAAATGATAATTAGAATATGATTAATTGGGTCATACATCAATTTTTCCCTGAGGTCCACTGAATACAAATTAGGAATATATGACACTGAACAAATAAAAAGTTAATGTATAAAACTTTGCTTATTTGAAGGGATGATACCTCAATATTCTGACTGGGACTCATGCAGAACATTTTGAAATATAAAATATATGACTTTAGTATAGAAAATGCTGCTTATTGGCAACCTAGGTCAGTCTACCTTTGCCTAAGATGTGAATTTTGGGTAACGTATCTAACCGAGCAAGTCTCCAGTTTTTTTTCTTTTGTTGTTTTTATAATCATAGCTGGAATATTCACAAGTGAATAACACCTGTAAACAACATTATTGAGCTTAATTTAAGTTTAAAAACAATTAATTTACTGTAATTGAAACCGTGATACATCTTCGGACTTTGATACAATACCTGAAGCTGCTACCATTGGTTTAACTGTGTCCGGATGAACAAGCGAGATTATAGGCAAGGTTGGTCCAAACCATGACTTCAGAGTGTAGGTAAATTTTGTGACTAGCTTGCTGACTTCATTCATACCCTCTTCATTTGGCATAATCTAAAAGCAATGATATGGCACAAAGCAAGGTTATACTGCAGAGGAGTGAAAATGGGTTAGCGTGCAAGCATATTATCAGCTTTAATAAGCAGTGTAAGACCAATGATAAGGTCAGGTGGTCCCTACTTATGCTCTTTATGTACAAATATTTTTCCCTGCATGTTATAATATGGACTGATGGCCCCCCAGTAACATAAAGAAAGACTACTTTGCATCATTATAATACAGAGCTGTGAAACCTGTAGACCAGGGCTCCAAATGGGTTCTAAAACCAAATATCAAGGTCCCCAGTTTATCAATTTATTACTGTTAACGTGGATATGTCAGTTATTTGTAGAAGTGAAGGTCCTGGTTAATACCAGGCACTACAAGATACTTGGGATTACCACTGTCATTCAAAAATACTCTGGGGTTAATTTACCAGTAAGGATGAGCTCCGGCGTGTTCGCACACTCCACGTGCTGAGCCCACCAGGAAGTCGGCACGGCGCCAATCACAGGCAGTGAGACATTTCCCAATCTCTGCAGCCGCACATCGGGAACATGGAGTGTGCAAACACGCCGGAGCTCAGCCTTATTTACCAGTAGAGCATGTGCATTTTGTAAATTGAATTTTCACTTAGCTTACTGTGGTACAGTGATACTCACTTTTGAATACACAATCATGTGCAAGGAAAATAAAAAAAATTGGATTTTTGCTAATGCATAACTGGAAGGCTACAATGCGTGCAAAGCAGGGGTGGTGGCAGAGGTGGGAATGGAGGAAATTATACAGAAAAATTATGAAGGAAAGAGACCTGGGGCTAATTAGAAAAGTCTACTACTAAAAAAATACAACTTACGCCGCGTACACACGGTTGGACTTTTCGGCTACAAAAGTCCGACAGCCTGTCTGACAGACTTTCGACGGACTTTTGGCGGACTTGCCTACATACGATCACACAAAAGTCCGACGGATTCGTACGTGATGACGTACACCGGACTAAAATAAGGAAGTTGATAGCCAGTAGCCAATAGCTGCCCTAGCATGGGTTTTTGTCCGTCGGACTAGCACACAGACGAGTGGATTTCTGGGTCCGGCGGAGTTACGATGTAAAGATTTGAAGCATGTTTCAAATCTAAAGTCCGTCAGATTTGCGGCTGGAAAAGTCCGCTGAAAGTCCGGGGAAGCCCCCACACGATCGGATTGTCAGCCGTATTTTGTCCGTCGGCGTCCGTCGGACTTTTGTAGATGAAAAGTCTGACCGTGTGTATGCGGCATTAGACTTATTTCTCTTGATTTTACTAAAGCTTAAAGAAATGGAGAAAAGTGTCCACAATGCATTCTATGTGGGGAATTTCATTGTAATGAAAGCCTTAAAATGAAACAGGAATTCCAGGTAGGGTGGTGACATCACGCTCTCTATTTTGTCCAATCAGAGAATGCTTTGCATTCGTTCAGCAAATGCAAAGTGTTCTCTGAATAAAGCTTGTGCCTAGCGCCCTCCTGTGTTCACAATGCAGCAGGCAGCCACTCAACATGGGACCCAGAAGCAAATGGAGATCACTTCACTTTGCTGCACTACCTTAGTGATTTCCAGCTTTCTGGAACATCGGTCTGGTATTATTATACATATTTACTTCGAAGCTGAAGCAATGTAACTATGTATAAAATATCCATACCTGGAATTCCACTTTACCAAACTAAAAATTCTGCCCTGAGCATTGAAACAAACCCATTGAATTTTTATTGGTAGGGCAAAAAGCATTAAAAACAGTGTTTTAAACACAGATGGGTAAGTTGATTGAGACAGAATCAGCTTGTAAGGCAGTAGCTGTGGGTAGATAGATAGCATCATACCACTAGTATAGGTAATGTCCTACAGTGCTTCTCATGTGCAATCCTTGACGCCGCCTTGTTATATATTGAATACAGAGCTGCATGAATTTGTGCTGTGAGATAAGGCAGGTTAAGTGACGCCTTATCATGTGTTGCATTAAGGCAGTCAATTGAAATAAATGGGCTGCCAATGCACCTAAACATCCTAAAAATCGTATGTGCCACAGCATTTTTAACACACCACAAGACACTATAATGCATTGCCATGCTGAGATGCATGCATGTTGCCTTAATGAGCTCGGGTACTATTCAATATGAATGGCACCACAATGCGTCAAAGTATGTAACGCATTCCTGCAACGTATGTAAATAGCTCTTTACTATTTCTGTGTTTTTATTATACAGCCTTTTTTTTTTTTTTTTTTTTGTAAGGATTTGCAAACATTTTAATAAAAATTCTTTCTTGGGTCCCACAGTAACAACTTTCTTATTTGGATCCTCAAATTAAGAAGTTTAAGAATCCCTGCACTAAACTAAGTAAAAATTCACTATGCAAAATTGAAAACCACTTTGCAAAGTGAACTCAGTCTACCCCTTTAATAAATTAACCCCGCTGTGTACATCTCTGAAAGTAGTTTTTACTACTAGCTGCCTTTCCTTTTTTCTACGAAATGAACACTGCATGAAAATACACGTTCTAAAAGAGTTTCATGGCAGGGCCCCTAAAAATGTGTGTAAAATGCACATAAAAATACAACACAGAAAACTGCAATCTACTGAGGGGGCTTTAGCTTGTAATTTGTAAGAGCTATAGTGTACAGCAAGGAACAGTTGAGGAGGGAACAACACCCCTGCACCCCTGGGTGCCATGGTGAAAGCTTAGGAACAGCAAGATGCAGATACAATTACAGGTGCTGAAGAAGGTGAATGCAAAAGAGCAAAAAGGTGACTTCATAAAGTAGAAAATAAAAGAAATAAGAGAAAATAAGAAGAAAATAAAAGAATATGATTTTTAAAGCGACTCTATACTTACCTTTAGGTACAAATGAACTAGCAATTCAACGCTAGCTAACATGCTTTAATAATTCTGCCATGCTCCTATTGGGATCCACAAAAACCCAGGGTGCTCTATTATGCAAATCTTGACTTGACTTCTGGTTTCCCTCTTTCTTCTTCAGTTGAATGAATAATCAGTGTCTGCCTTCTTTATCAAAAGTTCTGCTTGGAAGGTAGAGAGGGATGAAGCTAAACATCCACTTTCTAAATTGAGATTCTGACATATGACCCTGAGAATGTATCATTGGCTGGAGTTCCAGTCTGTCACTGAAGACTGTTAATCTAAAAATATCATCATTAGGATGATGAAAATAAAGATATCCCCTAAGGGTGGGACTTTGAAGGCACAGAATGTAATAACAATTTTCTAAAA
Organism: Lithobates clamitans; assembly: GCA_037952925.1. Lineage (NCBI taxonomy): Eukaryota > Metazoa > Chordata > Amphibia > Anura > Ranidae > Lithobates > Lithobates clamitans. The sequence continues at coordinate 3,528,097 of JBBGZY010000138.1, read as the reverse complement.
ATTGAATTTTAATGAAAAAAAGAAAAGTATAGTACAAAATTGAATACAATACGTATAAAAAACAGTTAGAACTAGAGATACTAAACTAACATGTAGCAAACAACAGCATTATATCATGTATGTGAAATGACATGAAACAAAAAATTTTGGCAATGGGTATAGTAGGTTGCATATACTAATGCATATACTAATGCAACCTACTATACCCATTAACAACATTTTTTGTTTCATGTCATTTCACATACATGATATAATGCTGTCGCTACATTTTAGTTTAGTATCTCTAGTTCTAACTGTTTTTATACGTATTGTATTTAATTTTGTATTATACTTTTCTTTTTTTATTAAAATTACATTTTTAGAAAATTGTTATATTCTGTGCCTTTAAAGTCCCACCCTTGGGGGATATCTTTATTTTCATATAATAGAGGGATGTTGGCAGTTTCTTAGCAGATTAATATTATCTCCTTATTATTCATATTCATCATTAGGATGATGGCCACATATTTTAGTTATTTTATCATTTATTATGACATAGATAATCCAGAAAAGCATGCAGCGCTCCATTTTTTTTTTGCTGGATTGTCTGTTGGTAAACGGGAAGATCCAGGGATGTGTATGTACATACGTATATGCACTGCAAAGTCAGAGCTGTGATCCCAAAAGAAGTCACCAGACATCATATTACCTTGAGGAACAAAGAAGTTTGAATGGTTTAAATATCTGCAAGTCATGAGTGTGAAGATATTCTGTTCTATTCTGTCTCTTTCCTTAGAGAAAAGAGACAATCATCTGGTCCGATTCACCAGAAGCAGACTGTGTGTTAAGTTAAAGTGGACCTATAGCCCTTTTTAATGCATTATAGGTATACATATGAAAGAAAAAAAGTCTGTCTAATTGAAAATAATAGGCTTTCTGAAACCTCTAATGATGTCAAACACCCACAAAGCACTAGCTAGTCAAAGACCATGCCATCCTTGTTCGGGCTGTATGGATGACACGATGGAGCTCAGAGACTAATAGCAAGAAAGAAAAAGCCTGTATATGTGATACTTTTCTCTTGTCTGTTGTTGAGGGAATACCATTCTTTTTCCCCTTTCAGTATAAGCCCTCATGCACACAGGCTGTTAAAAAAACGTTATGAAAACGCCAGTATCTTTGCAGTGATTTTTTAAAACTTTTTTCAGCTTTTTTCAGCGTTTTTGCAATAGCGTTTTTGAGCGTTAGCGTTTTTTGAGCGTTTTTTTTTTTTTCAAATTTTTTTTTTCTTTTTTTTTTTCAATGGATCAAAAACGCTAAAAAATGTTGGTGAATGACGTTTTTGAGCGTTTTTCAGCGTTAGAGCGTTTTTACAGCTGAAAAACGTCTTTCAGAACCCACTGGTCCTGGGTTTTTTTTACAGCTTAAAAACGCCTATGCCACTTGCAGCTCAAAAACGCCTAGGTGGGCATGAAGCCATAGACTAACATAGACAGGCCTTTTTAAGCTGCAAAAAAAGCTCAAAAAAGCAGCTGTAAAAACGTCCGTGTGCATGAGGACTAAAGGTTTTGAATGTTTACAGTTAAAGTGACTCTGTCACTTTATGACAATGGTTACTGCCACTGCTGACGTCTCCATTAGCTCCAAAGATGTCATGCTGATGCTTTGCCTTCAATGCTTTCTGAGTCTCTGGTCTAACAAATATAAAGAAAAGTAACTCTGAAACTTTCTGCAGCCTGTCAAAAGCCAATGCGTTTGCAACCGAAAGGGGATGAGCGCTGTAGCGGCTGGTACTTAGGGCCCTACGCGTTCAGTAATGTATGCCTGGAACACAGGTATACTGTACCTCCCAGGGACTCTAATATGCTAAGGCTGGACACACACACAGGATAAATGCCTAGTATGCAAATATCTTTTACAGAGACTTCTTAAAAAGTTTATATTGAAAGCTAAAAAAATTACAGATTATCTGTAACTTGCAGAGATACAGTGGGGACGGAAAGTATTCAGACCCCCTTAAATTTTTCACTCTTTGTTATATTGCAGCCATTTGCTAAAATCATTTAAGTTCATTTTTTTCCTCATTAATGTACACACAGCACCCCATATTGACAGAAAAACACAGAATTGTTGACATTTTTGCAGATTTATTAAAAAAGAAAAACTGAAATATCACATGGTCCTAAGTATTCAGAACCTTTGCTTACACTCATATATTTAACTCAGGTGCTGTCCATTTCTTCTGATAACCCTTGAGATGGTTCTACACCTTCATTTGAGTCCAGCTGTGTTTGATTAGGAAAGCCACACACCTGTCTATATAAGACCTTACAGCTCACAGTGCATGTCAGAGCAAATGAGAATCATGAGGTCAAAGGAACTGTCTGAAGAGCTCAGAGACAGAATTGTGGCAAGGCACAGATCTGGCCAAGGTTACAAAAACATTTCTGCTGCACTTAAGGTTCCTAAGAGCACAATGGCCTCCATAATCCTTAAATGGAAGATGTTTGGGACGACCAGAACCCTTCCTAGAGCTGGCCATCCGGCCAAACTGAGCTATCGGGGGAGAAGAGCCTTGGTGAGAGAGGTAAAGAAGAACCCAAAGATCACTGTGGCTGAGCTCCAGAGATGCAGTCCGGAGATGGGAGAAAGTTGTAGAAAGTCAACCATCACTGCAGTGCAAGACACATGAAAGCCCGCATGGAGTTAGCTAAAAAACACCTGAAGGACTCCAAGATGGTGAGAAATAAGATTCTTTGGTCTGATGAGACCAAGATAGAACTTTTTGGCCTTAATTCTAAGCAGTATGTGTGGAGAAAACCAGGCACTGCTCATCACCTGTCAATACAGTCCCAACGGTGAAGCATGGTGGTGGCAGCATCATGCTGTGGGGGTATTACAGGGATATCCTGGACGAAAACCTTCTCAAGAGTGCTCAGGACCTCAGACTGGGCCAAATGTTTACCTTCCAATAAGACAATGACCCTAAGAACACAGCTAAAATAATGAAGGAGTGGCTTCACAACAACTCCGTGACTGTCCTTGAATGGCCCAGCCAGAGCCCTGACTTAAATCCAATTAAGCATCTCTGGAGAGACCTAAAAATGGCTGACAACCAACATTTACCATCCTACCTGACAGAACTGGAGAGGATCTGCAAGGAGGAATGGCAGAGGATCCTCAAATCCAGGTGTGAAAACTTGTTGCATCTTTCCCAAAAAGACTCATGGCTGTATTAGATCAAAAGGGTGCTTCTACTAAATACTGAGCAAAGGGTCTGAATACTTAGGACCATGTGATATTTCAGTTTTTCTTTTTTAATAAATCTGCAAAAATGTCAACAATTCTGTGTTTTTCTGTCAATATGGGGTGCTGTGTGTACATTAATGAGGAAAAAAAATGAACTGAAATGATTTTAGCAAATGGCTGCAATATAACAAAGAGTGAAAAATGTAAGGGGGTCTGAATACTTTCCGTCACCACTGTATACTGGTAAACAATGAGAAGACTGTTATTGTATTTGTGACCCCAAAAAGTATATGCAATAAATTGCTTCACTGTACTACATGCTTGTGAAATAGCTGATCTCACACTTTACACAACTTCCCATTTCATTTTTTTTTATCTGATGTTATTTTCCTTTACAGTTGTTACCCTTTTATATTCTATTATGATGGTAGGAAACAAAAAAAAGCAAGACTACTACATCTTTTGTGAAGCAGAACTGTAGAATCCATGGTAATTCTGAAGAATTTTAGCAGCGCCCAATCCCAAATCAGAAATACAACTGTACATATTATCAAACCCTAATGCTACCCATGTGGTAAAAGTTACTTTTTTCTCCAGACTATTTTGTTGCAGTCCTTCAAAATACTACACTGCGTTCATTATTTGCATGTGTGTACAGAATTATTTGTCCAGATTTACACTTTAATAAACATTGAAAAAGACCCAATATCCGACTTTCTCAACAGGGTTCTGTGAAACTCTAGGGTTCCTCTAGACCAGGGATCTCCAAACTACGGCCCACCAGCTGTTGCCGAACTACACGTCCCATGAGGCATTGTAAAACTCTGACATCCGCTGGCATGACTAGGCATGATGTGAATTGTAGTTCCTGAACAACTGGAGGACCATAGTTTGGAGACCCTTGCTCTAGACGTAGAGCACATATGTCAAACACAAGGCCCTCTCACCCAGTTTTGCAGCCGGATCGTGACGAAACTCTATTCTGCCACCACTGGCTCTCACCTTCAACTCCTGCTCCCTGTTGTCACTTGTAAACACAGAAGCCTTCTGTGTTTACAAGGGACGGCTTTGCTTTCAGCGGCTTCCACGTGTAACAGTTCCATTATGATAGGGGACAACTCTCCTGAATGTGAGAACAAGAATGATCTCCCTAAGGCCTCATGCACACTGAATGTTTTTACAGCTGCTGTTTTCGGCTTTAAGCGTTTTTTTTTTCTGCAGCCAGTAAACTCCCCAGCATGTTATCCTATGTATCCATGCACATGCACACATAGGCTGTTATCAGCAGTTTTTGGCAGGGGTGTTTTCTGTCTGGAACTAGATCTGCCTACATAGGGAGAGGTAGGAATGACTAGAGATGCAGAAAGCTTTGGGGAGGGGGGTGGCGGTATTGCACACTGTGCATAGTGCAGACATAAACCCTGCACCCTAAACTTTGTACACTACACACCCCTGAACTCTGCACTCAGCGCACCAGTAGACCCTGCACTCTGTACATAGCACACCCTAAACCCTGCACTTTGTACACAGCGCACCCTGAACTCTGCACTCTGTATGTAGCGCACTTCTAAATCCTGCATTCTCTACATAGCACACCCCTGCACTCTGTACATAACACACTCCTGAGCTCTGTACATAACGTAATCCTAAACTCTGCACTCTGTATGTAGTGCACCCCAGATACACCTGGCCCTTTGAGGGCAACCATGCTGCTGATGGGCCTGTGATGAAATTGATTTTAACACCCATGCTCTAGAGGTTGCTAGGTATTCCTTAAAGTAGTTGTAAACCTCTGAAATGAAAAATGAATAAAGAACAACCTTCTATAATGTGTACTTGCTCAATCCAAAGCACTAAGTGTGATTTCTGTCTTCTGTCTTGTTCCTCTGCTATAAGCAAGAGTCATTTCTGACAGGCTGTGCTGACTACAAGTAATTAAGGGGGACAGGGAAGGGGTTCTCTAGCACACAGTAGGTGTGTAATAGCCTCAGCTGTGCATGTTTTCCTAGGAGATTGTGTAGAGGGAGTGTGCTCATTCCCTCCACTCAAGTTTCACATACTGTAACACTCAGCTGAGCTGTTCAGTGGGTGACCTCAGACCTCAGCCTCTGAAAGCTCGGCAAAGCTGTTTACATTCTGCACTTTAAATGGTTGTAGAGAAGAGATGGCTGCCGATAAACAGGTAACATACATACATACAAAACAACTTATGTAGTAGGATTTGTTTAATCAGTGTACTTTAGGCAATGAGCAGGGGTGGATTGTTCTGCTGACTGACTGTGCCTTCATAGACCCGGCACCATTCGGCAGAACCAGGGGCGTGGAACCAGTAGAGCGTTATCTCTTAGTTAAGAAACCTTGACACCAATGATCTTTCACCCACTCTTAACAAAGAAAGGGGCTCCTTTCTCCTTGAATACCAATGTATAGGGGCTCTTCTACCAATGTAAAAGGACATTTCTTTCCCGACCATCACTGTAAAGGTTGCATTCTAATTTCCACTGTCTGCTTTTTTTGGGATAATTATTATTAAAGTACTACTAAAAATAATTTTGTTGTATAGTGCAGTTGCTGTATAGTAGAGTGTTAAAAATCCACATCCCTTATTCTTCTATATATATTTTACCATACTTATTTTTTGGACGCACTAATGTACCATGATTTGAAGATAAAACATTTTAGCCAGGGTTTATTGACACCAGACAATAGTTTCAATGGTCTAAACATGGTACGCAGGTTGGGAAAAGTTGCTGTATTGGTTAATATATGCTTTAATATGTTTATCAAATATTTATAGGAAAATATTTAAAAATGGCGCTATGTGTAGTTTTAATTGTTTAAAATGATATTAAACTCTTAGATTGTAAGTTCTAAGGAGCAGGGCTCTCTGATTCCTAGTGTAATAAAATGTACTATATTTGTACTGTCTACACTCAAGTTGTAAAGCGCTGCATAAACTGTTGGCGCTATAAAAATCCCGAATAATAATAATAATAATAATAATAATAATAATAAATAAACCTTTGGAGCTTTGTTTGTTTTTAAATAACAAGCATGTCATACTTTCATGCTCTGTTTAATGGTTTTGCACAGAGCAGTCTCAATCTTCATCTACTCGGATCGCCTGCCGCCACTCCTGGCACCTCCCTCCTTCCAAAGACCCCCCCAGTATGCCGCTTCCTAAGGGGGTACCAATGGGGGCCCACTCCCAAGCCCCGCTGGCAGTGTCCATTGACACAGCCAGTGGGGCTTTGCCCAACCCCCTGTTCCTTCATCATTGGATTTGATTGACAGCAGCAGGAGCAGCTAAAACTAGCAGCGCTTTACCACTAACGCGGCCCGCGGCTCAGTGTGAAAGGGCTCTTATACAGGATTTATATAGTGCCAACAGTTTGCGCAGCACTTTACAATATAAAGGGGACAGTACAATTAGAATACAGTTCAGTGTACAAGGAATAGAAGGGCCCTGCTCATTGAGCTTACAATCTAAAGGGAGGGGGAGGTGGTACAAAAAGGAGGGGGAGATGGTACAAAAGCTGTAATAGCTGCAGGGCATGATCTGATGGAGGTGACTTAAATAGTTTTTAGATGGAGGTGGGGTAGGCTTCCCTAAATAAATGAGTTTTCAAGGAGTTTGGGGGTGACCTGACATACTGGAATAGGGAGCTCCAGAGGATGTAAGAGGGTCTGGAGAGGTCCTGAAGGCAAGCATGGGAGGTGGTAACGAGGGAGCGAGAGAGCAGAATGTCTTGGGAGTAGCAGAGAGGATGATTTGGGTGATATCTGCAGATGAGGTTGGTGATGTAGCAGGGGGGTGATGTTGTGGATGGCTTTGTATGTTGTGGTTAGTATTTTGAATTTTATACATCGGGCTAGTGGAAGCCAGTGGAGAGATTGGCAGGGTGTGCAGCAGTCAATGATCAGTTTGTAAGGTGTATAGATCTATCAGAGGCCGGTTAATGACTGCAATCCTTACACAAACTGGAGAAAAAAAAAGAATACAGTGCACTTAAGCTCATACATTCAGCCATTGGGAGAAATGTAAAACTCTGGGTGGATGAGCATGTGACTCAAGTTTCTTCTCCCAGATAACATTGATTGGCCATGATTGGCCCAGCACTGTCATATTAGGGGGGTTCGGAGTCCATAGAACTGTGTAAGCCCAGACAAGTCAGTTTAGGTGTCACACAGGGTTTTCTGTTCCTTGCCCTGGTGGCTGAATGGAGTGGTATGGGAACAAAAAAGGGGAGTATATTCTGCTGGGGAAGTTAAAGAGACACTGTCACCAAGCCCATGCAGGGCTAAGTGACAGTGTTTCTGCAAAGTGCACCCTCTTATATTCAACTTTGCCAGTGCTCCCCTTATGATCCTTCCTCCATCACAGTTAAGGACACTACCAGGTGCTTCCGAGTATGGAAGAGCAGGTGACCTCCCCTGTGACAGTGCTTGGGCCTAACAGTCAATCACTAGGCCCCAGTGCGGTCATATATCCCAAAGAATGATATTACTGCTCACCCTGGTCGATGGCAATAGTGATTTCAGTGAAGGCTGTGAGAGAGGAAAGAGCAGAGAGGGACTGAAAGTGAGGTGGCTCTACAAAGACAGTGGTCCCTTTACCATGAATGACCAGGTGACAATGTCTCTAGATGACCCTCTTACTTTTCCCTGTATGTGAAAAGAAAAGGATCACTTTACCATATATAAAGTTCCTCATGGACTACTAATTTTGCTGAATTGTATATCTATCCTATCATAGTTACATTGCTGATACAGTTGTAATTTAAAGTTAACAAACTACAGATTGATTTTAGTGTGCTTACCAATCCTAGGTGTCCCAAAAACCAATTTCGTCTTGGAGGCTCTGGGAAACAGCGTAATCTTTGAGCATTGGTGATATACGCATTCACAGACAGAACCACCTTTAGGCAAGTCCGAAGGACAACAACAACAGAGAAGAGAAACAATGCAGTGACAGCATAGATTCTGAATGTCGTGTGCTCCAGGTTTAGTGCATCCAGCAAATGATCCACTAAGGGCAACATTCTATGGAAAAGGGAGAGAAATAAAAAAGATTCACCACCACTATGCTACAAATTTCAGAGCAAATCACACAGTACAATTTCTTTCAAGCTAAAGTGTATATAAACTGTAACAATGAGGTTCTTTTATTTGCTTTCTTTTAGTTGGTTAAATATACCATTGAGGCTCGGTTCACACTGGTGAGATGCGAGAACCCTGCAAATCCAGTGCGGGTTCCCGCATCGCACCTGAATTGCACAGTGGTTCACACTGAGATCTGCAAACCACTGGGGTCTCAATGTAAAGTTAACGACACCCCCCAGATCAGTTCGCAGATCACAGTGTGAACTGTGAAATAGTGCAGGAATCTGATCTCATGGGTGTGAACACCCATGCGATCCGATTCCAGTGCAGACCAAAAGGAGGGTCCTGCACCATTTTGGTGCGAATGAGATGCGATTTCAGCCATAGTTTGTATGGCTGAAATCACATCACACAGGCATTGCAGTGCGAATCACGTGCGATGTCTGGCATCACACTAGTATGTACCGAGCCTGAAAGTGTTTTGTTGAATAGTGTAAAAATATTCCTGTTGAACCTGCAAGACATCAATTGATCTGATCTTGATACTGTGCCTCTGGTGACTATTATCATGTTAGCACGCTTGACAACTCTCTCCATAGACAACAAAACACTTTCCATCTATGATAAGGAGAAGAGGAGATGAGAAGGTGTTTTGTAGTCCTGTCCTAGAGTGACAATGCTGCTCCTTCATAGATACAGTAGGGTGAGTGAGCGCTGTCTCCCTAGGACATATTCATATTATTGCCTTATGTCAATTAAAATGAATATTACATAAAATAATCATCATGCCCACTGCTTTTTCTCCACAAGTGGTGGAGAAAGTATTACAGTCTGTGCATTATTCTATTTACTTTACAGAAGGTCTGTAACCACTACATCTGCTCGATCTACCATGTGTAAAACATATTTATTATTAAAAGCAAATTATTAAATGTCATTGTATGGACATACAAAAAACACCAACCATTTATAGTCACCTAGGTGGATGCAGCATCGATCTGATGCTTCATCTGTCCCCTGCCGGTGTTCTATCGAGAAATGCCCGCCATCAAAAAATGCCTCCCTTGGGTCTGCGCATGCTCAGTACACAACGTCACTCCAGCAGATATGTTGACCAACTGGCGCGACCTGCACATAGCGCATGTACAGATCGTCCGCAGCATTATCCGACGCTATGCAAACAGCGGAGAGAGAATGTAATTGTCAGATTATGCCCCGCTACTGCGGGGCGTGTTTTGTGTGTGTTGCAGGGCATCTTTAGTGTGTTGAACGGGGGGGGGGGGGGGGGGGGTGGCTGTGTCTAAGGTCGTATTGCAACACACACAAAACCTGCCGTTCAACACACTGAAGACAACCTGCAACACACACAAAACACGGCCAGCAGCAGCTGGGCATAATCTGACATAATCTGACATTATGCTCTCCCTCCTCTGTTTGCATAGCAGTGGATAATGGCATTAATCATATGCGCATGCGCTATGTTCAGGTTGTGCCAGCTGATCAACGTATCAGCTGAAGTGATGTTCCCTACAGCGCATGCACAGACCCATCAGAGGCTTTTTTCGATGGGAGGCACTATTCAACAGAACTCTGCACTGTAGTGAGAACTGAACATCTCTGATTGTACAGTTCTTTCCATCTGCTCTGGGCAGAGAGCTGTGACTGTCAGCCACTGGCTCTCTGCTCTGCCTCTGCAGCGTTCACTGGAGCGCTGAGCTGTGCAGGGGGCAGGAGGGGCTGGCTCAGGCTCTCAGTGGATCGCTGAGAGGCTAAGCCAGCTGCTGGTCCAGATATTTGGGTGGATCCTGACCGTATGGTTGGGATCTTTCCCAAGCCTGAACTGGCTTAGTGACAGCAGCTTATAGCGGACTTTAGCCCGCTGTCGGCTGAAAACAGGTCACAGGAGTGCAGAACTCCTGTAACCTACTGGAGAAGTAGGGCCAAAATAGCTTTGGCTATACTTCTCATTTAAGGCAAACACTATGACCTTTTTCTTAGCTGCTTGGATTCATACACCTGCAACAAACACTGCAAACTAAATATTGTTACTGCCTAATGTAATGTAACTCTGTTTCCAAGTTTGTCTCTATTCTAAACATTTTGCAGACTTCCGTTGATCTCTAGTAGACATCTCCACTGACTTGCACAAAAATAACCACTTCTGCAAAGCAGGGTTTAGTTAGCTCTTAGACCTTGTTTACACCAGGTGTATTAAAGTGTATGCCCTTGGAGGGCCATGTTTGCCGGCACGGGGATGCACAAGCGTTCCGTACTTACCGGTGCCAACACTCCCATTGATGTCAATGGGACGCAGCAGCTGCATGGGCACAGATGCTGCTCCCAATGTTTCATCCGTGCGGGTGCGTATGTCAGATTGGGAGCAGCATCTGTGTTTTAACTATAAAAAAATAGAAAAACAAAGAAATACAAAAGGTTTCTTAGTTGCATAGCCCTTTTCTTCTGGACTTGAATAAAGTAATGCCCCAACAGGTTATTTAACAAGAAAAACTATTTTCCAAGTACAACCCCAATTCTAAAAATGATGGGATGCTGTGTAAAAAAAACAGAATGCAATGATTCAAATCTCATAAATCCATATGTTATTTGCAATAGAAAACATATCACATGTTTAAACTGAGAATATGTACCATTTTAGGGGAAAAAAAGGTAATTTTGAAATTAGTGGCAGAAACACTTCTCAAAAAAGTTGCTACAGGGCAACAAAAAGCTGGAAAAGTAGGTGGTACTAACAAGATGGACCTCAGATGGACATCACTGCATGGGTTCAGGGATACTTCCATTAAATCACTGTCTGTGAACACAGTCTGCTGTGCCAATAAAAACACAAGTTAACCTCCATAATGCAAAGAGGAAGCCATATCATACTGTATATCATATTCAGAAAACAGGGTGGAGAGCTAAAATGACACATTGTAGAGCTCAATGAAAAGAGCTCTGAGAGCTGACGCACCTTCCTTCACACAGCATGCAAGAACAGAGCTGAGGCTGTCAAACTCAGGCTGTGTGCTGGAGGTCCCTCCCCTGTCACTTTTTTTTCTCTTGATGTCAGGAAAAGTTGTCAGAAGTGATTAATGCTATTAGCAGAGGAACAAAGTAGCAGGAAGAAACATCGCTTGGGGTTGATTTACTAAAACTGTAAATCTGGTGCAGCCAATCAGCTTCTAACTTTAGCTTGTTCAATTATGCTTTCACAAAAATGTGGAAGTTGATTGTTTTTTTTTTTTTTGCAGAGCAGCACCATAATTTGCACTCTCCAGTTTTAGTAAATCAACCTCTTAGTGCTCTTAATGAAGACAAGCACACACTATAGAGGGAACCGTTTTGTTCATATTTTATGTTTGAGGCTTACAACCACTTTAAAATGTCTGTTGCAAAGTAGAAAACAGTTCTGGGGTTAGACTAATGGAAATTTTATATTTTGGCAACCATGGGTACCACATCCTTGAGACTAAAGAGGAAGGGACTTTGTGGCTTATTATCAGTGCTCATTTCAAAAGCCTGCATCTCTGATGGTATGGGGGTGCATTAGTGCGCATGGAATAGGCAGCTTGCACATCTGGAAAACACCATCAATGCTAAAAGATGTATCAAGGTTTTAAAGAGATAGTAAACCACTGTGTGTGTGTTTTTTTTTTTCGGACCTGCAAGGTAAAGACACAATGTGCTAGTATGCATCGCATACTAACACATTATGTTAAGTTTACCTTAGAACGAAGCCCTTCCAGTGGCCAGCTATCAACGCTGACAAGGCTTCCACCTTCACCCGTCTTTCTTCTGGGTTCGCCGACTCTGGCTGTGAGAGTGGCCGGAGCCACGATGACATCACTCCCGCGTATATGCATGGGAGCGTCCGTCTATGGTACAGGACTCTGAAGGAACGGCCCGGGCGCCGTTGCTTCAGAGCTCATGCGCTAGTGACGTAACTGGCAGCATGTACAGTAAATATCTCCTAAACTGTGCACGTTTAGGAGGAAATATTTACCGTACCCATAGGTAACCCTTATTATAGGCTTACGTACAGTATCTCATAAAAGTTAATACACCTCTCACATTTTGTAAATATTTTATTCTATCTTTTCATGTGACAACACTGAAGAAATGACACTTTACTACAATGTAAAGTAGTGAGTGTACAGCTTGTATAACAGTGTAAATTTGCTGTCCCCTCAAAATAACTCAACACACAGCCATTAATGTCTAAACCGCTGGCAACAAAAGTGAGTACACCCCTAAGTGAAAATGTCCAAATTGGGCCCAATTAGCCATTTTCCCTCCCCGGTGTCATGTGACTCGTTAGTGTTACAAGGCCTCAGGTGTAAATGGGGAGCAGGCGTGTAAAATTTGGTGTTATCGCTCTCACTCTCTCATACTTGTCACTGCAAGTTCAACATGGCACCTCATGGCAAAGAACTCTCTGAGAATCTAAAAAAAAAGAATTGTTGCTCTACATAAAGATGGCCTAGGCTATAAGAAGATTGCCAAGACCCTGAGCTGCAGCACGGTGGCCAAGACCATACAGCGGTTTTACAGGACACAATCCACTCAGAATAGACCTTGCCATAGTCGACCAAAAAAGTTGAGTGCACGTGCTCAGCATCATATCCAGAGGTTGTCTTTGGGAAATAGATGTATGAGTGCTGCCAGCATTGTTGCAGAGGTAGTATTCCAACATGATAACGACCCCAAATACACCTCCAAGACGACCACTGCCTTGCTAAAGAAGCTGAAGGTAAAGGTGATGGACTGGCCAAGCATGTCTCCAGACCTAAACTCTATTGAGCATCTGTGGGGCATCCTCAAACGGAAGGAGGAGGAGCGCAAGGTCTCTAACATTCACCAGCTCTGTGATGTCGTCATGGAGGAGTGGAAGAGGACTCCAGTGGCAACCTGTGAAGCTCTGGTGAACTCCATGCCCAGGAGGGTTAAGGCAGTGCTGGAAAATAATGGTGGCCACACAAAATATTGACACTTTGGGCCCAATTTGGACATTTTCACTTAGGGGTGTACTCACTTATGTTGTCAGCGGTTTACACATTAATGGCTGTGTATTGAGTAATTTTGAGGGGACAGCAAATTTACACTGTTATACAAGCTGTACACTCACCACAAAAAAACTATTTTGAAAAAAAAAAACAATATTTTTTACATTTTGCTATAAAACATATCCAATAAAAAAATTTAAAAAATCAAATTTTTTCATGAATTTAGGCCAATACGTATTCTGCTACATATTTTTGGTAAAAAAAATTCCCAATAAGCATATATTGATTGGTTTGCGTTAAAGTTATAGCGTCTAAAATCTATCGGATTGATTTAGAAACTTTAAATTTTTTATATTTTTTACTACTAATAGCAGCAATTTTTTTGTGGGACTGCGACATTGCGGCGGAGAAATCTGGCACTAATGACACTTTTTGGGGACCAGTGACATCATTACAGTGATCAATAATACAAAAAAATGCACTGTCACTGTATAAATGACACTGGCAGGGAAGGGGTTAACTTCAGGGGCAATCAAAGGGTTAAATGTGTTCCCTATGTGTGCTTTCTAACTGTAGGGGGAGTGCTTTGACTAAAGGAAAACAGAGATCTGTGTTACTGCCTAGCAGAAACATGAGATCTCCATTTTCCTCTCTGGCAGAAAGGCGGTCTGCCTTGTTTACATAAGCAGACCACCAATCTGCCTCTCTACGAACAATCGTGCGCCCCAGAGCCCACGAAGATGATCACGTACAAATACGTGATTTTTCGCTTAAGGGCCACCCTGCCATAGTACATGTACATGGGGCGGTCCCTAATCGGTTAAATGTAGCCTGTGACACTAAGTAGGAGTACAGGCATTAAAAGGTTTAGCCATACTTCTTTTAACCCTTTTGCTGCCAACAATGTAGAAACTACTATAGTAGCAGTGGGGGCTTTGCACAAACTCCCAACGACTACAGCTGCTGAGACTTTTTGTATATTAGATTGATAAGACAACTGCCAGCTGTCAGATGCAAGCAATCTGGCATCTGGGTAACCGCTTCCACAGATTTGGGTAAAGGCACAACCCCCCACCTGGACAACTGATTGTAAACCAAAGCATGCTGGCATTATAAAAAAGAAAAAAAAACTGCATTGGGGTCCCCCCAAACCATAACAAGTCCTGTGGGCCCCCACCCCAAAATTTATACCAGACCCTTACCTAAGCATGTGGGCCAGGAAAGGGGGGTGAGCGAACCATAACCCTGAACCATACCAAGCCACATGCCCTCAACATGGTGGGGGATGCATTGGGGCAGGGGGGACATTGTACCCCCTACTCATTCAAAAACAAAAGTGTCAAAAATTCATAAAAACACAGAGTTGTTGACAATTCCTTTATTACAAAAAACAAAAACAATGCCCCTAAAGTAAATTGTGCATCAATAACGATGAATAGCGACTACCTGCTCCCACTATCTGACAACTTTGCCATCTGACAGTTCCTAAATAACTAAGGGGCAGTGCCACCTGATAATGTAACCAGTTGACCCTGCCCCCTTGTGATGTCATCGACCTGGGGCATATCATCAGGTGACCCTGCCCCTTAGTTGTTTAAGAACTGTCAGATGGTGGGAGCCTTTGTTGCTACCCTGCCCCAAAGCACCACTCCCATGTCGAGGGCATGTGGCCTTGTATGGCTCAGGGCTGTTGGGCTGCATGCTCAGAGAAGGGTCTGGTATGGATTTTGGGGGGACCACACAACATTTTTTTTTAATGTTTGGCGTGGGCCCCCCTTAAAGTCTGTACCAAACCTGAATGGCCTGGTATGGATTGGAGGGGGCCCCCATGCAGTTTTTTTTTCAACTTTTTTTAATGCTGGCATTCTTTCATTTACATTCAGCTGTCAGAGGGGAATCGCACTGATAGCTGAGTAGTCATTGGTTGTTAGGGATGCGGTGACCGCCCGTTGCTTTACAAACAGCTATTCATTGTTTTTTAAGTACAAAAAAAAAAAGAAAATGTGAAACGCATCAAAAAACGCAACACTTGTGTGAACCTTGCCTTCAAACAGAGATAACCGGGACGCCAAAGCCATTGTTACTCTGCATTACTCTACATTAAGGCTGAACTCCAGGAATTATCTTTTTTTAAAACTTATATTAGGTCTAGAGCTTGGTTACATTTAATTCTTCATATCTCACATCTGGAGGGAGGCAGAAATTCACCAAATTATATGAATGTGCACATCGCGGTGAAGGGATAGATCATGCTTATTTACCTAGACTATTGAGAACGATTACCAGAAGAAATACATCAATTATGACCACTTTTAGCACTTTTCCACTGTGGTATTTTCCCAGCAGTCACTATTTATAATCACGGACAGCGCAGCACTACCCCCCTTTTTCAAATTCACTGCTGTAGCCTCTGCTGCTTCAGAAACTTGCTGTCGGAAGGGATTCTCTTTTTTCATTTGTGTTGATATAGAGGAATCCCTTAGTTTTTTTATTCGTATATCCCGCTGGCTGAATGGAAAAAAAATCTACCCCTCTATGCCCAGCTTTACAACCATCATTAGCTTAGTTTATATGTTTCATTATATTTATTCTGTTAGCATATTTTTATGCCTCTTACCAGTTTTACCCCACCTTTCCAATAAACTGTCAAGATTTGTTCACACAGTCTGCGTTATTGGAGGACAGGAGGGTTTAGCTGCATAGCAAGATGCACACAGGCCACAGGTTAATGTGCAGCAAGGACAGAACAATAAAAGATAACAGAATATAATCATTAACCCCTGATGATAAAGATAGCTTTATGAACAAAAGTGTTTTATGGCACAAAACCTTTTATATAACTTTCAAACTATTCTGTTTGTTGTTTTGTGCTAAAATAAAGGAAAAGTAGTGATATAAAAAAATTGGCTTAACTACTTGCCGACCAGCCACCGCCATTTTACTGCGGCCGGTCGGCACGATCCCGCGAACCGTCATAGCTATACGTCGGCTCGCGGGGAACGGGATAGCAGGCGTGCGTGCGCCGCTAGAGGCGAGCGCACAGGCCCACTGCACAGCGGGGGTGCCGATGCTTGTGGCCGACGGTCGCGATGACCGCCGGCCACGAGCGATCGCGAGCACGAGGGACAGAACACGGAAGTGTGTGTGTAAACACACAAATCCGTGCTCTGTTCTGAGAGGAGTGACAGATCGTGTGTTCCTATTAGCTAGGAACCACGATCCGTCACTTCCTCTAGTCAGTCCCCTCCCCCTTCAGTTAGAATCACCTCCCAGGGAACACAGTTAACCCCTTGATCGCCCCCCCCCCCCAGTGTTAACCCCTTCACTGCCAGTGACATTTTTACAGTAATCAATGCATTTTATAGCACTGATCGCTGTATAAATGCCAATGGTCCCAAAAAATGTGCCAAAATTGTCCGATGTGTCCGACATAATGTCGCAGTCATGATAAAAATTGCAGATCGCCACCATTACTAGTATGAAAAAAAAATAATAATAAAAATGCTATAAATCTATCCCCTATTTTGTAGATGCCAAACCAATCAATATACGCTATACCAAAAATACGTAGAATACATATCAGCCTAAACTGAATAAAAATTAGCTTTTTTTTAAAAAAAATGGGGATGTTTATTATAGCAAAAAGTACAAAATATTGTGTTTTTTTTCAAAATTGTCGCTCTTATTTTGTTTATAGCGCAAAAAATAAAAACCGCAGACCTGATCAAATACCACCAAAAGAAATCTCTATTTGTGGGAAAAAAAGGACGTCAATTTTGTTTGGGTACAGCGAAGCACAACCGCACAATTGTCAGTTAAAGCGACGCAGTGCCGATTCGCAAAAAATGGCCCGGTCATTCAGCAGCCAAATCTTTCGGGGCTATAGTGGTTAGCTAATGATTTTTTTGTTCCATTTTACTGGAGGTATGGCAGGATTTGTCCTTTGTATACTTTGCGCTATGTTATGTCTCACATTCCCATCTCACAAATCTCAGGTATGAAGATAGTATTACTACATATTGCAGACAGTACAAACACAGAACACAGGGCACTATTATGCTTTACAGAAACATTTTTAAATAAACTACTTGCACTAAAACTGATTATACAGCATAGCTGAACATTATTGCAGAAAAAATGTTTATTTTGTAAGATGCAGAAGAGCACCTAACTTGTTTACATGGACACTTTTTTGTGGATAACTGGCCGGGATCAGAACCGCTTGAAAAATGTACCTTGCAGTTAACAAGCCCTAACCTATTTTGTAAATAAAAAAAAAAATGGGGATACCCAACATTTAACCACAAGTAAAAGCTTTTATTTCAAAAATCAGCTGCGTGTGGGGTGGGCATTGCTTTATGATGGCTTCTACTGATTCCTAGCCTAAGAAGTTGGCAGCCATAAGCAAAAAATAAGTTGGGACCAGAATATAAGTCAGTTTTGTAACATGGGCCAGTTTAAAGTGGTTGTTTAGCCACTCTGACCTGTTTTATTCTATGCTCACTGTCTCCTAATGACAAGTGCCGCTGTGTGTGTGATTTATAAAAAAAAATGCAGTATATACCAGATTTCAGAGCGCCAATCGGCACTCACGTGACTGACCGGCTCTCTCCTCTCGCCATCTGACACCTAGAGTAGGTGTGCTGAAGATCCCCTGCTGACGTCAGTCAGGAGGGGAGGATGAGAGAGGTGGCCTATCACGTGAGCGCAGATAGGCGCTCTGAAATCTGGTATACACTGCATTTTTTTTAAAGATCACACACACAGGAGCACTTGTCATTATAAGACAGGTCACAGTTATTTCAGCAGCAGGAGCGGAGGGGGGGAGTGGGCACTGTCATAGCTACCAGCTGACAGGCAGAGAGGGGGGAGAGGACAGTGGAGGACAGGGGAGACGCAGGGAGCAGGACTGCGGATGACAGAGGCACATAAATTAACCACAGTGTCAGGGCTCAGCAGCCATGATATATCATGGTCAGTTTACAGGGGGGGAAGGTGGAAACTGGCAGGATCAACCAGATATTTCAGGTGATACAGGGGGCCAAATTACACAGCACAAGCTCTGTGCTGTATAACATACATTAAAGGGACAGGAACCATTTTTTTTTTAGGTTAACAGATGGCCATACACTGTTGTTCTTGTATTTACACTGTTTTTCTTGTATTTCAGTTACTGAAATACAAGAACTGACTGATTAAACCTTTCAGTACATAGCCAGATTAACAATACCAACATAGTTACAGATTTCTCCATCCACACAAACAAGGTGAATGGAGGAATTCCCCCCCCCCCCCCTATTTCTTTTCTCCCGGGACATTGCATTCTGACAGTGGCATCTGTCACTGTCAGAAACTCTGATCAGCAGTTACAGCTTTTGGTCGAGAAAAGATTCCTAATATGTCCCCTTCTGCCAAGTGGGGATTATGGCACACTGATCAATATTTGCCTGGTCCCAGGTAAACCGAGCAAAATGTGATCAGTGTAAGGCCTGGGAACCCTATACGAACTAAAAGAAGCCTTGATTTAATTATAGCGCCAAATGTCTTCATCATCATTGCAGTGTGGCAACATCATATTTGCTTTTTACCAGGGTGTATGTATTCACAAGTATTTAGCAAAATACATAGCTTTTCTTTTACTTTAGGTATGTTAAAGCAGAGTTCCACCTGAAAATGGAACTTCTGCTTTAAGCACTCCTCGCCCCCTTACATGCCACATTTGGCAAGTAATTTTTTTTTGGGAGGTGGGTACCTGTTTTTTATAGGTACTTCCTGTCCCACTTCCTCCTTCCGTCCTCTGACCGCCTAGGCGACTCCTCCTCTCCCCCTAGGCGGCCCCTCCCTCTCTGCAATCTTCTGGTACACATCACAGGTCCCAAAAGATTGTCTGGCCACCAGGAGAGCACATCGGGACTCGCGCATGCGCAGTGTGCGCCCGGCCGTGAATTCGCAAGCTGTCACGGCCGGGTGCCCACAGTTGCTATGACGGCGCCACAGAGAGGAGGGGGAGAGGAGCGAGCCCTCAGGTGGCCTCATCGCTGGACAGTGGGACAGGTGAGTGTCTGTTTATTAAAAGTCAGTAGCTACACTTTTTGTAGCTGTTGACTTTTAATAAACTGAAAAAAATAGGTGGTACTCCACTTTAATGAAAACTAATTCATGATTGGCTGCTATAGGTCACTGGACACTGAATACAGTTGAATATGTGCTTAGGTGTATTTCCAGCCAAAATGTTTTTCTTAGTTTTGGAAACAGTGAGGAACGATCAGAAATCCTGTCAGGTTTTTACTAGTATCTGAGGCTTGTTGGAGAGATCTACCATCACTTCCTGTCAGGCTGACATTTTAGGACTGTGTGTAAAATCCATATGCGTTAAAGCAGTTCTAAAGGCTCAAGGTTATTTTTACCTCCATAAATTCTATGCATGAATGTAAAAAACCTTCTCTGTGCAGCAGCCCTCCAGCCCCCCAATATTTACCTGAGCTCTATCGCGATCCAGCGATGTGCATAAGAGCCTCGGTTCTCCAGGGACTCTCCCTCCTCATTAGCTGAGACAGCAGTGGGAGCCATTGACGGAAGGGCAGCAATCTGGAAATTTTTCGTGCAACTGTCCACAGAGGCACTAGGCTGCCCGGCTTAGGAGAAGCAATGACTGAGCTGAAAGATTCCTTGTGTAATTTTTGAACTTAAAGCAATTTTTGGAGAATTTTTAGCTCCTGAATGGGGTGAATGCCCATCTGTGCTTTGGGGCAGGAACAGATTTGAGCAGAACCTTTTCGATCTCTCCGTCTCCAGAAGTAAGGAAATTACCCTCTGCAAATAGGGTGACCATATTTCCAAACTGTCATTCAGGGACACCCCCCACCCCCCTCGCACCTGCCCAAAAAAGATGGTTTTTGATACCTTTTTTGCCAATTTTTGGGGAAAAAAAGCAAACAGTGGTAACCAGTTTAGACAGGTGGTATAGACAGCAGAATGGAGGGGGACATGGAGGAAGAACAGTGGGGGACAGCAGCAGAACGGAGGGGGAGCATGCTCACTGTAACAAAGTGTGAGTGTGTGTGTGTTAGTACACTAACCTGTCCTGGAAGTTTGTCAATGTCTGGCACTGCAGGTGGAAAACTTGCGGACCTCGTGGGCGGGAGCCTGGAGGAGGACTCGGAAGAGGCTCGGGCTGCTCAGGAGAGAAGTTGAACTGTTACTTTTCCGTGTGCTGCTGGCAAATGGCAATGGGCTGCAGAGCAACGGAGAGCGGCTGCGGGCAGCGGGAGTAGTCGGCGGCGGCCCCGGCTGGGACTGGCACTGACTGGGCACAGGCTGGATGATCCTTACCAGCAGTAAGTGACTGTGGCTGTCTGGTCACTGGCGTGGTGTCACTCTGTAGCTGTGCTGGCTGCTCTCTCTCTCTAGGGCGCGCTGCTCTCAGCCGTAGAGTGCGGGTGCACTGCCCACACTGACTGCCCACGTGTCAGCCCTCAGGTCTCAGCCGATGTCACTGGTTGCTAGACGCGGGGCGGCCCTAGCCTAGTAACCAGCTTATGATGTGTCATGTGTGAGACTGTGTAGTGTGTAGTGTTTATAATTGTGGCGGTGGAGTCAGAGGACTGGTCTGACTCTGGTTGTGTGTTTTTTTTTTCATTCCGGGACATTGTATTGTCCCGGAATGAAGGTGCCCGGGACACGGGACAAAAATCAGAAATCAGAGACAATCCCGGGCAATCCGGGACACGTGGGCACCCTATCTGCAAAGGTAGCTGCTGGGCGGCAAGCATGAAGATTTGCCTATTCCATAGATAGGAGTGCAAGCTTGATAGCATGAAGTGCGCTGGAGGTAAGGACTGAAATTACATTTTGTAGCTCCAAGGTACAATTTTCTGGACCCACGTATCAGAAATATCCTGAGTCCAGATGGCTAGTCCAATAAGTATCTTCCAACTCTGACAAGCAGGGGTGATCCTCGTTGTGAGGAAGGCTTAGTCCCAGATTTGGTGGACTTAGATGTCCAGGTCTTGTGGCAGAACTGCAAGCTGGGCTTTGACTCCTGGACATGGAGTCACTAAGCAGGAGTTGTCTATCAAAAGAAATCTGAGCTCTGCAAGGAAGCTACACATACCAACATTTGAACCAAAGGATCCTTGACATATTCACCAAAAGAATGCTGTAGACAGAGGGAGCTCAGATACCAGGAGGAGATAGGAAGTAAACAATGCCAAATGCTTGCACATCAAGAGACAAAAATGGGGCGTGCCTGTGTGGTAAGACCCACCATGCTTGAGTGTAGGCAAAAAAGGCATCCCCATGCAGGAGCATGGGAGTGTCAAAGAGTCAAAAAAAGGCACTCATTTTAAAAAGGAACAGCAGCTTAATCCTGCTGCAGGCTCAGTCCCGTGCTACATGCTTAGATTGGGAGGCAAAACTTTCATAGTACTTGTCTGGTGTCAAACCTACTGGGGATAAAACGAAGAAAGCGCAGCCTTCATAACCCACATTAACCACTAAATGACTGGGGCATTGGCACACTAGCCACCTAAGGAGGCATAGCCCAACTTACTGCAGTGTCTTGCAGTCCGACAGTCTATATACAAGTCCCAAAGTTGCCAACATTGTAAAAAAAAATTATAAGGGACACTTTTTTGCCTGTAGGCGGGGTCTTATTGTAATGAGGGGGTGGGGCATTCATTTGTGGGCGTGACATAGCAGAGAAAGAAAACAACGCGCTCTGCGGCAAAACGCGCTCTGCGGCAAAAATGGGTGTGGTTTAAGCGGAATATGGGACATGGCTTAAAGGAGCGTGGCTCAAAGGGGTGTGGTTAGAGTCTGAGATGAACAAGGGTTGGAGGGAGAAAGAAAGAAAGAAAGAGGAATGGAGGGAGAAAGAAAGGGAGAAAGAGAGAGGGAAAGAGAAATAAAGAAGGAGATAGGGAAGGAAGGAGAGAAAAGAAAGGAAAGAAAGAGGGATGGAGGGACAGCAGGCCAAGATCCTACACCATAATAGAAATATGTGTATTCCAGAAAGTTTAACAATCAGTAGATACAGATACTCCAAACACCTGTTGTTAGGAGCTTCAATCTTCCCGGCACCATGGCTGATATGGTGTCAGGATGATTGAAGCGCATTATTTCTATTATTACATTGTAATATAAAATGAAATCATTCAACTCACCATAATGCAGAATCAGTGGGAGCCCTGAGCATATCACATGCCAAGTCGCCTGCCACCAGATGCCATCAGGTGCCCCCAGCAGAGTCCATCCTTACATCAGGTGCCCTCAGCAGAGTACGTCCTTACATCAGGTGCCCCCAGCAAAGTCCGTCTTTACATCAGGTGCCCCAGCAGAGTCCGTCCTTACATTGGGTGCCCCCAGCAGAGTCCGTCCTTACATCAGGTGCTCCTAGCAGAGTCCCTCCTTACATCAGGTGCCTCCAGTAGAGCCCCTTGATACATCAGGTGCCCCCAGCAGAGCCTAGTCCTTACATCAGTGTCCCCAGCAGAGCCCAGTCCTTACATCAGTGTCCCCAGCAGAGATCAGTCCTTACATCAGTGTCCCCAGCGGAGCCCAGTCCATACATCAGTGTCCCTAGCAGAGCCCAGCCCTTAAATCAGTGTCCCCAGCGGTGCCCAGTCCTTACATCAGTGTCCCCAGCAGAGATTAGTCCTTATATCAGTGTCCCCAGCGGAGCCCAGTCCTTACATCAGTGTCCCCAGCAGAGCCCAGTCCTTACATCAGTGTCCCCAGCAAAGCCCAGTCCTTACATCAGTGTCCCCAGCAGAGCCCATTCCTTGCATCAGTGTCCCCAGCGGAGCAAAATCCATACATCAGTGTCCCCAGTGGAGCCCCAGTCCTTACATCAATCTCCCCAGCGGAGCCCCAGTCCTTACATCAGTGTCCCCAGCAGAGTTCAGTCCTTACATCAGTGTCCCCAGTCCTTACACCAGTGTCCCCAGCGGAGCTCAGTCCTTACATCAGTGTCCCCAGCAGAGCCCATCCTTACATCAGGTGCTCCCAGCAAAGTCCGTCCTTACTTAAGGTGCTTCTACCAGAGTCCCTCCTTACATTAGGTGCCCCCTGAGGAGCCCCTCTTTACATCAGGTGCCTCAGCAGAGTCTGTCCTTACATCAGGTGCCCCCAGTAGAGCCCCTTGATACATCAGATGCCTCCAGCAGAGCCTACTCCTTACATCAGCGTCCCCAGCGGAGCCCCAGTCCTTACATCAGTGCCCCCAGGGGAGCCCAGTCCTTACATCAGTGTCCCCAACAGAGCCCAGTCCTTACATCAGTGTCCCCAGCAGAGCCCAGTCCTTATATCAGTGTCCAGAAAATGTAGCAGATAATCTCACGCTACCCCCAATTGCAAGCAGCTAACACAACAAATTAGATAAATGGCAAAAAAACACTCCTAAGGAAGTCACAAGGTCTGACGTAATGCATGGGGCATGGCTGAAGCGGACAGCGGACCAGAAGTGACATGAGAGGCAGCATTGCCTGTGTTCTTATCGCTTTAATGCGATCTTAATCCTTTATTGATCTCCAGCTCTACGAGACAGATATCAGTGCCGTTTCTCCACTATAGGTTGGTATAAATTGACCAAGTAGCAAAACAGCAGGAATCCATTGTCCTTCAGTGATAATCAGCAGGGTACCTTTGGTCTGCAGAAATCGACATTACCAGAACCCATCCATCATAATACAAGCTTGTTTGACACGCAGAGCATATGCCCTGGCGTGTTCAAACACTCTGGTAAGCCTCCTCTACTCACGGTGGTGGTTTTATCACAGTTACACATGTAAATTATGGACAGACACGTCTTCACAGATTGGAATCTCTTCCTGTTGAATTTCACAACTTTTATATATAGACTTGAAGTATATATATACCGAAGTATTTGTTGCAGCATTACCAGTGTTGACATCAATATTACTACTTCTTATGTGTATCATATATAGATTGACACTGTTTACGTGTTTTTATTTATTCTGTCACTCTGTATGAAATTTTTATATATTTTTCTATTCACTGTTTGGAGTTTTCAGATGTTATTTGGGCTTACAGCCTACTATTTTATAGTGCTACACTTTTTGTTTTTTGTCTTATATCAGTGTCCCCAGCAGAGATCAGTCCTTACATCAGTGTTCCCAGTGGAGCCCCGGTCTTTACATCAGTCTACCCAGCGGAGCTCCTGTCCTTACATCAGTGTCCCCAGCAAAGCTCAGTCCTTACATCAGTGTCCTCAGCGGAGCTCAGTCCTTATACTAGTGTCCCCAGCAGAGCCCAGTCCTTATATCAGTGTCCCCAGCGGAGCCCAGTCCATACATCAGTGTCCCCAGTGGAGCCCAGTCCATACATTAGTGTCCCCAGACCATACAACAGTGTCCCCAGCGGAGCCCAGTCCTTACATCAGTGTCCCCAGCAGAGCCCAGTCCTTACATCAGTGTCCCCAGCAGAGCCCATTCCTTACATCAGTGTCCCCAGCAGAGCACAGCCCATACATCAGTGTCCCCAGTGGAGCCCCAGTCCTTACATCAGTGTCCCCAGTGGAGCCCCAGTCCTTACATCAGTGTCCCTAGCAGAGCCTAGTCCTAACATCAGTGTCCCCAGCGGAGCTCAGTCCTTACATCAGTGTCCCCAGAGCTCAGTCCTTATACCAGTGTCCCCAGCAGAGCCCAGTCCCTAAATCAGTGTCCCCACCAGAACCCAGTCCTTACATCAGTGTCCCAAGCAGAGCCCAGTCCTTACATGGGTGTCCCCAGCAGAGCCCAGTCCTTATATCAGTGTCCCCAGCGGAGCCCAGTCCATACATCAGTGTCTCCAGCGGAGCCCAGTCCATACATCAGTGTCCCCAGTGGAGCCCAGTCCATACAACAGTGTCCCCAGAGGAGCCGAGTCCTAACATCAGTGTCCCCAACAGAGCCCAGTCCTTACATCAGTGTCCCCAGCACAGCGCCCAGTCCTTACATCAGTGTCCCCAGCAGAGCCCAGTCATTACATTAGTGTCACCAGCGAAGCCCAGTCATTACATTAGTGTCACCAGCGAAGCCCAGTCCTTACATCAGTGTCAACATGAGAGCCCAGTCCTTACATCAGTGTCTCCAGCGGAGCCCCAGTCCTTACATCAGTGTTCCCAGTGGGGCCCAGTCCTTACATCAGTCTCCCCAGCGATGCGCAGTCCTTACATCAATTTCCTAAGCAGAGCTCAGTCCTTACATCAGTGTCCCCGCTCGGACACATGAGGGGGCGGAGGGTTGGCGGCGGCTCCATTTAGATATCTTCCTTTTGTTCAGTGGAGAGGGGGGTCTCTGATCCGTGCAGCCAATCAGCTTCAGTGTACAAGAGAATTGTCTACTTGTACACTGAATAAAGAAGCCGATTGGCTACCCCTCCCCTCTCCACCGAAACACACGGGGAAACAATCTTTGCGGTGGCAGCAATCTTTTTGTAGCCTGCTGCTGTTTTACATACATCAGTGTCCCCAGCAGAGCCCAGTCCTTACATTAGTGTCCCCAGCGGAGCCTAGTCCATACATCAGTGTCCCCAGCGGAGCCCAGTCCTTACATCAGTGTCCCCAGCAGAGCCCATTCCTTACATCAGTGTCCTTAGCAGAGCCCAGTCCATACATCAGTGTCCCCAGCGGATCCCCAGTCCTTACATCAGTGTCCCCAGCGAAGCCCCAGTCCTTACATCAGTGTCCCCAGCAGAGCTCAGTCCTTACTGTACATTAGTGTCCCCAGCAGAGCCCAGTCCTTACATCAGTGTCCCCAGCGGTGCTCAGTCCTTATATCAGTGTCCCCAGCAGAGCCCAGTCCATACACCAGTGACCCCAGCGGAGCTCAGTCCTTACGTCAGTGTCCCCAGCAGAGCCCAGTCCTTACATCAGTGTCCCCAGCAGAGCCCAGTCCATACATCAGTGTCCCCAGAGGAGCCAAGTCCATACAACAGTGTCCTCAGCGGGGCCCAGTCCTTATATCAGTGTCCCCAGCAGAGCCCAGTCCTTACATCAGTGTCCCCAGCACAGCACCCAGTCCTTACATCAGTGTCCCCAGCAGAGCCCAGTCCTTCATCAGTGTCCCCAACAGAGCCCAATCCTTACATCAGTGTCCCCAGCGGAGCTCAGTCCTTATATCAGTGTCCCCAGCAGAGCCCAGTCCTTAAATCAGTGTCCCCAGCAGAGCCCAGTCCTTACGTCAGTGTCCCTAGCAGAGCCCAGTCCTTAAATCAGTGTCCCCAGCAGAGCGCCCAGTCCTTACATCAGTGTTCCCAGCAGAGCCCAGTCCTTACATCAGTGTCCCCAGCGGAGCTCAGTCCTTACATCAGTGTAAACATGAGAGCCCAGTCCTTGCATCAGTGTCCCCAGCGGAGCCCCAGTCCTTACATCGCTGTTCCCAGCGGGGCCCAGTCCTTACATCAGTGTCCCCAGCGGAGCCCAGTCCTTACATCAGTGTCCACGCTCGTCGGATACACGGGGGGGGTGGATGGTTGGCGGCGGCTCCATTTAGATCTCTTCCTTGTGTCCAGTGGAGAGGGGAAGGGTGTCTGATCCGTGCAGCCAATCTGCTTCAGTGTACAAGAGAATTGCCTACTTGTACACTGAAGAGAGAAGCCGATTGGCTGCCCCTTCCCTCTCCACTGAACACTTGTGGATACAGTCTTTGCAGCAGCGGCAATCTTTTTGTAGCCTGCTGCCGTTTTTGCTTAAAAAAGTCCAGATTTCCTGGGACAAAAGCAAAATCCTGGGATTTTAATCGGGACAAGCTCCAATTGGGACTGTTGGCAAGTATGAAGTCCCCTCCAAATCTTTTATCTCCCAGTGGGCATACTCCACAAGGGTGTCGTCAATGACAGGATCACCCTGTAGTATACTGTATACAATATAAAACACACACCAGAGGCCAAAGTCCAGTACAGCACCCTGCTGCTAACTCACTGTGTTACAATCTGTGCCCACACAGGTTCCAGTGCCCAAAACAACATTACAGGCTGAACCCACCTGAGCCATCCCACCCGAAAGCTGTCAAAGCTGACAGCCAACCACAGGTAGCAGAGACATTCCTGCCCCGCAGTTGAACGTATGCAAGGGTTGTGTATAGATGTGGGATAAGGAATGTCTCCAACACCTATGAATGGGTTTCACCTTCCATAGCTTCCCAGTGCAATAGCTCAGGCAGGATCGGACTTGTGTCTGAAAATGCCTGCGTTCAGCCCTAGTAGACTTTAAACCAGTGGTGGTCAAC
Organism: Lithobates clamitans; assembly: GCA_037952925.1. Lineage (NCBI taxonomy): Eukaryota > Metazoa > Chordata > Amphibia > Anura > Ranidae > Lithobates > Lithobates clamitans. Next base: position 3,500,535 of record JBBGZY010000138.1, on the reverse strand, counting down.
TTCCTTGATGTTTGAGGCCTCAAATGCTGCCCTCAACATCACTAGAGGGCCACACATGATATTTCAGAGATATAAAACGCACAATAGGATATAGTCAAAGACTATGGGCATGATACAAGAGATGGTCAGAGACTCTGGACATAATCCAGGAGATGGTCAGAGACTGCAAACAGGATATGGCCAGAGACTGAACAGGATACAGGAGATGACCATAGAGGATACAAGAGATGGTCATAGATGGTACAAGAGATGGTCCTAGAATGCAGACAGGATAAAAGAGCTAGTAATAGACTGTGGACATGACACAAGAGATTAGGGGTGCACCGAATGGGTTTTTTGGTGCCGAAACCAATACCGAAAATGACAAATACACTAGGCCGAAAACCAAAACCAATACCGAAACTGACCGAAACCGAAAATTACTGTTCTTAAAACATATTTTTATATAAAAAAGGAATTTTATATTTTAAAGAAAACATATAGATTTTTAAATAACACATCGCTAATAGTATTAGCAAAATTTTCATGTGGTGCACCTCTAGCAGATATGATACAGGAGATGGTCAGAGACTGCAGACATAGTACAGGAGATGGTCAGAGACTGCAGACGTGGTACAGGAGATGGTCAGAGACTGCAGACGTGGTACAGGAGATGGTCAGAGACTGCAGACGTGGTACAGGAGATGGTCAGAGACTGCAGACGTGGTACAGGAGATGGTCAGAGACTGCAGACGTGGTACAGGAGACGGTCAGAGACTGAAGACATGGTACAGGAGATGGTCAGAGACTGCAGACTTGGTACAGGAGATGGTCAGAGACTGCAGACATGGTACAGGAGATGGTCAGAGACTGCAGACATGGTACAGGAGATGGTCAGAGACTGCAGGCATGGTACAGGAGATGGTCAGAGACTACAGACATAGTATAGGAGATGGTCAGAGACTGCAGACGTGGTATAGGAGATGGTCAGAGACAGAAGACGTGGTACAGGAGATGGTCAGAGACTGCAGACATGGTACAGGAGATGGTCAGAGACTGCAGACATGGTACAGGAGATGGTCAAAGACTGCAAACGTGGTACAGGAGATGGTCAGAGACTGCAGACGTGGTACAGTAGATCAATGCAGCCTCACCAGTGTTCATCAAATGCAGCCTGCCAGTGCCCAGCAGCCTACCAGTGCCCATTATTTGCAGGCCTGCCTGTGCCCCACCAGTGCCCAGCAGCCTACCAGTGCCCATCATGCAGCCTGCCTGTGCCTCACAAGTGCCCAGCAGCTTACCAGTGCCCATCATGCGCCCTGCCTGTGTTTCACCAGTGCCCAGCAGCTTACCAGTGCCCATAATGCAGCCTGCCTGTGCCTCACCAGTGCCGAGCAGCTTACCAGTGCCCATCATGCAGCTTGGCCTGTGCCTCACCAGTGCCCAGCAGCTTACCAGTGCCCATCATGCAGCCTGCCTGTGCCTCACCAGTGCCCAGCAGCTTACCAGTGCCCATCATGCAGCCTGCCTGTGCCTCACCAGTGCCCATCATGCAGCCTGCCTTAGTATGTCAGACAGGATCAGGACAGGGCAGTGTTAGCAAGGCAAAGCCAAGAACAGTGCTCTATCGATGGAGGAAAGCTGTCAGCACACCGCGTTAAGGAGCGGCTTGTCAGTATGAACAGCGGGAGGAGCATTATCAGTGTGCAGTGCCACAGGGGGTTAAGAGTGCAGGACTTGTTGTTTGACATGCTGTTAGAAACAGTGAGCCCGCTCGGTGAAGCCTACGTTACTGTTACAGTAAGCCAAGGCTCACTGTTTTTAACAGCATGTCAAACAACAAGTCCTGCACTCTTAACCTCCGCAGCGCTACACACTGATAAAGCTCATCCCGCTGATCATACCGACAAGCCGCTCCTTATCGCGGTGTGCTGACAGCTTTCCTCCATAGAGCACTGTTTTTCTTTCAGCCCCCTCGTCGAGGAGGGAGGGAGGGGAAGAGAGAGGAGAGGACTGGACAGGGGCGCTCCAGAACAACACCCCTGTACTGGGCGGCACCAGGGGCAGGCCCTGCCCAGGCCCCGCCCCATTTTTGGCGCCATTATCGGCAATAATTGTCTTTCGGCATATTGCCGAAAAGGCCATTTTCAGCCGATATGTTTCGGCGGCCGAAATTTCGGTGCATCCCTACAAGAGATGATCAGAGACTGAAAACATGATACAAGAGATGCTCAGACATTGGAAACAGAATACAAGAGATGGTCAGAGACTGCAGACATGATACAAGAGATGGTCAGAGACTGCAAACATGATACAAGAGATGGTCAGAGACTGAAAACAGGATACAAGAGATGGTCAGAAACTGCAGACATGATACAAGAGATGGTCAGGGACTGCAGAAATGACACAAGAGATGGTCAGAGACTGCGGACACGATACAAGAGATGGTCAGAGACTGTGGAGATGACACAAGAGACGGTCAGAGACTGCGGACAGGATATAAGAGATGGTCAGAGACTGCGGAAATGTAATAAGAGATGGTCAGGAACTGCAGACATGATACAAGAGATGGTCAGAGACTTCGGACATAATACAGGAGATGGTCAGAGACTTCCAACAGGATATGGTCAGAGACTGTGAATAGGAGATGGAGATGGTCACAGAGGGTACAGGACATGGTCATAGAGGATACAAGAGATTGTCCTACACTGCGGACAGGATAAAAGAGATAGTGATTATCTGAGGACATGATACAAGAGATTGTCAGAGAATTCGGACATGATACAAGAGATGGTCAGAGAATGCAGACATGATACAAGAGATGGTCAGAGACTGCAGAAATTATACAGGAGATGGTCAGAAACTGCCGACATTATACAGGAGATGGTCAGAAACTGCCGACATTATACAAGAGATGGTCAAAGATTGTGGACATGATACAATAGATGGTCATAGACTGCAGTCATGATACAAGAGATGGTCATAGACTGCGGACATGATACAAGAGATGGTCATAGACTGCGAACATGCTATAAGAAATGGTCAGAGACTGCGGACATGATACAAGAGATGGTCAGAGACTGCGAACCGGATACAGGATATGTTCAGAGACTGAACAGGATACATGCTTTGCAGGGATAAGAAACAGAGAGATTGCTTCTGTATAGAGCCCTGTGTGCACAACATGGGGCTCAGGGCTGTGATTGGAAACAGCCAATCAGCAGGTCCCAACCATGAATCATTGGCTGGGACCTGCTGACAGACTTCCGCTGTTTACAATCATAGCAGACATCAGCAGGGGGGAGTGCATGTGCAGTGATGTACCAGTATGTAGCTTTGCTTGTATGGGCCGCCCGTCCACAGTACATTGCGGGTCGGCAGTCTGCAAGCAGTTAATTCCTTTCCCTCAATACTATCATTTAAATAGCCATTCTATCCTAATCTTCTAGGGGTTGATGTTACTATTCTGCATAAAATTAAATCTGTCCATCACAGCAGGCACTATTTCTTCTGACCCACAGGTGAAAAAGACTAAAATGTATTTTGAACCAGTGTCCTGCACTCATGTTTGTGAAGTCTCCTATACCTAATGTTTTATATGAATGATGCTGAGCAAAGAGGATCCGGCTGGCTGTTTTTTTCAGTGCTGGCTTGGATTTTTTTTTAAGTAAGTGCAATTTTATGTGTTTTTATTTGATAACATGAGTGATAAAGAGTTATGCAATTAGAATGTTTCTAGTTTGTGTTCTCTTTGAATCCTGAGCGTTTAATGTGCATTGACAAGGCCACTGGAGGTCACACAATCAGGATCCTGTGATGCTTACAGAAGAATTCAGGGAAAACTGGTCCTGCTAATACAAGCGAGTTTGGCCTACATATTTGAATAATAGTATAAGATAATTCTGGTGAGTGAACACTTTGAGGCTAGGTTCAATTTAATGCGCTGTGGAAAGTGCCACGATCTGTGCGCGTTTCCAGCACCGCATTAAAATGCACTGGCCTTGAGATCCGCAGCAGGTGACAGTGCAATTAAACTGACACCTGCAACACAGGCGTTTGCCCGCACCGAATTGCATGCTACAAAATGACCTTGCGATCTGAATACAGTGCAGTGCCAAAATTGTTGCACGCCTGTCTTTGGTGCGATTTGAGCCCATTCAAATTGAATGGGCTCAAATCACTCCGCTCTGTATCGCATGTGAATTGCACAGGAATGCGTTGCAGTTCCTGTGCGATTCACATGCGGTTCATAGTGTGAACATGAGGGATGAGGAGGAACATGTTTGCCAGTGTGGATAATGTGATGGTGATCACAGAGGAAGTGAAGACACATTTGAATGTGAAAATTGTGGTCACTTGGTTGAGCACTTTACTAATGATTTTCTAAGGCACAATACAATACTGGCCTTTTTGCACATGTGTTGTTTTGCACATGTGTTTTTGGTATAGCACTTTATATGTAAAAGTTTATACTTTCTAAGCAGTTTAAAATCTTTTTTTTGCTCACAAGCTGTTTTGATTTATGCACATGGCACTTTAAGAGATGAGTTAGAGATTTGATATAGGTTTCAGTACATAACAACCTGAGCGCTGTTTATAAAGTTAGAAGAAATGAATACAACAGATAGTCAGGTACTGCAGACAAGATACAAGATATGGTCACAGACTGTGGACAGGGTACAAGAGATGGTCACAGACAGTGGACAGGATGCAAGAGATGGCCACAGACTGCAGACAGGATACAAGAGATGATTATAGACTGTGGACATGGTACAAGAGATGGTCAGAGACTGCAGACATGGTACAAGAGATGGTCAGAGACTGTGGACATAATACAAGAGATGGTGGAGAGACCGTGGACATGGTACAAAAGATGGTCAGAAACTGCAGACATGGCACAAGAGATGGTCAGAAACTGCCGACATTATACAAGAGATGGTCAGAAACTGCCGACATTATACAAGAGATGGTCAAAGATTGTGGACATGATACAATAGAAGGTCATAGACTGCAGTCATGATACAAGAGATGGTCATAGACTGCGGACATGATACAAGAGATGGTCATAGACTGCGAACATGCTATAAGAAATGGTCAGAGACTGCGGACATGATACAAGAGATGGTCAGAGACTGCGAACCGGATACAGGATATGTTCAGAGACTGAACAGGATACATGCTTTGCAGGGATAAGAAACAGAGAGATTGCTTCTGTATAGAGCCCTGTGTGCACAACATATGGCTCAGGGCTGTGATTGGAAACAGCCAATCAGCAGGTCCCAACCATGAATCATTGGCTGGGACCTGCTGACAGACTTCCGCTGTTTACAATCATAGCAGACATCAGCAGGGGGGAGTGCATGTGCAGTGATGTACCAGTATGCAGCTTTGCTTGTATGGGCCGCCCGTCCACAGTACATTGCGGGTCGGCAGTCTGCAAGCAGTTAATTCCTTTTCCTCAATACTATCATTTAAATAGCCATTCTATCCTAATCTTCTAGGGGTTGATGTTACTATTCTGCATAAAATTAAATCTGTCCATCACAGCAGGCACTATTTCTTCTGACCCACAGGTGAAAAAGACTAAAATGTATTTTGAACCAGTGTCCTGCACTCATGTTTGTGAAGTCTCCTATATCTAATGTTTAATATGGATGACGCTGAGTAAAGAGGATCCGGCTGGCTGTTTTTTTCAGTGCTGGCTTGAATTTTTTTTAAAGTAAGCGCAATTTTATGTGTTTTTATTTAAAAACATGAGTGATAAAGAGTTATGTAATTAGAATGTTTCTAGTTTGTGTTCTCTTTGAATCCTGAGCGTTTGGTGTGCATTGGCAAGGCCACTGAAGGTCACACAATCAGGATCCTGTGATGCTTAGAGAAGAATTCAGGGAAAACTGGTTCTGCTAATACAAGCGAGTTTGGCCTACATATTTGAATAATAGTATAAGATAATTCTGGTGAGTGAGCACTTTGAGGCTAGGTTCAAACTAATGCGCTGTGGAAAGTGCCACGATCTGTGCGCGTTTCCAGCACCGCATTAAAATGCACTGGCCTTGAGATCCGCAGCAGGTGACAGTGCAATTAAACTGACACCTCAAACACAGGTGACAAACACAGTGTGTTTGCCCCCACCGAATTGCATGCTACAAAATGACCTTGCGATCTGAATACAGTGCGGTGCCAAAATTGTTGCACGCCCGTCTTTGGTGCGATTTGAGCCCATTCAAATTGAATGGGTTCAAATCACTCCGCACTGTATCGCATGTGAATTTCACAGGAATGCGTTGGGAGTTCCTGTGTGATTCACATGCGGTTCATAGTGTGAACCTGAGGAATGAACATGTTTACCAGTGTGGATAATGTGATGGTGATCACAGAGGAAGTGAAGACACATTTGAATGTGAAAGCACTTTACTAATGAGGCACAATACAATACTGGCCTTTTTGCACGTGTTGTTTTGCACATGTGTTTTTGGTATAGCACTTTATATATAAATGTTTATACTTTCTAAGCACTTTCAAATCTTTTTTTTGCGCACAAGCTGTTTTAATTTATGCACATGGCACTTTAAGAGATGAGTTAGAGATTTGATATAGGTTTCAGTACATAACAACTTGAGCACTGTTTATAAAGTTAGAAAAGATGAATACAACAGATAGTCAGGGACTGCAGACAAGATACAAGATATGGTCACAGACTGTGGACAGGGTACAAGAGATGGTCACAGACAGTGGACAGGATGCAAGAGATGGCCACAGACTGCAGACAGGATACAAGAGATTATTATAGACTGTGGATATGGTACAAGAGATGGTCAGAGACTGCAGACATGGTACAAGAGATGGTCAGAGACTGTGACATAATACAAGAGATGGTCAGAGACTGTGACATAATACAAGAGATGGTCAGAGACTGTGACATAATAAAAGAGATGGTCAGAGACTGTGGACATGGTACAAAAGATGGTCAGAAACTGCAGACATGGCACAAGAGATGGTCAGAGACTGCAGACATGGTACAAGAGATGGTCAGAGACTGTGGCCATAATGCAGGAGATGGCCAGAGACTGCAGACATGATACAAGAGAGGTCAGAGCCTGAAGACATGGTACAAAAGATGGCCAGAGACTGCGGACATAATACAAGAGTTGGTCAGAGACTGCAGGCATGACACAAGAGATGGTAAGAGACTGCAGACTTGGTACAAGAGATAGCCAGAGACTGTGGAAATGGTACAAGAGATGGTTAGAGACTGCAGACATAATACAAAAGATAGTCAGAGACTGTGGACATGGTACAAGAAATGGTCAGAGACTGCAGACATGGCACAAGAGATGGTCAGAGACTGCAGACATGGTACAAGAGATGGTCGGAGACTGCAGACATGGTACAAGAGATGGTCGGAGGCTGTGGACATGATACAAGAGATAGTCAGAGACTGCGGACATGATAGAAGAGTAAGTCAGAGACTGCGGACATGGAACAAGAGATGGTAAAAGACTGCGGACAAGGTACAAGAGATGGAGACTGTGGAAATGGTACAAGAGATGGTCAGAGACTGCGGACATAGTACAAAAGATGGACAGAGACTGTGGACATGATACAAGAGATGGTCAGAGACAGTGGACATGGTACAAAAGACGGTCAGAGACTGCAGACATGGCAGATGAGATGGTCAGAGATTGCAGACATGGCAGATGAGATGGTCAGAGACTGTGGACATGGTACAAGAGATGGTCAGAGACTGCATACATGGTACAAGAGATGGTCAGAGAATGTGAAAATGCTATAGGAGTTGTTGGAGACTGGGGACATGCTTCAGGAGACACTCATAGCCTGGATACATATTACATGAGATTGCTAGAAATTACTGCTATAACAGGACTATAAGGAAACATATATTAGTGTCTGTATAGAGTGCCAAAGGGCTACATGTGCCCCCCAGGCTGCAGGCTTGGCACTGGGGCTTTAACCTATGTCTCATTAAGAGATAACGCTTATGGAGGAAATAAAAGACATATCATGATAAAGTCATTTGTTTATTAACCACTTGCTGACCAGCAGGTGTCATTATACAGCGGCAGGTTGTCACATTCCCGCGAGCCGTCGTAGCTATAGTCGGCTCCAGAGGAGCGCACATGCCCACTGCACTGCGGGGGTTCGGATGCTCGTGGCCGATGGACACAATGACCGCCGACCACAAGCGATCGCGGGCACAAGAGGCAGAACAGGGACTGTTCTGTTCTGTGAGGAGAGACAGATCGTGAGTTTCTAATAGCTAGGAACCATGATCTGTCACCCCCTCTAGTCAGTCCCCTTCCCCTACAGTTAGAACACACAGTCAGGAAATACAGTTAACCCTTTGATCGCCCCCTAGTGTTAACCCCTTCCCTGCCAGTGACATTTATACAGTAATCAGTGCATTTTTATAGAACTGATTGATGTATAATTGTCAATCGTCCCAAAAATGTATCAAAAGTGTCCAAAGTGTCCGCCATAATGTTGCAGTCACAATAAAAATCGCAGATCGCCGCCATTACTAGTAAAAAAAAAAAAAAAAACAATAATACAATTGCCATAAATATATCCCTTATTTTGTAGACGCTATAACTTTTGCGCAAACCAATCAATATACGCTTATTGCAATTTTTATTACCAAAAATATGTAGAAAAATACATATCGACCTAAGCTGAGAAAAAAAATTAGCTTTTTTTTAAAAAAAATTGTGGGTATTTATTATAGCAAAAAGTACAAAATATTGTGTTTTTTTTCACAAATTTTGCTATTTTTTTGTTTATAGCGCAAAAAAAAAAAAAATCACAGAGATGATCAAATACCACCAAAAGAAAGCTCTATTTGTGGGGAAAAAAAGGACGTCAATTTTGTCTGGGTACAGCGTCGCACGACCGTGCAATTGTCAGTTAAAATGACGCAGTGCCGTATCGCAAAAAATGCTCTGGTCATTGAGCAGCCAAATCTTCCGGGGCTGAAGTGGTTAAGGTTTATCAAGAATGACACCTTAATAGAATTAAAACTACAATAGACTTACTATGTCACAGCAGTTCAACTATTTTATATATTGCACCATTCATAACACTGTAATACTGCAAACAGAAACACAAAACACTACTGAACAGTCTCCCCCTGTTATTATATATCTTTCTGACTAATGGGCATAATGTGACTGAGAGAGAATAAGAGATTCTTACCTGGTATTGCAAAAGAACCCGAGGACGAGATAAAGTACCCAGCAATTCTATGAGAAAAGTGGCATATCACACAAGCAGTACACTTCCTAGTCTACTGTGTCCCAAAGCTGAGCATGCTCCTCTCTATCCAATCAGCTGCTTGTACCATTTTGAAGCCATCTAGTGTTGAGTTACTAAAAGTACACTCTTCTACATTGAAATACTGTACTGTATTGGAGTCGAGTGTAAAAGCTATGAGATGAAAACAAATCCCTTTATATACACTCTACCTGTAAACAATATGTATAGTAGGTATAAATCATTTAAATACCTACAAAAGTAACTAAGGAAATGATATATATCTTTAATTTAGGTTTACGTGAACCCAATGTTTAATATTTGATATTTCATGATATTTACCTATATAAACCCTACTGTAAAACAATGAGCTTACTTTATAGATCCTTGTAAACTTACTTTATGTATCTTTATAATATTGTATACTCAATAAACTTCTTTTGACAAGGAAAACAAATCCCTTTAATGGAAACCTAGCATAATAATAATAACAAAAATGCATCACCAATAGAAATATAGCTTGTTTCACTCTCCATCTTCTACCTTTAACCAAAAATAATTAATTGAGCATTGCAAGTGTTTATAAAGCTCTAAAAGCAGGAACAGGCATAGGAACTGAGCTTGTGTTTCCAGCTTCTGAAGGACTCGGTGTGGTTCTGTCCTCCCTACAGACTCAGGGGTTTACTAAAGTTCTCTAGCATTATACACCATGTAGCGCTGGTAGATTTTTTTAATCTACTGCTGATAGGTTAATCTTGTGGGTCACTTGTTAGAGGGAGTTAGATTTGCCTCTGTTCCAGCTTGGCTGAGTTGCATGTGGTTCCACACTGTGCCGGTGGATGTCGTTGTCACCATCGGCTGGTGTTGGAAAAGCAACGTGTTGAAGCGTATGAGTGCTCCTCTGTTCCGGAGACAACTCGGTGGAGGTGGTCCTCCGAGTTGCATGCTGGGAGGGGGCATTTATGGGACAAACGCCATGTTTAGGGGTTCGTTTTCAGCCACCTGCTGGCCCTCCTGGCCGACAGGTATGCGTTAAGAGTACCACCTCGTGGTCCTCCGTTCTGGAGGCCCGCGTCGCTGCGGCGCGTGGGTGGGCCCAGAAGCCTGTCTGGGGCCTACCACAGCAGCAGAGGAACGGTCCTGAGCTGTCTATCCTGAGTGAAGAAGCTGGACAACCGAGGAGATCCCAGGGGAGAACCTGTCATGGAAGGATCATGCAGAGTGCTGGTCTGGAGAGGGGCCTGGTGACTCGGTTGGAGGACGTATCCTGAAGTAATCTTACTGCATAGTACTGCCGGGTTGGCTTAAAGGTTCAAGTATTGTGTCTGACATTCATTGCAAACCAATACATCCTGTGGCAGAGGATTGTACGGGTTTTATTCCAAACAAGTCTGTGGCAGAGACTTTTGTTCGTGCTACGTACTGGCTGTTAGGCAAGTGAGAGAGGCCTATCCAGGTGGGCAAAGATTGAGTTCCACAAGGGGGAGCGCATTCAACCATTCAACCGCAAGTGTTCAATACCAGAGGATGTCCTACAGAATACTAAGGAAAGGTATTTGAGCTTCCCTGCAACTTTCCTTCTGCCTCTTTCCTGCTACTTCCTTTATTATTTGTTCATTAAAGCATTGGAAAATCTACTCAAGTGTAAAGCCCGGAACACACGGTCGGACTTTGTTCGGACATTCCAACAACAAAATCCTAGGATTTTTTCCGACGGATGTCGGCTCAAACTTGTCTTGCATACACATGGTCATACAAAGTTGTCGGAAAATCCGATTGTTCTGAATGCGGTGACATAGAACACATAGGTCGGGACTTTAAACGGGGCAGTGGCCAATAGCTTTCATCTCTTTATTTTGTTGTCGGAAAATTTTATATCCTGCTCTCAAACTTTGTGTGTCGGAAAATCCGATGGAAAATGTGTGATGGAGCCTACACACGGTCGGAATTTCCGACAACAAGGTCCTATCACACATTTTCCGTCGGAAAATCCGACTGTGTGTACGGGGCATTAGTGTCTACATCATCCAGAGGTAAACTCAACGGGACCCTAGACCCGGTGTCGGTGAAACAGAGGTGTCAAGAGTGAAGCTAGCAGCCCGCTTTAAACCAGCAGCTCCACCGAGAGTTAGTGCTACAACCACATTGTATACACCATAGCGCCCAACTGTCCCTCATTTGGAGAGAATAAATCCCTCTGTCCCTGGCGCAACCTCAGTTGTCCCTCTTTTTGGTCTATTGTGTACATCTCTATACAAAATGTATATTTTTTACCACCAAAAGTATTATGCTGCACTGAAGTCTTTCTCCAGCTTCTACATTACTGCATTTGTTATTTTCAAAAGCCAACGCAAAGGAAAAATTGAGGTACAAAAAAGCACTTGTGAGGTTTAGCCAATCGTTTGCTGTATATGTGATTTTTGTGGTCCATGTAACCTGGGCTGTGGCAGGAACATGTCCTTTGCATACACATAGCTCCCAACTGTCCGTGATTTCGAGGGACTGTCCCTGATTTGGAACAAAGTCCCTCTTTTCTCCTCATTTGTTCCTCACTTTGGTCTGGTCTGTATAGTTGTAGATAATATGCACTATTTATTTTTTAAAAAGTGTTTCCCAGTGCTAAACCTTTCATCCAATTTCTAAATTGCAGCATTTGTAAATTTCAAAAGACAGTATAAAGGAGTAGTAGTGGTAACAAAAAAGCGCTTGGGGGTTTAACTATGCTTACATACTTTTGCTAATAGGTGCCCCTTGTTGCCATCTCAGAAAGTTGGGCATTATGCATACATACTGTGTGTATACACTGCACACCTCTCTTCTGCCTTTCATTAGAAAAGCTGCACCTCCACATTACACAGTCACAAAGCCACAGTCAACAGATCTCATAGCTACAATACACCCCAAATAACACGCTGAACCCTCCACAATACTGCACACATTATACACACTGCCAGGGGCGTTGCTAGGGGGTGGCTATTGGGGCTATAGCCCCGAATCTGGGGCCCATAGCCCCGAGTCTCTTGCCGCAGGGTCCCTGCCTAACCAGCGGGTTGCGGCTGCTGCGGCAGGCTGGCTGGCTGCATGAGAGAGGCGGAGGAGAGGAAAGAAGCAAGCTCTTCACAGCCGGGCCTCTTCAATTTGGGAGTGAGGTGTGGTGAGCAGCAGAGAGATGACATAATCTCTCACTGTCCGCTGCAAATCGGCGCTCCTCTGCCCTCACAGCACAGTCATCGTGGAGCTCCACTTTGCAGCCAGACCCCCTTGCTTCAATGTCGGAGGTGCAGCGGGGAGCAGCGAGATGACATCATCTCTCACTGCCCACCCCGCATCACCGTTCTCCTGCTCTCACTAAATGGACCAGTGCTGTCAGCCTGCCACCAATGCAGCGTCAGTGCACATTTGGTGGTACTGGCTGGCATGGCAAGTGACAATCCACATCAGTTGGCAAGTGGCAACCCATGTCTGGTGGCAGGCGACATGGCAAGTGACAATCCACATCTAGTGGCAGGTGACGATGGCAAGTAAGACGCTGACTCTGGTGGCAGGAGATGTGGCAAGTGACACGCCCAGGGCTCCCACTGATTCTGCAGTATAGTGAGTTGAACCACTTCTTTATGTATTAGAATGTAACAATAGAAATAATGCATTTCAATCACCCTGACACCATATCAACCATTATGCCATGATGATTGAAGCGCCAACACCAGCCATCGCCCGTGAAAAATTGCTTACCACTGGTCCCCCCCCGCGGGCATGCAAAAAGGTTGGTGACCGCTGCTATGGGCTCTAGCCCCAGATCTTTTGCAGACCTAGCAACTCCCCTGCACACTGCACATCTACTTTTAAACACACTGCACCTGCCCATTACATACCCTGCACACCAACATTAGACCCCATATCATAGACTTTGCACATGCACATTACACACCAGCGTGGTATGCCAGTGACAGAATACATTCAGAGGCTGAGGTAGATGTGAACAGTATATTGTGAGAGTTCCAACAACATAAAAACAGGCCCGGTCGGTAGGCACAACTACCTGGAGCCACTTACAAACAGTAGTAGAGGATCAAGATCTTGGAAATAGCTCCTGCAGTGAGGATCGGGAATGCGGCCTGGCTGGACCACACCTAAACGGGAGGCTTCCTACAAGCATATAGCGTAGTCCCTACACTTTTCCTTCTCCTCAGTAACCTTTCCCTGCCACTAAGCACTGTCCCTGCCAGTCCCTACACTAGCCACTCGCATAAAGTGTGCCTAACCAGGGATCCAGAGTTTTAAATAGACTCTGCCTGACCCAAGATGGCTGCCAAAGTCACATGAGGTGCCAGCGTCCAGTCAGGTAGCTGTCTCCCTGAGACCGCAGGAATTTATAGAGGAATAAATGTCCTCACAACTTCCTTCCCCTTCTGCATTGCCGATTTGGTTGAGCTTCACCTGCAGTGGGGAATGCAGACTGCACCTGCCTACATGCACAGCTACATTATATAGTATACATTATACAGTATACACCTAACCAGGGTTGTCAACCTCCTGCAGTATTTTTTACTCACAAAACATTTTACATTTACTGACACTTACAAACAGTAGTAGAGCACCTCTGGCCAAATGCGGTACTGCACACCACATTGGCTTGAATTCTGCTCGTTTTGCGAGAGAACACTCGCAAACCGAGTCAGGATTTTTTTTAAAAAAGTTTCTCGTCTTTCAAAATGCTTGTTAACCGCGTTACTCATTAACCAAAGGTTCCACTGTATCAGTATTAAACCCCATGGCATAAGCTTTACACATTCACATCATACAATGTACACACTCCACTCCCACATTTCCAGGGCTTTTTTTCAGCGGGAACGTGGGGGAAAGCAGTTCCGGCACCTCCAGCGCTGAATGTATGTAATAGCAGGGGGTGTGGGGTGTGCTGGAGGGTCTACTGATGTTGGCTGCTGGGGGATCTATTGTCACTGGTGGGGATCTGATTTTGTGTGATTGTCTATTGTTGCTAATGGGGAATATATTGTTGCTGGGGGGTCTTATGTTGCTGGAAGGGATCTACTGTTGAGGGAGAGGTCTATTTTTACTGGCTGCTTGAGGATATATTGATGCTGGCTGCTGGGAGATCTGTTGTTGCTGCTGGGGGGGGGGGGGTCTAATGTTGCTTGGGTGGATAGTTTGTTGTGGTTAGTTCACTGTTGCTGCAGGGAATCTATTGTTGTTGGGGTGGAGTCCATTCTTGCTGGAGGAGTCTATTTTTGTGTGGGGATCTATTGCTGGGATTCTATTGTTGCTGACTGCAGGGGATCTATTTTACTTCTTTTTACTGATTTAGCACCACAAAACGATACTTGGTTCTGTATTCTCTAAAAGGGGCAGTACTGGTAGGTGAGTAGGGGGTGGCATCAAGAGACGGTAGTCAGAGGTGGGTAGGGGGCAGAGACAAGGGGTGACTCAGATGGGGGGAGTTCCTGCACCTATTCTCAGAGAAAAAAAGCCCTGCACATTACACTCCAGAGCTATATTACACCCACATTTTAAAAACTACAGCCCAGTATTCTACACACCAACTGGGCACAGACAGCAATAAAAACTAACAGGTGTTCTAATTCCTCTTCACTGTATCCAAAACTATAAAAAAAAAACCTTTAATTACACTTTAATAAAAATTGACACAGAAACATTCTGAAAAACTGTAAAATTGGGTATCTGCTTTGCATTTGATATGTACTGTAAGGGTTTGTCTTTTTTTTTTTTGGTATATACAGATTTATTTATAAGAGGATTAGTTGTTCAGGATGCACAACTTCCCTATTTTACCCCCAAAAAATTAACTATATTTAGAGCCTTTACACAATATGGGGACATATGACAGGAGTGGTGAAGAAAGGACTATGTTTTAAATGCAATTACAAAAGTTCTACAAAATTAAGCAGACCAGTTTCACAATATCTTCCTTTTTTTCAGGAAGTTAGCTCCAGATTTTTGTTGAAATACTTTTGCAATAAAAAGTGATGTAAGATCTGTAATTATAATGTCCTCAGAGAAGTTATACATAATTATATGTTATTATTATAGATAATTTAGGTTTAAATTAAAAATATATCATTTAGCAACTATTATTTGTTGCTTGTCATGAAAGTAGTGCATTCATAGAACAGCGTTATAACTCGATTCAGAAAGATTATTTTCAGAGAGAGAAGGACACTATGGGGTCTATTTATGAAAAAGTCACCAGTAAATGTGCCAGTAAATCTTCCATAATAAATCACCCTTGTAATGTTTACCTGCCATTCTATTTCCACATTATCTCTACTTATATACAGTAGGCAAACAAGGCTTTTTTCCTCCCAGAAAAGGTGCAGGTTCTCCCTCCTATTGAGTCACCCCTTGTCTCCACCCCTACCCACCTCTGAGCACTGTCCCTTGGTTCCACCCCCTACCTACTGCCCCTTTTAGAGAATTCAAAATCAAGTATTATTTTGTGGTATTAAGGTATTTCTATGGAATTTGTTAATGATAAGAAAAGCAGTAAAATTGATCCTCTGCATACTTGCCAACAGTCCTGATTTTCCTGGGACAATCATGATTTTTGGACCCTTGTCCCGATTTCAGCTTGTCCCGATTATTTTCCCGGGATTTTGTTTTTGTCCCAGGGCAATCGGGAATGTTTTGGGCTAAAAACGGCAGCGGGCTACACAAAGATGGCCGTTGCCTTTGCCAGGAGTATTGTTTCCCCTTGCGTTCAGTGGAGAGGAGAGGGCAGCCAATCTGCTTCTCTCTTCAGTGCTGCAGGGATTGGAAACCCCTCCCCTCTCCACTGAACACAGCAGGAAGAGATCAGCCACAGCGAACCCCCATGGAGCAGCAAGTGACCACTCCCCTTCGTATTGGTGATGGCTCAGATCCTCCTTCCAGTATGTGGGTAAGCAAAGCAAAGAAGTGAGTGAGGAAAACATGTCATGCTGATTATTCTGCCTAGATACTTGTTTTTTTTATTGTTAATGCCATGTAATTCCAAGGTGATTTATTAGGGGTTACTCTGAGATGTTTGCCTGAGATTGTTATATTTATGCCCATGGCTTTATTATTTGTGCCTGCCCTGGGTGAAAACCAATTTATCTACACAAGAGCCAGCATGCCTGGCTTGTTTTTATACCAAAATGGCATTTCATCCAGCATAGACACCATTAGTTACAGTAAGTGGTTTGTAGAACTACAAGAACCAGCATGGCTTGTTTGCTATATAATGACATTGCATCACCCAGCATGGTCTAGGGTCCCTGATACTAGTGACACCAGGAGATAAGTGGTCTCTAGAACTACAAGAGCCAGCATGCACTGGGGGACTTGGTATGATTACAGATAACTAGGCTGAGGAACTACAAAGGCAAAGATGCCTTGTTTGCTATATAATGACATTGCATCATCCAGAATTATCTGGGGTCCCTGATACTAGTAACACCAGGAGACACGTTGTCTGTAGAACTACAAGAGCCAGCATTCACCGGGGTACTTGGTATGTTGCTATGATTGCAGCATTTACAGATAACAAGGCTGAAGAACTACAAGAGCCAGGATGGGTTGATTGCTATATAAAGACATTGCACCATTCAGCATATTTGATCTGTAGAACTACAAGAGCCAGCATGCCTTGTTTGCTACATAATGGCATTGCATCATCCAGCATGGTCGTACCCCACAGCATGCTGCCTCTTGTAGTTCTACAGACCACTTATCTTCTGCTGTCACTTACCAAGGACCCTAGACCACGTTGTATGATGCAATGTTTGTGTATAGCAAGCAGGGTGGGCTGGCTCTTGTACCTCTTTAGCCAACGTATCTGTAAATGCTGTAACTTGCATTAGGTACCCCAGTGATTGCTGGTTCTTATTATTCTGTTGATTGTTTATCACATGCCACCACCTCTCCCAGGTACCCCAGTGCATGCTGGCTCCTGCAGGTATTTATCCCATTTATCTCCTGCTGTCACCTGTACCAGGGACCATAGACCATGCTGGGTAATACAATGTCATTATATAGCAAACAAGGCATGCTGGCTCTTGTAGTTCGTCACCCTAGTTTGTACCAAGTACTCCAGTGCATGCTGGATTTTGTAGTTCTACAGACCACTAATCTCCTGGTGTCACTAGGACCAGGGACCCCAGAGCATGCTGAGTGATGCAATGTCATTATATAGCAAACAAGGCGTGCTGGCTCTTGTAGTTATTCAGCCTAGTTATCTGTAAATGCTCTAATTATACCAAGTACCCTAATGCATTCTGGCTTTTGTAGTTGTATAGACTAGTTTTCTTTGGATGCTGTCTCTTATACCAAGAACCCTAGATCATGTTGGTTCTTGTAGTTCTATAGACTAGACATCTGTAAATGTGGCAATGTTTAAATCTTTTGTTAAAAAAAAAAAAAAAAATGTGGCAATGTTTACCAAGTACCCCGGTGAATGCTGGCTCTTGTAATTCTACAGGGAGCGTGTCTCCTGGTGTTACTAGTATCAGGGACCCCAGACCATGCTGGAAGATGAAAAAAAAATAGAAGCAGAAGATAAGTGGTCTGTAGAACTACAAGAGGCAGCATGCTGTGGGGTACGACCATGCTGGATGATGCAATGCCATTGTGTAGCAAACAAGGCATGCTGGCTCTTGTAGTTCTACAGATCAGTCCTATGCCTACATACGTTTGCTAGTAGGTGTCCCTCATTCCCATTGCAAAATGTTGGGAGGTGTGCTATGAAGCTTAAAGAGGAACTGCAGTCTGCTCACATAATTTGTAATAAAAATATCTTTGCCATTCTGAAGCTTCCCTCCAACCACTTTGCATATCATTTTATATATACTGTGATTTTGTACTTGCCAAATATGCTGCAAAAATCTCCCTCCGCTGAGTCTGGCCGCAACCGTTTTCATACTTGCCAACAGTCCTGATTTTCCCGGGACAATCCAGATTTTTGGACCCTCATCCCGATTTAAGCTTGTCCTGATTATTTTCCCTGGATTTTGCTTTTGTCCCGGGAAGATCTTCTGGACACGGCTACTACATGTGACCTCCAGACTGGGTTTCCATCCTCCCCAGCATGTTGCTGGTGCCCTTCCTTGTTCCACCAGGCAGTAGTTAGTGTAGTGGGTATTGTAGTAAGTATTGTAGTGGGTGTTGTAGTAATCAGTGTAGTGAGTGTTGCAGTAATCAGTGTAGTGGGTGTTGTAATAATCAGTGTAGTGGGTGTTGTAGTAATCAGCGTAGTGTAGTGGGTGTTGTAGTAATCGGTGTAGTGGGTGTTGTAGTAACCATTGTAGTGTCGTGGGTGTTGTAGTAATCAGTGTAGTGTAGTGAGTGTTGTAGTAATCAGTGTAGTGTAGTGGGTAATGTAGTGTAGTGGGTGTTGTAGTAATTAGCGTAGTGTAGTGGGTGGTGTTGTGGTAATCAGTGTAGTGTAGTGGACAGGTAGGTCAGGATAGGAATCAGGTAGGTCAGTGTAGTGGACAGATAGGTGGGTGTAATGGTCAGTCTAGGAATCATGTAGGTCAGTGTAGAGGTCAGTATAGTAATAAGGTAGGTCAGTGTAGGAATCAGGCTGGTAAGTACTATTGTAGGAAGGGAAGGTACTCAGGGAGTGCTAAAAGTCTGTATGTTAGGGGGCGCAAATTTCTTGCCTTGCATCGGGCGCTGACAACCCACGCTACGCCACTGCTGCTGGGGGCACCTGATGCAAGGAGGGACTCTGCTGGGGGCACCTGATGTAAGGAGGGACTCTGCTGGGGGCACCTGATGCAAGGACGGACTCTGCTGGGGGCACCTGATGGCATCTGGTGGCAGGCGACGTGGCAGGTGACACGCTCAGGGGTCCCACTGATTCAGCATTATGGTGAGTTGAAATATTTCATTTTATATTACAATGTAATAATAGAAATAATGCGCTTCAATCATCCTGACACCATAACAACCATGGTGCCGAGTTGATTGAAGCGCTAACAACAGGTGTTTGGAGTATCTTTATCTGCTGATTGTTAAACTCTGCAATACACATATTTCTATTGTGGTGTAGGATCTGGGGCTACTGTCCCTCCATCCCTCTTCCCCTCCTTTCCCCCTCCATCCCTCATTCATCTCAGACTCTAACCACACCCCCTTTGATCCCCCAGCAGCCAGCATCAATAGACCCTCCAGCACATCCCAGCACCCTTTGCTATTACATACATTCAGTGCTGGAGGCGCTGGAACTGTAGTCTCCTGCACTCCTGCTGAAAAAAAGCCCTGTAAAGGTAAATATGCAACAGGAGAACATGGAAAGCTATCAAATGTCACTATTACAGTAAGCTTTTAATTAATCTGCCAAATTTTCTAGTTGCAAACATTGGCTTAAACTGTTTCAAAACTAGTGACGGATTAAAAAAGAAGTGTAAACTCCCTCTCCCTCCAGAAATAATCAGCTGGCTGGTATCACTGAAGCGGCACAGAGGTGCCCAGTGTAATTTTCTAACTTGGCTACTAAACGTTGCTGTGGGTTAGGGTTGGGAACCCTGTAGTATAGTATAGGCAGTGCAGTCCCTAGAATAATGAGTGTGATATAACATAGACAGTGGGGTAATTACAGCCCTTTCAGTGTGGGGCATCCTGGGAAAGATTGCTGTATAATTAGTCTGAATGGAGTTTTCCTGTTGGTTTGCCTGTTAGCCTCAATATGAAGACATCTCCTGGAAATAAAACTTGTACTGGGTGAACCTGCTATTAGGATCCATTGCATTAAGTCCTGAGAAAGATATTGAACAGGCTGCTGGTGGTGCAGGTCCGCTGAGGTGGCTCTAGGCTTTGTGAGGCCTTAGGCAAAACTTAGACATGAGGCCCTACTCGCGCCCATAATTGGAAAACAAATTCAAGCAATAAAAATGGCTGCAGAAAGATCCACAGATCTACCACACAGTTCATCAGCACCACTTCCAGAGCACCGTCCTCACCCATCAAACATATGCCGCCAATAAAACATCTGGAACCCAGCAAGGTGGCAACCCCCCCAGGAATTTTCCCCTTTGCCTTGGGAGAATGAGGCGGGGTGTCACTGACATAGTTGACAACAATCCCGATTTTGGGACCCTCGTCCCGATCGGAGGCTGTCCCGAATCGGGATTTTCATCAGGAAAATCGGGAATGTTGGGTTTTTAATTTTTGGAGCAGCTGGCTCCAGCAAAATGGCCGCCGGCGCCGCAGCTAAATCTTCCCCCTAGTGTTCAGTGGAGAGAGGAAGGGGGCTTGATCCATGCAGCCAATGAATCGGCTTCTTTAGCTGCACAGATCGGCCCCTCCCCTCTCCACTGAACCTCTCCTCTTCCCCTCGGCAAGTAAGGACCCCCCTGCGCAGTACAAGGGGGTCCTTACTTGCTGAGGTGAACTTTCTCGGCAGAACACCGGCCGCTCCTGGAGTTCCTGGACGTGTGGTGGGAGGCGTTATGGGAGGGGAGGGTCTGCACTGGCACTGACACTGATGAAGGGGGTGGTCTGCACTGAGGGGGGCCTGCACTAATAGAGGGGGGGCTGCACTGAGGGGGTTCTGCACTAATAGAGGGGGGTCTGCACTGATAGATGGGGGTCTGCACTGAGGGGGGTCTGCACTAATAGAGGGGGGCTGCACTGAGGGGGGTCTGCACTAATAGAGGGGGTCTGCACTGAGGGCGGTCTGCAGTAATAGGGGGGGGTCTGCACTGAGGGGGGTCTGCACTAATAGAGGGGGGTCTGCACTGAGGGGGGCCTGCACTAATAGAGGGGGGTCTGCACTGAGGGGGTTCTGCACTAATAGAGGGGGGTCTGCACTGAGGGGGGTCTGCACTAATAGAGGGGGTGGTCTGCACTGAGGGGGGCCTGCACTAATAGAGGGGGCTGCACTGAGGGGGTTCTGCACTAATAGTGGGGGGGTCTGCACTGATAGAGTTCGGTCTGCACTAATAGAGGGGGGTCTGCACTGATAGAGGGGTGTCTGCACTGATAGAGGGGGTGTCTGCACTAAGGGGGTGTCTGCACTAATAGAGGGGGGTCTGCACTAATAGAGGGGGGTCTGCACTGATAGAGGGGGGTCTGCACTGATAGAGGGGGTTCTGCACTGATAGAGGGGGGTCTGCACTTATAGAGGGGGGTCTGCACTAATAGAGGGGGGTCTGCACTGAGGGGGGCCTGCACTGATGGAGGGGGGTCTGCACTGAGGGGGGTCTGCACTGATAGAGGGGGGGGACCGCACTGAGGGGGGTCTGTATTGAGGGAGAGGGGTCTGTACTGAGGGAGGAGGATCTAAACTGCTGGAGGGGTGGTCTGTACTTAGTGGGGGGGGGGTCTTTACTGAGGGAGGGGGGGCTGTACAAAAGGGGGACCATAGTTGGTGGAGGGGGGGTGACACCAATTTTTTTCCACACCGGGTGACACCAGCTGTAGCGACGCCACTGGCTCTTGTCTCTGCAGCAACTTTAATGTACAGGAGGGGGGTTAACTATATACAGGAGGAGGGGGGGTAACTATATACAGGAGGAGGGGGGTTAGCTATATACAGGAGAAGGGGGGTTAACTATATACAGGAGGGAGGGGTTAGCTATATACAGGAGGAGGGGGGGTTAGCTTTATACAGGAGGAGGGGGTTAGCTATATACAGGAGGAGGGGTGTTAACTCTATACAGGAGGGGGAGGTTTAACTATATACAGGAGGGGGAGGGTTAACTATATACAGAAGGGGGGTTAACTATATACAGGAGGGGGGAGGGTTAACTATATACAGGAGTGGGGGTTAACTATTTACGGGAGGGGTTACTATGTACAGTGGGGGTAACTATGTACAGGGGGGATACTATGTACAGTGGGGGTAACTATGTACAGGGGGGTAACTAGGGGGAAAGGGGAAACTATGTACAGGGGGAGAGGGTAACTATGGCTCTACCTGGGACACTGATTTAAGGACTGAGGCTGGGAACACTGGTGTAAAGACTGACTCTGCTGGTGGCACCTGATGCAAGGAGGGACTCTGCTGGAGGCACCTGATGCAAGGAGGGACTCTGCTGGGGGCACCTGATGCAAGGAGGGACTCTGCTGGGGGCACCTGATGCAAGGAGGGACTATGCCGGGGGCACCTGATGCAAGGAAGGACTCTGCTGGTGGCAGGCGACGTCGCTAGTGACACGCTCAGGGATCCCACTGATTTGGCTATGGTGAGTTGAATGATTTAATTTTATATTACAATGTAATAATAGAAATAATGCACTTCAATCATCCCGACACCATAACAATCATGGTGCCGGGATGATTGAAGCGCTAACACCAGGTGTTTGGAGTATCTTTATCTGCTGATTGTTAAACTTTCTAGAATACACATATTTCTATTGTTGTGTAGGATCTGGGCCTGCTGTCCCTCCATTCCTCTCTCCCCCCTTCCCTCTCCAACCCTCATTCATCTCAGACTCTAACCACACCCCCTTTGAGCCATGCCCATTTAAGCCATGCCCACTATTTCACGTAAACCACGCTGGCTAAGAGCTGGTCAGAGGTGAACATATTAGCCTAGGGGGACCACTGAAGTGCACCGGAGCATGGTTTGCAGCACCTAGAATGTATGAGCATGACGGATGACACCACATTTGGACACCATCTACACGCACACATTTGAATTGTTATATGAGACTTTTTCACCTATCACTTTGTGATTATGTATTAGGGCATCTGCGATGTCTATTATGGAGCACTAAGCACTTTTTGCATTTATTTATACACTCTGCAGTGTAGTGGAGCATCATGGGAATGTAGTTCCAAAACATCTGGGGTGCCAAGGTTCGCCATTACTGATATAGAGGAATTGAGCTTTCCATATTCCTTCATGTAGCCATTGAATGCTTGATTCTCCTCCTCTCTCTCCTGCATGCATTCAGTGCCTCTTGTCCTCTCTCTGTGATGACCTTAAGGTAAATAACTCAACACCGAGTTCACTATATGGCAGAGATGTGCGGTGAGGTCAGTGGCTAGTATCAGAGCCAGATACACACACAGGTAACATACGCGGCAAACGTTAGAGCAAGAGCAATAATTCTAGCACTAGACCTCCTCTGTAACTCTAAACATGTAAACTGTAAAAAAAAATGTAAAGCGTCGCCTAATGAGATTTTTAAATACTGATATCTTTCATAGTATACAAAAAATCGGGCTAACTTTAGTGTTTTTTGTTTTTTTTTATTCATGAAACAATTTCTTTCCAAAAAAAATGCGTTCGAAAAATTGCTGCGCAAATACCGTGTAACATAAAAAGTTGCAATGATCACCATTTTATTCCCCAGGGTGTCTGCTAAAACAATATATATAATATTTGGGGGTTCTGAGTAATTTTCTAGCAAAAAAAATGATGATTATTACATGTAGGAGAGAAGTGTCAGAATTGGCCTGGGGGGCAAGGGGTAATTGCCATAAGTAATATACAAATAATTATTATATATTCTTTGTAAGGTAATTTAATATATTTTCAAAAACTGTACTCAAGCAGGTGGCTTAACAGACAAATTACTGAAGTTTAAAGTTATAACTTCAAACCAGTAATTTCATAGTAAATAGATAAATAATAAATTATCATTTTATAACATATAGCATAATAATATATGATTTAGCTTGTACCTTTTCAGCAGCAGCAGATTCTCATTCTCCCTCCTAACTGTGTGAGAAAAACATGGGATTATGGGTAAATCTTCAACACATAAACCCGTGTTTTTTCCTTGTAGTTAAGAGGGTGGGCTGGAAGGGAGTATTTGTCTTTTAGACACATGCCCCTTCTATGACACTGCAGTGAGAGGCGTGCCTCCACTGCAGCATCTTTATTTGACAGCTTGCGCAAATCGTACTTTACCATTGGTCCAAGACTCCAAGCTATCCATTGAGCTCAGTGCCTCTGACAAGAAGTGAGGAGAGGCACTGTGAGCTCATCCTCTCAGTCTGCTGCAAACAGAGTGTGCCAGCTTGTATTTAAACTGGCTGCTCTGTACAGTGGAACCTCGGATTGCGAGTAACGCAGTTAACGAGCGTTTCGCAATACGAGCACTGTGTTTTCAAAAATCATAACTCGGTTTCGAGTGGCATCTCGCAAAACGAGCACAATTCAGGCCAAAGCGGTGTGCAGTACCGCTTTTGGCCTAAGGTGGGGGGGCGCCCCAGCCGAAATCGGCGCCGTTCAGAAATGCAAGGAAAGGCCCGAGGACAGCACGGCTGACCTTGGCAAATCTCGGATAGGAAGTCTTTCTGAGGTTTGCCGAGGTCAGCCGAAATGTCCTCGGGCCTTTTCGACCATTTCCGAGGCTCTCTGGCGCCCCCGCCTTTGGCCGCATGCGGTATTGCATCCCATTGAAGTCAATGCGGAACAAATTATTTTCTTTCCATTGACTTCAATGGGAAAACTCGCTTTGATATGCGAGTACTTTGGATTACGAGCATACTCCTGGATTGAAGTATGCTTGTAATCCGAGGTTCCACTGTATTTAGCTTCTGACAGGCTATGCAAGGAGCCCTGTATCCCTGGAACCATAGATGATAGGAGTCCCAAATTGACTAGTGGTGGGGCAAGACTTCAGCTACCATAAATGGACCCTAAAATTATAAAAAAAAACTTTAAAAACGAAGTGCAGCAAAATTTAAAAACAGAAAAATCAACACAGGGGACTTAAAAGAGAAGTATGGGTTTGGGGGATATTGCAGTTTTATACTTACCTAGGTGGATGCAGCATGGGTCCGATGCTGCAGCTGTCCCCTGGCGTCTCTGCACTGAGAACCTAGCCACAGAACACCGCCGATTTCAGTCAGCAGCTCTCCTCTCTGCTCCTCCATGCTCACTGGAGCACTGAACTGTGGAGGGGCGAGGAGGGGCCATCTTAGGATCTCAGCGGCTCGCTGAGAGGCTGAGACTGCCATCAGTCCAGGTACCTGGTGGATCCAGACTTTATTGTCGTGATAATGCAGTGCCTGGACTGATTCAGTGATGTCAGCGGAGAGCAGACTTCAGACCGCTCTCTGCTGAAAGCAGGTCACAGGAGTGCAAAATTGTACTCTGGTGACCCATAGGGGAAGTCCACCCAAACAAGCCAGGCTGGACTTCTCCTTTAACTTACAATCAGAGGGATGTGTCCTTGTGCTGATGCCTCTCCTGTTAAATTATTGAAAACACCATCGGTGTGTTTGCCAAAACAAAAAAGTCTTATCTTGTATTTCACCGAATTCCTCCTACCTCTAGTATTGTATATCTAAACATAAGATGAATATTGAAACAATGTAATTTAGTAACGTGTGACTTACAAACCTAGCTTTCTAAGCAGCTAAATGGCACCATCTAGTGGTACATTTATAGAATACATTTAGGAAAAAAGAGAACAACATAGTTTATTGTAACTCAAAAGATGTAACTGACATTGAGTGAATCTCCAAACATTTATAGAATGTAAACAATCAGGTATACCACAAGTGACTTTTAATATAAATTTTATACTTTATGTTCCAAGTTCTATTAAAGTTCATTAATAACCACTTCAATACAGGGCACTTATACACCTTCCTGCCCAGACCAATTTTCAGCTTTCAGCGCTGTCGCAGTTTGAATGACAATTGCGCGGTCATACAGCACGGTACCCAAACTAAATTTTTATCAGTTTGTTCCCACAAATAAAGCTTTCTTTTGGTGGTATTTGATCACCTCTGCGGTTTTTATTTTTTGCTAAACAAATAAAAAAAGACAGAAAATTTTGAAAAAAATAAAAGTTTTGCTTTTGTTTCTGTTAAAAAAATTTGTAAATAAGTAAGTTTTCTCTTTCACTGATGGGCACTGATAAGGCGGCACTGATAGGCACTGATAAGGCGGCACCGATGAGGTGGCACCAATGAGCGGGCACTGACGATGGGCACTGATATGTGGCACTGATAGGTGGCACTGATGGGCGGCACTGATATGCAGCACTGATGAGCATTGATAGGCGGCACTGATGGGCACTCATGGGTGGCACTGGTGGGCACTGATGGGCACTGATAGGCAACACTGATGGGCACTGAAAGGCTCCAAAGATGGGTTCTTATGGGTGGCACTGATGGGCACTAATAGGCGGCACTGATGGGCACTGATAGGCAGCACTGCTGGGCACTGATGCGCACTGATACGTGGCACTGATACGCGGCACTGATAGGCATCCCTGGTGGCACTGGCAGTGGTAGACATTGTGAGTGGGCACTGATTGGCAGCTGCCTGGGTATTGATTGGCAGCTGCCTGGGCACAGAATAGTATTTCCCTGGGGGTCTAGGGGGCATACCTGGTGGTCCAGTGTGGATGGCTTCCCTGTTGGTCCTGGGCGGCTTCCCTGTTGGTCCTGGGCGGCTTCCCTGGTGGTCCTGGGCGGGATCCGAGGGGGGCCTGTGCTGATAAACAATCAGCACAGACCCCCCCTGTCAGGAGAGCAGCCGATCGACTCTCCTCTACTCATGTCTGTCGGACGCGAGTGAGGAAAAGCCGATCACCGGCTCTTCCTATTTACATCATGATCAGCCATGATTGGACATGGCTGATCATGTGGTAAAGAATCTCCATCAGAGACTCTTTACCTAGATCGGTGTTGCGGGGTGTCAGACTGACACACCGAAACGACGATCGCCGCGATGCGCGCCTCAATATCCTGCGGACGTTATATGACGCCCAGTCAGGATATTGAAACCACTTTGCCGCTGTCATTCTGCTATGTGGTGGGCGGCAAGTGGTTAAAGTAGGGATAAGGCCTGGTTCAAACCTATGCATTTTTTAGTGCATTTTCAGTTTTGCAGAAACACACTACAGTCCATTTAACATGGTTTCCTATGGATATAGTTCACATCTGTGCATTTTATGGAAAGGGACAGGGTTTTTGTTTTTGGTTCCATAGACTTCAATGGTTTAAAGATGTGTATTTGAAAACGGCAAAATGCACCTGCAATATGTAAACTGCAACCTGCACAAGTGTGAATCAGGCCTAAAGTTCCATTGCTACCATGGGTTTGAGGTAAATCTCATAGATTTGAAATGTGCAGTCCTAGTTAATTTATGTACCACATTTCTGCAAATTTGAGAGAATTTTTTTTAACTATAATGCCCTGCATGGCCTTTGAACTATGGCCAGCAGGCTTAGCAGGGCCAATAAAGGAGCTTTTATATAAGCAAGCCTCCTCACTATAAAAGGGTGGGCACAGAAAAGCCATATTGTCTGTGATTTGGAAGCTGCTATAGGGAAAGGACAGTGAGATTAGGATCAGTTAGAAAACTGTACTTTGTTTCTTTGGGCATTCAACCCCTTTGCTGTTTATTGTCTTCTTGATAGGGCCTTTATAGGTTAATTGGGTTAAACAGATTCTTTTGTTGTTGCTGCAAGTCTCCTCCTTAAAAAGTAGCGGTGGACAGTTACATTTTTTTTTTTTTGCGGGAAGGAGCCATCCAGGGCCGCCATACAATATACTGTACACTTGTAAGGGGCCCCAGTGTCTGGATGGGCCCGGCCGACTGGTAGGGATGTGAGAAGGCAGGTGTGGGAGCAGAGGAGCTCCTTGGATGCTCCTGTATGTGTGTGAGTCAGTAGGCTGCTGCTCTGTCATGAGCTGACATTGGGCTCTTTGCTACCACCTCTGGCCATTTCCTGCATGTACACCCCCCTGCATGTGGAAACAAGAGCTGGGACTAGGACCACCTTACAAGTAAGGGCTTTTGTGCAAGGGGGGGGGGGCTGTTTGTGTGACTGTGTACATTTCTCTGTGTGTGTGACTGTGTACATGTCTCTGTGTGTGTGACTGTGTACATGTCTTGTGTGTGTACATGTCTTATTTATTTTTTTAATTTAATTTCAGGTACTTATATAGCGCCATCAATTTACGCAGCGCTTTACATATACACTGTACATTCACATCAGTCCCTACCCTCAAGGAGCTTACAATCTAAGGTTCCTAACTCACATTCATACATACTAGGGACAATTTAGACAGGATCCAATTAACCTACCAGCATGTCTTTGGAGTTTGGGAGGAAACTGGAGTACCCAGAAGAAACCCACACAGGCACAGGGAGAACATACAAACTCCAGGCAGGAGTGGTTGGGATTCGAACCAGCAACCCTTCTTACTGCTAGGCGAAAGTGCTACCCACTACACCACTGTGCCGCCCGACTGTATATGCCTGTGAGTGTGTACATGTCTTGTGTATGTACATGCCTGTGTGTTCATGTCTCTGTGTGTACTTGTGTTTGTACATGCCTGTGAGTGTGTATACATGCCTGTGTGTATACATGTCTGTTTGTGTACATGTCTCTGTATGTGTACATGTCTTGTGTGTGTACGTTCATGTCATATATACACATGTGAGTGGTGCTGGGAGCGTACAGGTGTGATGGGACTGAGAGCGTACAGGTGTGATGGGACTGAGAGCGTACAGGTGTGATGGGACTGAGAGCGTACAGGTGTGATGGGACTGAGAGCGTACAGGTGTGAGGGGGCTGAGAGCGTACAGGTGTGATGGGACTGAGAGCGTACAGGTGTGATGGGACTGAGAGCGTACAGGTGTGATGGGACTGAGAGCGTACAGGTGTGATGGAGCTGAGAGCGTACAGGTGTGATGGGGCTGAGAGCGTACAGGTGTGATGGGACTGAGAGCGTACAGGTGTGATGGGGCTGAGAGCGCACAGGTGTGATGGGGCTGAGAGCGTACAGGTGTGATGGAGCTGAGAGCGTACAGGTGTGATGGGGCTGAGAGCGTACAGGTGTGATGGAGCTGAGAGCGTACAGGTGTGATGGAGCTGAGAGCGTACAGGTGTGATGGGGCTGAGAGCGTACAGGTGTGATGGAGCTGAGAGCGTACAGGTGTGATGGAGCTGAGAGCGTACAGGTGTGATGGAGCTGAGAGCGTACAGGTGTGATGGGACTGAGAGCGTACAGGTGTGATGGAGCTGAGAGCGTACAGGTGTGATGGGACTGAGAGCGTACAGGTGTGATGGGACTGAGAGCATACAGGTGTGATGGGACTGAGAGCGTACAGGTGTGATGGAGCTGAGAGCGTACAGGTGTGATGGGACTGAGAGCGTACAGGTGTGATGGGACTGAGAGCGTACAGGTGTGATGGAGCTGAGAGCGTACAGGTGTGATGGAGCTGAGAGCGTACAGGTGTGATGGGGCTGAGAGCGTACAGGTGTGATGGGACTGAGAGCGTACAGGTGTGATGGGGCTGAGAGCGCACAGGTGTGATGGGGCTGAGAGCGTACAGGTGTGATGGAGCTGAGAGCGTACAGGTGTGATGGGACTGAGAGCGTACAGGTGTGATGGGGCTGAGAGCGTACAGGTGTGATGGAGCTGAGAGCGTACAGGTGTGATGGAGCTGAGAGCGTACAGGTGTGATGGGGCTGAGAGCGTACAGGTGTGATGGAGCTGAGAGCGTACAGGTGTGATGGAGCTGAGAGCGTACAGGTGTGATGGAGCTGAGAGCGTACAGGTGTGATGGAGCTGAGAGCGTACAGGTGTGATGGGACTGAGAGCGTACAGGTGTGATGGAGCTGAGAGCGTACAGGTGTGATGGGACTGAGAGCGTACAGGTGTGATGGGACTGAGAGCGTACAGGTGTGATGGGACTGAGAGCGTACAGGTGTGATGGAGCTGAGAGCGTACAGGTGTGATGGGACTGAGAGCGTACAGGTGTGATGGAGCTGAGAGCGTACAGGTGTGATGGGGCTGAGAGCGTACAGGTGTGATGGGGCTGAGAGCGTACAGGTGTGATGGGGCTGAGAGCGTACAGGTGTGATGGGGCTGAGAGCGTACAGGTGTGATGGGGCTGAGAGCGTACAGGTGTGATGGGACTGAGAGCGTACAGGTATGATGGGACTGAGAGCGTACAGGTGTGATGGGACTGAGAGCGTACAGGTGTGATGGGGCTGAGAGCGTACAGGTGTGATGGAGCTGAGAGCGTACAGGTATGATGGAGCTGAGAGCGTACAGGTGTGATGGGACTGAGAGCGTACAGGTGTGATGGGACTGAGAGCGTACAGGTGTAATGGGACTGAGAGCGTACAGGTGTGATGGGACTGAGAGCGCACAGGTGTGATGGGGCTGAGAGCGTACAGGTATGATGGAGCTGAGAGCGTACAGGTGTGATGGGACTGAGAGCGCACAGGTGTGATGGAGCTGAGAGCGTACAGGTGTGATGGGACTGAGAGCGTACAGGTGTGATGGAGCTGAGAGCGTACAGGTGTGATGGGACTGAGAGCGTACAGGTGTGATGGGGACTGAGAGCGTACAGGTGTGAGGGGGCTGAGAGTGTACAGGTGTGATGGGACTGAGAGCGTACAGGTGTGAGGGGGCTGAGAGCGCACAGGTGTGATGGGACTGAGAGCGTACAGGTGTGATGGAGCTGAGAGCGTACAGGTGTGATGGGACTGAGAGCGTACAGGTGTGATGGAGCTGAGAGCGTACAGGTGTGATGGGACTGAGAGCGTACAGGTGTGATGGGGACTGAGAGCGTACAGGTGTGAGGGGGCTGAGAGTGTACAGGTGTGATGGGACTGAGAGCGTACAGGTGTGAGGGGGCTGAGAGCGCACAGGTGTGATGGGACTGAGAGCGTACAGGTGTGATGGAGCTGAGAGCGTACAGGTGTGATGGGACTGAGAGCGCACAGGTGTGATGGAGCTGAGAGCGTACAGGTGTGAGGGGGCTGAGAGCGTACAGGTGTGAGGGGGCTGAGAGCGTACAGGTGTGATGGGGACTGAGAGCGTACAGGTGTGATGGGGACTGAGAGCGTACAGGTGTGATGGGGACTGAGAGCGTACAGGTGTGATGGGGACTGAGAGTGTACAGGTTTGATGGGGCTGAGAGCGTACAGGTGTGAGGGGGGATGAGTGCGTACAGGTGTGATGGAGCTGAGAGCGTACAGGTGTGAGGGGGGATGAGTGCGTACAGGTGTGAGGGGGGATGAGTGCGTACAGGTGTGAGGGGGGCTGAGAGCGTACAGGTGTGAGGGGGGGATGAGCGCGTACAGGTGTGATGGGGCTGAGAGCGTAAAGGTGTGAGGGGGATGAGTGCGTACAGGTGTGATGGGGCTGAGAGCGTACAGGTGTGAGGGGGATGAGTGCGTACAGGTGTGATGGGGCTGAGAGCGTACAGGTGTGAGGGGGGATGAGTGCGTACAGGTGTGATGGGGCTGAGAGCGTACAGGTGTGAGGGGGGATGAGTGCGTACAGGTGTGATGGAGCTGAGAGCGTACAGGTGTGAGGGGGGATGAGTGCGTACAGGTGTGAGGGGGGCTGAGAGCGTACAGGTGTGAGGCGGGATGAGTGCGTACAGGTGTGATGGGGCTGTGAGGGGGGATGAGTGCGTACAGGTGTGAGGGGGGCTGAGAGCGTACAGGTGTGAGGGGGGATGAGTGCGTACAGATGTGATGGGGCTGAGAGCGTACAGGTGTGAGGGGGGATGAGTGCGTACAGGTGTGAGGGGGGATAAGTGCGTACAGGTGTGAGGGGGGATGAGTGCGTACAGGTGTGAGGGGGGCTGAGAGTGTACAGGTATGAGGGGGGCTGAGAGCATACAGGTGTGAGGGAAGGCTGAGATTGATGGGATGGCTAGTGGGCAGATTTGGTGGGACAGCCTGTGGGTGGGACCCTGGGAAATGTTGGTGGTCAGGCTGGGGGGGCCCAGGCCTAAAGCTGTATAAGGGGCCCCACAATTTCTGATGGCTGCCCGGGGGCGTCAAACAGTATACCAATCTCACCCTCCCAGCCGGTCGGTAACACTTACCCCATCACCTGCTGTTTCCCCTGCTCGGCGGCCTCCTGTTCTCCAGCTCTCCACGGGTCATCACGGCAGCGTCAGCAGCGGCTTCCATTTCCTCCCTCCTCCTCGGCGGCCAATCAGAAAACGGGTCTCACACCCGCTTCTGATTGGCCAGATTGAAGGTCAGTGTTTTAACATTGAATATTCATTCGCTGCTGTAACACAACCTGGGTGGGATCGAAGCGCATTCTCTGCGACCCAAGCCCACCTTATTTTGAAGCCTATTAGAGCCTCTGCCTCTAATCAGGTACTTAAAAAAAAAAACCTGGCCCCTGTAATTCATGCGTCCGTGCCCTAGACCCTAGAGATCAGGGATCCATCTAGCTGCTGCATTATGTCCCAGCTCCAGGTGCTGGAAAGCTTGCTTCTGCACTTGTTGCTGGTAACAGACCTCAGAGCACATATATTCAGTGCTCACTTGCAGCTCCTTGCCTCTCTGCAGCCACATTGAAATCTGAAATGTTGGCGACTGTGGGAATCAGGGAAGTCACCATCTCTTTTATCACATAGTCCCTATAGGGTTTTTGCGTTTAGTGGAGCATTAACTTGTTACTAACCATCTGTTCTTTAAGCTACCTTTTGTTCGCAGTGTGCTGATGAGCCATTTATGATTGGGAGCTCTTGGTTACGTGACGGTAACTGCGCCAGGAGTGTGCAGCACGTGCAATCTTGGCACAGGTGTATTGGCTGCAATTCACGCAAATATACTGCCCCTCTGCGCTAAGGACTAAACTCCAAGAGGCCGCATATTTGCGTACACCTGGCGCCAAGGGGTGTATTTTCAAGAGATACAAAAATGGGCGCACCCATCTAAACGCACACTGTTTAATAAATGAATTAAATTAAAATCATAACAAAATGCACTTACCACATTAGTAGGGAAGAAGGCATATTGGTATTGAAGAAAAGCCCTGGTGTTCTAGCTTCACGGTGTAGAATCTGTCAGGCAGCAGCTGGCCTTTGTGCCAAAATCGGCAGGTTAGCAGCTGGTGATTTTGTCTCTTGTTTTACCTATACATTGGTAACTTAGGACTTATCTACGGGGGAGCTGCACCATATTCTACCCAGCTTGAACTTTGCTTCCCTATTTTCGGCCCCCCCATTCCCTGGTTTAAATTATTCCAATACCATCCTAACCCAGGGGTTGCTGACAGCGCAATAGTATGTCTTTTTTCTCAGTATTTTCAGTATTGAAGCTTCTCTTCCTGTTGCATTATATATATATATATATATATATATATATATATATATATATATAGTGGCTTGCGAAAGTATTCGGCCCCCTTGAACTTTTCAACCTTTTGCCACATTTCAGGCTTCAAACATAAAGATATAACATTTTTATTTTTTGTGAAGAATCACCAACAAGTGGGACACAATTGTGAAGTGGAACGAAATCTTTTGGATTTTTGAAACTTTTTTAACTAATAAAAAAATGAAAAGTGGGGCGTGCAAAATTATTTGGCCCCCTTGCGTTAATACTTTGTAGAGCCACCTTTTGCTGCGATTACAGCTGCAAGTCGCTTGGGGTATGTCTCTATCAGTTTTGCACATCGAGAGACTGAAATTCTTGCCCATTCTTCCTTGCAAAACAGCTCGAGCTCAGTGAGGTTGGATGGAGAGCGTTTGTGAACAGCAGTTTTCAGCTCTTTCCACAGATTCTCGATTGGATTCAGGTCTGGACTTTGACTTGGCCATTCTAACACCTGGATACGTTTATTTGTGAACCATTCCTTTGTAGATTTTGCTGTATGTTTGGGATCATTGTCTTGTTGGAAGATAAATCTCCGTCCCAGTTTCAGGTCTTTTGCAGACTCCAACAGGTTTTCATCCAGAATGGTCCTGTATTTGGCTGCATCCATCTTCCCCTCAATTTTAACCATCTTCCCTGTCCCTGCTGAAGAAAAGCAGGCCCAAACCATGATGCTGCCACCACCATGTTTGACAGTGGGGATGGTGTGTTGAGTGTGATGAGCTGTGTTGCTTTTACGCCAAACATATTGTTTTGCATTGTGGCCAAAAAGCTCGATTTTGGTTTCATCGGACCAGAGCACCTTCTTCCACATGTTTGGTGTGTCTCCCAGGTGGCTTGTGGCAAACTTTAGACTAGACTTTTTATGGATATCTTTGAGAAATGGCTTTCTTCTTGCCACTCTTCCATAAAGGCCAGATTTGTGCAGTGTACGACTGGTTGTTGTCCTATGGACAGACTCTCCCACCTCAGCTGTAGTTCTCTGCAGTTCATCCAGAGTGATCATGGGCCTCTTGGCTGCATCTCTGATCAGTCTTCTCCTTGTCTGAGCTGAAAGTTTAGAGGGACAGCCAGGTCTTGGTAGATTTGCAGTTGTCTGATACTCCTTCCATTTCAAAATGATCGCTTGCACAGTGCTCCTTGGGATGTTTAAAGCTTGGGAAATCTTTTTGTATCCAAATCCGGCTTTAAACTTCTCCACAACAGTATTACGGACCTGCCTGGTGTGTTCCTTGGTCTTCATGATGCTCTCTGCGCTTTCAACAGAACCCCGAGACTATTACAGAGCAGGTGCATTTATACAGAGACTTGATTACACACAGGTGGATTCTATTTATCACCTTCAGTTATTTAGGACATTGGATCATTCAGAGATCCTCGCTGAACTTCTGGAGTGAGTTTGCTGCACTGAAAGTAAAGGGGCCGAATAATTTTGCACGCACCACTTTTCAGTTTTTTAATTGCTAAAAAAGTTTAAAATATCCAATAGATTTCGTTCCACTTCACAATTGTGTCCCACTTGTTGGTGATTCTTCACAAAAAATTAAAATTTTATATCTTTATGTTTGAAGCCTGAAATGTGGCAAAAGGTTGAAAAGTTCAAGGGGGCCGAATACTTTCGCAAGCCACTGTATATATATATATAGATATATATATATAGATAGATATATATATATATATATATATGTATATATAGATATATCTATATATATATATATATATATATTATTTTTTTTATTTTTTTTTTTAAATGAATACCTATTATGCTGCACATGCTTCAATAAGTTTACGTAAAGTACATCTAAAGTGAAAATTTTTTGTATTTGATACAGTAGGGAAGGGTTAAAGACCCTGACACTTTTTTTTTTTTTTTTTTTTTTTTTTGCTGTTGCCACTCAGGAAATTTATTTTCACTTCACTTCCTTCCTTCACTTTGGACAGAAAGTCAGAAAAAAAACCTCTCCAAAGTGAGTGGAATTCCCCTGTTTGACAGTTGTTACTGGAACAGGTGTCCCCATTGTAAGGTTTTCCCTTACCTCTTGTGTCAATGACAACTGTAAAGTTTATTTATTACAGGTACTTTTATAGCACCAATAATCTACACACAACTTTACATATTTATTATACTTTCACATCAGTCCTTGCCCTCAAGGAGCTTACAATCTAAGGTACCTAACTTACATTCATACACATATTAGGGCCAATTCACCTACCAGCATGTCTTTGGAGTGTGGGAGCAAACTAGGGAGGTGCAAACCAGGGAGGTGCAGGCCTACCTCCCCTGCCATGAACACCTGCCATGAACATATAAAAAAAAAAATAGCAAAAAAAAAAAGTATTGAGATTAGAAGGTCATAGCTCCGCAACCTTTAATCACAGAGCGGGGGGTGTTAGGTAGCTGAAGTCCTACCCCACCTCTGGTCAAAATTTGGGGCCCCTATCATCTATGGTTCCGGAGATACGGGGCTCCTTGCACAGCCTGTCAGAAGCTAAATACAGAGCGGACAGTTTAAATGCAAGCTGCCACACTCTGTTTGCAGCAGACTGAGAGGATGACTTAGAGGATGAGCTCACAGTGCCTCTCACTTCTTATCAGAGGCACTGAGCTCAATGGACAGCTTGGAGACTTGGACCAATGGTAAAGTACCTTTGACCTAAGCCGTCCAATAAAAATGCTGCGGTGGAAGCTCTTCTCTCACTGCAGTGTCATAGAAGGGGGCACGTGTCTAAAAGACAAATGCTCACTTCCAGCCCACCCCTCTTAACTACAAGGTAAAAGCATGGGTTTATGGGTATAAGATTTACCCACAATCCCATGTTTTTCTCACACAGGAGAAGAATCTTCTGCTTTTGAAAAGGTACTGTTTTAATAAAGCTAAATCATATATTTATATGCTATATGTTATAAAATCATAATTTAGTATTTATCTATTTACTGTGAAATTACTGGTTGGAAGTTTATAACTTCAAACTTCAGTAATTTGTCCGTTAAACCACCTGCTTGAGTACAGTTTTTGAAAATGGCCTGCATTAACACAATTCTGAAATGCGCAAAATTTATCAGTGAGCGTGTGCAGAAACACAGAAAGTCTAAAAGGAGGAATACATTTAAAAACAAACAGGTATAATTTCAATAGACTTCCAAATGTGCGTATGCATTTCCAAAAAAGCCAAAAAGCAAAGCTGGGTCAACCAAAGGCCAGAGCAAGAAGTACAGAACTGCAGAAAGATTCAATAAAGACTTACATTTTTAACATTTCAGAAAAGTTGGAGCTAGGTTTCATAGACCTGTTTATATATATATATATATATATATATATATATATATATATATATATATATACAGTATCTCACAAAAATTAGTACACCCCTCACATTTTTGTAAATATTTTATTGTATCTTTTCATGTGACAACACTGAAGAAATTACACTTTTCTACAATGAAAAGTGAGTGTACAGCTTGTATAACAGTGTAAATGTGCTGTTCCCTTAAAAAAACAACACACAGCCATTAATGTCTAAACCCCTGGCAACAAATGTAAGTACACCCCTAGGTGAAAATGTCAAAATTGGGCCCTATTAGCCATTTTCCCTTCTCAGTGTCATGTGATTTGTTAGTGTTGCAAGGTCTCAGGTGTGAATGAGGGGGAGGTGTGTTAAATTTGGTGTTATCGCTCTCACTCTCTCATACTGGTCACTGAAAGTTCAACATGGCAACCCATGGCAAAGAACTCTCTGAGCATCTAAAAAAAAGAATTGTTTCTCTACATCGAGATGGCCTAGGCTATAGGAAGATTGCCAAGACCCTGAAACTGAGCTGCAGCATGGTAGCCAAGACCATACAGCAGTTTAACAGGACAAGATCCACACAGAACAGGCCTCGCCATGGTCGACCAAAGAAGTTAAGTGCACGTGCTCAGATCTTCTTGCTCTGGTCTTTGGTTGACCCAGAGGTTGTCTTTGGGAAAAGAGTGCTACCAGCATTGCTGCAGAGGTTGAAGGGGTGGGGGGTCAGCCTGTCAGTGCTCAGATCATACGCCGCACACTGCATCAAATTGGTCTGCATGGCTGTCGTCCCAGAAGGAAGCCTCTTCTAAAGATGATGCACAAGAAAGCCCGCAAACAGTTTGCTGAAGACAAGCAGACTAAGAACGTGGATTACTGGAACCATGTCCTGTGGTCTGATGAGAACTTATTTGGTTCAGATGGTGTCAAGTGTGTGGCAGCAACCAGGTGAGGAGTACAAAGACAAGTTTGTCTTGCCTACAATCAAGCATGGTGGTGAGAGTGTCATGGTCTGGGGCTGCATGAGTGCTTCCGGCACTGGGGAGCTACAGTTCATTGAGAGAACCATGAATGCCAACATGTACTGTAGCATACTGAAGCAGAGCATGATCCCCTCCCTTCAGAGACTGGGCCACAGGGCAGTATTCCAACATGATAATGACCCCAAACCCACCTCCAAGATGACCACTGCCTTGCTAAAGAAGCTGAGGGTAAAGGTGATGGACTGGCCAAGCATGTCTCCTGACCTAAACCCTATTGGGCATCTGTGGGACATCTTCAAAACGGAAGGTGGAGGAGCGCAAGGTCTCTAACATCCACCAGTTCCGTGATGTCGTCATGGAGGAGTGGAAGAGGACTCCAGTGGCAACCTGTGAAGCTGTGGTGAACTTCATGCCCAAGAGGGTTAAGGCAGTGCTGAAGAATAATGGTGGCCACACAAAATATTAACACTTTGGGTCCAATTTGGACATTTTCACTTAGGGGTGTACTTACTTTTGTTGCCAGTGGTTTAGACATTAATGGCTGTGTGTTGAGTTATTTTGAGGGGACAACAAATTTGCACTGTTATAGAAGCTGCACACTCACTACTTTGTAGCAAAGTGTAATTTCTTCAGTGCTGTCACATGAAAAGATATAATAAAATATTTACAAAAATGTGAGGGGTGTACTCACTTTTGAGAGATACTGTGTATATATATATATATATATATATATATATATATATATATATATGTGTGAGATAGATATATTTTCCTCTTCAATATACATCCCTGAAGAAGGAGAAAATTGCACTCCAAAACGCGTTGGGTGCAAGAGGATTTCATATGTGTCTTTTCAGAATATGGTGACAATGTTATGAACTGTTTATACATTCTATATTCATATGCATATTTTAGCTACTATCTTTAATTATAAATAAATAATTTTTGTACTATAATACTTTCAATACGTTTCAATTTTAACTTAGCGTGCCTTTAAAGTCCACCATAGGGGATTTTATTTTTGCGAGTAAATACAAAATGCAGTTTTTAAATTATGGTTTCATTTATTAAGGCAAAAAAGCTGTCCAAACCTGCCTGGCTTTATGTAAAAAAGTAATTGCCCTCTAAACCTAATAACTAGTTGTGCCACCCTTGGTGGCACCAACTGCAATCAAGCGTTTGCTATAACTGGCAATGAGTCTTTCACATTGCTGTAGAGCAATTTTGGCCCACTCTTCTTTGTAGAATTGTTTTAATTCAGCCACATTGGAGGGTTTTTAAGCATTAACAGCCTGTGTAAGGTCATGATACAGCATCTCAATTGGATTTAAGTTCGGGCTTTGAATAGGCCACTCCAAAACCTAAATTTTGCTTTTGTTTGAACAATTTAGAGGTGGACTTGCTGTTGTGTTTCGGATCATTGTCCTGCTGCATAACCCAAGTGCACTTGAGCTTGAGGTCACAAACTGACAAACAAGACATTCTCCTTTAAGATTTTCTGGTAGAGCTCAGAATTCATGGTTCCATCAATTATGGTAAGTCGTCCAGGTTCTGAAGCTGCAAAGCAGCCCCAGACCATCACACTACCACCACCATGTCTGACTGTTGGTATGATGTTCTTGTTATGAAATGCTGTGTTAGTTTTATGCCAGATGTAACAGGACGTACACCTTCTAAAAAGTCTCTTTCTTATAGTTGAATCATGAACACTTTAGATGTTGTTCTGGGTTCTTTTATGACCTCTGGATGAGTCGTCGTCATGCTCTTGGAGCAATTTTTGTAGGCCGGCCACTCTTGGGAAGGTTCACCACTGTTCCAAGTTATCTCCATTTGTGGATAATGGCTCTCCCCGTGGTTCACTGAAGTTCCAAAGCCTTAAAAATAGTTTTGAAACCCTTCCTAGACCGATACATATTTGTTTCTAATCACTTCTTGAATTTTTTAGATTGTGGCATGATGTGTGGATTTTTGTGATCTGTTAGCATGCTTCACTTTGTCAGACAGCTTCTATTTTGTGATTTATTTATTCAACAGGTCTGGCAGTAATCAGGCCTAGGTGAGGCAAGTGAAATTTAACTTTAACTTTCCAAAAAATTGGGGTTAATCACTGTTCATTCATGATTCTGCATGGGAGGGGGCAATTACTTTTTCACATAGGGCCAGGCAGGTTTGAACAGCTTTTTTCCCTTAATAAATGAAATCATAATTAAAAAATCGCATTTTGGATTAACTCAGGTTATCTTTGTGTAATATTAAAATTTGTTTGATGATCTGAATCATTTAAGTGCGCGAGAAATATGCACCAAAAAAAAAAAAAATCAGGAAGGGGCAAATACTTTTTCACAGCACTGTGTGTGTATGTATATATATATATATATATATATATATATATATATATATATATATATATATGTATGTATAAAAGCCTATTTTACCACTTTAAAACTCCATATACATTAAAGGAGTTGTAAAGGCAGAAGGTTTTTTATCTTGATGTATTCTATGCATTAAGATAAAAAAACCTTCTGTGTGTATTAGGGCTGCAACTAACGATTATTTTCATAATCGATTAGTTGGTCGATTATTGTTTCGATTAATCGGTTAATAACCTTAAAAAAAAAGTGTGGTGTATAATTTAGTTAATATGTAAAGTTTAAAAAAGGACATTTATTCCTAAATATCTCTATACGCAGGGGTAAATATAAAGTAACCAACTATATGGTTAGGGAGTAAAATCTTTAATCCACTCTGAGAATAACAGACAAAAGAGATATATACTCTATATACTATTAGAGGTTGAATCTTGTAAATATCATCAGACTCAGATCAAATTTTTTTTATTTAAAGAAAAAAAAAGTTCTAGACTGTTTTGCAGATTTTCAAACAGAACTGTAATATTATATGCTTTTCTGCAGCTTCTCCATTGAAGTATATTGAACCAAAAAAGCACTGTTTTGCATTGAAAAAGGTCCTTGACCCTTTCCAAATACACAGCATCTGAAAGCATAGATGTGAACGTTAAATGAACTGTAGGGCATTTCTGCAAAATGCACCAAAAAACACATGGGTGGAAACCAGGCCTAAGACATTTAGTAACATAATGGAGTTAAAAAAAAAATTAGCCCTTTGTTTTTTTACTGTGCAAGAGTGAAAGTAATGTTTATAGTAGAGATTATTTGCTCTTTTTTGTACTTTATTTTAGCTTTTTTAACCCCATTATGTTACTGGCCGATTAATCGATTATGAAAATAGTAATCGATTAATTTCGTAATCGATTAGTTGTCGATTAATTGATTAGTTGTTTCAGCCCTAGTGTGTATCAGCTTCCCCAGCACCCCCTAATTACTTACCTCAGCCCCCTCTTTCTCCAGTGATGTCCACCAGTGTCTGGTGCCATTGGCTCCCGCGGCTGTCAATCAAAGTCAATCAGCCAATCAGGGGAGAGAGAGGGCGAGGCTGGGTCGGGGCTCCACATCTGAATGGATACATGGAGCTCTAACTCTGCCCTGGTGCCCCCATAGGAAGCTGCTGGCTTAGGGGCACTCGATAGGAGGGACCTGATAAGAGGAGGATCCGCGCTCCTCTGTGCTAAACCAACTGTACAGAGGAGGCAAGCATAACATATTTGTTACTTAGAAAAAACAAAAAAAGAGACTTTACAATCACTTTAAAGTGTTACTATACCCAGCATTCACAATATCTGGTCTCCCACAGTACACAGAACATGGAATTACAATTATTTTAGGAAATATAAACTGCAAAATACCTTTCCTCATCAGCAGTATATAGCAGTTTTGTGATTTGTATCAGTTCCCGTTAAAGCTTGTAGGAGGAGTTTTCATACTGCACTGAGCTGTCCTATGAGGTTGCAGGGCTTCTGACCCTCTGTCTGGATATGTCTGGACAGTGCTAGTAGGCCCTGTGCTGATCACATGCACTCCCCCCCCCCAAAAAAAAAAACCTCTCTAGCAATACACGCCGAACTGAGCATGTGCAGCCTGACTTCAAAGGTCTTATCCAGACTTGTCCAGGGGGACAGTGCAGGAAGGGAAGGATCTGTTCATACAAGATCAAGCAGCCTTTTTACAAGAGAGGGAGAAGGGGGAGAAGATCAGCTGTGTCCTCTCTCATCCTGTGCGAGAGAGAACGGATGGAGGGGGAGATAGAACTGTCAATGCTGGCTCTGTACTGCTGTTCCATGAGAGACATGCTCTCCTCTCAGAGCCATGCTGTCCTGAGAAGGCAGATGGTACTGATGGGCAGTGATAGAAGGCACTGATGGACACTGATAGAAGGCACTAATGAGCACTGATAGAAGGCACTAATGAGCACTGATAGAAGGCACTGATGGACACTGATAGAAGGCACTGATGGACACTGATAGAAGGTACTGATGGACACTGATAGAAGGCACTGATGGACACTGATAGAAGATACTGATAGAAGGTACTGATGAGCACTGATAGAAGGTACTGATGGACACTGATAGAAGACACTGATAGAAGGTACTGATGAGCACTGATAGAAGGTACTGATGGACACTGATAGAAGGTACTGATGAGCACTGATAGAAGGCACTGATGGACACTGATAGAAAGCACTGATGAACACTGATAGAAGGCACTGATGAGCACTGATAGAAAGCACTGATGGACACTGATAGAAGGCACTGATGGACACTGATAGAAGGCACTGATGAGCACTGATAGAAAGCACTGATGGACACTGATAGAAGGCACTGATGGACACTGATAGGAGGCACTGGTGGACACTGATAGAAGGCACTGATGGGCAATGATAGGAGGCACTGATGGGCACTGATAGGAGGCAATGATGGCACTGATAAGAGGCACTAATGGGCACAGATAGGCCGCATTGATGAGCACTGATAAGAGGCACTAATGTGCACTGATAGGCTGCACTGATAGGTAGCATTGATGGGCTCTGATAGGTGGCACTGATGGGCATTGATGAGCACTGATAGGCAGAACTCATAGGCTGCACTGATGGGCACTGAGGAACACTGATAGGCAGAACTCAGGCAGTATTGATGAGCACTGATTGGCAGCATTGAAGAGTACTGATAGGTGGCACTGATGGATGCTGTTAGGCGGCATTAATGAGCACTGATAGGTGGTGCTGATAGGCAGAATTGATGGGCACTAATAGGTGGCATTAATGAGCACTGATAGATGGCACTGATAGGTAACACTTGTAGGCGGAATTGATGGGCATTGTTAGGCAGCATTGATGAGCACTAGTAGGCAGCATTGATGGGCACTAATAGGTGGCATTGATGCGCACTGATAGATGGCACTGATGATTGGGGCACTGATTATCAGTGTAAACAATTTACTGACAGTTAATGGCAGTCCTTTCCTCACACAGACACAGCATGGGAGGTAAAGGGCTGCGAATAACCGGAAAGTCTGTTTACATGTGATCAGCTGATCACATGGTAAAGGGCCGATGTGATTGCGCTGGATGCACATCCCAGGAGGCATGCGGGAGGCAGGGTTCTGGGAGGATGTCCATGGGCACCCTCCCAAAATTGGAAGCCCAGGGCTCGGATGAAAGGGGGGCCCATCATGGTTTCTTGCATCGGGGCCCTGAAGGTTCTAGTTACGCCTCTGCCTCAAACCATAGGTTCTTCAATGTGGACATCTTTGCTTTAGTGCCCACAGCTCCGCTCTTGCCTTAGTCCTCAGGCCATTTACTGCCTCTTGCAGTCACACATGTTGTAGCTGCCTCCTGCAGTCCCTCTGACTCCTGGAGACGTCCTGTCTCTCTTAGGGTGGAGTAGTCACTCCAACTGGGAGCCATGAGGTATTCCCATACCTTGATTATAAAGGAGTGTGTTCACCTGAGCACACACCCTGCTGGTCCTCTACAAAACCTGGACACGGGGTTGGTGATCCTGTCCCACCCAAGACACTATGGATTCTCCAAACTACAGAGCCCCATGCCGTAGTACCAAAACCTGGAGAAAGCTGCGAAAGCAGTTTTCTCCAGTCCACATCTATGCTCTGCAGTCTTGCACAAAGGCCGATGTGCACACCCTGTTTCCCCCAAACTACCAATTTCACAGTGACAGCATCTCCTACTGTCACAGTATATAAAATAAATAAATAAATAAGTAAAAAAATTACACAGATGATCCTTGACAGACAGCAGCACTCAATATACACCTCATACCAAAAAAACAAAATCAACGTGTAGCGCTGTCAAACAACCTTATTTGAATAAAGTGCATAAAGTCCATCTATTGTATGAAAATAAAAATGAAAAAAAGGGTTAAAATAATAGTCCAAATATCCCAACTAAACATCCATAGAGTGAACGGAAGAGTGTGTTGTTCCAATATTCAATCGGTGAAGATACCCGGTGCTTCCCACGTGATAGATAAGGCAAATATATCTGCTTGCCAGATATTAAGACCTCCCAAGGTCTATAAGCTCATCAGTGAGCTTTCACCCT
The DNA here is from genome assembly GCA_037952925.1 of Lithobates clamitans. Lineage (NCBI taxonomy): Eukaryota > Metazoa > Chordata > Amphibia > Anura > Ranidae > Lithobates > Lithobates clamitans. The sequence continues at coordinate 3,456,478 of JBBGZY010000138.1, read as the reverse complement.
TCACTATGGGTAAAACCGCATCAGCTGTCCAACCTGCTTTGTTGAATTCCACAGGTTAATCCCCCACCTCTATCAACAATCAAGGGAACTCCAAAGTCCGGGCACACAATGAGCATATGGAAGAGGAAGATAAACTCATTTTGCAACATTTTTTAACCACTAGAGGACCAGCCGCCGCAGTTATACTGCAGCAGGTTGGCTGCCCTGGGCAAATCGCCCGTAGCTGTACGTCGGCTGCTTTAAGACCATTAGGGGGTGCGCGTGCCCTTGGCACCCGTGATCGCTCCTGAGAGAGACAGAACGGAGATCTGTCAATGTAAACAGACAGATCTCCCTTCTGTCAGGAGAGAGGAGACAGATCTGTTGTTCATATTAAGTATGAACATCGATCGTTCTCCACCAAGCGGTCGCATCCCCCACAGTTAGAATCACTCCCTAGGACACACATTTAACCCCCTGATCGCACCCTAGTGTTAACCCATTCCCTGCCAATGACATTTATACAGTAATCAGTGGCTATTTTTAGTTCTGATCACTGTATAAATGTCAGTGGTCCCAAAAAAGTTTCAAAAGTGTCCGATCTGTCCGCCGCAATGACGCAGTCCCACTTAAAATTGCAGATCACCATCTCAACTATTAAAAAAAATATATAATAAAAATGACATAAATATATTCGCTATTTTGTAGACGGTATAACTTTTGTGCAAACCAATCAATATACGCTTATTGAGATTTTTTTTTTTAAACCAAAAATATGTAGAAGAATACATATCGGCCTAAACTGAGGGAGAAAATTTTTTTTCAAAACTGATGCTCTTTTTTTTTTTATAGCGCAAAAAAAGGTGATCAAATACCACCAAAAGAAAGCTCTATTTTTGGGAAATAGAGGACGTCAATTTTGTTTGGGTACAGCGTTGCACGACCGCCCAATTGTCAGCTAAAGCGACGCAGTGCCATATCACAAAAAATGGCCTGGTCATTAAGGGGGCAAATCCTTCCGGAGCTTAAGTGGTTAAAAGAACCCAGGAGTTTATTAAAGGTTCTACTTATAGCAAAAACAATAAAATAGGTTTAAATGGAAACACTTTTTTGTCCAGCACCCTCCACGGGTGCTCAGACATCACTGCTGCTCCGTGCCTAGCTTGACGCATTTCGTCCAATGGGACTTCTTCTGTGAAGCAGTCTACCAGTTTACCATGTATCACAGGGTGCCTGCCAGAGACCTTTTCTTTACAAAATTTTCAAAGATAGTTGTGTGTTCATTATACCATTACAAACATCCAGAGGATGCAACTACACATCGCCAGCGTAGTTTGCTGCCATCTATAGAAAAGAGTATTAAGAGTAAATTTTCCCATTTCAGGGAAAATTTGGCAAAATGAGTGATAATTCTCCTTATACTGTGGGCACCTAAACTGTATTTAATGTGAGTTTATGTATTTGACACAACTATCTCCTTTCTTTGTCTATACAGGTTGACAATCTATGGCTTGATGCATGCATGTCCATTTTCAAACCAGTCAAAGAAGATCACAACGAGCAACTGCAGTGCCGAAATGACAGCAAAAGCAAACAGATCTCTCACTTCTAGGTGTTCTTAGTAATAGAGACGTGTCCAGTTGTGTTCTGATTCAACTGCTTTTTACAGGCTTGTGTGCCTTTTTTTACATTGGATTATGCAGGAATATTACAAAAACAATGCATTTTTGGATTATTTGTACCATAAGTCCTGGCCTGTATTCACCTCATATGTTCAATTCATGGCCCCTCTCATGATCATACTGTACATAAGGCCAAGTGCATGTAGGCATTTGTGATTTGGTTCAGGCAGTTCTAAAAGATCTGGAATTCAGTGATTGTATTTTGAAACTGATCTTATGGAATAGTATACATTTGCATTTTTTGCCATTTCCCATTGTGTTAAAAGACAATATATGCAAATAATGCATACAACATACATTGCATATTTTTATATATGTAAGTCTGAAAAATGTATCTATCTTTTAATTTTAGTGAAAGCACGTTCATTTATTACTGTATTTGTTTGTCACGCAATGGTAGCAGTGTTGCACATACATTACATACATGACTATTTCCTCTTCTGCCTTGGGGAGATATAATATGGCTAAATATACTCATTATTACCCTCTTGGAAAGTCAGAGGTACTGTAACTAGATTCTCAAATCAGCTGTAACGCTTACGTTGTATATAAGTTCAGACCTCGGGTTCGCTTGGGCCCAATGAAGGAAGAAAAATTGCTTGTACCATGTTGTTAGTTAAATAGATTTTTTTTAAATGAACTCTTCAAATACATTTCTACATATACTCCTTATATTGATATTATTCATACATGTGCAATGCAAGAACCATGTATCTGTTTTTTAAACCACCATAACATGCTCCTTGGTGCCTATTTGTGCATGGTAGTTAGCTATCATGTGTTCCTCTCATTGGCATTATTGCACATTTGGGCTTATCTTGCTCACAGCCAACAATTATTGACGAGGCTTATGCCGCGTACACACGAGCGGACTTTCTATCCTACTTGGTCCGGCACACTTTCCGACGGACTTTGTCCGCCAGGTGCGCCGGACTTTAAAACGAACGGACTTGCCCACACACGCCGGGATTTTCCGGCGGGCTAAGTCCGCCCGTCTTTCCGACGGACTTTCGCCGGAGTTCCGGCGGACTTTCAGAATGAACGGACTTGCCCACACACGGACAAGTCCGTTCATTTTGAACGTGACTCAGGTGCGACGGGACTAGAAAAGGATGTCAATCTTGCCGCTTTTATCGGCTAGATTGACACCTTGCGAGCCCCGTCGCGGGGCATACCAGGCCCTTAGGTCTGGTATGGATTATAAAGGGGAACCCCTACGCCGAAAAAACGGCGTGGGGCCCCCCCTAAAATCCATACCAGACCCCGATCCGAGCACGCAGCCTGGCCGGTCAGGAAAGGGGGTGGGGACGAGCGAGCGCCCCCCCCCCCCTCCTGAACCGTACCAGGCCGCATGCTCTCAACATGGGGGGTGGGTGCTTTGGGGGAGGGGGGCGCCCTGCGCCCCCCCCCCAAAGCACCTTGTCCCCATGTTGATGAGGACAAGGGCCTCTTCCCGACAACCCTGGCCGTTGGTTGTCGGGGTCTGCGGGCGGGGGCTTATCGGAATCTGGGAGCCCCCTTTAATAAGGGGGCCCCCAGATCCCGGCCCCCCACCCTATGTAAATGAGTATGGGGTACATGGTACCCCTACCCATTTACCTAGGAAAAAAGTGTAAGTAATAAAACACACTACACAGGTTTTTAAAATATTTTATTAAACAGCTCCGGGGGGGGGGATCTTCCTCCGGCTTCGGGGGTCTTCTTCCGGCTTCGGGGGTCCCTCCGCTTCATCTTCTCCCGGCGTCCGGTTGGTTCTTCTCCGCTCTCCGGCCTCTTCTCCCGGTGTCGCAGGTCTTCGGCCGGCCCCTCCGCTGTCTTCATGTAGCTCTATTGCGAGCGGAGGTCCGGACTTCTGGGCTTCTTGGCTTCTGGGCTTCTTGGCTTCTCTTCTCTTCTCTTCTCTTCCCCCAGATGTTGACACGACGCTCTCTCCGGCTGGACTGGTCTCTGAGGGCTGCGTTGTGACTTATATAGGCGGAGACCCCGCCCCCATATGATGTCACAGTCCCTGGGCATGCTGGGACTGTGACGTTTTAGGGGGCGTGGTCGACCACGCCCCCTAAAATGTCACAGTCCCAGCATGCCCAGGGACTGTGACATCATATGGGGGCGGGGTCTCCGCCTATATAAGTCACAACGCAGCCCTCAGAGACCAGTCCAGCCGGAGAGAGCGTCGTGTCAACATCTGGGGGAAGAGAAGAGAAGAGAAGAGAAGCCAAGAAGCCCAGAAGCCAAGAAGCCCAGAAGTCCGGACCTCCGCTCGCAATAGAGCTACATGAAGACAGCGGAGGGGCCGGCCGAAGACCTGCGACACCGGGAGAAGAGGCCGGAGAGCGGAGAAGAACCAACCGGACGCCGGGAGAAGATGAAGCGGAGGGACCCCCGAAGCCGGAAGAAGACCCCCGAAGCCGGAGGAAGATCCCCCCCCCCGGAGCTGTTTAATAAAATATTTTAAAAACCTGTGTAGTGTGTTTTATTACTTACACTTTTTTCCTAGGTAAATGGGTAGGGGTACCATGTACCCCATACTCATTTACATAGGGTGGGGGGCCGGGATCTGGGGGCCCCCTTATTAAAGGGGGCTCCCAGATTCCGATAAGCCCCCGCCCGCAGACCCCGACAACCAACGGCCAGGGTTGTCGGGAAGAGGCCCTTGTCCTCATCAACATGGGGACAAGGTGCTTTGGGGGGGGGGGCGCAGGGCGCCCCCCTCCCCAAAGCACCCACCCCCCATGTTGAGGGCATGCGGCCTGGTACGGTTCAGGAGGGGGGGGGCGCTCGCTCGTCCCCACCCCCTTTCCTGACCGGCCAGGCTGCGTGCTCGGATCGGGGTCTGGTATGGATTTTAGGGGGACCCCACGCCGTTTTTTCGGCGTAGCGGGGTTCCCCTTTATAATCCATACCAGACCTAAGGGCCTGGTATGCCCCGCGCTCGCCGCAATAGGAAGATTTGTTTTTCCTATTGCAGCGAGCGCGAGATGCAATACTTTCCTCGTGTCGTATTTGGTCTGTCGGACCAGCCTACACACGAGCGGGCTTTCCGTCGGACCAGCACACACACGAGCGGACTTTCCGCCCGAAACTGAGTCCGACGGAAAGATTTGAAACTTTCTTTAAATCTAGGTCCGGCGGGCTTTTGGGAAGAAGTCCGCCGGAAAAGTCCGCCGCCGCCCACACACGGGCGGATTGTCCGGCACACTCTGGTCCGCCGGACCAAGTATGCCGGAAAGTCCGACCGTGTGTACGCGGCATTAGCTTCACCTTAAGAGTATTATTTTTTTTTTTTGGCTCAGTTTATTTCAGAGTTAATATGTTTTCTTGTGTTCCATACATTTTTTTAAAATTGTTCCAATTATTCTGTATGTTTAATTATTACATGTGTATTTATTTGCATACAAGTCATTACATCACTGCAACATCATTGTTGTTTCTTTGTAGCTACTTACTTTTTGTATTTATTTCACTGTTTTGGAAAGGACTGAGTTAGTCAAACAGGACTTGCAAGCCACCAACACATGGGTGCTTTCTGTTGTTTCTTCATGTTGTTGGCATTAAAAGGCAACTATTGCTTTTGTTATCCCTTATTTTATGTCCCAGTGTTGCTAAGAGGAACAGAGGTAAAGGGTGGGCAATGCCAGGACCTACCTATATGCTGGACTTTACAAGCTTCTACACAGGAGACACAGACCGATTTGTATAAAAAATATCATTTTATTTGTACAATTTAAAATCCAATAATAAAAAACTAAAGCTTTATCAGCCTAGATCATCCAGTGACTACTGTTGTATATAGCTCTATAGAGGTGCCAGAAGACTATAATAATGTTAAAGTAGCATCGTAGCACAATATACAGTATGTACTTCTGATAACCAGGTATGCCAGGTAAACGTTTCACCAATCACAGCTTCTTCAGGACCCAATGGGGCACAATAGAGCAGCACTGTATGTATTATACAGAAATAGAAAATAGTATAAGCACAGGTGCATGTTATAACTCAAACACAGCATATGTTATGCATATGTATATAGTATTATTCATAAAGATAATGCTCACATAGCTTGTGGATTGTAGGATATCAAGATAGTAGAGCCTGGGGATGGGCACAGGAGAACAAAACAGGGGAGCACCTGCAAGCCGGTCGGTGGGGAGCCACTGTGGGCATGAACCTGTGGGACAGCAAGGATCCCTAAGTAATATCTCATATGGTACATATATTGTATCTGTAAATTAAACACATAGAGAGCTTACTAGAGTAATCCTCAGTGGTAGGTGTGGGCAGCCACTTAGGAGCCAACCATAACTGGGGTGAATATCAGCCAAATGCATCTGTAAGCATGGAAGGAGAAAGCAAAAGAGATACCATCAAACATTAATCAAGGGAGCAAAGAGCAAACCTCTAAAATCTGTATAATACCGGTACTCACTAAATTAAATGTTGGAAAAGGTGAACAGGTATCTAGTTGTAAAATGCCCCCAGAGGAATGTTATAACCTAAGTGGTGAGCAGGCACAAAAGAGAGAGCAGATAGCTACATAATAGTAGATACAAATTGCCATGCCACATAACATAAGGTGAAAGGGATATAGTTCAATAAGTAAAGGAGATTGCTTACCCACAGGTACATGCAGGACACATGTGCACTCAGTCCCAAGCCAGCCACGCGGTGTCACAACCGGGCGACATGGCCCATGATGTCACACGATGTGCACACTGATGTCACACATGCGCATTAGCTCACTAGTGATATACTCACTAGAAATGTCTTCACTTATGCCAGCTTCCAAAACCTCTAGGTACAGGGGGTTGCACTGTACATGTTGTGCACCCTCTTACGTGAACCTGTACCTGGGAGGGTGGGAGCGTTTGATCTTTTCAGACTATGCATTTTTCCCAGTTATGCAAGCATATTTTGATTTGGTTTCGATATAGCGATGATGTTCTGATATTTTGGATGGGCTTAATTCTAGAATTAGATGCATTTATGAAAACACTTGACTGCAATTACTTTCATTTGAAATTCACTCTGCAGTCCCACGAGAGATCGATTTCATTCTTAGACATCCAAATCTTCAAAGAGACAAATGGTATGATTACTCTAAAACGACGCTATGCAAACCATACAATAGAATGTGCAGACACACCAGGGAGGATCTACTGTTTAAACAAAATGAGAGGTCTAGCCCTAAACATGTAAGAAACATTACACCTTATACACGTCAACATGCCCAATTAAGAAATGTACTGCAAAAGCACTGGTATTTGCTAACTAATGATCCAATCCTAAAAAAGTATGTAGGCGACCGCCCGGAGATCACATACCAAAGAGCTAAATCTCTTAGGGACAAACTCATGAGCAGTCACTTCAATGATGTAGTAGACCTTCCAGAACCCCTACCCAGTGGCACCTGGAAGTGTGGGAACTGCAATTACCGTGAATGGGTTCTTGAGAATCAGGGCCCTGTATCTGCCGAATGGCAGTCTACATCGGATTCGGCACCATGTGGACTGTCAAACGGCAGGGATTGTATAGAAATTGTGTTTTGTGAATGTGGTATGCTCTACGTTGGTAAAACGAAGCACCAGTTCTGGAGAAGGATAAAAGACCCCGTTTTTTATAACAGATACAATAAACTGTCCACTTCCACAAGTAGACATATTAGTTTGAAGCATAAAAATTACCCCACGATATTAAAGTTTGCAGCACTGGAACACATTATGCCCAGTCCCAGAGGAGGTGACTGGGATAGGACAATTCTGCAAGGTAAATGCAGATGGATCATTATCCTTTAAGCTACACAGCCACCTGGGTTGAATGATTATATCAGCTTTAAACATTTTCTATAATATGTTGTCCTGTAGCTGGGATTGGATAGACAAAGTATCTGATGTTCATATGCAATTTATGTGATGCTCACCCTTATCTCTATGCTGTTATTGTGCCTGAATGCCTGTACTATAGTATTCATTTTCTACAATAATTTTCTTTTCTCCCCTCTCTATGTTATTGTATTGGTTTGTAACTGTTCTCTAATATTCTTCTGTGCTGGATTGTGGGAATCCTTTTGGATTGCCACAGGTGGGCACATGCGCACTGGATATGCCTTTTGACATATTGTGGGCACTTGCTTTGGTAGCTCCTCTGGTTCCTCCCTTTGGGCAGATCCCTTCCTCCAGCGTCACACGTAATGCTACTGTGCATGTGTGCATGTCGTGTGATGTCACAGGCCACGTCGCTCGATTGTGACGCCGTGAGGCGGGGGGTATAATTATGTATATGTATAATAATAAGATACATGCATAAAATCTGCTGTGTTTGAGTCATAATATGCACCTGTACTTATACTTTTTTCTATTTCCGCATAATACATACAGTGCTACTCTACTGTACCCCATTGGGTCCTGAAGAAGCCATTGTGATTGGCGAAACATTGACCTGGCATACCTGGTTAACCTGAAATACATACTGTATATTGTGCTACGATGCTACTTTAACATTATTATAGTCTTCGGGCACCTATATAGAGCTATATACAATAGTAATCACTGAATGATCTGGGCTCATAAAGCCTTTGTTTTTTTTGTTATTGGATTTTAAATTGTACAAATAAAATATTTTTTTCATACAAATCTGTCTGTGTCTCCCGTGTTGAAGCCTGTAAAGTCCGACATATAGGTGGGTCCTGGCATTGCCCAGCCCTTTACCTCTCTCTTTCTCTCTAGTTCTTTTGGATGTGGCTTTTTTTACCAAAATGTGTTTTTTTTACAGTGGCTAAGTGGTTAGCCCGTCTGCCTGCCAGCACTAGGGCTCAAATTCCTACCATGGCACTAACTGCCTGGAGTTTGTATGTTAACCCAGTGCCTGCGTAAGTTTCCTCTCACACTCCAAAGACATGCTGGTAGGTTGATTGACTCCTGTCTAAATAGCCCCTAATATCTCTATATATGAATGTGAGGTAGGGACCTTAGATTGTTGCTCCTTGAGGGCATAAACTGATGTGAATGTACAAATATATATGTAAATTGATGGTGCTATATAAATACCTGTAATATAAAAATAATATCACAGACAACAAATAAAATCCAGAAAACAGAAATTTGAACCCCTCTCCTAGTCTATTAAGGGCAAGTTCACACTGGAATACGCCATGTGGTCCTGCACGTTCCAGTTTCGACAGCCTACTCATTTTAATTGGCTGCCAAATGTACTGGACCATGGAAAAAGCAGTGCAAGCACAAATTTTTCAGATTGCGATGCACCAAACTGCAATGTGCTGTTTGTGAAATGTGTTTGGGTGCCATTAACAATTATTTGTCACTCGCACTCACCTTACAAGGGTAGCACGTTTGTGCACAGAGCGCAAAATGCGCAAAGGAACGTGCCTTTCCTGCTCTATATTCTGGTGTGAATGGGCCCTAACAAAAAGTTATGTCTGGAGTTGAGCTTAAATCATGTGTGCTGGTTTAATCACTTTCTGATATCGATGCCCATTTATACATTTTAAACATGAGTTCATCTAGTTAATCTACTCAGAGAAAATGATGGTCTGTCAAATGTGCAAGCATGACCTGCATCACCTTTAGGTGCCTATGTTTGGCAACAGCTCCATAAACATAAATGCTTTGCTTGGCCAAGCATGGGAAAGCACCTGTAGACACCTTCAATGCCAGCTTATGGAACCAGAAGCAGTTGGATGGGGTTTTCTAACCTCTCTGATCACACAGTCTCCTGAGAAGTGTCATGCCGCGTACACACGGTCGGACTTTCCGGCATACTTGGTCCGGCGGACCAGAGTGTGCCGGACAATCCGCCCGTGTGTGGGCGGCGGCGGACTTTTCCGGCGGACTTCTTCCCAAAAGCCCGCCGGACCTAGATTTAAAGAAAGTTTCAAATCTTTCCGTCGGACTCAGTTTCGGGCGGAAAGTCCGCCCGTGTGTGTGCTGGTCCGACGGAAAGCCCGCTCGTGTGTAGGCTGGTCCGACAGACCAAATACGACACGAGGGCAGGGTATTGCATCTCGCGCTCGCTGCAATAGGAAAAACAAATCTTCCTATTGCGGCGAGCGCGGGGCATACCAGGCCCTTAGGTCTGGTATGGATTATAAAGGGGAACCCCTACGCCGAAAAAACGGCGTGGGGCCCCCCTAAAATCCATACCAGACCCCGATCCGAGCACGCAGCCTGGCCGGTCAGGAAAGGGGGTGGGGACGAGCGAGCGCCCCCCCCCTCCTGAACCGTACCAGGCCGCATGCCCTCAACATGGGGGGTGGGTGCTTTGGGGGAGGGGGGCGCCCTGCGCCCCCCCCCCCCAAAGCACCTTGTCCCCATGTTGATGAGGACAAGGGCCTCTTCCCGACAACCCTGGCCGTTGGTTGTCGGGGTCTGCGGGCGGGGGCTTATCGGAATCTGGGAGCCCCCTTTAATAAGGGGGCCCCCAGATCCCGGCCCCCCACCCTATGTAAATGAGTATGGGGTACATGGTACCCCTACCCATTTACCTAGGAAAAAAGTGTAAGTAATAAAACACACTACACAGGTTTTTAAAATATTTTATTAAACAGCTCCGGGGGGGGGGATCTTCCTCCGGCTTCGGGGGTCCCTCCGCTTCATCTTCTCCCGGCGTCCGGTTGGTTCTTCTCCGCTCTCCGGCCTCTTCTCCCGGTGTCGCAGGTCTTCGGCCGGCCCCCTCCGCTGTCTTCATGTAGCTCTATTGCAAGCGGAGGTCCGGACTTCTTGGCTTCTTGGCTTCTTGGCTTCTCTTCTCTTCTCTTCCCCCAGATGTTGACACGACGCTCTCTCCGGCTGGACTGGTCTCTGAGGGCTGCGTTGTGACTTATATAGGCGGAGACCCCGCCCCCATATGATGTCACAGTCCCTGGGCATGCTGGGACTGTGACATTTTAGGGGGCGTGGTCGACCTCTCCCCCCCGAGAGAGCGTCGTGTCAACATCTGGGGGAAGAGAAGAGAAGAGAAGCCAAGAAGCCAAGAAGCCAAGAAGCCAAGAAGTCCGGACCTCCGCTTGCAATAGAGCTACATGAAGACAGCGGAGGGGGCCGGCCGAAGACCTGCGACACCGGGAGAAGAGGCCGGAGAGCGGAGAAGAACCAACCGGACGCCGGGAGAAGATGAAGCGGAGGGACCCCCGAAGCCGGAGGAAGATTCCCCCCCCCGGAGCTGTTTAATAAAATATTTTAAAAACCTGTGTAGTGTGTTTTATTACTTACACTTTTTTCCTAGGTAAATGGGTAGGGGTACCATGTACCCCATACTCATTTACATAGGGTGGGGGGCCGGGATCTGGGGGCCCCCTTATTAAAGGGGGCTCCCAGATTCCGATAAGCCCCCGCCCGCAGACCCCGACAACCAACGGCCAGGGTTGTCGGGAAGAGGCCCTTGTCCTCATCAACATGGGGACAAGGTGCTTTGGGGGGGGGGGGGCGCAGGGCGCCCCCCTCCCCCAAAGCACCCACCCCCCATGTTGAGGGCATGCGGCCTGGTACGGTTCAGGAGGGGGGGGGGGCGCTCGCTCGCCCCCACCCCCTTTCCTGACCGGCCAGGCTGCGTGCTCGGATCGGGGTCTGGTATGGATTTTAGGGGGGCCCCACGCCGTTTTTTCGGCGTAGGGGTTCCCCTTTATAATCCATACCAGACCTAAGGGCCTGGTATGCCCCGCGACGGGGCTCGCAAGGTGTCAATCTCGCCGATAAAAGCGGCAAGATTGACATCCTTTTCTAGTCCCGTCGCACCTGAGTCACGTTCAAAATGAACGGACTTGTCCGTGTGTGGGCAAGTCCGTTCATTCTGAAAGTCCGCCGGAACTCCGGCGAAAGTCCGTCGGAAAGACGGGCGGACTTAGCCCGCCGGAAAGTCCTGGCGTGTGTGGGCAAGTCCGTCCGTTTTAAAGTCCGGCGCACCTGGCGGACAAAGTCCGTCGGAAAGTGTGCCGGACCAAGTAGGATAGAAAGTCCGACCGTGTGTACGCGGCATCAGTGTCTGCAGGGTACTTTAAACATGGAATTGTCTCCCCATCCACCCAAAACAGACATGTCATATCATGTCTACCTGCACATTTAGTGGAGGTAATAGGAGGGGATACATTATCTGGGAAAATGGAAACAGACAATTGTCAACGTACAGTTTGAATGGGATTTGTGAAGCCAACTTAAAGAAAGAAGCCAGTTTCAGCACATACAATTATACCTTGGCAACCACAGTTAGAAAGAAGGATGAGAAGAATAGAGGTGTTGAAAACAATGTAATTGTCACTCCACTTTTTACAAAACTCAATGAGTTGATTTATAGCAAGAGAAAAAGTCCCATTTTGTTTTTTCTCAATTTGTGGCTGTTGTATTCTGCTCTGTCCTTAACTCTTTCCATCATTAAATGCCAATAAATCCCATCAAGCCAAGTGTCAAAGTTGATTCTGTGTAGTAAAAACAGAGCTAATAGGTGGTCTTAACATCTCATTGATTTGAGTTTAGGTCAAAGAAAACAGATGAAGCTACACAGTGTCAGTTGTGAGGGTCTTTTGTTACAATGATTAGTTACCAGCATGATCTGTGACAGGTAGTGCTACAGTAAGAGTATCGGTTTACCAAAGTTTCGTAATAGTTGAAATGACTGGCGTGTGAAACAGACACATTCAGAATGTTATAAGATATACACATACAAAGCAAAGACAGAAATAACTAATTTCAATATATCTACAAGTAAAGCATAATCTTTACAGTAAGGTATCACTTTACGTGCATACTAAGTATGTGCATACTTCGTTTCACATGACTTGTTTTGTTCTTTGTGCTGGTTTTGAGAAAAAATACTGAACAGAGTATAAATGCATACATTAATTAACAAAAGAAATATAAATCGCCCAACTTCCTTAGCTCTTTGAGCCATCCCAACACATTTAGTAAGGTTACATCCTGAGCTTACTAAATTGAGATAAAGCACGAACACAAAACACACACTCATAAACACAATTCATTTGATGAAGATTTATACCTTGTGTATCGGTGTTTCATATAACAAAAACAAATAAACTTTCATGTGAAGATCTTGTCTGCTCAGATTCTTTTGCCTCTGGGCACCTTATGACTCCAGCATCTTGAGCCTTCTCGGGGTCTTTTTCACCCACTTATGTACTTGGTTGTTACTTTATTGTTTATCTGTTTATTTTCTGTTGGCTGTCTTAAAATTGCACCAAACATTAGAGACCCTTTTTTTTACTAAGTAGTATGAACTTTTGGACTGGACTTTTTTAATGCTAACTTTGTTTGACCTGTTTTGAATACTGGCCACCCGTACCTATGCTCTGCAGCCTAAGCCCCTATTCACATCGGTGCGGCTTTAAAAATGAGCTACTTCAGCTACAACTTTGTTACACTGGTGTGAACGGGTGCTAACTTATTTGTTTTTGTATTGACAACTGTCTATACCCTGCTACACTTCTGTTTGTCCCCTATGAACTATCCTTTGTTTTGGGTACAATAGGAGAGATATGACCAATCCAAAACTTCAACACCTCTCATACAGTATCTTACAAAATTAAACACCCCTCGCATTTTTGTAAATATTTTATTATATCTTTTCATGTGACAACACTGAAGAAATTACACTTTGCTACAATGTAAAGTAGTGAGTGTACAGCTTGTATAACAGTGTAAATTTGTTGCCCCCTCAAGATAACTTAACACACAGCCATTAATGTCTAAACCGCTGGCAACAAAAGTGAATACACCCTTAAGGGCCCAATTAGCTGTTTTCCCTCCCCAGTGTCACGTGACTCGTTAGTGTTGCAAGGTCTCAGGTGTAATTGGGGAGCAGGTGTGTTAAATTTGGTGTTATCGCTGGATTACTGGAACCATGTCTTGAGGTCTGATGAGACCAAGATAAACTATTTGGCTCAGATGGTGTGAAGCGTGTGTGGCGGCAACCAGGTGAGGAGTACAAAGACAAGTGTGTCTTGCCTACAGTCAAGCATGGTGGTGGGAGTGTCATGGTCTGGGGCTGCATGAGTGCTGCCAGCACTAGAGAGCTATAGTTCATTGAGGGAACCATAAATGCCAACATGTACTATGACATACTGAAGCAGAGCATGATCCCCTCGCTTCGGAGACTGGGCCGCAGGGCAGTGTTCCAACATGATAACGATCCCAAACACACCTCCAAGATGACCACTGCCTTGCTAAAGAAGCTGAGGGTAAAGGTGATGGACTGGCCAAGCATGTCTCCAGACCTAAACTCTATTGAGCATCTGTGGGGCATCCTCAAATGGAATGTGGAGGAGCGCAAGGTCTCTAACATCCACCAGCTCCATGATGTTGTCACGGAGGAGTGTAAGAGGACTCCAGTGGCAACCTGTGAAGCTCTGGTGATGCCCAAGAGGGTTAAGGCAGTGCTGGAAAATAATTTGTCATTTTCACTTAGGGGTGTGCTCACTTTTGTTGACTTTTGTTGCCAGCGGTTTAGACATTAATGTAATTTCTTCAGTGTTGTCACATGAAAAGATGTAATAAAATATTTACAAAAATGTGAGGGATGTACTCACTTTTGTGAGCCAGTGCCACTGTATATAATTGTACTTGAAATCTCCAGAGAGTTAGAATAATATCATGACCAATTAGCATAAATATATTAAATAATATCCTTCTATTGATGAGATAAAAGAAAAAAACAAGTATATATTAAATTTGGCACACAGATATGCTATTTAAAATGCAGAGGTTTGTTCTACAATATATTCAGGATTCCTGCAAAGAGAAGCTAGATGCTATAAAAATATATCATACATGCATAAGACTGAAAACACTTCCTATATGAATAAAAGTGATGAATGCTGGGACAGCAATCACAAAAATATATATTGATGTTGTACATTACAGTGAATTCCAATGGTTTAAATTCTGATAGATTATCACTCTCACCCAGTAATGCAATCTTCCTGAGAAGTATAACATCTGAACTATTTTTTACAATGTGAGCCTTTCCTAAATTAGAGGACACATATGAATGTTGCAAAGTATTTCAAGCTTGTACATTGATATGACTTGCTGTACTAACATCAGTGGTATTTGTAGACTAGGTTACATAAAGGGATGAGTGAATCTGCCTGAGTTTAATTCACGGTGGCGAAGGGGAGTGGGGTTCATCAAATCCTGCACAATGTCCCCCCACCCCTCCACTGAGCGCATATGTTTGGCTGTGGAATAAATTTTTTGGCTTTTACCCAGAATTTGGTGCAGCTGTGCATGGTAGCCAATCAGCTTCTAACTTCAGCTTGATCAATCAAGCTTTGATAAAAAAAAAACCCTGAAATCTGATTGGTTTCTGTGCAGAGCTGCTCCAGGTTTTGCACTCTCCAGTTTTAGTAAATAAGCCCCATAATCTCTAACTGCACCACAAAGCAGGTTTTAATAGGCCTACAATATTTTTCAACAAGGCTCCCCGCAGTGCACAGATGATTCACATTTATGTGTCTTATGCACATACGCTATGGTGCGTCAGGGTCTATTCAAATAAAAGCCACTGTAACACACCTCAGTGTCGTGCATTGCTATGTATTGTAGTAACTGCATGTAACTAGCAATGCACAGGTATGAATAATACACAGAGGTTCTGCTCATTTACATTTCGTAGCTGGTGGCTGATAAAGCCATCTAAAGACAAAGGACTTCATTGCATAGAATTATTCTAGACATGTATGCCTACACTCAAGTATCTAACACTAATGAGCAAACAGCAAACGCCTAGATGGGATGCTGGGGATACTGGTGATTCTTTAGAAATTGGGGTCAACAGTTATGGGACTGTCATCACAAGTCTCAGTTTCTGGTTAGCTGACAAATGATGGTTATACAAAATAACTGCCTCTTTTGTATCTTGGCATACTGTGTATATGTATATGCATTATTGAATTAAACATTCCAAGAATTATACTATCAACTTTTATTAAGGCATTAAATCATGTTGGAATTAGGGTGTATATGGAAGAGGGTGTGATTGAACCTGCAACTATCCTAATTTTTTTACTTTGTTTTCAGGGTAGGTCTTCCAAGAAATGACAAAAGTATATCACTGTGATAGAAGTGATAAAGTACTATGTAAATTCTTAATGGGTGGATCTCATGTCAACATGCCAAGAAAAGTATCTTACCAATCTTTACTAAGCATTTGTAATATGTGCTTCTAGGAGAAGTAAAGAAGCAGAGATAGTTTTAAAATGAAAAATGTAATGCTATATCCTGACATGCATGCATTATTACAAAGAACCTTGGGACTTTTTTTATTTTTATAGAAGGTTTTGACTAAAACTGGGAATAGACACTCGATTATTATCACTAGTTCCAGTCACAACTAGTAAGTGGAAAGATCAGTTTGACATTTTACTAAAAATTGGACCTGCAGATACATTTTTGTAAGATAAGGTAGCCATGGATGAGTCTGGTTGTACTTCCTCATTCCACCTTATAGTTACATACATGCATGCCCGGGTTAATGAAAAAAGAATATATTTAACTGTAATACTGCTGGAAAAGGATCTCTTTCAGTGTTTGGATCATGCCTCTCAGGTTTGTGGATTTCTTTAGAGACATTAGAGTGCTTGTAAAGGTTGTGTTTTTTGGCTTTGCACAGGGAAGCCCCGATCCTCTTCTTTTTGGGTCCCCCGTTGGCGGTCCTGGCTTCTCCCCCAAGAGCATGCCTCTTTCTATAGGGGCACTCGAGCAGGCTCCTCCCTGAGTCATACTCCTGTTAAGGGACATTGTCCATTCACACACAGAGCGTGGCTTGGTGTGAGCCAATGAGGAGAGAGAGACCCAGGAGAGCCGCTGCTCTCATGCACATCGCTGGATTGAGATTGGGCTCAGGTAAGTATAAGGGAGGGCTGCGGGGAGGATCTGCACCCAGAAGGTTTTTTTTAACTTAAAGTGGTAGTAAACTTATAATTGTTCAAATCCACTGACAGGCAGGCTTTTTATAACAGAAGAGACCCTAGAGGTCTCTTTAGTCATACATGTGTCCCCTGCCTGACAGTGGGTAATGTGATCTGAGTTACAGCTCAGACTACATTTACGAGCCACTCTGCGTGCCGCATTGATGTGACGTCACATTGGCCCGGCCAATCAAGCGCCCGGATATGTGAAACTCGGAAGAAAGACAGTGAAGATTGAAGCGCAAGGGACCAGGGAGAGCCCTGACAGCACTTCGCTGGAGGGCTCTGTTTGTAGGTAAGTCTGTAATAATGTATTCGTATGTAGTGCATACTAGTACATTATGGCTGAAACCTGCAGGGGGGCACATTATTCTATATTGTAAAAAATACTTTACTACTGCTTTATGGCATAGAATGCATTAAGGTAAAAAAACCTTCTGTCTTTAGAACCACTTTAGGCCAGATTTACAAAAGGAGTTAAGAATCTTCACTCAATAAACTAAGTAAAGATTCATTTCAGTTAACCAGTCATGTCATAAGCAAATATCTATTGTTTTATTTTTTTTATATGCATATGACTGGATGTGTGAGCACAGCTACAATTTATTTAGTGAAGATTCTTATCTTCCTAAAATGGTTGTACAGTTAAAAAAAATCACTGCCAGCCCCTCTATTTTATGAATCCAACACTGTGTAAGTGTTAGTGTAAAACAATACCTTTAAATACCTTATCTCCGATCTTTTATAGTCGGTCACGTGACCTCTGGCTGCTCTCCTCCGATCTAAGGGCTACAGAGGGAGGGGCTGAGATCCCCTCTGACATCATCCAGGGAGGTCACGTGACCGCTGTGCTGTCAGCTTACCCCCTGTAGCCTTTAGATCGGAAGAGGAGAGTGGCCGGAGGTCACCTGACCAGCTAGAACAGATTGGAGATAAGGTATTTAGAGGCATCATCATTTTACAGTAACACTTACACAGTGTAGGATGGCTTTACAAAAAAGAGGGTCTGGCACCAATATTTATTTAACCTTACTTTACTATTAATAGCAGCAGGAGGAGAGGGGTGGTGCGGCTCACACACACACAGGAGTTGACAGGCAGGCAGGAGGGGGGAGAAGGGGAGAGAGGAGAGCAGCGGGATGATGGAGGCAAGTAAACTGACCACTGTAATTAGGGATCAGCAGCCATGATTACCATGGTCAGCACACTAAGGGGGACACAGGAACAGGCAGGATCAACCAGTTTTTTTTTTTACAGTTTAGAGAGGGACAGGCTAGACAGCACAAGACAGCTGAGACTCTACCTTGAGATACTAAACACAGTCACTAAATATTAAACACCAACAAGATTTGCGCCAATTTTATCTATCGTGACTCTTGTTGGAGTTTAAAATCAATTCAGCAGGCAGAAATCACTCAATGCCATAACCTTAGTGACTACAGAAAATATAAACAAAGCTTAGGTTGATTACAACTTAGCTGCAAGCAATACTAAAATTACCTAGGGACATTTCAGCTTAAAGAAAAAGTGTAATTCCCTGTACACACGACCGATTTTGCCGTCGGAATAAACTCAGAAGGTTTCTCCGACGAAACTCAGATGATGGGACTAGAAAAAGGAAGTTCAACAGCCAGTAGCCAATAGCTTTTGTCTCGTACTTGCTTCAGAGCATGCGTCCTTTTTAGTCCGTCGGAACAGCATACAGACGAGCGGTTTTCCCGATAGGAATTGGTTCCATTGGAAATATTTAGAATATGCTCTATTTCTAGGTCCATCAAAATGTTTGAAAAAGAAAGTCAGATGAGGCACACACACGATCGGAATATACGATGAAAAGCTTCTGTCTGACTTTTTCTGTCGGACATTCCGCTCATGTGTACGTGGCTTTAGAAACAAATAAAAGAAAAAAAAAACATGCATACACACCTCTATGGTTTCAGTATCACTGCAATGCTGCAGCTGTCACTGAGAAGTGAGCGATCACATGACCACTGATCACTCAGTTCTAGGTCTGCTCTGCGCTGAGAGCGGTTACTGTGAGTCATCAGCTCTCTACTCCACTCTTCCAGTACTGACTGGAGTGGCAGGCTGTTGAGGGGAAGGGAGCAGCTGGCTCAGGCTTTCAGCTGTGCACTGAGCCAGCTGCCTATTAGTCATCTGAGTGGATCCCAACATTATTGTCAGGATCCTTCCAGAGCCTGAAGCGACTATGTGATGTCGCCTGATTCTGGGTCACAGTAGTGCAAAAGTAAGTGCTCTCTTGTTACAGTTATGTGACAGTGACAGCTTTTTCTTTATTTGCTGCAGTTCAAGAATTTCTGAACAGATAAAAGTTAGAATGACAACGTTCACTTACTAAACTGCTGACTCATTGCTACAAATGTTTCCCAGGACCGCACACCAATAAAGTAAATCACAAAACAAATGATCGCAGAATGGATATTTCTATATACAGGTGCATCTCAAAAAATTAAAATATCATCAATAAGTTAAAGTATTTCAGTAATTCAATTCAAAAAGTTGCTCTCATATATTATATAAATTCATTACACACAGAGTGATATATTTAAAGTATTTCTTTCTTTTAATTTTGATGGTTATGGCTTACAGCTAATAAAAACCCATCATTCAGTATCTCAGAAAATAAGAATATTACATAAAACCAATAAAAAGGTGTTTAATACAGAAATGTTGGCTTAGTGAAAAGTATGTCCATGTACAGTATAGTATGCACTCAATACCTAACGGGGCTCCTTTTGCATGAATTACTGCATCAATGCAGTGTGGCATGGAGGCGATCAGCCTGTGGCACTGCTGAGGTGTTATGAAAGCCCAGGTTGCTCTGATAGCAGCCTTCAGCCCATCTGCATCATTGGGTCTGGTGTCTCTCATCTTCCTCTTGACAATACCCCACAGATTCTCTATGGGGTTTAGGTCAGGCGAGTTTGCTGGCCAATCAAGCACAGTGATACCATGATCATTAAACCAGGCATTGGTACTTTTGTCAGTGTGGGCAGGTTCCAATACCTGCTGGAAAATTAAATCAGCATCTCCATAAAGCTGGTCAGCAGGGAAGCATGAAGTGCTCTAGAATTTCCTGGTAGAGGGATGCAATGACTTTGGATTTGATAAAACACAGTGGACCAACACCAGCAGATGACATGGCTCCCCAAATCATCACTGACTCTGGAAACTTTACACTTGAACTCACGCAACTTGGATTCTGTGCCTCTCCACTCTTCCACCAGACTCTGGGACCTGGATTTCCAAATTAAATGCCAAATTTACTTTCATCTGAAAAGAGGACTTCGGACCACTGAGTACTTTTTCTCCTTAGCCCAGGTAAGACACTTCTGACATTGTCTCTGGTTCAGGAGCAGCTTGACACAAGGAATGCGACAGTAGTAGTACATGTCCTGGATACGTCTGTATGTGGTGGCTCTTGAAGCACTGACACCAGCCGTAGTCCACTCCTTGTGAATCTCCACCAAATTCTTGAATGGCCTTTACAATCCTCTTAAGGCTGCAGTTATCCCTGATGCTTGTGCACCTTTTTCTACCACACTTTTTCCTTCCACTCAACTTTCCATTAATATGCTTGGATACAGCACTCTCAGAACAGCCATATTCTTTAGCAATGACCTTTTGTGACTTACCCTCCTTGTAGAGGGTGTCAATGACTGGCTTCTGGACAACTGTCAAGTCAGCAGTCCTCCCCATGATTGTCACACCTACTGAACCAGACTGAGAGACCATTTAAAGGCTCAGTAAATAAACCTTTACAGCTGTTTTGCATTATTCAGCTGATTCAAATGTGTGACACCATGAGTCTACAATATTGAACCTTTTCACAATATTCAAATTTTCTGAGACTGAATTTTGGGTTTTCACTGGCTGTAAGCCATAATCGTCAAAGTTAAAAGAAAGAAATGCTTGAAATATATTACTCTGTATGTAATGAATCTATAGAATATATGAGTTCTACACACATATATATATATGGAGAGAGAGAGAGAGAGAGAGAGAGAGAGAGAGAGAGAGAGAGAGAGAGAGAGAGAGAGAGAGAGAGAGAGAGAGAGAGAGAGAGAGTGTAATTAGAACACAATACATTACAGATGACCTATTCCTATGGTAATGGGCAGTGAGCTATATGAATAAAAAACATTCTGTTACTCTAGTCACTAGTGGATGAGTGCGAGTGAAAGAAATGGGTGAAAGGCGTGTGATCTAATGCTTGAATCAAGATAATACAGTTTATTCTTATACAAAGTGGATAAGTACAAAAAAAAAAAAAAGTTACTACATATTCATAAAAACTAGGTTACAAAATATACATTAACAATTAGACATGCCCATGCAAGGGCAAGTGCTCAAAGGATGGCTTTGAGCACTTGCCCTTGCATGGGCACGTCTAATTGTTAATGTATATTTGGTAACCTAGTTTTTATGAATGCGTATTAACTTTTTTTGTACTTATCCACTTTGTGTAAGAATAAACTGTATTATCTTGATTCAAGCGTTAGATCACGTGCCTTTCATCCATTTCTTTCACTCTGCCTTCTTCGGGCCACCCCTGGTCAGTTTAGGCAGCAGGACATGTATGATCATCCTTTACTTCCCACCATTTGAAAGTACTACCATTCCATACTAATATCGCCTACACGAGCGCAGGAGAAATACTTTTTCTGTCCATGTATATACTAGTGGATAAGTCACAGTTGTTATTTATTATGTGTATTCACAAATAATTACAAGCATTGATTTTATGACCTATAATAGGTACTTATGTGTTTTTAAAGTGTTACTAAACCCACAACAGTATAATCTGTTTGTATATGCAGCATAGCATGCTTGTTATACTCGCTGTGGAACTTAAGGGGTTAATCCTCTGCATTGTGTACAAAGGCTGTTTTACCCTGTATGCATATCCCTTCCCTTCTTGTCTATCTTGGGAAGGCCAGCTAACACACAGGCAGTAGCCAACCTGCACATGCTCAGTTGTGTCTTTTATGCTGGAGAGAATATTTACTTGTTCTCAGAGTTAGCCAGGTCCACATTATATTGGCATCACACATGCGGGCATGTATACAGGCTTTAGTGAAAATCTCCTCCTTCCTGGACTCTCAGAACTGGAGAAACTTTGCAGTTTATCACTGACCGTGGTATACAGATCAGCCAAAAAGGTATGTAGTGGCAAGATTTTAATGTAAAAAGAACATTTATAAGCTGTGGGCACTGTGGGCACGGTGGGGGGGGTGGGGGGGGGTGTGCAGATGAACTATTTTCATGTTACTGGGTTTAGTACCACTTTAACACATGTACTTTTGTAATAAAATTTGTTTATATTTTAAATACATGTGTTCCCAGTTTCGGTCAATGAATTTTCCTTTGGGTTTTTGGTTTGATGTGCAATATATTTATATGTAAATAATAAGCAGTGCTAAAAATAATTACATAAATATATAAACATATATAATAAGTGCAAACATGCAAACCTGAAAGTGCAAAAACCTCATGTGAAAGGTCATGTGAGGGCCGATATTTGCATTAGCTTATCATATTCTAACTGAGCGGTCAATTCCAGCAAGCTGTGACACTATGTAACTTCCTGGTGCATGATGTCGGATGTTCGGCCCATCCCTTGAAGACTTCACCGATGACGAAACGCGTCAGAGGTGGCTTGAGCTGACGACACCACGCACGATTCGCTGCCATTTGTACATGAGTTGACAGCTTGCTGGACTTTCCTATGTGTATGATACAAGCCATGTGAAGGTACTTTTTACTACTTTTTATTAAAAATTATATATCTGATGGGCTTTACTATGGTAGTTTATTCTTTTAATCTTTTAATCCTTTGGGTTAATAACTGGGATTCGGCACTGATTGACAAGCACTTTCATTTGATAACCAGCTAGTCATGTTATCACACATGCGTTTATCACCATGATAATTTATAGTCCTACACATTCGGTAAGAGGCATATGCCGAGTGTTTTTGGCTGCTGGTGGAAGCTCTTCCCTCATTTACATTTCACAGTGCACTTTCCGGATGGTTGGATGCTGTTTCAACCCATTTAAAGGACTGCTTGTGGTTTGGATAAACTTTTTTCACAGATTTGTTTGTAATTTTACAGGCTGTTTTTTGCACTTTTACCTTTGCACGTTTGCACTTTTTATATATGTTTACATATTTATGTAATTATTCTCATTGTTTGGCGCTGCTTGTGACCGAGCGCAGATTCTTTTAAGATTTTACAATGTGGATTCATGTAAACATAGGATACATTGGCAGCATAGCACTTCAGCTGACATTCAGTCTTCACCAAATAGAACAATGGTTTGCATGAAGAGAATAGATTTTGGTTAAAAAACGCTCTCATCCCTTATCCTCTCTTATCTTTGTTAGCTTACCAAACCTGTCAGATTAGTCCCTGACTGTAAATCTCTTAAAAGTGTAAGAAAGGGGCACTGATGGTATCACTTTGCCCTACAGACCCCTGTTAAAATAGATGTGTTAAAATTGGAAGTGTAAATCTTCACAAACATTACAATGACTAGGCTCTTATCTTCAAAAATTTTAAAGGCCACAGCAATGTTTTGTGTAAAAAAAAATCAAAGTTGGCTTAGCTTTAGAATGCTGGAGGGATTTTTTAGGATAGAGTAAAAATTAGCTGACATTCTTTTTTTCTTGAGAACAAAACAAGTATAAAAATAAAATCTGGAACAGTTTTTCAGCCTGTGAAAAGTATTGGAAAAGAAAATTGATTTCAACAGTTTTAAGGAGGACAAGGATCAGATTTTGTAGAAATTGTTATTCAAACGTTTTTTAAACACAGCTATTTAATCTATTCCATAAAAATTCAATAAGAGCTCCACTTGTGGTTTCATTTATTCTAGTAATGTTTATTCTAAAGAGCTTTAAAGTGACTTTTTGATGGTTGTTGGACTAAAAGAAATGTCCTATATGAAACATGCTGAGCAAAAAAATGTTGAAATCAACATATTTTTAAACACAAACAACCTCTTGCATTGTCATAATTACCAAATTTGTATAGATTGTTCAAGCACCACACTACACTGCACTTCAAAGTGTTTTCGTACCTTTCGGTGAGTTATGGTACGCTATGTTAGGCACCCCTTTCAAAATGACTGGGTTGCAACGCAACTCAACACATAAAACAATAGTGCTGCATTTTTCACAGTATATCGAAATGCACTGGACACTGTGTATTGTGATGTACTGTGGTGCATTGCAGCACATGTGCACCATGGAGGTGTGTTGTAATGTCATTTGCAATGCATCAATGCTCAAGCTGGGTGACATCACATGAGGAAGCAATCTAACATAAAGCTGGAGCAGCGCAGTTCTTATATGCCAACAGGAAGTTAGACATATGTTATAATCTGCAGTGCACCAGTTGTGGACCCTCCCATTATGAAACAATTTACATTCTTTAAAGGAAAGGATTTTTTGTTTACTGTGGTAGATGTTATAGTTGACAGTTGTTGTTTTTTTCCTGTGTATATGAATGGGTCATGTCAATGGTAAGAGCAGCTTAACAGGTGTCATCAGAACATTTTATGTAATGAAAGGCACAGGTAGTAAGGCAAAGTCCGACAATGCACAAGTTAGTAAACAAGTTAGCAACTTCTCTTACTAGCACATTTAAAAGCTACACGAGATAACTCATGATTGTTCATGATGGAGATTGTTCACTCCCCTATTCTAGAGAAACAGCATTTTATAGAACCAACCGGGAGCAAGTCTCCTAATTGGTTCTGTAAAATGTTGAATGGTTATAGTGGATGATACATAACAGGCAAGATTTCTTACTGATTTCTAGATAAAGACCCTCTAAACCTTAGGATATTCCAAGTCACATATCACTAAGGGACAAGCCCTCATGAATCCCTATAAATGGAACTGCACCAGACTGCAACCTCTTAACAGTGCCTTAGTAAGCATGAACTTATGCCTATAGATACCCGCTGCCTGACCGTTTTTGAGAGGAACATTGATTGCACAAGTTAAAAAACATTTTCACACTGCTAATCAGAGGCTCGCTGAAGGGCATGATGTGCTCAGTTAAGTAAAATAACAAGGCCACAAGTAATATAGTATGTTACACAGTACCACAATCTGGTCCTTTTACTTGCTGACTGAATATGTAGCTTACTCCTTACACATTACAAAACCAACCTGTTATTATAAAATTTTCTAAAGTTGCACTATAATCACTCTGCATTAGGCACAAATAAAATACAAACCTACTCCTAACCCATAAAATCCATAGAGGAAGTCGGATGCATGCTGGAGTCTGAGGCATACCTATTAAACTTTCTAACTGTATCCAAAAACCAGGGCTTGATTTACCATTGGGCAGAAAAGGTAAGTGCCTATAGGTGGTAGAGGCAAAAAAAGATGCTTTTCCTTGTATAGGTATTGGCGATACATTTTCTTTTATCATCAGGAGAAATGCAGTCACCCTTTATGAATTCATTTACATTGTCACAGTGTTCTAAGTCAAGTTAGCACCAGTAATTAACAGGTGATTCGAGCAGAGGAATGTTGACTTGTGCACCAAAAGTTCTATGCCCACAGACTTCAGTGATGCAAACTGCCGAACTACTCGAACTGCCCTCTAGCACCTAATTTATTTGGTGGAATCCTGTGTTTAATAGAGCGGCACATGTATAGCACCACTTTAGTGGGGAGGGGGGGGGGAATAGTAGCAAACAGACAAGGTTTTCTAACTTGTCTGATTATCACTACCCCAACATAAAATTTGGTCACCCAATTAGGTTCCTATCATCTCAAGTTTATCTTTAACTCCCAAAAGGTTTGGTTTATTAAAAACATTAGAACATAATGGTAAAACGTAAAGCTGTGTTTTTTCACAAGAGCACCATACTTATTCTACAGATTTTAAATAAATACTCTCCTATAGTGTTAATGATTATTCTAGACACAATTATTGAGTGTAGTCTGACCATAACTCCATAATTTTCAATGTTTTATTAGCTTCCCTCTTGTACCCTTTATCTTTTCCAAGATAGAGATAACATTGTAAGTAATTGTTTTATACAGGTTGCTTTCAAGCTTTAGTGTATGCTATGCATGGTGTCTAAGAAATTACCAAACACTAGCGCTTGGTAGCAGAATGAAACATTTCTAGACAATACAATCCCTTGTAAATGAGTTATCTCACCATGACAGAACTTTTGATGCCTTTTTACTTTTATATCAAAATCTTCTTTGCACACTCTATTACACAAACACCCCTCAACTCAGCACATTTCTCATTTAAATTCTGTGATTACTGACTACTACTGACTCAAAGGAGTTTATTTTCACAAATTTAGGATGTTTATGACAAAAAAAATCTTCAAACAATTAAAAGTTTGAAACTTGGCAGGGGTCCAGGTCTGATAAACAATAGTCAGTGTACCATAAAATGTTTCCTCATCGCCTTCTTTCTATAACTTAAAATACAACGTTGGGGCCCAGAACTTGCACATCCCAGTAAAATAAATGTGAATAGATAAATACACCTACAGTAACTATTGTGCACATTTAAGAGGGCATAAAATAAATACTAAGAATTCTAACTAAGTCAGGTTATAGAGTGGTATATGATTGTACTTGTAGGATTATGTACTGAGATTTCAACAAGGCAAAAACAAGTATTTATCTTTATGCAAGACTCCAAACGCCATGCTCAAGGATTACACACGTGTTGACTAAAGGTGGCTGCACCTAAATGCATAGAAAGAAATAAAAACACTTGACATCTGTTACACTGAGATATATATAACATATTGTTCCCTTTGTACCCTTAAAATCCAATTTTTCATCCTGCCACTGTTTTGGGCCAGTTTTCCTTTGATAATAAAAACAATTAGGAGATATCCATTACCATTTACCATCAAACGAAAGCCCAATTTGTCCTAAAAAAAAAGCAGTATAATCCACCTGGATGCAAAAAGTAGTTGTGATGATATGTATGGTTTTACTAACACATGTCAAAGTTGCAAAATTGTGCTTAGGCATTACCATTTGGCAGGAGTAGAGTAAGCAGAAGCCAGAACCCTCAGCATCATCCACACGGGACAGGACTGCTGGGGAGACCTCTCTGACCTGCATTCATGGAGCCATCAGTCTATCTGGATGGCCAAAGTAATTAGAGCCTCCAAGGTATTTGGTACTCCGACCTGAGCTAGTTCATCTTTTACACCCATAGGGAGGCTTAAGCGAAACTGGTGTCGCAGAGCTGCTTCATTCTACTGTGAATCTGTGCTCCAGCATCAGAAGTCCTCAACTGCTCTGCGGCCTTGCTGGAGTGCATTGGAGAGCATCTCCTACTGTGGCAGTCCTTTGCAGGTCTTTGTACAACTGGGCCATAGCATTGAAGAAAGGTGGCATGGTATGTAGCTGTGAGTTGTTTTCTTCGAGCAGCCGGTGAGCCCAGGTTCACCTTGGAGCAGCAAAATAATTAACTCCACCTTAGTGGATTCCAGGAAGAAAGTCTGTGTATGCAGGAAGACGTATCCTAGCGTCCGTTATATAATGCTCTGAATTTACTTCAATCCATTGAAACCTTTCTGGCGTTGGGGTCCTGGGTTCAGGAGGCAGTATCATCACTGTGGGTGCCATAGCAATCTCTGTTTGTGCTGCAGCAGAAAAAGAAGAAGAAGAGGCCATGGCAGAACTGATGTAGCCAAGTAGCTTTTATGTTCAGATGTTTTAACTAGCCTTGTAGGATTTTAAATGACATATTTGTATGTGTGTGCTATAATCTTTTGTTCTGTTTTTATGGTCTTATAGCAGCACTATCTTTAATGTGATACATAGTTAGGATGTGCCCCCCAAGTCTTTGTTAGTTTGTAGAGCGGGACAGATGAACAATTGGATACATGGTCAGACAAATCAGGTCAGCAACAGATTGTCAGATACAGGCATGGACAGCAGGCAGAGAATGGTCAGGGTACAGGCAGAAGTCAGCAATGTAGAATCAGGCAGATGAGCAGGAGGTAGAGCAATGTCTAAGGACAAGCCGAGGTCAAGGCAGGGAGCGTTCAAGCGTAGTCAGGACGAGCCGGGTCAATCACAGAAGTCAAATACAAGAGCAGATACAAGAACACAGGTAACAGCTGCAGATCAGACAGCACCGGCTCGTACAACTGCTGCAGTTTAAATAGTCCCATTGGCACCAATGTTAGCGGCGAGTGTGCGCACGCGTGCATATCCTCACGTCTATACACAGCCAAACGAACACCTGCAAGTCTGCGCCTGCACGTTTGTGTGCACCTTAAGCCCTTATCTGTACTATGGCCAGTGCCTTCCTGTCAGAATCTAGTCCTAGCTAGACAAATATGTCCTCCACATGTGTTGGAGTTGTAAGGCTAGTCATTTACACTTAAATTTCTCTCATTGAGCCCTGCAATTGTTTCTCCTATCCACACTAAACAGTGTGAATGGTGGATTCTGTCTGCTATTATTATATTTAGACAGGTGCTACAATCATTGCTGACTGAATACCCAAGCATCTGATAGGATGCAGGTACTGTTCAGCCAAGAATTTTCCACCTGACTTCTTCAATTTGGAAATCAAGTTTTATTGAGCCCTCCACAGCTTGAATTTTAGTTGATTCAGAAGGACTTGTGGTTATTGTAGTTATTCATTTGCTACAGGATAGAGAGATTTTCAATATTGTATTAGCATTAAACGTGACAGGCTATATATTGATTTTTTATATTGATTTTATATTGATTTTGTTAATTTGTTCTGTTTTATTACTTTTCTGGACAAACCTTTTTTTCCTGTCTCTTTGTTACCTAATGTAATATAAGCCCCCACGTGAGGAAATAACATTTTGAGCCATAAGAATTGTAAAACTCAAAAGAAAACTATTGAAACTGATATCTCATTATGTAATTCAAACTGCCTATTGGTTATTAGTGCATTAACAAAAACGGAAAAAGGTTCTAATATGCAGTACATATTTGAGTTGTTTCTATCTTTAACTTTTTTGAGCAATGGTGTTTTGTCAAGATCATGCGTGAAATATGGTTTAAGGTATGAAAACTTTATGGCTGGTTTAACAAGTTAGACTTACAGTATATCCTATTCCATGGCATTATTCAATATTGTCATTTTATCCTGACTAATCTATCTATAGATGTTTTCTGTTTCAAAAAGTACTCCAGTTAAAATGTTTTATTTTTTGATGGAGTGGAGAGAGATTAGGTTTTGTTGCTGTTTTTGTCCCCTGGGGAGGAAGGGGGGGGGGGGGTAAGGGAGATATAATTTAAGTGGAACTAAACTCTGCTGTACTTATATACCCTCCAACATTTTGAGGGAAAATATAGGTATATACTGGCTAGTGCTTCCTCCTCCCCCCTTTTATTTTCATAGGGATAACATGGGGTGTGAGTAAACAGAGGCTGTGTTTACTCACAGTATTCACTACACGCCTTTTCCTCTGTCCATGTAACCACAAAAAGAAAGCATAACACCATTCCATTATATATATTTTCTATAAGAGCCTAACTTAAAGAAGAATGTCATTAAAAAATTTGGGAGGCTACTTTGGTCAGATGTATGCAATATATGGCTTGGCTTACAGTGTACAGCAACCACAACTATGTAACCAGGCCCGGATTTACTCCCTTTGCCGCCCCAAGGCCGAGTCCTTCAATGCCCCCCCCCCCCCCACACACACACACCATCATTCACATCCTTTATCAATGACTGCTACAATAGATCAATTAAAAACATATCTCCACACATGAGAACACTGAAAATAACTGACTTTAATTGTACAGACTGAAAATACTTCAGGGTAAGCGCGCGAGGGGTAAGGATTTTTCGTGGGCAATTTTTCAGGACAATGGCTGGTGTTAGTGCTTCAATCATCCCCGGCACCATGGTTGGTATGGTGTCAGGATGATTGAAAAACATTATTTCTATCATTACATTGTAATATAAAATAAAATAGTTCAACTCACCATAATGCAGAATCATTGGGGGCCCTGAGCGTGTCACTTGCCACCATCTCTTGTCACTTGACACGCTGCCTGCCACCAGATGGGGATGTCACTTGCCACTATGCCTGCCACCAGATGGAGATGTCACTTACCACTATGCCTGCCACCAGATGGGGATGTCACTTGCCACTATGCCTGCCACCAGATGGAGATGTCAATTGCCACTATGCCTGCCACCAGATGGGGATGTCACTTGCCACGTTGCCTGCCACCAGATGGGGAAGTCACTTGCCACGCTGCCTGCCACCAGATGGGGATGTCACTTGCCACGCTGCCTGCCACCAGATAGGGAAGTCACTTGCCACGCTGCCTGCCACCAGCTGGGGATGTCACTTGGCACGCTGCCTGCCACCAGATGGGGATGTCACTTGCCACGCTGCCTGCCACCAGATGGGGATGTCATTTGCCATGCTGCTTGCCATCAGATGGAGGAACAGCGGTGCGGGCAATGAGAGATGTCATCACTACCTACGATTTTTTCAAAAATGGCGTCGGGCGGCGCAATCACGCTACTGCGCATGCGGCGCCAGGCCGAGCTTCGGAACGGCACATGCGCAGTTGCGTGGTCGGCTCGCGCCATCTTTTCTACGGGCATCGGTGCCAGTGCCCCTAATAGGCGTTAATGGGCTGCCCGAAAGGGGGGGCGGCCGTGAAGTCGACGCAGAAGCGGCACCGCCCCTGCACCACTGCCGCCCCGAGGCCTGGCCTCGGTGGCCTTGTGACAAGTCCGGCCCTGTATGTAACATATGACCTACTATATAGATTGCCATCCACAAACTACCTCCCCAGACCTTAGATTGGCTCTCCTTTAAACAAATTACCCCCTTAGGCCTCAGATTAGCTCCCCTTCAAACCTCAAATAATCCTATCTTTAGACCTTAGATAAGGCCCCCTTTCAACTTCATATTAGCCCTACTTTAGACCTCAGATCAGACCCTTTTTGACCCCTGCCAGGCCATACATCAGACATCTCCCATTGAGAATTTAGAGCTCTGACCTGTAGGTTGTGATAGCCCTCATCAGCTCCTAAGTCAATCACTCTACCCCATTCAGAATTCATACCTCTGTTAGTGTGGGACCTGTAGGTTGTGACAGCAATTATCAGCTCCAAAACTCAACCCATTCATTCCCATACAAAATTCAGACCTCTGTCAGTGCTGGCCCTATAGGTTGTGACAACTTTCGTCAGTTCCAAAGTCAACCCTTCATCCCAATTCAGAATTTAGACCTCTGGCTTTGTTGGTCCTATAGATTAGATTGTGAAGACCTATAGCTCCAAACTCAAGTCTTCATCCCTATACAAAATGCAGGTCCCTGTTAGTGTGGTACCTGTAGGTTGTAGTAAAGTAGATGTCCCTTAAGCCGCACATTGAAGCGGACCTAATGTATTGTAGTGAATGGCAACCTCAGCCTGGGCTTGCCTGGTTGGAGTCCAGGCTGAGGTTGCCATACACTAAACTAGATTGGGGCATCTTCAATGTGCAGCTTAAGGGACATCCATTTTACTACATACTGACGTATCAAGCTCCTTCCCTAGCCGGCACTCACAGTGGTGGACTGAGGACTAGTACCCCTTCAAAGCCTGAGCATTACACATTTTTTTGGTTTTCACCTGTAGGTTGGGACAGCCCTCGTCAGCTCCAAACTCAACCCTTAATCCCTATTCAGAATTCAGACCTCTATTAGCATGGGACCTGTAGGCTGTGACAGCCCTTATTAGCCCCAAACTCAACCCTTCATCCAGGGGCGTTGCTAGGTCTGCAAAAGATCTGGGGCTAGAGCCCATAGCAGCGGTCACCAACCTGGGGGGGGCAATTTTTCGCGAGCAGAGGAAGGCTGGTGTTGGCGTTTCAATCATCATGGCACCATGGTTGATATGGTGTCAGGGTGATAGAAGCACATTGTTTCTATTGTTACATTGTAATATATAATGAAGTGGTTCAACTCACCATAATGCAGAATCAGTGGGAGCCCTGGGCGTGTCACTTGCTATTGTCACCTGTCACCAGATGCAGCTTTCTAACTTGCCACCGTCACCGGCCACTAGATGTGGATTGTCACTTGCCACATCACTTGCCACCATTTGCAGATTGTCACTTGCCATGTCACTTGCCACCATTTGCAGATTGTCACTTGCCACCATTTGCAGATTGTCACTTGCCACGTCACTTGCCACCATTTGCAGATTGTCACTTGCCACCATTTGCAGATTGTCACGTCACTTGCCACCATTTTCAGAATGTCACTTGCCATGCCAGCCAGTGCCACCAAATGTGCATTGTCGCTGCATTGGTGACAGGCTGGCAGCATTGGTCCATTTAGTGAGGGCAGGAAAGCGGAAATGCGGGGCGGGCAGTGAGAGATGATGTTATCTCTCTGCTCCCCGCTGCACCTCTGACATTTAAAAGGCCCGCGCTGTGAGGGCGGAAGAGCGCTGATGTGTGGCGGGCAGTGAGAGATGATGTCATCCCTCTGCTTCCCGCCGCACATCGTTCCCACATCTCAGCCCACATCAAGTGGCCCGGCTGTGAGGGCGGAAGAGTGGTGACGGGCAGGCGGAGAGAGATAATGTCATCTCTGCTCGTCCGCCCGCTCGTCTCTCCTCCACCTCTAATGCCTCCCGCCGCACCTACAACCCGCTGAGACTCGGGGCTATGGGCTCCACATTCGGGGCTCCTGCCTCGATAGCCACCCCCTGGCGACGCCTATGCCTTCATTCCTATTAAGAATTCAGATCTCTGTTAGTGTAGAACCTGTAGGCTGTAAAAGCCTTTATTAACTCCAAACTCAACCCTTCTGCTCTATTGAGAATTCATATCTCTGTCAGTGCTTAATGTATAGATTGTAACAGCCCACATCAGCTCCAGTCAACCCTTTATCTCTATTCAGAATAAAGCGCGGGGCTGCTGCTCTTTTTTAGTCTTCCAATATATCTTTCTGTAATTTTTTTTTCAGTAGGCAGAAGAAGCCTAATTTTACAAACACCCTTAGCAGCTTTGGCAGCCAATAAGGAAGTCTGTAGAGTTAGGCTTCCTCTGCCTTCTAAAAACTTGAAATTTGAAGCTTTTTTTTAAGATGACTTTATTGTTTTCCAAAAAAGAACAATATAAGAACAAACTTGAGCAAACCTTGCTCACATATAATGTCGCGAACACACGGTCGGACTTGCCAATGGGACAAGCTCTGTCTGCATTTCCGACGGAAAAATTTAAAGCATGTTCTCTTTCTAAGTCCGTCGGAAATGCCAACAGAAAAAGTCCGATGGGGCATACACATGGTCGAATTATCCGACCAAAAGCTCCCATCGGACTTTTTCTGTCAGAAATTCCGACTGTGTGTACGCGGCATAAATGAGATACAGTAGAAAGACAAAATGTCCACTCAATATATCGCCACAATACAATGGAAGATCATATAAAGGAAGGAGGCATTTCAGGGCATAACATACAGGATCCAAAATCCAAACAGCAGCAAGATAAAAAATTAGCTTTGAGCTGTAAATCATATAAGCAAAATACATAGTTGCAAATAAGCAGTGTTGAATAAACATATCCCAGCCCATAACTATTATTATCAATCCTCAGGTATTATAGTACGCACTGAGTCTACCAATGGAGTCCAGATTTCATGAAATTTCTTAGGACAGCCCCTGGCCTCATATGTCAGTTTATACAGTCAGGTCCATAAATATTGGGACATTGACACAATTCTAATCTTTTTGGCTCTATACACCACCACAATGAATTTTAAATGAAACAAACAGGATGTGCATTAACTTTTTAAAAGTTAATTTAAAAAGTGGGAGGCACATATACAAACTGTTGTGATTCTTACACCGTTCACCTGATTTGGATGTAAATACCCTCAAATTAAAGCTGAAAGTCTGCAGTTAAAGCAGACTGGTGCGCTTGCTGGACAGGAAAAAAAGTCCTGCAAGCAGTATCTTTGGGGCGGTGCAGGAGCAGTGTATACCCGCTCCTCTACCGCCCCTGATCATTGAAATGAATGGCCACCTGCAAAGTGATTCGGCAGCGCCGAAACACAGGCACTATTAACCCCTTCTTTGGCCGAAAAGCTCTGCTATAACAGCGGTAAAGAGCCGCTAAAATTAGCTTTACCGCTAATGCCCGCACTGCCCCAGTGTGAAAAGGGACTAAGTGAATTAAGGTCAGGGGCATTCAAGATCCGTTGTTTCTACTTTAGGAGAAAAGACTTCCTGATCATTTTCCCCTTTCTGCAGTTTGTATACTTCATTATTTGACTGCATGGATCGGTTTTTATGCCACTAGCATGCTGATCTTAAACAAGTTTCTTTATAGTTCAATATTCCTGTGTCCAAGACAATAGTGCCAGGTGTGAATAGAGGTAAAAAAAATTCTTATTTTTATCCACTTCACAGCACTTCAGCTGATACAGTTCATCTTTATTTTTTTTCCTTTAGCTGGTATTTGGCTTCCTTCCGTGATGACACAGCTCTTACTTCTTATCTCTCTACATATCCTTGCTTAGTGAGCTTATTCACTGGCAAGAGGTTTCTTTCAAGAGCAGAGATTATTAGTACATGGTTGTTAGGTATTGTTCTAGTGACTATTTGGGATAGAAGGCAGTTCAGATAACCTTCCCTTATTCCTTCTGATACAATATACTTCCCATTAACTATACTTCTTTCCTTCTCTCCTTCCTTTCTGGAGTCAAAGCACCTGGTGAAAAATGATGTGGGCTTTCTTTAGTGCGAAGTGCACACTCAGTATCTGAAGCATCTTCTATTTCTTTTTTAACACTCTTAGCCTTTCTAGCCTATCACAGTCTGGAGTTTGTCTTTTTGCACACAAAACATTCAGCTACATATTACTGTTGTTTCAGATTCTGCAAACTGAGCCTTTTCATTGTTTGCTCTCTCTGTTTTTCACTTATATTTATCCACAAACATGACTTTAACATATTTTAGGCTAAGCTCATCATCTGGATGAGCATCAAGTGCTGTAAAAAGTGTCTCATAACTGACTGTCATCAAGACCACTTATTAGCAGTGATACTATATGAAAACCTTTTATATCTACTCCTATATATCCCAGATGTTCCACATATTCTAAGATACATCTTATATAATCCAGTCTGAGTTGGGCTTTCATCAGCTTAGTCTAGTATAGCTTTCAAATTATTTACCTTTTATTGGTAAGCTTTCTGTAGCTCCTACTACACTACGTTTGCAGTTTCACACTTACATATGTGCACAATTTGATAAATATCTCTGCACACGGATATAGTAGATTGAGCTTATTGATCTTTCTCTGTAGAATCATTCATAGATGTCTTTGGTCTGGTCTCCTGCATATACTTCTACATAATTCTATATACCGTACTATGTACTCTATTATTAGCAGCATCTTCATTTTACATTTCCAGGACTAGTAGCTCAGGTTTGTCAGATTAGCAACTGAAAATTTTGATGGAACACAGCATGATGATCACTGTTATATGCAACTATTTTTATGAATGGCATGCCATTATGTACAATTCTGATAGCTGTGATTGGTCCCAGCTATCACATGGTACAGGAGCGCTGTAATTAGCCCTGTCTGTACTATGTAGTCACAGAGATCACAATAATACACAATGAATGGCTATAAATGAACGCCATTTATTGTGTACATTTGACATGCTGTGATTGGCTGGACCAACTCCAGGCCAAAAAACAAAAAATTTGGACAGAGTGGGACTGGGTGAGAACCTCTGTCTGTATTTTATTTGTGGTGTGTGTCACCTTTTTGGAAAGGAAGTGACGGGAAATTTAGGAAAGGAAGTAAGGGGACATTTCTCCATTGGAGACATCTTAGTAAAATGAAGAGGGAATAGAACTGTTGTCAAGTTGCAATTACTATCTGTCTCTTCCTCTACATAATAAACACTCTCCTCATTTCTACTGTTACAGCAACAAGAAGTGAGTATTTTTTTTAACAGGGACACAGTTTGAGTTTAATGCCTGGAGTTTGGATTTAATTTTGTTCTATGAAAAAAATGAAGATTTAAAATAGGGTTTAGTGATAATGTCAAATGTCTATAAAAGAAATTAAATTCATTTTCTTTCTATCCTTAAAACCATCTAAACCCATTGTTAATAATTAGCCCCCATAAAGCAACTTGGAGCCTTTCAACCTAGAATGGTAGGCGTCACTTTTATTTTCTCTTGCAAAGATTTTTTTCCCTTCATTCTAAGATCAACAGAATTGACAAAAGATGAAAGCTTGAAATGATAAATAACTGAACAATGACTACCACTTTATTGTGAGATACTACTTATGCCGCGTACACATGATTGGACATTCCAACAACGAAATCCTGGATTTATTTCCGACGGATGTTGGCTCAAATTTGTCTTGCATACACACGGTCGCACAAATGTTGTAAAAAATTCCGATCATCAATAACGCGCTGACGTACAACACGTACGACGGCACTATAAAAGGGAAGTTCAATAGCCAGTGCGCCACCCTTTGGGCTCCCTCTGCTAATCTCGTGTTAGTAGAAGTTTGGTGAGAGACGATTCACACTTTTCAGCCTCGTGCTTTTCAGATCGTTACTGCTCCTCAGTTTGTGCTTGTGGGTTCGTATCTGGTTTTCAGTGTGTGTAGTCAGTTTGCATCTGTTTTTCAGTGCGTATTTTTATAGTACATATTTAATCATCAGTGCATTCTTGGCCGCTCGTAGAGTTGGTTACTCCAGCATGATCAATTCTCTCATATGCCTTTGTTGCGGGAGATCCGTGAGAATAATCCTGATGATTTCAGGAATTATCTCCGGATGACAGACCCCGTTTTTCACCGTTTGTTGGCTTTGCTGGCCCCTTATATTACGAAGCAGGACACCTGCATGGCGCAAGCCATCACTCCCGAGCAGAGGCTAGCCGCCACGTTACGGTACTTGGTGACAGGGAGAAGTCTGCAGGACATCAAGTTCTCGACGGGCATCTCCCCCCAGGCTCTGGGGATTATTATTCCAGAGACCTGTTCTGCCATCATATAGGTCCTGCAGAAAGACTATATTAAGGTAAGATTTCTCCTTTAACATCACTTTATACGTATTTAATGTTTGCTAATGTATTGTATTTCTTTCTTCATTCCCTAATTACCATGATTGTAATATGCTGTGAATGTCCTCTTTATCCTCATGCATGCTGGAAGTTTTTAAAGTTCCTGTTTTGTCCTTCATGCATATTTGCCTTCACTAACCTCCCCAGCATGCTATCCTGGGCCCATACACACCTAGCCTAGTCACTTAACAATGTATTTTGTCAGTTCCTTTGTAGTGCTTTACCCTATACACCCCCTAAAATGTGTACAAATGTTATTTGTGTCCTTAAATTCATGTAGAGTGCCAGAGGCTTTTTTTTTGGGTCCCAAAATCATATGGAAACCCTCCCTCCCCCCAACCGCTAGGTCAACTGGTACCAATCCTCTATCTGCTGACTTTGCCAAACCCATACACACTATACCTATCTCTTTTGTGGTCATATTTCTGTATGAATTCACCAAAGCATGTAGTGAAAGGGCCTGCCTGAATACTTTCAAATGGTACTGTTTAAAGTTGTGTTCTCCTATTATCTTGATAGGTAATTGCAGAATGTAAAAAAGTGCTTCAATTTGTACCGTGTGTATTTATATTTTTGTATTATGACACTTCTTACCTGTCCAGTGGGCTGCCAATAGTGTAAGTAAGGAGGGGCTGGCCAAAGTAAAACACATTATTTATGCATTCAGCTCTCAATGAAGTGGAGAGGGTTACCTGTCCAAAAATGTTTATATGGATTATCCCTGCGCTACCTTGGAAACAGCGGTGTGTACGGACAGCTGCAAGCACAGAGTGGGATCAAACAAAGCCCATGAATAGTGCAAAACAAAAGTGGAAAGTGCTGCGCTAATCCAGTGTGATACGTTTGTGTAACAGTGTTTATTTAAGAAAATTAAATCAACAAATGAAAAAATGGGGTGTACAGGTGCTATGTCTGTGTGCACAGTATCCTGTATTTATACACTAAATCTGAGTGAAAAAAACCCAATCCTATATGCTGTTGAACCTGTAGAAGGGATGCAAAAGTGCTCTGTGTGTAGGGAACCAATGCGAATAGTTCTCATACACATCTAGATGTGTATGAGAACTATTCGCATTGGTTCCC
Source organism: Lithobates clamitans (assembly GCA_037952925.1). Classification (NCBI taxonomy): domain Eukaryota; kingdom Metazoa; phylum Chordata; class Amphibia; order Anura; family Ranidae; genus Lithobates; species Lithobates clamitans. Next base: position 3,418,665 of record JBBGZY010000138.1, on the reverse strand, counting down.
TACACACAGAGCACTTTTGCATCCCTTCTACAGGTTCAACAGCTTATAGGATTGGGTTTTTTTCACTCAGATTTAGTGTATAAATACAGGATACTGTGCACACAGACATAGCACCTGTACACCCCATTTTTTCATTTGTTGATTTAATTTTCTTAAATAAACACTGTTACACAAACATATCACACTGGATTAGCGCAGCACTTTCCACTTTTGTTTTACCTGTCCAAAACATCTCCCCCCTAAAATTTTTACAATGGGCCATCAGAGGGGGTGAGGAATCTGATAAGTGGACCTTATATTTTTGTCTTTAAATACTCCTTCAAATAAATGTTATACTGATGTTGGCCAAGAGTGTTTGTGTCTAATCTGCTTGCAATGTTATGTGCAAAAGTACTAATTTTTTTTCTTGTTTGACTCCAGAGTTTCCTTCAACGGCCTTCAGTGGCTTCCCAATTTGCCCAGCGGTGGGAATTTCCCTACTGCGGAAGGGCAATTCATGGAAAACACGTCCACCTAGTCCCACCCCCCAACTCGGGGTCATACTATTACAACTATAAGGGGTTTAATAGTATAGTGATGTTGGCGGTGGTGATGGTGACATAAGAGTTTTTGTATGTGGACGTGGGGAAGGATGGCCAGATGTTGAATGGTAGAGTCATCGCCCAGACTGAGTTCTATGGATGGCTCCAGAGTGGTGGCTTGGGATTGCCACCTCCGGAACACAACGTGGCTGGTCTGTTCGTCTTTGTCGCTGATGAAGCGTTTGGGCTGGGTGATCACCAGATGTGGCCATTCCCAGTGAGGACCCTCACCCCGGACCAGAGAGTTTTTAACTACCGGCTGGCCAGAGCCAGAAAAGTGGTGGAGAATGCTTTCAGGATAATGGCCAGCCAGTTCCGCCTATTCCTTACGCCAATCCACATGGCGGAATATAAACTTAACCATATAATACTTGCATACTGCATTCTACACAACTTTTTAAGGAGAAATTCTATGAACTATGTGGCCTCAGTTGAGCCTGAGGCCGGATTTCAAGAACAAACCCTGACGGCGCTTGAAGCTGGCCATCCTGGCTTGCCCCCCCAAAGCGCTCGCGAGGTCTGTCTAAAATATATGGAGTAGAGTACTTTGCGGGTAGGGGGGCCATTGATATGCCAGAAAATGTTTAAGAAACATTTTCAAAATACATTTTTAATTTAAACTGAAATAATATTCCTTTGATTTACTGCTTGTGTTTGTTTTAACTGTCTCCTAGGTTATCCAATGGGCTTTTCTTTTTGGCCATTTTCTTCAATAGTGCAAACGTAATTTCTTTGATACATGAGGTGATAACCTCTTCTTCAGCTAACTATTATGTAGTGGGTCTGCTACATACACACCTTGTTTTTGTTGTTATTGTATGTAATGTATTACTGATAAATATATTCATAATTTTCAGCACCATGAATTAATTTTTTTGAGTCACGAAAATGGCCTGATTGTGGAAATTTTTAAAGCACTGTGGGTGTTATTTACTAAAGGAAAATACACTTTGCACTACAAGTTCACTGCAAAAGTGCACTTGAAACTGCACTGAAACTGCACTTGTAGTGCAAAGTGGATTTGCCTTTAGTAAATAACACCCATTGTCACAGTAAACACCAACTTACTCCAAAAACTGGTATTGAGCATTGAAAGAAGAAGCCACACATTATTGAGTAGAAAACTTTTTACTCTGTGCATATTCACATGTGCGTTAGAAAAGGGTTTTTGAACAAACCAACATATTTTTGGAATAACATTTTTATGTTTGACAGTAGAAATATCCTTTTTGGGGTAAACAGGCATGTTTAAAAACATAAAACAATACACAACACAGGAACTTACAAAGTTCAACTTTGATAAATTGAAGGCAATATCAGACATTAGTATGTCAAACTGTGTTGATCTTGTCCTCATCAGATGGGGTGATGTCACCCTGTGAAAGCCAAATTTTGAAGATGCACACAAATTGAGAGTTCAAAATGGGGATTTCCCTGAACCCATGCATAATGTCAACATGTGCTAGCTCCCATCATGGGGAATCAATGGACGTGTTTCAGGGGTGCAACCCCTTCCTCTCAGCTACTTGAGGAAAGGGTTGCACCCACAAAACGCATACACTGATATCCCGTGATGGTAGATAGCACATGTTGACACACTGTGTGCATCTTCAAAATTTGGCTTTCAATATACTTTTAAAAAGTTAGAAAAATAATAAAAATATAAACAAATTGACTAACTTTGGTGGGTTTTAGATTCTGCCTAAAACATCAATGATGTTTTTGAGTCTTTTTTCAACATCAATGATGTCTTCCTTCTTCATTGATGTCTTGATCTTCTGTAAATCCCGATTGCACACCATGATCTCCCCGATAAGGATCTGTGCACTTGCACTTGTGAAATGAGTGTCTTCTTCCACAACATCCACATCACTTAAAATGACAAAACACACCATGTATTATAAATATGCAGGCATACATCTATTACCTGAAACTGTGGTCTCAGACACTCACCTGTTGTGGTCACTATTTCGCCCATTTCATAAACCTCTCCTACCGCCACATCCTCTGGTTGTGGTGTGGGGATTTCCCCTTCGTTAGGAGATTGTGGGTCCCTGGTGTCCTCTGATGTCCCGAGTCTTTTCTCCCCTATGTAAATAAAAAAAAGGTATACTTAGCACACAGATATTTGAGGCCAGAAATAGTAATATGAAACATTGCGTGGAAGTGTCGTACAATTGTCTTTTTTGGCAGACTTCCAAGCTGAAGACATTTTTTATTGCCCTTTCTAAAGCTGCAATACTTACCTGTTTTGGTCAAGTTTTACACATGGAGACACCCCTAGTATCCACTGGAGCACCTGTGTGGGACACCCTAAAAAGTTTGTTCTGGAGTCCCAAAACTAGTGCTCCTGTGTCCAGATGTGTAAACAGCTGCTGAGTGTCCTCTCCTTGCACTGAATCAAGTTTCATTCTAGTTACAAACCCATCTAGACAACAATGTACTAAACTTATTTTAATATAAATAGGCATGACCAAATGTAGTTAACCTGCATCTGCCAAAAACATTGTATTAGTGGGCGAACGAACAATGTTTACTACGAATGATTACTGTGCCCACGATCCTGAAACTTGGCATTTTAAACAGTACAACAGTAAAGAAAAGCACATGGAGCAGCATGCACGTAATAATAATAATAATAATAGGAACACACGACAAATAATTACTTTTTTGCAGAACTCTCTTTCAATTTCAGGTCTGACCAGTGTTTCTTCAATTGATTCTTGGATCGTCGTACCCAAATTTCCTGTGCAGACTTTTCACAACTTTAGTCATGATCTTGGCCTTTCTCACATTTGGGTTTGGATACGGTCCATACTTCCCATCATAGTCAGCCCTCTTCAAGATGCCCACCATCTCCACCATCTCTACAAAGGACATATTTGAGGCCTTAATTCTCCTCCGGGATCGGGACTTCGTGGCTCCGGGCTTTCATCGTTGCTGCAGCTGTCTTCATGCACTTGTTCTTTCTCCGCCATGTGCTCTCCCACTGCACCGAATGAGAAGGGGCGGGGAATATACTAGAAATAAGGTCAGGGGGGGGCGGAGTTTATTGCATGCGCAGGGTATATAAAGAGGAATGCGCGTGCGGCATATGTACGATCTGTGAGCAGTGGAAGGAGTATCGGAAGCGCCGATCGTGATAACGAAGGTACAATTTTAACTTGGGGCATCAGTGGCCTATACTGCTTAGAGATTGAGGCCTATATTGGTACAATATTATACAAGTTTTGCCTGACATTAGGGTTTGTCTTGTGTCTTGCAGATAAAATAGATCGATTCAATGATCACAACTTCCTCCCCCAATTCATTGATATGTACAGAGAGCTGCCCTGCCTGTGGCAGGTGAAACACCTGGTTTATACTAATAGAATAAAGAGGAAGGCAACACTGGATAAATTGCTTGAATTTGTGAAGCCGCAGATCCCCACGGCAAACATCAACTATTTGAAGTCCAAAATTGGTGGCCTGAGGAGCACTTATAATAGGGAGCGCAAGAAGGTCCAGGATTCCATGAGATCAGAAGCAGCAGCAGATGACATTTATGTCCCCAGGCTGTGGTACTATGACAGACTGCGGCTTCTGTCAGACCAGACTGAAATCAGGCCATCACTCTCAAAACTTCTTTTCACTCTTCCTTCCACCCCAGCTGAGGCTTCCACTGTCCAACCTGGGCCTTTCACCCAGGAAGAAGATGTGGAGGAGCCCAGCTTGAGTCAGGTATAGCATTGTTCAACATATTTCTCAAAATTGTGTGAGATTCATGAACAATAAATTGACACTATGTCCCTTTTTCATACACAGGAAAGCCTCAGCCAGGAGGAGGCTTTGGAATGTGGCAGCCAGTAGGTGGCAGGGGAAAGTGGCAGCCAAGAGGTGGCGGGGATAAGCGACAGCCAGAAGGTAGCGGGGGTAAGTGGCAGCCAGGAGGCGGCCGGGCCCAGTAGCCTGACCAAATCCCAGGTCCCTACTCTCCGCCTTCAACAAAAAAGGCCCAGGAAGGGGAGGAACGTGGAGGAGTTAGCACTTGGGTTAATTTGGCAGGCCTCTGAGGCCCTCAGAACCCTCCCAGTCTTCTTGAGACCTATGCCTGCATGGCTGCCAACAAAATGCAGGAAATGGAGGTGGGTCAACGCCTCATTTGTGAGGAGGTGATATATATGGCCCTAAATAAGGGGTTGAGGGGCGAACTCACAAGCAAAACCCACCTGTGTGAGTTGGACCATCCTCCTCCTCCTCCTCCTCCTCCTCCTCCACCTCCTGCCACAACTCCAACACTGGAGCCACAGCCTGGAAGCAAGCGTGGAAGGAAGCATGAAAGGAAGACAAGAGAGCGATGGTCTGGGTTCAGTCTGGTCTGGCAAAAGCCTGGGAACATATATGTCATCTGCTGCTGTTCCTGATCTGTCAGAATCCTGGACTGGATTGTGCTCCCTATTAAATGGATTCCTCAGGCTACCAATTTTGCCTGTCAAATAGTTGATGTGTGCCCTGGGGTACAAAGGCTTCGCTAATTTCACCAGTTTATCCAGCGTTGCCTTCCTCTTTATTTAGTTATGACCCCTTAATAAATGTCTATTTTTTTGAACAAATCATTGGCTATGTGTTTTAATTAACGGCTTCAGCTCCGGACGATTTGACTGGCCAAAGACCAGAGCACTTTTTGCGATTCGGCACTGCGACGCTTTAACTGACAATTGCGTGGTCGTGCGACGTGGCTCACAAACAAAATTGACGTCCTTTTTTTCCCACAAAAAGAGCTTTTTTTTGGTGGTATTTGATCACCTCTGCGGTTTTTGCGCTATTAAAAAAAAAAGAGTGACAGATTTGAAAACAAAATGCATTATTTTTTACTTTTTGCTATAATAAATATCCCCAAAAAATATATAAAAAAACATTTTTTTTCCTCAGTTTAGGCTGATACATATTCTTCTACATATTTTTGGTAAAAAAAAAAATCGCAATAAGCGTATATTGATTTGTTTGTGCAAACGTTATAGCGTCTACAAAATGGCAGATAGTTTTATGGCATTTTATTAATAATTTTTTTTTACTAGTAATGGCGGCGAGCAGCAATTTTTATTGTGACTGTGACATTATGGCGGACACGTCGGACAATTTTGACACATTTTTGGGACCATTGGCATTAATACAGTGATCAGTGCGATTAAAATTGCATTGATTACTGTAAAAATGTCACTAACAGTGAAAGGGTTAACATTAGGGGGCAGTGAAGGGGTTAATGTGTGTCCTAGGAAGTGTTCTAACTGAAGGGGGATGTGGACTGTGCAGGGAAACTAACAGATCGCCTGTTCATACTCTGTATGAACAGAGGATCTGTCAGTTCTCCCCTCAAAGAACCAGAAACTGTGTGTTTACACACACAGGTCCCGGTTCTCCATGTGCCCCGAGCAATCGCGGGAGCCCGGCAGTGATCGAGACCGCCGGGCACTCGCATCGGCTCCGTGGGCGAGCAGGGGGTGCGCACGCGCCCCCCTGGTGGCCGTCTATGGTACATATGTACCATGACGGCGATTCGCCTGTCTGTGCCATTCTGCCGCAGTATAACTGTGGCGGACGGTCGATAAGCGGTTAAAAAAGGACAGTTTGTTTGTGAGTAGGCAGGTACATTTCAAAAATACAATGTCAAATTAACAAGGGACACCAACACCAACCAATCTCCTTGAGGTTAAAAAATACAAGATAACAATGGTGTTGTGGTAATTTGACACACAAAACGACAAAAAATATTATGGAGATCACAACAAAAAAATAATAATCAGGAGATCTTGATATATATATATATATATATATATATATATATATATATATATATATATATATATATATATATATATATATATATATATATATATATATATAAAAGGAGATCACTATAAACAAAAATTACCGAATATACTCGAGTATAAGTTGACCCGAGTATAAGTCGAGGCCCCTAATTTACCACAAAAAACTAGGAAAAACGTATTGACCCGAGTATAAGATGAGGGTGAGAAATGCAGCAGCTACTGTAAGTGAAAAAAGAGGGTCAACAATGCCCATCTGCAGCTGCATGCCTCCCTGTGTCCTGTGCAGCCTACCTGTATTCTGTGCATGTGCATGTGTCCTGTGTTCAGTGTCCTGTACATGTGCATGTGTACTCTGTCCTGTGTCCTGTACATGTGCATGTGTCCTGTGTCCTGTACATGTGTCCTGTACATGTGTATGTGTCCTGTGTCTCTGTGTCCTGTGCATGTGTCCTGTGTCCCTGTGTCCTGTACATGTGTATGTGTCCTGTGCATGTGTCCCTGTGTCCTGTACATGTGTATGTGTCATGTGTGCATGTGTCCTGTGTCCTGTGTCCCTGTGCAGCCTACCTGTGTCCTGTGCAACCTCCATGTGGTGATCTCCATCCTCCCTGTGGCGATCTCCATCTTCCATGGAGTGTTCAGTCTATTACAGACGAGGAGGAGGCGCGGCTTTTGAAAGCTGGAATAGCCTCCGAACTGCATTATCACACGCTGGCCGCCGTCTGCCTGCATGACACGCTGATCATGTAGGCAGACGGCAGTGGCTCGAGTATAAGTCGAGGGGGGCACTTTCAGCCCCAAAAAAAGGGCTGAAAATCTCGACTTATACTTGAGTATGTACGGTATAAACATTATTCTGGAGATCTGGCGAAAAAATAAAAATGATTATTCATGAGATCACGAGAAATAATAAATCAGTTTGTGAGAACTTTGTGTGAATATAAGCAGCAAAACAACTTCATTATTCTAGCATTATAAAGAAGAAGAGAATGTGCTGCATTAAAAGATTAAAAAACTTGCAACGTGATGAATGTGCTATCTCCATTACGAACGCTAGTTTTACCAGACCAAGCGCTTCCGTCTCGTACTTTATTCAGAGCATGCGTGGAATTTGGTGCGTCGGAATTGTCTATGTACGGTCGGAATTTCCGACAATGGATTTTGTTGTCGGAAAATTTGAGAATCAGCTCTCAAATTTTTGTCATCGGAAATTCCGACAAAAAATGTCTGATGGAGCCTACATAGGTCGGAATTCCCGACAACAAGCTCCCATCGAACATTTGTTGTCGGAAATTCCGATCGTGTGTATGCGGCAATATTCTCATTGCTTATTCTGAACATGAATGCAGTGTAATCTAATCTTCCAGTGTTCATTCCATCATATGTTCCTAATCAATCCACTAGAGGGCAAATGGCACAATGTTTCTGAGTCCTGCACCCTGTAATTGAATTTCTGTAGAAATATATACAGTAGAACATTTTTTCTTGTGTACATGACTCATCCCTTTTTGGAACTTAAAAAAGAGGGACACCTTAGGACAGAAAAGATGAACCATGCTGAATAGAGTCTGAATCTATATATTATATATGTTACACACTGTTTGCAGTCCTTATACCCACAAAATAATTACTGTGCTGTGAATACAAGTCTCTTTTATGTAAACCAAAAGAAAAAAAAAAAAGAATATACATAAAGAGGTAACACTTGTCTGAGCCTACCTGAACCTACTTAAAGCAGAGTTTCACCCAAAATTGGAACCTCTGCTTATCTGTCTCCTCCCCCCTCTGGCATTGGCAACTTTCTGACAGGTACCCTGTCCCCATGTCTATTGGACCTCGCTGCGGCGAGCTACGTCAGAAGTTCGGCCCCCTCCTCCTCCCTCCTTCTTCGCCTACTGTCGGGCCAGAAGGAGAGAGCAGCCGCACTTCGCTCATGCGCTGCAGGGACCCGGCTGTGAAGCCGCAATGCTTCATTGCCCGATTCCTTTATCGGCAGTGGAGACGGCAGCACCCTACAGCCGATGGAAACATCAGCTGCGGTGCCAACATCATTGGACTCCAGGACAGGTAAGTATCCTAATAATAAAAGTCAGCAGCTACAGTACATGTAGCTGCTGACTTTTAATTTTTAGAGGGGAAGGAGGAACTCCGCTTTAAAGAATGAACTTCGTTAGCTGCAAACTACCAAGCAACAAAAAAAAATGTTCATTGTTGATGGTTAAGGAAAGAAAAATTGTCTGGCGAAGTGGAGCAAAAATGTCCAGTACCAATAGATTAGGAGTATATGGGTTATCTCAGCCAATAGGCAGGGCTTTTCTTTTATCCCTTGGCCTGCTGGGAGAACCTAAATATTTGAGTGGAGTCAGGTGATGGGGGTTCTGTGCCATCTGGACGGCTGTCTGGGGGGACCTGTGTTGTTCTACCTGGGCTGCTAGGCCGGAGTTTGGGCCTATCCTGGGCACATCTGGCTGCTAGGCTGTCTGAGAGCCTATCCAGAAGCAAGACCTGTCGTTGTCGGAGGTAGAGGGGAAGCTGTCATCACTAAGGGACCAACCACCTTATTACCAGGGACCACAGTGAGTAGCTGAAGCAAGTACCGAAGAAGAATTCTCACCAAACATGGACGGTGAAAGAATTGGGAATCTTCAGCGGGTGTCAAGCCAGGGACCCAGCCAGCGGAGGTGAAACTTGCAGAGCAGCCTTGTGTGTCAAGCCAGGGACCGAGCAGGCCAGTGGGGTGAAGCTTGATAAGTATCTGGAGAGCCAAGCTAGGGACCCAGCAGAGAAGCGGAGGTGACGCTTGAGGAAGATACTACAGTGAAGATTGGAGGGCTCAAGGGATTCAGTGGCAGTGAGAGAGAGACTGGGAGCTCAGTGGGTTGAAGAACTACAAGAAGTGGTTGTAGTGGAGGTGAAGGAACTGTTACACCTTGTGTTAGAAACTGTTAAAGACTGTTGCCATAGGAGACAGCATTTCTACACATGCAGATGTGGCGTTTTGCTGGATGCCTTTCCCTGCATGGTTGTCTACCTGTAGAAGTCTCGGAGTCTGCCAATTAACATTGCAATTACCTAAGGGTGTCCTGGCCCTAATCCCTCTCTCCCAAAGTTCTGTTTAAAAAAATCTCTTTGAATTCAAGAAGTGTCTGGTGCCCATGAATCTAACTTGTATTGCACCCACTATGCCTTACAACCCACTCTATATGGAAGGATGTCAGCAGTTTTTGGCTCTACAGGTTCTCATTAGACTAGAGGAGGCCTGGGACCTTGCTACATATTTAAATTTTTATTTTACATAGTGGTGTTAGAGCTGGAGTTGGGAGCTCTGGGGCAAAGCCTGGATCTGGGGCACACTGGGATTATGTTATAATCCAGGTACAGTCCGGCATATATGGGATGGTTGGGGGTGTACATGACTCTGAAGGAGTAACTGAAAAGCAGTAGGAAAGGAACACTGCATCAGCTGGAGTCAGAGAGAGAAGAGTGAAAATAGGTTGCACAATCATATTATAATATGTATGGTTGGTCAGCATTAGACAGAAAAACGAATTCAGCTTTCAGCCAATTTCTACTTTAGACCCCTTTCACACCGAGGCCGTTTTGCAGGCGCTATAGCGTTAAAAATAGCGCCTGCAATCCGCCCTCAAACAGCTGCAGCATTGTCTCCAGTGTGAAAGCCCGAGGGCTTTCACACCGGAGCGCTGCGCTGGCAGGACGTCAGGAAAAGTCCCGCCAGCAGCTTCTTTGGAGCATTGAAGGAGCGGTGTGTTTACCGCTCCTCCACCGCTGCTCCCCATTGAAATCAATGGGGCAGCGCTGGGATACCGCCGGCAAAACGCCGTTATTGCGGCGCAGGCAAAACGCCGCTATTGCGGCGCATTGCATGCGCTTTTAACCCTTTCTTGGCCGCTAGCGGGGGATAAAAGCGCCCCGCTAGCGGTCAAAATGCGCCGCAAATCCGATGGAAAAACGCCGCTAAAAATAGCGGCGTTTTACCGCCGATGCTATAGGCGGCTCGGTGTGAACGGGGTCTTAGAATGGCAGGAAAAAAATTTCTAAAGAAACTGTTCAAGAGGACAGGAGGTCAATCTACATTATTACCTAGCGTCAGGCTAAATTAGTGTAGCAGACAAAGGACTATTGCTGTAGCATGGGAGCAAGGCTAGGTGTGAGACTAAGCTCAAAGGCTCAATGCAGATACACATTTTATAATGTTATGAACAATTCTTTTAAGGTTTTCTAGGGTTACACAACCATTTGAACTCCAATTTTAGTCCAGCTAAACTTATTGAGGTATAATCCCCATCATCAGTAACCCTCCACGTCCCTGAATTCTTTACTGTGCAACCTGCTTATTTGTGTACAGCCTCCTCTCAACATTTTCAATGTCAGATCTGGCAATTTCAGGAAACTGCTTGTATTATACACATATAAAAAGCAGTCATATAGTCATCTTTTGCCTTATTTAATATATCTGAAAAGGTTTACACTTGGGAGGGGGGCAAGTGTTAAAACGTTTGCTACCCTAACACTTCATATTCCTAATATGTGCCTGCTGTACCATGTACTTGTATGGGAAAGTATCCTGTTCTCTTTGTTTTGCTTCCTTTGTGTGAAATCCCTGGTGTTCCTTCCAGTCCCTCTGCTTTCTTATTAAAAACTGACCACACTAAGCAGGAGAGCATACCATGGTCAGTTCTCTAGCTGTGAAAAGCCATTCACTGGGAAGCTCAGTGTGCTGCTGGTTCTCCTCCCCACAGCTCTTATGCAGCTGGGAATAAAGGTAATGTAATCACTTTAAAAAAAGGGAAAAAAGGTATTAATATTTTTTTTTATATCTATACAAAGATGTTTGCATTTAATTTCTATTTTTAACTGAATGGGTTGTTTTATAAGGTGATCGTTTATAATCACTTTAACCACTTGCCGCCGTGGCGAGGAGAGACGATCAGTGGCATCTCCTCGCAGGGGACCCCTGGACAAAGCCCCCCCAGTGCCACCAATCAGTGGCCATCAGTGACACAAATCAGTGCCCATCAATGACACCAATCAGTGTCCATTAGTGATGCCAGTCAGTGCTGCCTTTCAGTGCCTGCTCATCAGTGCTGCCCATCAATGCCCATTAGTGTTGCCCATCAGTGCCGATTAGTGCCGCCTATCCGTGCCCATCAGTACTGCCAATTAGTACCCATCAGTGCCACCTATCAGTGCCCACAAGTGCCGCCTATCAGTGCTCATCAGTGCCGCATATCAGTGCCCATCAGTGCGGTATATTAGTGCCTCCTCATCAGTGCCACCTAATCAGTGCCCATAAGTGCCACCTCATCAGTGCCCATAAATGCCACCTAATCAGTGCCCGTCAGTGCAGCCTATCAGTGTCCATCACTGCAGCCTCATCAGCGCACATCAGTGAAGGAGAAAAATTACTTATTTACAAAAGAAAAACTTATTTTTTTTCTTAAATTTCGGTCTATTTTCTTTCTTTTTGTAAAAAATAAAAAATCCAGCAGTGATTAAATACCACGAAAGAAAGCTCCATTTGTGTGCAGAAAATGATTAAGAATTAATTTATGTACAGTGTTGCATGACCATTCGCATTGTCATTCAAATTGCGACAGCGCTGGAAGCTGAAAATATTTCTGGGCAGGAAGGGGGTGAAAGTGCCTGGTATTGAGGTGGTTAAAAAAAGGCAGGGGAGTCATCATTCCCTTAAGGCAAGATCTTGAGAATAGAGAATAAAGCATATTTTTACTTTCCCCAGAGGTTTTTTCCACTTGAAGAATGGTACTGTAAAATTCCTCTACAGACACTTTAGGACTTGTGCGACAGCATTCCAAGATGAATTGTAGCTGTCCTGAAGGTAATGGATGGCCCTGTTATAGCCTTGATACTAATAAAGTGTTAAGCATTTTTGTTATTTTGTTTTCCAAAATGTTTTAATGAAAGGGTAAATCTTTACTTATATTTTCCTTAAGGTGGCCATAAATTTAGGCGATCGGTTAGATATGCTGGCACCATCTGACCACCCCCAGGCAACTCTGGCTTGGCCAAGTACTCATAATCATGCCTTTGCAGAAGAAGAATAGAACAGTTATAGCACCTACAAATTACTGGAAGGTGAAATAATACTGCGCAAAAATGTAAACTAAATATAGCAGCTGCTACAATAAAATGTGACAAAATTCAATACAAGGGGTGTGGAAAAATGTAGCGCCAACAAAATATGTGCACAAATAATAAGTGCAATGAAGTGGAAAAATATATAATGAGTCAAACATGTTAATAAAAAATAAACAATGGTGTAACTGTGAGTCTCTGACCACAAATCCTAGCTAGGAAATGGGAAAACAGACAAGTAGAAGTCCTCAAACAATGAAGTGTGAATCTTCTTGGAGTGCAAGGAATGATGTGAAACATCCACAATGGTGAATCCGGAAAGTGAAATAAATAAGGTACTCTTACCAGAGAAGGTGGACCCGGATGTCAGCGACACAGAATCATAAAAACATAAATGATCGAATCAGTGGCTCTCTCCGATGGGGGTAGAGGTCCAGGGTCTTCCACGGATATCTCCAAACGACCTCAATGAACTCGACCCGACCGGGAAGTCAACATCTCGAAAGGAACCTCCACAGCAGCTCTAATCAAAAAAAGGTGTATGTGATAGAAGAGAGGGGGGCTCCAATAGTGCGAGTCAAAAAGGTAGGTTTATTAAAGCCGCATAAGCCCCTGTAGATGTCCCGCTTGGATGAAATGCGTCGGGCTACGCTTCCTGCTCCCTACATGCTTTTTATTTATTGTGATCACTTTTATCTGTCATTGTGGTTTTAATAAACCTACCTTTTTGACCCGCACTATTGGAGCCCCCCTCTCGTCTTTCACATACACAGTTTTTTTGATGAGAGCTGCTGTGGAGGTTCCTTTCAAGATGTTGCCTTCCCGGTCAGGTCGAGTTCATTGAGGTCGTTTGGAGATTTCCGTGGAAGACCCTGGACCTCTACTCCCATCGGAGAGAGCCACTGATTTGATAATTTAAGCTTTTATGATTCGGTGTCGCTGACATCCGGGTCCACCTGCTCTGGCAAGAGTACCTTATTTACAGGCATACCCCACTTTTAAGTACACAACGGGGTTTATTTACTAAAGCTGGAAAGTGCAAAATCAGGCTCACTTCTGCATAGAAACCAATGAGCTTCTAACCCCAGCTTGTTCAATTAAGCTTTGGTAATAAAACCTGGAAGCTCATTGGTTTCTATGCAGAAGTGAGAATGATTTTGCACTTTCCAGCTTTAGCAAATAAACCCCATTGTGTACTTAAAAGTGGGGTACGCCTGTATTTCACTTTCCCGATTCACCATTGTGGATGTTTCACATCATTCCTTACACGCCAAGAAGATTTACACTTCATTGTTTGAAGACTTCTACTTGTTTTTTTCTCATTTCCTAGCTAGGATTTATGGTCCGAGACTCACAGTTACACCATTGCTTATTTTTAATTTACATGTTGGACTCAATATATATTTTTCCACTTCATTGCACTTATTATTTGTGCACATATTTTGTTAGCGCTACATTTTTCCACACACCTACAAATTACTGCCTCCTCTTATCTTGGAGGTAGGGAACAACAATGATCAGAAAAGATTTCCTAATTGTCATATCAAGGTTAATTTACTAAAGGCAAATATACTGTGCACTGCAAGTGCAGCTGCTCTAGATCTCTAAAATAAGGGGAAGCTCTGCTGATTTCTATCATCCAATCATGTGCGAGAAAAAATGCTGTTTTTTTAAATTTTCCTTGCATGTGATTGGGTATTCTTTGCAAAGCGAAGCTTTACCTCATTTACTAAGCTCTGGAGCAAGTGTACTTGCAGTGCACAGTATATTAGCCTTTAGTAAATCAACCCCATCATGTCGATTAGAACCCTAAAATATGACTTCTCAATTTGAAAACAAGTATGGTGTTTTAAATTCATGCACGTGTGTATTTAAAGTGTATGTAATGACAATTTTTTTTCATTTCTCATCAAGAAATAAGGCAGAAGGTAGAGAAGATCTTCTTAAAGTGAGAAGATATCCCTTCTTAGACAGTTGTCATCCAAATAGGTAATCCCATTGAAAGATTTCCTTCTACCTTTTTGTGTCACAACTCAAAAAATGTTGGATTTCCCATTAGCAGGGATGAGCTCAGCCTTGCTTGGATCCTAGTCCAAACCTGCCTGAGCTATCCCACAAGGAAAAAAGGAAAAGAAAGGCGCCTCTAAGTGCAGTATGTAAAATTTAATAGAGTGCACAAAGGGTTAAAAGCACTTACAAGATTGTTGAGTGTTAAAAGACATGATAAAATCAGGAGTCCTCATCTGTGGCATGTGTCCATCCTCAGCCACATGCCACAGATGAGGACTCCTGATTTTATCATGTCTTTTAACACTCAACAATCTTGTAAGTGCTTTTAACCCTTTGTGCACTCTATTAAATTTTACATACTGCACTTAGAGGCGCCTTTCTTTTCCTTTTTTATATCTTCAGAGTTGCTTCTCCTCTAACCAAAGTGCTGCCAGAAGTGCCATCACATCACTATCATCCCTCTGACCAGCTACCCACCTCCACCAGAGCGCCCTTATCACCTCTCTGTTCTATCCCACAAGGAAGCTGTCACGGCACACCGCCAATCATGGGCTGCTAAGGCATACCACCCCACAAGGGGCGTGTTTACATGTGGCTGTGTGGAATACCTCGGCCGCTTATGATTGGCAGGGTGCTGTGACAGCTTCCTGGCGGGATAGCTCAGGCAGGTTTGGACTAGGATCCAAACACACCATAGCTTATCCCTGAACCATCCCTTTCTGTGCCAGAGGCAAGGATCATCACCGCATCTGCTATGGATCTCCCCAGCAGAGATATAAAGCCAATAAAACCTCACAGCGGTTCTAACCTTTTCACATTCTATCCAAAAGTAAAAAAAAGCTTTGTCTTTACAAACACTTTAAGAATAATAATGATCACCTAGATCTGTTAAAAAAAGCACTTGCTAATATTATATTGTGGCATTGGGAGAAACCGGTCCTGTAAAAAGGTCACTTCTATAAGTACACTTTGATCCTTAGAGGGAGTGTTGGCATTTTTCAAGATAAGACATCAGCCTACAGCAGTAAAGACTAGGGGATGACGTTAAGCCCCACTTGCTCTGTTATCTGCGGGTGCTATGTTACAAGTGCTTTAATACGGGTGATAATTACATGTCAAGCCTTTTCTGCTTGGAAGACTTTAAAGATTCCACCACAAGTGAGACGGAGGATTTTCCTGACAGTCCTGATTTTCCAGGTTACTTGATTTCACTGATCAGGTGCAGAGAAGTTGGTGCATTCTGCTGGTGGGAAAAATAAAATCGTTTTTTCAGTTTATTTTTCTTTTTTTCATGTTGCTCGTGTTAAAAAATAGACACAGTAAGTGAAACGGGATACAGAAGATAATTTTGTGAGCTTAATCCATGCTAACACACTTTTCAAAGGGATTAATGCAGCTCTAATACCTGTTCAGCTATGGTTAATCCTCACACAGTGTAAAAGCCACACATGGTGACTTCAGATAAAAAACTGACTCACTGTATGAATAAGATATAAGAATGACTAATGGCCATCTTTCTTTGCTTCACTTTTAGGAATACCTGAAGCTGGGCGCATATGCTACAGTCACTGTTGGCTACCTAAAAGTTAGTTAAGATGAAATGCAGTGGCGGCTGGTGTTTTTGTTTTTTTTGGGGGGGGCAGCAAACATCCACCCCCTCTGGTCGGTCGGCCGGCGGCATCCCCCTGGCGGAAACCACCCCCCCCCCCCACATGCGGGAGGATGGTTGGTCAGACATAAAAGCCCCGCACTTACCAGATCTAGGTAGCAGGCGGGCAGCTCGTTCTACAAGTGACAGCGGCTTCCATCGCATCTCCTCCTCCTTTGGATCATGGTGGCTTGTGCGCGTCTCCTCTCTCCTCCTCCTAGGAGTCCAATGGGATCGCCTGTCCTTTCAGCCAATCGGGTGATGGGTTTTTGGACACGCTTCCTGATTGGCCAGGAGGAGAATCAGTGTGAAAACAGCGAATATTCATTTGCTATTGTCACACAACTGGATGGGCTCAGGGCTCAGTGCTCTGCACCCCAATACCACCATGTTTGAGGCCTATTAGAGCCTCTGGCTCTAATCACACGCTTAACCACTTCCATACCGGGCCGTAGTAAAATGACGAAACCCTTCCTTCCTCCGGGTGGGCGTCATATGCTTCCCGGCATTGTGGAGAGTGCGCGCGTCCAGCCGCCGGCGCGCACGCTCGCCACATTATTGGGGACCCGATGCGCGTGCCAGGCACCCGCGATTGCTGATTACAGAGCAGTGTGTAAACACACAGATCCACGTCCTGTCAGGGGAGAGGTGAACTGATTGTATGTTCCTTGCATATAGGAACACCGATCGATCTCCTCCCCTCATCAGTCCCCTCCCCCCCACAGTTAGAATCACTCCCTAGGACACAAATTTAACGCCTTCAGCGCCCCCTAGTTTTAACCCTTTCCCTGCCAGTGACATTTATACAGTAAATCAGTGCATTTTTATAGCACTGATTGCTTTATAAATGTCACTGGTCCCAAAATAGTGTCAAAAGTGTCCGATCTCTCCACCGCAATGTCACAGTCACAATAAAAATCGCAGATCGCCACCATTAGTAGTAAATAAAAATAATAATAAAAATGACATAAATCTATCCCGTATTTTGTAGACGCTATAAATTTCGCGCAAACCGGACAATATACGCTTATTGTTTTATTGATTTGTTTACCAAAAATATGAAGAAGAATACATATCAGCCTAAACTGAGGAAAAAATAGTTTTTAAAAAAAATTGGGATATTTTTTATAGCAAAAAGTAATAAATATAGTGTTTTTTCAAAATTGTCGGTCTTTTTTTGTTTATAGCGCAGAAAATTAAAAACGCAGGGGTGATCAAATACCACCAAAAGAAAGCTTTATTTGTGGGGAAAAAAATGTTCAAAAATTAATTTGGGTACAACGTTGCATGACCGTGCATGCAATTGTCATTCAAACTGTGACAGCGCTGAAAGCTAAAAATTGGCCTGGGCAGGAAGGGGGTGAAAATGCCCTGTATTGAAGTGGTTAACCCCCCCCCCCCATTGGAATCCATGCATGCTGTGCCCCGCATGTAGATTAGGAGGCCTGATGCGTGAATAGGGGGGCCGCGCCCGTGCACCCCTAATGGATGGAAATGTAATGGAAACTGATGAAATGTAAGGTGTATCTAAACGCAGTAGATGTGGTGGCTTTCGTTTATTTTCTTTTATTAGGCTTTTTTCCTTTATCTTCATCTAGTGATCCTGCTGGTAACACACTTCCTGTCCTGTGTATTTATGTGGGAGCAACATTGTCATCCTAGGTTGCTCACCCCTGAATACACTATATAACACCTCCCCTGCCTTGTCCATTTAAAATTTACATTATTTGAAAAATAATAGTTCTTCTTTATTAGACACTTTTTGGGGTTGATTTACTAAAGGCAAGTGCAATTGCTCCAGAGCTTAGTAAATGAGGTAAACTTTGCAAAGATTGCCAATCACCTGCAAGGAAAATTTTAAAAAATGCATTTTTGCTTGCACATGATTGGATTACGGAAGTCAGCAGAGCTTCTGCTCATTTACTAAGCTCTGGAGTAACTGCACTTTGCAAAGTGCACAGTCTATTTGCCTTTAGAAAATCAACACTTCAGGGCTCTTTAACACTGGTAGCAGTGCTTTCTGTAATAGATCCCTTTCAGAGGGAGATATAGCAGTAGCTGGCAGGCTTTCAGGAGACTATCCTGTCACCAACTGAATATCTGCTTTTTTTCTTTTTTTTTTTTTTTTTTTAGGGAGATTTTGTATTTTAATACCACACCACGATTGCAATGGGAGAGTTTGACAGGCAGTACTTCGTGCCAAACCCTGCAGTCTGATTACAAATTGAGGTGGTCATGAGGCTTTTGCCTGTGTACAGCCCTGTCCGACTGTAATAATAGAATTTAGGTAGGCAGGCAGGAGGTGGTAAAACCATGGTTCAGCTGCCTGTTTCTTTTTACTGCCCCCAAGCTGCCTGTGGTCTCTATCAATAGAGATACTTCAAGTGATTCCCCCACTGCACATGAATGAGTACTGAGAATAGAATTTACACATGTCTGCAGTGTACCTGATAGATGTGATGTGCTGGGCTGCGCTGTAGTAAACCGGAAGGAATAGATTATTGAATATTTGTTACATCAGTACCAACACAATGCCTGGTGCCAAGTATGAATGAGGTTCTGACTTGCCGCTACCATGGATTTGAGGTGAATCCTGTGGGTTCAAGATTTGTGATCCTGGCTTAGATTTGCAGATTTGCCTGGGAGCATTGTTTTTTAACCATAATGCATTACTAAGTCTTTGAACTATTGCCAATACAGTTAAAAGGACCTATAAAAAAGGATTTGGACAAGCCAGCCCCTCGCTATAAAAAGGGGGCAAGGTCAGTTTTTGAAGCTGCTGCAGGGAAGGAATAGGGAACTGCAGGGAAGGAATAGGGAACTGCAGGGAAGGAATAGGGAACTGCAGGGAAGGAATAGGGAACTGCAGGGAAGGAATAGAGAACTGCAGGGAAGGCATAGGGAACTGCTGGGAAGGAAGAGGGAACTGCAGGGAAGGAATAGGGAACTGCAGGGAAGGAATAGGGAACTGCTGGGAAGGAACAGTGAACTGCAGGGAAGGAATAGGGAACTGCAGGGAAGGAATAGGGAAGTGCAGGGAAGGAATAGGGAACTGCAGGGAAGGAATAGGGAACTGCAGGGAAGGCATAGGGAACTTCAGGGATGATGGTATTATTTTCATTGATTTTGAAGGTACATCATGTATTATCTTATATCGATGAAGCATTCATTTAAGGTTTTTTTTTCACCTATCAGGGTATTATTTTGGGGTGTATATTGTTTTTTATTGTATGTTATGTTGATAGGGTCTTTTTGGGTAAACAATTTTTTTTAAGGCTTCCTTTTTTAAGGTTTCCTTTAAAAAAGTGTTTTTTGTTTTAGTTGTGGTATTGGAGTTTACATAACTTTTTAATTATTTCACGGGCCTTTGTATTAGGTTTGAGGTACTTAAAGCTCTAGGGTGGCTTTAGACAATTTTTTTTTAAATGCTGTGCTAGTGCTAGGGGTTGGGGGGGGGCTAAGTCTCCATTCCTGAAAGTTATATTTAAAGAACATACATCATATAAAGAAAAGCTTAGTCAGAAAAAGAATAGTATATAAATAGTACAGCAAAGCATACTTGGGAACTCTATAAGGTTGGGGAGGCTGGGAGTGTGGTGGGTGGGAGCTATGTAAAGGAAAGGAAAATATAGAAGTGTGATTCATTGTCCATGGTGAAGTGGCAACAATGGTTTCAAAAGGTTTCAAAAGGTCAAATATGAACCTAATAGTGCTATGTTCTAGTAATAGTGCTATGTTTTAGTAATGACAGACCTGCAGAAATTAAATCATCTAGCAATATGATCCTCTAAACAGCAGTATCAAGTTATAACTACCAACAGTTCCACAATATTAAAAAGAACTATAGCAGCCTTAAAGTGATCGTAAAAGATCACCTTGTAAAACAACTTGTTCAGTTTAAAATAAAAATGAAAGGCAAAGAAAGGCAAAGCATTTGTTTTTTTTATAAGTGATCAAATTCCTTCTGTTCTCAGCTGCTGGGGAAGGAGAAGCAACAGCACACTGATCTTCCCAGTGAAAGGCTGTGGGGGGGGGGGGGGGGCATGTCAGGACAAGTTTGATTATTGGAGGAAGGCAGGCTAGGTTATCATTGGAGGAAGGAAGGCTTAGTTTCCAGCATAGCAAATGAACTGACCCAGCTATGCTCTCCTGCTAAGTGTGATCAATTTTTAATAGGAAAACAGAGGGACTGGCAGGAACACCAGGGATTTCACACAAAGGAAGCAATACAAAGAGAACAGGATACTTTTCCATACAAATACATGGTACAGCAGGCACATATCAGGAGTATGAATTGTTGGGTTTACATACTCTTTAATTGTTTTCTTCCTAAATGTTATTACATTTTCTAATTGGAAAAAGCCACACTGAGCACAGTTGTCAGTGGGATAGTACACTTACCACAGGAAAACCAGTGAGAGATCCCTGTAACAGGCTACAGTAGTATTCCCATGCTGAAAACATACGCCAGCTAACAGTCAGAGGCAGGAGCACTCCATTCCATGGCACAAACTCTTCCTCTTTTCCTTTGTGCTTCTATTCTCTAGGGCAGTGCTTCTCAGCCTTGGAGAGACAAGGGTCTGCCCAAAATATGTGTTACTAGTATTTAAATACACACAATGACAAAAATTGTTTTTCTATAACACCCTTTATTTTTTCTCATTTTTTCTCATTCTTGCTCTGTCTTTTTCTACTCCTTTCTTCTCTCTCTCTCTCTCTCTCTCTCTCTCTCTCTCTCTCTCTCTCTCTCTCTCTCTCTCTCTCTCTCTCTCGTTCTTGTTTTCTCCTTCCTTTCTTATTTATCTCTCTCATTTTCTTCCCTCCTGATTCTCGCTCCCTCCTTCTCTCTCCCTCTCTTTTTTTTCACTCTGTTTGTCACTTCTCTTTTATTCTTTCTTTGTTGCTTGTAATGCTTCTCTCTCATTTTCTCCCTTTCATTTTCTCTCTCTCTACTAATTAGAGTCATCTTCCTATCACGAGTAGTTACACCTTTATCAAGTAGAGCATATGGACACCATATACTACTAAGTAGTTATGTTTATTCTGCATGAATGTTGATTCATCCTTGATTGCAGTAACATAGCAAAATCATCAAAAAAGCTTTCTCCATTGAAACTGCATTGTTGCATAATTGAAGCACACTTTGAGTCAGTGTCTGTATTAATTACTACTGACTGATTGTTGTATCTGTCCTACTCTGTTGCGTTATGTCACAATGTCTCAGTGTAGTATTTTGCATATGACATATGGCAGTGAAATATATATATGAATGAGTAAACAATCCCCTCAGTGAAAAATGACTGTTTGCTGGTGACACAGAGTAAGGGTGTGCCAAGGCAGCAGATGCCATGTCTTCCGCCTTATAGTGCTGTTTTTTTTTTTTGCTGTCAGTATTACATAGGGATGAGCCCAACACTCCCCAGTTCGGTTCGCACCAGAACATGCGAACAGACTAAAAATTTGTGCGAACACCGTAAAAGTCTATGGGACACAAACGTGAAAAATCAAAAGTGCTTTCAAATTTTAAAGGCTTATATGCAAGTTATTGCCATAAAAAGTGTTTGGGGACCCGGGTACTGCCCCAGGGGACATGTGAAGCAAAATGATACCCCAGCTCCACTGCCAATATGATGATCTATGAACTGTGATCCGGTGCTCTAGCCAGGACGTTCAGGCCCCAAAATGCAGTACTTGAATCAGAAAAGGGCTGGCGACTCGGATGCTCTTGAATAAAAGTCCTTTATTGGGTTACATGGGTACACGGGTACAGGCTATGCTGACGCGTTTCGGCTAAGAAGCCTTCATCAAAGCATACATGTTTGATTTAAAAACTGATATTTATAACAGAGTAAGCACTCCAAATGGGACGGGTGCATCCTAATCAGAGCAATCAAGACAATTAAAAACACATGGAGAAAAGAAAGAGAAGCACAGCAGGCATATGAGGGACATATCATGAACAAATAAAGCAAATTCAAAATAGTGCGATGAATGTATCAAACAATGCGACTATGTTAAAAAATGCGATTATGTTAAAAAAAGAGATTTATATCCATCCTATCGTTCAAACCATATATTTTTTTAGTATTGAGGGTATGTATCCACCATACTTCACGCTTAAGCAAAATACGATGAGTATCACCTCGTCTTGGGGTTTTTTTAACCTGTTCAGCACCAAAAAAGGAAAAAGTGTCAAGATTACCATGATGGAATTCCCGGAAATGTTTTAACACATTTGAGATATTTTTAGCATTAATATTTGTAGTGTCATTCACATGTTCCGAGATTCTTATAGGGCGTACACACGGTCGGACTTTGTTCGGACATTCCGACAACAAAATCCTAGGATTTTTTCCGACGGATGTTGGCTCAAACTTGTTTTGTCTACACACGGTCGCACAAAGTTGTCGGAAAATCCGATCGTTCTAAACGCGGTGACGTAAAACACGTACGTCGGGACTATAAACGGGGCAGTGGCCAATAGCTTTCATCTCTTTATTTATTCTGAGCATGCGTGGCACTTTGTCCGTCTGATTTGTGTACACACGATCGGAATTTCCGACAACGGATTTTGTTGTCGGAAAATTTTATCTCCTGCTCTCCAACTTTGTGTGTCGGAAAATCCGATGGAAAATGTCCGATGGAGCCCACACACGATCGGAATTTCGGACAACACGATCCGATCGGACATTTTCCATCGGAAAATCCGACCGTGTGTACGGGGCATCACTCTCAACAGGGTATAGTACACCCAACGTATTGTAGACTGCAGGCACTACACTGAATAACATATACCACTGATTTAGAGTTGCAGTTTATATACTGTTTGATGGTATATGTTTTCTTGGTAGAAAAAGAAAAAACTGAGGAGCTTTTTTTTTTTATGTCTATGACACTGCCTACAGGTGTTGTGCTTCTCTATCTTTTCTTCATGTGTTTTTAATTGTCTTGATTGCTCTGATTAGGATGCACCTGCCCCATTTTGAGGGCTTACTCTGTTATAAATATCAGTTTTTAAATCAAACATGTATGCTTTGATGAAGGCTTCTTAGCCAAAACGCGTCAGCGTAGCCTGTACCCGTGTAGCCATGTAACCCAATAAAGGACTTTTATTCAAGAGCATCCGAGTCGCCAGTCCGTTTCTGATCCAGGGACATGTATCAATGCAAAAAAAGTTTTTAAAACTGACGTTTTTTCAGGAGCAGTGATTTTAGGAATGTTTAAAGTGGAACAATAAAAATGAAATATTCCTTTAAATATTGTGCCTGGGGGGTCCCCTTAGTCTGCCTGTAAAGTAGCGCATTTTCCTCATGTTTATAACAGTACCGCAGCAAAATGACATTTCTAAAGGAAAAAATGACATTCAAAATTGCTTGTGGCTGTAATGTATTGCCGGATCCTGGCAATATACATAAAGAATCATTGAAAAAACCAGCGTGGGTCCCCAACCCCCAGGTCCATTACCAGGCCCTTCGGGTCTGGTATCGATATTGAGGGAAACTCCAATACAATATAAAAAAATGGCGTGGGGGTCCCCCCAAAATCCATACCAGGCCCTTCAGGTCTGGTATGGATATTAAGGGGAACTCCACGCCAAAATGTATCCGAGCATGCAACCTGGCAGGCCGCAGGAAAAGAGGGGGGGGCGAGAGAGTGCCCCCCCTCCTGAACCGTACCAGGCCACATGCCCTCAACATGGGGAGGGTGCTTTGGGGTCTCCCCCAAAGCAACTTGTTTCCATGTTGATGGAGACAAGGGCCTTATCTCCATAACCATTGGCTGGTGGTTGTGGGGGTCTGCGGGTGGGGGGGCTTATCTGAATCTGGAAGCCCCCTTTAACAAGGGGGCCCCCAGATCCTGTCCAACTATGTGAATGGGTATTGGGTACATTTTACCCCTACCCATTCACCAAATAAGTGTCAACAAAGTAAAAATTCTACAGCAGACGGTTTTTGACACAGGGTCTGGTATGGATTTTGGGGTCGACCCCCACGCCATTTTTTTCCTAAATTTTGGTGCAGGGTCCCCTTAACCACTTCGATGCACTGTGTTATATAAACTACACTGCCTGCATTGACTAAATATAGAGTATACACTGAATATCTAGTCTACACTAAATGCAGAGTATTTACATTATCTCACAAACGTGAGTACACCTCACATTTTTGTAAATATTTTATTATATCTTTTTATGTGACAACACTGAAGAAATAAATCTTTGCTACAAAATAGTGAATTTTCCAGCCTGTATAACAGTGTAAGTTTGCTGTCCCCTCAAAATAACTTAAGACACAGCCATAAATGTCTAAACCGCTGGCAACAAAAGTGAGTACACCGCTAAGTGAAAATGTCCCAATTGGGCCCAAAGTGTCAATATTTTGTGTGGCCACCATTATTTTCCAGCACTGCTTTAACCCTCTTGGGCATGGAGTTCACCAGAGCTTCACAGGTTGCCACTGGAGTCCTCTTCCACTCCTCCATGATGACATCACGGAGCTGGTGGATGTTAGAGACTTTGCGCTCCTCCACCTTCCATTTAAGGATGCCCCAAAGATGGGCAATAGGGTTTAGGTCTGGAGACATGCTTGGCCAGTCCATCACCTTTACCCTTAGCTTCCTTAGCAAGGCAGTGGTCATCTTGGAAGTGTGTTTGTAGTCATTATCATGTTGAAATACTGCCCTGCAGCCCAGTCTCCAATCATGCTCTGCTTCAGTATGTCACAGTACATGTTGGCATGCATGGTTCCCACAATGAATTGTAGCGCCCCAGCACTCATGCAGCCCCAGACCATGACACTCCCCACCACCATGCTTGACTGTAGGCAAGACACACTTGTCTTTGTATTCCTCACCTGGTTGTCGCCACACTTGCTTGACACCATCTGAAGCAAATAAGTTTACCTTGGTCTCATCAGACCACAGGACATGGTTCCAGTAATCCATGTCCTTAGTCTGCTTGTCTTCAGCAAACTGTCTGCGGGTTTTCTTGTGCATCATCTTTAGAAGAGGCTTCCTTCTGGAACGACAGCCATGCAGACCAATTTGATGCAGTGTGCAGCATATGGTCTGAGCACTGACAGACTGACCCCCCCCCTTCAACCTCTGTAGCAATGCTGGCAGCACTCATACGTCTATTTCCCAAAGACAACCTTTGGATATGACGCTGAGCACATGCACTCATCTTCTTTGGTCGACCATGGTGAGGCCTGTTCTGAGTGGAACCTGTCCTGTTAAATAGCTGTATACTCTAGGCCACCGTGCTGAAGCTCAGTTTCAGGGTCTTGGCAATCTTCTTATAGCCGAGGCCATCTTTATGTAGAGCAACAATTCTTTTTTACAGATCCTCAGAGATTTTCTTGCCATGAGGTACCATGTTGAACTTCCAGTGACCAGTAAGAGAATGAGAGCGATAACACTAAATTTAACGCACCCGCTCCTCATTCACCTTGTAACACTAGCAATTCGGACATTTTATATATATATATATATATATATATATATATATATATATATATATATCAAATACACTGCCTGCACTGCCTGACTATAGAGAATCTACACTGAATATCTAGTCTACGCTAATCTATCTCTGTCCACACACTACACACGGCTGCTACGTAAGCAGCCTTATATAGTGTGGGGCGTGGGCTTAGTCCCCCTGAGCATTGTGGAGGCACTCGAATTTCCCACAAACGCCCCATAATATTCACTGTTTGGCGAACACCTGATGTTCGAGTTGAACTTACGTTTGATTCGAACATCGATCTTATCCCTAGTGTTACAGTAGTGTTGTATCAGCAGTTTTGCAGCGCCGGGTTTGCTGTTGCTGTCGGTGTTACATACAGAAAATAGAAAGATGTGAAAATCATAGACTACTAGAAGCCCCAGGGATACAATATCTGTAATTGATGTATGCAAAATACTTCAGATTGTTGCAATTTTTAGTCTTACCCCACCTGTAGTAAAGAACATGTGTCAGTACGTGGGATTTTAGCCTTCTCAGTATGTACAGTACTGTGCTGAGTGTAGAGTAAGAATGCTTTCAAAATTATAATAAGTCAAATCAATGTTTGGCCTGACCACCCTATGCCTTCAAAACAGCATCAATTCTAGGTACACTTACACACAGTTTTTGAAGGATCTCTGAAGGTAGGTTGTTGCAAGCATCTTAGAGAACTAACCACAGACCTTCTGTGAATTTAAGCTGTCTCAAATCCTTGTGTCTCTTCATGTAATCCCAGACGGACTCAATGATTTTGAGATCAGGGATCTTGGGGGGGCCAAACTATCACTTCCAGGACTCTGGATGTTCTTTACATCGAAGATAGTTCATAATGACATTGGCTGTATATTTGAGGTTGTTTTCCTGCTGCAGTATACATTCTGGGCCAGTCAAATGCCTGCCTGATGATATGGCATGATGGATAAGTATCTGCCTGTATTTCTCAGCATTGAAGACACCAATGATCGGGCAGCGTTGACCATAGGGGCAGTAATCTGCCAAGGAAAACTTAATGTAGCAGATGAAAGACACATCATAATCCAGAGAAGTCTGGTAGCATGGGCTCTGGAGTGATGAGTCAAAATTTTAAATATATGGCTGTAGCAAAAGGCAGTTTGTTCGCTGAAGTTCTGGAGAGCAGTACAATAATGAGTGTCTGCAGGCAACAGTGAAGAATTTTGGAGATTCCCTGCATGTTTGGGGCTGCATTTCTGCAAATGGAGTGGAAGATCTGGTCAGCATCAATGGTGTCCTCAATGCTGAGAAATTCAGGCAGATACTTATCCATCATGCAATACCATGTTTTGTCATTGGCCCCAAATTTAGTATGCAGCAGGAAAACGACCCCAAACATACAGCCAATGCCAATAAGAACTATCTTCAGCGTAAAGAACAAGGAGTTCTGGAAGTGATGGTTTGGCTCCCACAGAGCCCTGATCTAAAAATCGTCGAGTCTGGAAATAGATGAAGAGACAGAAGGATGTGAGGCAGCTACTTCCACACATGTTCTGTGGTTAATTCTTCAACATGTTTGGAACAACCTACCTGCTGAGTTCCTTCAAACACAGAGAGCAACTCTATCTAAAAGAATTGATGCTGTTTTGAAGGCAAAGGGTGGTCACAACAAATATTGATTTGATTTGGATTTCTTTTCTGTTCATTTACTTTCCATTTTGCTTATTGATAAAAATAAACTAAACACTTCTATTTCTGAAAACATTCCTAATTTACAGTATTTTTTTGTTTTGCCTAAAACATTTGCACAGTACTGTAAACATATTAAAATACATGGTTCAAATATTAATGGTATGCAGTAACTCATAGCAAATATTCTCAGATCACAAGTTTAACTGAGTTAACCTGCTGAAAGCTGATTTTTTTGTCGGTTGTCATATTACTGTTGTTTTCATTGTCTTGTCTTGTCACAGGGAGTCAACTAATCCAGTTTAAATAAATAAAAGAATTTGTGATATCAGAGCAATAAATAGTATATTGCAACATGGTGCACTTCAGGGGACAGGGTTGGATGCCAGAAAAAGCACACTGATATGTGTCACTAGCAGTGGCGGCTGGTGCTCAATATTTGGGAGGGGGGTGGCAAAGCAACGCTGCCCGCCCCCCCCCCCCACCCCACACACACACACACACGGGAGATGGACGGGAAGGTGGATGACTGGATGACAAGGATCCAGGGCAGGGCTGCTGCTCCTCGCTCCAGCTACTCCTTGCTCCAGGGCAGTTGCTTCTCCTCTCGGCCGAACAGGAAGACCTGATTGGCCGGGAGTCCTAAGACCTGCTTCCTGATTGGCCAAGAGGAGAGTCAGGAAGACAATAGCAAATATTAATTTGCTATTGTCACACAACTGGGTGGGCTCGGGGGGGCGGAGTGTTCTGCGCCCTGATCCCACCCTTTTTTTAAGCCAAATAGAGCCTCAGACATCCAACGCCCTGCATGTAGATTAGGGGACGAGTGCATGGATTGGGGGGGCGGCGCTCCTGCCCCCGTATGGACAGGCCGCCACTGATCATTAGCATGGTAAACCCTCCAGTCATGTCTTGCAAAAGCAGAAAAATAGCAAACATATGACATATTGTATTTACTAAATGGGCTCATCTGAGTGAGCAGAAAATTGGGGGAGGAAGTGCATAAAATGGTTAAGCAAAATTATAATTTAATTATTTGCACACAGTATGATATCTTATTTATTCTATGAACTGATACATTTTACACATTATCATTGCTGGCTGTGCAACTTTAATGAATAACCCATTAGATGATATCTACCCTTATCTACCTCATCAGTTTGTGCTATGCCTACTCCTGGGTCTGCTATTAGACAGTATGTAGTAGACATGTTCAATTCGTTTTGTAACAAATCAAAATTCGGATGAATTTTGCATCTTGAATAAAAAAAAAACGAATTTCAACTAATACGAAAGAAATTATAGCGGATATAATGAATGAATTCCACATGAATTATGTTGTTAAAGATCTAATGAAACAAATGGTCAGCTCAAAGTAAATCTTACAGTCCAATCAGCTGATTCATTTTGTGCTGGAGGTTGGATTACTGGCAAAGTGCATTCCTGAGAACTGAGTGAGAAGGGTGTTGTATTGGATCAATATACATACATAAATATCAAATTTCAACTAGTTAGAAAGAAATTATAGCGGATATAACAAATGAATTTGACATGATTCGGTAATTCGTTAAAGATCTAATGAAACAAAAGGTTAACTCAAAGTAAATCTTACAGTCCAATCAGCTGATTAATTTTGTGCTGGAGGTTGGATTACTGGCAAAGTGCAGAGGGCCAGTACACTGATCTGTAATCGACTGTGTCCAACAGGGATACAGACCATGGGGCCTGCCTGAGGCGTGTTCTGAGGAGGACGTCATATGATGTCCACCCAGAACTAGAGAGCTCCCGTCCGGCTGTCATTTGTCTATAGGCTGGGAGGGAAACAGTTAATACACTAACATTACTAACAACACTCACAATAATGTGTTTTTTTTTTTTTCAGGAACAAAAACACTTTTTTTTGGGTATTGTACATTGTAAAATTACTTCTGCTCATTTTTGGGACTTAATAGGCAAGCTAGTTTTAAGGACACGGGGAGCCGGGCACTTCCATGGGGATGCTTTTAGAGCAAAAAATATTTAAAAAAAAGAAGAAATGCCTTCAAGTTATATCTTCTGTTATGGAACAGTACAGTTTTCACGGACAGCGTAAGCAAAATCATATTCTGCCATCACATAGTTTTTACAAAAAAAATATATATATAACCAAAGCGCCAAAGATATGACAAAAAAAAATGTATTAGCAAATTCAATTAACAGCTGCAGTGAATAATTTGCTGTGCAAAAAAACAATAAAAATAAATCAATACACTGTGCTAAATGCTATACATTAATAAATAAACAGATAGCATTACATTATATGACAACACTGT
This sequence comes from Lithobates clamitans, assembly GCA_037952925.1. Lineage (NCBI taxonomy): Eukaryota > Metazoa > Chordata > Amphibia > Anura > Ranidae > Lithobates > Lithobates clamitans. The sequence goes on along the minus strand of JBBGZY010000138.1, from coordinate 3,389,041 downwards.
AGACACATTAATAACAATCCCAATCAAGTGATAGTTAGTGTTCATGCTCAGAAATAACAGAATCCGTGCTTCTTGGTGCTCAGACAAGGTGCCCCCACATAGATGTAAACTCACCCCTCAATATGGACCAACTATTTCTAGTATGGTCAGATAAGCGTGTGGGGAGACCCCTGAAGATTTTCTTATGCCGACGGTTCCTGGAGTAGATATACCTCATGCAAGTAGATATGAAAGAAGGGACTTCATTGCGCAATACCGTTTAAAAAGGTTTATTTAAAATCTTAAGTCTTAATAGTTGAACTCACATGTAAGGGGCCTGGCACCCAGTGTGAATAGCAGGTGATTTTATCGGGAAATCAGCCCACAAGCAATGGTAGACCGCTGCCACGGTTGTTGCTTGAATCCCGGAAACAAGTGATAGGCAGAAGTGTGTCGCGATGAGGCGATCAAGCCTTGACGCGTTTCAGCCAATCAATAGGCCGTCATCAGGAAGGTCACGTAGTTTGCTTGTGTAACTGAATTTTTTTACTTTTTCGTTTAGCTGGGCCCAAATACTGCAGCAGCACACTAATTTCAAATTGAAAACAAAGGCTTTTAGGTAGTTTTGGCAGGGACACTTGATTTTTTTTCTTTATCAAGCAGTAATACTGTAGGTCTACTTTACCAGTTGAAGTAGCAACCACAACAGATCTAAACGCTTTAGTAACATGACAATACATTAAGTAAAATTAAATACATAAAAAAAAGCTGGGATAGAGCTGCAGAAACATTGCCTGGTGTCTTTACAGTGAGTACCAAAATATGCCGCAAACATTATAAATTTGCTGGCTGAGGTCCAGCCGTGAAAACATTGTGTGGTAACCTTTAAAGTGCTGGAGCACCAAAATAGTCCAGAAAACGTCGCAAGAGATGGCAATGGTAGCAGTTCTAATTTTTTTTTTAAGGGAAGCAGGACAGATGACAATTACAATTTTAATCTGTAGCATTAGAAGCAGGGGTTTGGCAGTCTTTGGTAATCCAATTCAGCTCCAGAAGGTTTACCCCCCTTCATGACCAGGCCATTTTTTGCAATACGTCACTGCGTTATTTTAACTGATAAATTGCGCGGTCATGCAACACTGTACCTAGTAGCTTTCTTTTAGTGGTATTTGATCATCTCTGCGGTTTTTATTTTTTGCACTATAAACAAAAAAAGACCGACAATTTTGAAACAAAAAAATACATATTTTTTACTTTCTGCTACAAAACATATCCAATAAAAAAAAATGGAAAAATCAAATGTCTTCATCAATTTAGTCCAATATGTTTTCTACTACATATTTTTGGTAAAAAATTCCAATAAGCGTATATTGATTGGTTTGTGCAAAAGTTATAGCGTCTACAAACTATGGGATATTTATTTATATTCATTATTAATTATTTTCAATTTTTTTCTTTTTTACTAGTATTGGTGGCGATCAGCGACTTAGCAGGACTACAATATTGTGGCGGACAGTCGGGACACTAACTGACACTTTTGACACTTTTGGGGACCAGTGACACTAATGCAGTGATCAGTGTTACAAAATATGCACTGTACTGTACTAATGACACTGGCAGGGAAGGAGTTAACATCAGGGGTGATCAAGGATCATACGAGCATAAATGGATATTCTCCTCTGACCCTTTTAGTCCTAACTGAATTATCGCATTTGAGTTGGTGAAATGCTCCTAGCGGCGATCCAACTTACAACTTTGAAAATAATAAGCTCGGTTTAGTCCCTGAAGAAGATAAAAACCATGTGTGTTTTTTGAAACGCGTTGTATGATCTGTCGCCTTGACAGCTTCTGGGCTTTGGTTCATAGTTGGTCTGTTAATTCTGCGTTTTCATATATATATATGTTTTAGTTTTATCCAATGCTTTGTATTGTGTTTTTCACCATGAGTTGTCTATTTATGTAATAAAATCCAATTATTTTCTACATATTTCCTGTCTGTGATCCATTCAAAGTCCCATTTCTCTGAGGAAATTGGTTTTACTACTTGCTATTTGTTCTGTCATTGGAGCCCTTACTAGCAACTATTTGAAACTGTGTAGATGTAAAAGGTATCGGGATCTGAGATGATTGGAGATGAGGAACATAAAATAGCGGCATACGCAGATGACATATTATTCTATATCCCCAACCCTAGGGTGCCAAATTTAATGAAATTATTGAAAAACTATGGATAATTGTTGAATTTAAAAATTAACTTGGCAAAATCAGAGATTCTGAATGTAAATGTAAGTAGGCAAGAAGAACAAGAAGAACAATATCTAAAACAGGAATTCTCATTTACATGGAGGAAATCAGAATTAACATACTTAGGAACAAAATTGACATAACCTTTAGGGAAATTATACCAAGCAAACAAATCCCACTCCTAAATGAAATAAAAATGGAAATAAAAAGATTAACAAGACCTCTCTCTTGGATAGGGCAGGTGAATATTTTTATTAAATTTAAAATAAATTTTTATTAAATTTTAATAAATTTTATTATTACCCAAAATCATGTCATGTACAAATTTCAAATGTTACCTATCTCCCTGCCTCAGACATACTTTAGGACTTTAAAGGCTATGTTACTAAAACATATATGGCAGAATAAAAAACAGAGAATACAGTTCTCGGTGTTAATTAGGAATAAAATGCAAGGGGGTAGCAGTACCAGATGTTAAAAATTATTATAATGCAGTATTATTATCACAAATAATTGAGTGTACGAAAAAAACTAATGAAAGAAGATGGGTGAAAATAGAGAATATTAGTGGTGTTAGTGGTGCACCGTTGGGTAAAATTGTATGGATACCGCCACAGTATAGAGAGTTATAGGGCGTACACACGGTCGGACTTTGTTCGGACATTCCGACAACAAAATCCTAGGATTTTTTCCGACGGATGTTGGCTCAAACTTGTTTTGTCTACACACGGTCGCACAAAGTTGTCGGAAAATCCGATCGTTCTAAACGCGGTGACGTAAAACACGCACGTCGGGACTAAAAACGTGGCAGTGGCCAATAGCTTTCATCTCTTTATTTATTCTGAGCATGCGTGGCACTTTGTCCGTCGGATTTGTGTACACACGATCGGAATTTCCGACAACGGATTTTGTTGTCGGAAAATTTTATCTCCTGCTCTCCAACTTTGTGTGTCGGAAAATCCGATGGAAAATGTCCGATGGAGCCCACACACGGTCGGAATTTCCGACAACACGCTTCGATCGGACATTTTCCATCGGAAAATACGACCGTGTGTACGGGGCATTACACATGTTACACATGTTATGACACAGGGAGGTATTAAAGATTTGGGATTCAATACACTAAAAACCAAATTGGAAATATAATTCACCATTAATCCCATTAAGGGAGACAAACTATTTTTCACCGGGGAAAGGAGTATTATTTAGGGAGTGGATAAAAGATGAAAATGCACAGTTAAAAGATGTCATTAAAAATGGGGAAATTTGCACACTACAGGATTTAAAGCACAAAAAAAGAATTGTTAGGAATAGATAGGTGGAGGTACTTTCAGCTGTGCCATTTTGTCGCTACCTTGCCCCAACCAATAAGATCAGGAGATCATTTATTACCTTTTGAACAGATAAGTATATCAACTATCAAGAGGCATGGTATCTCCCAGGTCTTTAAGATACTGGGGATGATGGTTGATTGAAAGATGGGAAAAAGAATTAGGAGCATGAGTGAGTGAAAAACAATTAGGAAAAATTATGAAAACTGTACATAGTTCTGCAGTGGTTGGAAACACAATAGAAATTCATTATAAATGCCTTACTAGATGGTATATAACAACAGATAAAGCATATAGATACCAAATAGGAAAATCACCAAATTGCTGGCGAGGTTGTATAGCAATAGAAAACATGGTGGGAATGCCCAAAAATAAATAAATATTGGAGATAAGTTGTTTTACAGATAAAGGAGATTACAAATATTGAATTTCGTGAAGATCCTTGGGTCTGTTTATTCCATGGTACAGAGAATGCAGTAAAACATCCTACAGTAGGAGAATGGGTCAGAAAAGTTGAAAATATATATAAAATGGAACATCTGCGCTGCAGTGAAGGAGATGAGATGGGAAAGTTTATGGATATATGGGAAAGTTGGATAGATAAAAAAAACAAGGAAAACTGTGGAAATGGTGGGAGAATAAGAGAGGGAAAGAGAGGAGGAGAGTGACACAGGAATAAAAGACAGAATACAGGGAAGGGGGGTTGGGATTGAGTAAATATAGAAATATTGAGGAAAAACATTTTTAATATTTTGTATGTGACTTTTTGGAAATTAATAAAGATTATTATAAAAAAAAAATATCAGGGGCCATTTAGGGGTTAAATGTGTGCCTGACCAGTGCTTTACTATTGTGGGGGAGGTGCTTGTACTAGGAGAAGGCATGGATTGGTGCTCCTGCTTAGCAGAGACACGGGATCCATGTCTTCTGAAGTGACAGAATGGCTTGATCTGCCTTGTTTACAGCAAACTGGTTGCAGGGCAGGCCAAAAGCTTGAGCACACATCATGCAATGACACCATTTATGTCAGTGGGAACCAATCTGGGAATTTACTCCTTGCTGAAGAAATCTCAGGTCACCTCTGGAAGAACCCCAAAGTTCAAATGAACCCTGGTTGAGAAAGACCGGTTTATAGAGTTGCTTTTTTTCCTATGATGCTAGTGCATTTTTCTTCCCACAGACCACTGATGGTGGGACATTTTTATTTACAACTGACCACTAATGATGGGGCCTTTTTTCCTTCTTACTAATATCGGGTAATTTTTTTTCCTCTCACTAAAGCTGTGCATATTTCTTCCACTGACAAATTAACCTGAACAAACCAACAGCAGGACATTTTCCTTGCATTATCCCTTCTCCATGCTGTCCTTCATTAGGTCTAAAGTTGACTGCCACCAGAAAGCTTGTCACCCCCTAGTGACAGTAATTCAGTGTAGTAAAAATTAATTTTTTACCAATGTTAAAAAAAAAATTACACTGCATACATTAGAGCAGTGGCGGAATTACCAGGGTCGCAACAGTTGCACTTGCGACGGGGCCCTGGCATTCTGTCACTGTGGGGGGGCCCCAGCGGGGTTGCTATTCACAGGGCTCTGAGCGGAGAGCGTGTCTCTCAGGTAACAGCAGCACAGAGACACTGGCATTGACAGTTTTTTATCCCTCTCCGACGGAGAGGGCAGTCAAGTGTGAAGCTAACGAGCTCACATTTCCCGCGGAGCACACAGGAGAGGGGAGGGGGAGAAGGGAGAGATCAGCTGTGTGCCCTGTATCATCCCGTGCGAGAGAGGACAGACCGGACAGTCTCCGTCAGAGAGAGATATAAAACTATCAATACCGGTGTCTCTGTGTTGCTGTTACCTGAGAGACACGCTCTCCGCTCAGAGCCGTGCTGTACTGAGAAGACAGAGGACTCTGATGGGCACTGATAGGAGGCACTGATAGGGACACTGATAGAGGACACTGATGGGCACTGATAGGAGGCACTGATAGGGACACTGATAGAGGACACTGATGGGCACTGATAGGGACACTGATAGAGGACACTGATGGGCACTGATAGGAGGCACTGATAGGGACACTGATAGAGGACAATGATGGGCACTGGTAGGGACACTGATAGGAGGCACTGATAGGGACACTGATAGAGGACACTGATGGGCACTGATAGGGACACTGATAGAGGACACTGATGGGCACTGATAGGAACACTGATAGATGACACTGATGGGCACTGATAGGAGGCACTGATAGGGACACTGATAGAGGACACTGATGGGCACTGATAGGGGGCACTGATAGAGGACACTTATGGGCACTGATAGGGGCACTGATAGGCACTGATAGGGGAAATTGATAGGGGGTACTGATAGAGACACTGATAGAGGACACTTATAGGGGACACTGATAGAAGACACTGATAGAAGACACTGATGGGCACTTATAGGGGGCACTGATAGAAGGCACTGATGGGGGGTGCTGATAGGGGACGCTGATAGGGGACGCTGATAGGGGACACTGATAGGGGACACTGATAGAAGGTGCTGATAGGGGACGCTGATAGGGGGCACCGATGGGAGGCACTGATAGGATTTACTGATGAGCACTGAAGGGAGGCACTGATAGGGGGCACTGAGATGGGACTAGGGGGCACTGATAGGGGGCACTGAGAAGGCACTAAGGGGCAGTGATAGGGGGCACTGAGAAGGCACTAGGGGGCACTGATAGGGAGCACTAATAAGGCACTTATAGGGGCGCTGATAGAAGGCACTGATAGGGGGCATTGAGAAGACACTAGGGGGACACTGATAGGGGGCACTGATAAGGCACTGATAGGGGGCATTGAGAAGACACTAGGGGGGACTGATAGGGGGCATTGAGAAGGCACTAGGGGGCACTGATAGGGGGCACTGATAAGACACTAGGGGGCATTGATAGGGGGCACTGAGAAGGCACTAGGGGGGCACTGAGACGGGCACCGATGGGAGGCACTGGTGGGCACTGATAGGAGGCACTGATAGGAGGCATTGATGGGCACTTATAGGTGGCACTGATGGGCATTGATGAGCACTAATAGGCAGAGCTCATAGGCTGCACTGATGGGCACTGAAGAACACTGATAGGCAGAACTCAGGCAGTATTGATGGGCAGCATTGAAGAGTACTGATAGGTGGCACGGATGGACGCTGTTAGGCAGCATTAATGAGCACTGATAGGTGGTGCTGATAGGCAGATTTGATGGGCACTAATAGGCAGCATTAATGAGCACTGATAGGTAACACTTGTAGGCGGCATTGATGGGCACTGATAGGCGGCATTGATGGGCACTGATGATTGGGGCGTTGATTATCAGTGTAAACAATTTTCTGACATTCTTGACAGTTAATGGCAGTCCTTTCCTAACACAGACACAGCATGGAAGGAAAGGGCTGCGGATAACCGGCAAGTCTGTTTACATGTGATCAGCTGACATAACATGGTAAAGGGCCACTGTGATTGCGGTGGATGCACGTCCCAGGGGGCATGCGGGAAGCACAGTTTTGGGACGATGTACATGGACACCCTCCCAAAATTGGAAGCCCGGGGCTCGGATGGAAGGGGGGGCCCATTGTGGTTTCTTGCACCGGGGCCCTGAAGTTTCTAGTTACGCCACGGCATTAGAGCCAATCACACCTGGACACAGTGCACTGCAAAGCATGTTTTTCATGCATGAAGGCATGTTGTGGCATGCTGCGGTAGGCACCCATTTAAAAAATGGTCTGCAACATACCGTATATACTCGAGTATAAGTCGTTCTGAGTATAAGTCGAGGCCCTAATTTACCACAAAAAAAATGGGAAAAACTTATTGACCCGAGTATAAGACGAGGGTGAGAAATGCACAGCTACTGTAAGTGGAAAAGAGGGTCAACAATGCCCATTTGCAGCATCACTGTGCCCATTTGCAGCCATAGGTCCCCTGAACTTCAAACTCGGTAGTTAAGGGTTCCTACATGCCCCCTAGCTGCAGCCAAAATTTGGGGTCTCTGAACCCAAAGGGTCCCGAAATGACATTGCTGCAGATAGACACAGTTGACCGAATTTGGGGCCCCGTATCTCGGGGCCACTTAGTGCTAAGAACCCCAAATTTGGTGTGCAAACCCAGTGGAACTAGCACCATAAAAAGCCAGGGTTTCTAGCACCAAGTGGCCCCGAGATACAGGGCCCCAAAAATCAGTTCAGAAAATGTCAAGCACTTTTCTGCAGCAGAGAATGACATTTTCCGAACCAGGTTTGGGGCCCCGTATCTCGGGGCCACTTAGTGCTAGGAACTGCAGCTTTGGATATGTTATGGTACCAGGTCCAATGGGTTTGCTTACCAAATTTGGGGTTTCTAGCACTAAGTGGCCCTAAGATACGGGGCCCCAAATTCGGTTCGGAAAATGAAAATTTTTGCTGCAGAAAAGTGCTTGACTCATATAAGTCGAGGGGGGCACTTTCAGCACAAAAAAATGTGCTGAAAAATTTGACTTATACTCGAGTATATACGGTAACTAAATGCACAAAACAGTAATTTCTGCATTTTTTGCAGTGAAGTTTAGTTTCACTTTAAAGCAGTCCATGTTTTTTAAATGGATAAAAGTGCTAATGCACGTTTCAATACATGTATGATGAAATACATATATTGCTGTAGTGCTATAGTCTGAAGCCTTGGTGGAGGTTTAATATAACACTATATGAAGGAAGCAGTAAGGGTTTCAGAATGTGTTGTTTATAGTGTCACAAATCTGCTATTTTAACTGTTTTGCAAATAGGTGCACTTTATAGATTTCCTAAACTTTGTCTTTTTTTTAAAGTTTAATTTTCAGAAGACATTGGGGAGATTATGTTTATGTGGGCTAATAAGGATGTTTGTGTATTTTTATCAAAAATATTGTACAACTATTACAAGACATGCAAAATCAATAGCACCAGAATTGGAGGAGAATGGACTTCTACAAAGTTTTAAGGTTATAATAAGCAAGTGACAAATTGCAAAAATACCAAAACAAGGTGATAGTGTTGAGCAGTGAAAGGTTTACAAGGGGTATTACAGATCTTCTTTATACAGACATGGGATGCCTTCAGGCAGACATAAACTGTTACATTGTTGTTTGGGAAACAAATGGAAGGTAAAACATAATAATCACTAAAGGAAAGCTTAAAAGCTATGCTTTGTGACATGATTTATAACGTCAGTGGCTGATTGATGTGCCAAACAGGTAAGAGTTCAGTAAACACATTTCCAAAAAATAAAACCACTGCTAAAAAAGTAATTTATTTTACATATAGGGTATTTATCCTGCCCATGCTTGCTGGACCACTTGTCACCAGTAAGGTGGATTTTACGGCTGACTGCCTTGCCCAACGATGCTAGAACATTCCCTTCCACGTGATGGTAGAGAGATGGAACGGCCTTACGTGAAAAGTAGTAGTGACTGGGAACCTGCCATTGTTGTACAGCACATTGTGCGAATTCACGGAAGGGGGCAGAATCCACCAGGCTGAAAGGTAGAAGTTGGAGAGCCAACAGGCTTACATTCAGACGCTGTGCATGTGGGTGGCAGGGATTGTATTTTTTTTTCCACTGCAGCAGATGGGGCCGAGAAATTTTCCGGCTACAGTCTACAGCTGGCGGTGTGCTGCTGGCAGATGTGCTGCTAGGACCTGGGACACCCTGTGCTGTACCATCATCCCTGTCAGTGGAGGCTGCTGAGAGGTAATGACTCAGTATCACAGGGGCAGACTGAAGTGGGTAAGGAGGAGGAGGAGGGACAGATTTGTGCCCCTTTTGTGTGTCTTTTAGGTGCTCTTGCCAACGGGCTGAGTGGTTGGACTTTAAATGGCTTGTTAAGCATGTGGTACCCAAATGGTTGGTGTTTTTGCCACGTTTGATGTGTCTGAGACACAGTTTGCAGATGTAGCAACAGTGCAATCTGCTGCAGATGTGCTAAAAAAGGCCCAGACAGCTGAGCTTGGAGTGGGCAGCACACCTACAGTTTCCTCCTCTGCTCTATCTGGCACCCAAGTCACATCAGTGACCTCATCATCATCTCCATCTCCTCCATCTTCATCATTACCACTGGAGACAACTTGGCAATACGCTGCGGCTTGGGGAACATGAATGCCAATTTGTCTATCAGTGTTCCTCCCTCTCTCTAGGCTCATGTTCCTGTCATCCTCAACCTCAGAACCAACATCTGAATCCAGTAATGGCTGGGCATCATCAAGGAGCAAGTGGCTGACGCTGTGGTCAAATAACTTAGCTGACTCCTCAATGGCTGATGTTGGGGCTATGGCAGGAATAGATGTTCACAAGGAGACCACCATGTCCACCTTTGCCTGTGGACACATTTGTTGCTGGCCCCCTTACAGTGCCAAGGGAACATCTGCCTCTCCTTGTTGTCCTCCCGGACATTATTGGGAGGGAGGGGACGGTGCTTAGAAGCAAATGTAAAAAAAAAGTTGAAATCTGTACATAGATGCACTTTAATCATTGTAAAGAGAAGTTTGGTGCATTTTGGTGCATTTTCATTTGAGTACTCACACTACACAGACACACTCTACGGATATACTATAATATACTGCAATATAATGCAGCAAATGTACAGTGACACACAGAAATATATGGTGTTAAACTGGCAGTAACGCATGCAAAACTTTATGGCGTTAAACTGGCAGTAGTGCACACAGAAGTAAATGGCGTTAAACTGGCAGTAACGCACATAGAAGTAAATGGCGTTAAACTGACAGTAACGCACAAAACTATATGGCGTTAAACTGGCAGTAATGCACACAGAAGTAAATGGCATTAAACTGGCAGTAACGCACCCAAAACGATATGGCGTTAAACTGGCAGTAACGCACACAAAACTTTATGGCGTTAAATGGTCAGTAACGCACAGAGAAATAAATGGCGTTAAACTGGCAGTAACGCACACAGAAGTAAATGGCGTTAAACTGGCAGTAACACAATCAAATAGGCAGTGTTCAACTGTCACTACACTGACGCTATCTGAACTGTCCCTACTCTAGCTATATACTAATGTAAAGATTACTGACACCGTCTCACTACACTACACTGAAACTATCTGAGCTGTCCCTACTCTACACTAATGTATGTATGAATGACACAGTCTCACTACACTACAGTGAAACTATCTGAGCTGTCCCTACTCTAGCTGCACACTATGCAAAGCTGAATGATGGTCCTCCTCACTACACTCACACCTTTCCTAGACTGACACTAAACTAATATTTTACACTGACAATTGAAGCAAAATAGCTTCAAATAGCAAATAGCAGTATAGCACACTAACTAACTAATAGAACTGAAAAGAGCCCTGTTCTATCTCTCTCCATGCCAAAATCACACTGAAAATGGCTGTCATTGAAAGAATACTTTTATACTGTGGGGCGGGAATGAGCCATGATTGGATAAAGTCAGGACGACAGTGTCCAATCATAACTCTGACAGTGCTCTGTGCCCCAATTGGCTGAAACTGTTTCAGCCAATCAGGGCTTGCAATGCACTGTTCAGCGCTGCAAAGCATTGTGGTCATTTCAGGGGGGCGGACAAACGACCCGTTTGTTCGGCTGTTCGCTGAATGTCCGAACAGCGAAAGTTCGGCCTGAACTTATGCTCGGGCCGAACCGTTCGCCCAACCCTAATGATGAGATATGAATCTGGAGCTTTGCCTAACAGGCTACTGAAGATGGTATTTACAGTGGAGACAATGTTTGTTGCCACAATCATCAGGTAATGGAAGGATCAAGATCAGGCAAGGTAGAGGGCGAACTGGGTGAAGCACAAATGAATCAAAAGGCATGGTCTGGTCACAGATCACATGAATTGACAACCACTCAGCAATTATCTTGAGTTCTGCTAAGCTTTAAATAGGGCACTTGGCACTAAAGTCAATGGTGGGCATGGGCGTGCGTGTTAGTGCGTACGCCCATTGGTGCACATGGTCTCGACCCATGCAATGGTCTGCAGACTGTTCTGCATGCATGAGCAGATCTTTGGGCTTAATCATGTAGTTGATTTTCCTGACATCACCCTTGCCTCCATGTAATATATCTCTGACCTTAAGGTATTTATCTAAGCTTTGTAGGAGGTTTCTAGGAGGGAAACTTAATGCTACAGGACCTGGTAGTGTAGGTAGTGCTTTGATGTAGTTCAGAAAGTTCCAGTTCTCATCACTTTTAAGAAGATACTAGAGAAGAGCTTTGCAAGATCAGACTGGACGTCATGGGCACCATTTTGGGATCACAGTCCGTGGAGAAATAGTCTGTGGCTGGCTAAAAAAAGGAGCTGATTCTACTCAAACACACCATGAAGGCTGGCATGTACACAGTTGCCTGCCTCTTGCCCATGTGTGAAAAAAGTCCCCCTGGCTGGTGGGTATGCTGGAGCTCTATAAAAGTGCTTCCTACCAGACCATAGAACTATTTAAACTAACTTAAACCTGATTAGAGCCACAACCCAGCATGAGAGGGTGATGTGGAAGGCATAGAAAACCATTAACTGAAAATGATTTGAAATTACAACCAAGGAAACCACTCCTCTCCCTAGCCACCTAAGCTAAACTTATCTAGGTCACCTTGGTGCATATTTACCCTTCCATGGTAGCCTTCCACCGTGTATACATTTTTAAATGGAGCTGTACCTTTATCATCTCTGCTGTATGGGGAACTGACAGTGTAGCAGAGGACTTCTGCATTGAGGATGTACACATCGCCAGAGGCCACCACTAGGGTGGGGGGTTAAGGCTAGATTAGTTTTGAAGGGCAAGGGTGATTTGGACTGGGAACACCCAAAACACCAAGGCAGACAGGAAGATAGAATTCCCTGTTTGAAGCATCTGAGATATAAAAGGCCAGGGGCAGACTTAGCCCACCAAGTTCCATCTATAACAATCACCTTTAAGTTAACCGACTTTTTTAATTTATTCAACCACATTAAATCATAATTAGTCTTAATAATTATTATACCTTCCAGGGTCTAGGAACTGTTATGGGAATTTTGGGATGTGTACAGCCTTTGTTTCATTCATCTTCAATGTGTTAAAAAAATTACTTTATCTACGCACATACACAATAAACTTATTCAGTCATCTGATATACCACTCAGTAGTTAACTCTGACTGCCAAGGACATGTACCATACGTCATGGCTATATTCCATATAGAGTAACCCACGATGAAGCAGCAACTCTTAGTTTGTTGTAATTGTAATCGGTGGCTTCTCCGCTAAGGCTAGAAATGATCTAGGCAACTGCAAAGTCAACAGATTACTTCAACAAACTCAGAGCCCCCAGTTGCATTACACATAATATTGTAAGTGTTAGGCAAAATAAAAAAAAACACATTCAGTACATCTCTACAATACACACATATTTCACCACATGATGCTGAAGATACAGAAAAAGATGTATTGACCCTGGCAGACATCCTCCAAGCTCTAAACCTTCTGTACTGAGCTGACAACTCTGCCTCTTCTGCACAGAAATTTGGCGCCCTCCCATGCTGGACTACAGAATAACCCCCACATATGTCATGGCGCTGAAGAGAAGAGGAAGTGTTCTGTAGTCCAGCAGGGGAGAACTCAGGTAGGCAAGGTGGCAACCTTCCTCACCTCTGGCACTGCTCAAACTGCTGCTACCTCCTAACTTTCACTGCCCTCCTTCCCACTGCTGTGGTTTAAATCCATGTTCCCAAGAGAAAATTTAGTCCAAGCCCTCATATTTCATATTTAGAATGTCAAGTGGGAGGAGATCAGTGACCTTCAGTTTAACAATCTGCAGTCATTGAATCCAGACCAACCACACAGGCCTGAGGACTTTCTCCCCTCACCCCACATGATTTAGATCAATTGCTAAGCAGCCGTGCTCTCATATGGAATGAAGGAATATGGTGAAGGCCAAGATTTGAATAAATCTGTTGCTTTGACCTGCAAGGCCAGAGCAGGGGTTCACTATGAACATATAAACTATGAACGCTAGCTGTTGCTGCAACCCCTACATCCTTTGTCACGTCCCCCTTAAAAGAGAATTGTAAAAAAAAAAGATTTGTTTAACCCACAAGCACTTTTTTTTACCACTAGTATTTCTTTATATTGGCTTTTAGAATTTACAAATGCAGAAATTTAGATATTGGATGAAAGGTTTAGCAGTGGGAAACAGTTTTTGATAGATAAGTAGTGCATTATATAGATATATATATATAGATCAGACCAAAATGAGGGACAAATAAGGGGGAAAGAGGGACAGAGGGACATTGCTCCAAATGAGGGACAGTCCCTCAAAATCAGGGACAGTTGGGAGGTATGCACAACAGTGATCCCTTCAGATACTCTTTTTATATAAATAGTTGCTTGTGATGCCATGGGGTTTACTATCTATGTTTGACCTTAACTGAGTGGAAGTCATAATGACTCACACTCTAGATATTGCCAGAAGAATAAGACCAAACTTCTGTAATTTGAGCTGATGCTTGTCTACAGGCTAATTTTTTATGGCTTGGGAATAAACTTTTGTCCTAAGGGGAAACAATGATATAGTGCACATGTAATTATACAGCTGACGAAAAGAAACATGCCTGTGGCACTAATGCATTAACTAATAATAAAGATGTTCTGTATGTGAAACAGCTTAGCAAGCTTGCAAATGCTTGCAGGTAAACCCCAGTGAAAATTCAGCTTTAGGTGTGTAATCCTAACACTGGCTTTGGCATTTGATGTGTTTTTACATAAAGCTAAATCACTTTTACTTTTTTTTTGCACATGTAAAAATCTGAATTTTTGCGTATAAAATGACTTAAAACCCCCAAAAATATGATATATTTTCTGAAAGCAGAGGCCTTATGGAATAAAAAGATGGTATTTGCACAATATTTGCACAACTGTTTAATCACAAACATATTTTTAGGGAAAGATATAATTAAAATAAATTTTAGTACAAACCCACACATAATATGATACACAATTTGTATAGTGATAAAATATAAACAATGGTATTGCATCGAGTAAATAGATACCAAAGGTAAATAAATATATAGGTGTCACCGGCGCAAAAAAATATGTATTGTTTTATAAATATTAGTGTTATCTTAAAAAGGTTTTTTTTGAGTTGCTGCATTCAAAGAAAAAAACACCCTTGGGTGAAAAAATAAAATTGTAGATGTTGAGTGCGCTACTCCCCTTGCAATACACCTCCCTGTTCAGTGTTTATCCTGCATTAATATCCTAACTATTACCATAAGTACCAATACCTTCCATAACCAAATATCACAAAATATCAGCATGTAACCAACATACAAAAACCATATATAAAATTTTCCCCAAAAAATAAATAAGGTTAATTAATCCAAATTCCAACAATGCAATGCAACCTTACATTTGCAAAATATCAACATGTAAACAGCATACAAAAAACAGCATACAAACATATATAAAATTTCCCCAAAGAAATGTCAAATTTATGTGCAAAGTGCAATGTGCAATGCAGCCTTCCTTTAGATCAGTGTATACGTGACAATTCCACCACTGTCGTGACAAAAACCACCACCGTCTAGATTGGCCACTCACCAGCTGTCAGTGGACAATGCGCCTTTGGTTCATTAGTAGGGATAACCACTCCACCTGTATCGTGATTTTGCTGACCCCAATGAGTATTATATGAGCCTTGTTATCCTCATAAAAAACAATCAGCGATCATTGCGCAATATATAAAAGCTGTTTATTGTAGCCATTCACTCACATTTGGAAGTGCCCATATTTTGCAAATGTAAGGTTGCATTGCACATTGCACTTTGCACAGGAATTTGGATTGATTAACCTTATTTATTTTTTGGGGAAAATTTTATATATGGTTTTTGTATGTTGTTCACATGCTGATATTTCGGAATATTTGGTTATTGAAGGTATTGGTACTTATGGTAATAGTTAGGATATTCATGCAGGATAAACACTGAACAGGGAGGTGTATTGCAAGGGGAGTAGCGCACTCAACATCAACAATTTTAGATACCAAACGTGTCAAGTCTTAAAACTGGGTGCGCCTGTGATATCACAAAAAACTATGGTATCCAAAAATCACCATAGGCGATGACTTAAAAGACTTTACAGCTCATCGGTGTAGAGTTAACTGTGAGCTATGTTGCTGAAATTATTGCTCCCACTCCTATGTTCGTGTTGATACCAGACGTGTGGTGCAATCGCAGTTTACATACACATGCGTACCCTGTTTGCATTTGTGGTTGTATGCAGGGCAATAGGGGTTCTGTTTAACTTCTGTTGGGTTTTTTTTTAACTTTTAAAATTTTTTTTATTTAACTTACCCCCATGTGATAGCATTAGGCAGGTGGCAGACTACATACATAGAAAGAGCTGAACTAGTTCAAAACCTTCCTATAAGCCAAACTTTTTTTTTAAGGTGTTGGATTAGGGAATGGTTAAAAAAAAACTTTTTTTTGGCTGTCTGAGCCAGGCTGGGGAAATTAACTTTTTTTTGTATAGATGACCATTGTCACTGGGACTGAAAATGAGAGAAAATCCCAAATTTCGAGTTGTCACTGGAACAGCAATTGGGATAAACTTTTCCTATGGAGACATTTGTTTTAGGAACAGCAGTCTAAAAGGAGATTTGTAGAGATTGTCTCTTACTTTTCTTGTATCTATGGGATAGGAAGTAAAAAGAAATTTCTCCAGTTGGAGTATCCCAGCACACTATGGCTGTGCTGGAATGACGGACTCCCTTGAGCATGTGCAGGGTGACATTATTCTACGACTGGCCAATCAAGAGGCCAAAAACCCAGCACCTGAAAGTAGCGGGGAAGAGGGTGACAGCAGCTGGTGAGGGATTAAATGCTACATCTCTGGAATGAGGAGGTGAGTTGCTTGTGAGTTAGTTCTGCTTTAAAGCATGATCGGTAGTACATAGCGGTGCCCATCATTTTATTTGTTTACAAAAATTTTTATTTGGAAGACTAAGGAAAAATTTCAGTACAGTGAGGACAATATCTTTCAGAAATAGCGTTGTACAGTAAATGGTATTGGTTCTTTAGTTTTCAAAGTGTGCTATAGACATAACAAATATGATAGTAATACATCATAGTGTTGAAAGATATTATGTAGCATACATTTAAATGGAAGTTGAATAAACTGGTATGACTGCATTCTATAATGAAAATGCAATATGTGATAATAGGTATTTACGGCAAATTCCAATAGATCAATTTTTTGTTGAAAATATGCATACTGACGCATAAGGTATGGTGGATTCTTTCAGACAGTCTGAGCATGTCCATCCTGGGTAAAACCTGAGACCAAAGCAAGTTATTAGATCTCCAGTTGAGACCAATCATCTATTGAATAGAGCTAAATAATGAGTGGAGCAATCTATTGCAGGATGAGGGTATATTTGGTATTGTGGCATATAGTAGGCATATTTGCGGTGAAAGGGTAATATTTTGGTTTGATACCATCTCTATTCTACTGGCTGCAGCCTGCCATATTGGTTCTAGATATTTACATCTCCAGAAAATGTGTAAGTAAGTTCCTTGTTCAGGACATCCCCTGAAACAATTAGGAGAGGCTGCAGGGTAGAAGGAATGAATTTTTGAGGGAGTCATATACCATCTGGAAAATAGCTTCACTGGGGTTTCTCTGAATGAAACTGCTTGGTTACTCTTTTGGATGCTTTCTGTCATAGTATTACATGTCTCCATGGAGAAAGAGCATTCTAAATCAACTTCCCAGTGTAATAGCATTGGTCCAGATTTTTCAGACATAGTAAAGTTATTGAGGTATCCATAAAATTGAGAAAATAATCCTCTGTCCCTCGAGGAGTTTATACCTATAAGTTC
Organism: Lithobates clamitans; assembly: GCA_037952925.1. Taxonomy (NCBI): domain Eukaryota; kingdom Metazoa; phylum Chordata; class Amphibia; order Anura; family Ranidae; genus Lithobates; species Lithobates clamitans. The sequence goes on along the minus strand of JBBGZY010000138.1, from coordinate 3,371,608 downwards.
GAATAATGTAACTGGGGATTGGATAGAGAATGAATAATGTTGCGTAGAAGTTTTTGATTCGGAGGTAGCAAGGAAACTCTGAGGAAGGACATTTGTATTTAGATTGGAGAGAGGAAAAGGAGGGAAATTTAATATTGATAATGATCTCAGTGTGGTCAGTGTGGTCAGGTTGTTATTTAGCCATAGTGAAAATAATCTGTTATCATTGTGGGCTTGTGTAAATCTAGAGTCTCCAAGGAAAGTGGCCAGATGAGGGGTTTCCGAAGAGAGCTTAAAGTTATCACTAATTCTGAGCCATAGTTGGAGAGAATGAGCTACTATAATGTTTAATTTGAGGATATTGTGGTGAGATTTTAAATTAGACCACAAAATGCCTTGTAAGTATAGTGGGGAAATTGAAGTAGACTCAAATGTTATCCAGGGAATATAGAGGGTAGGGGCGAACCATTGGGCAATCTGTGTGAGTCTGGCCGCTAGGAAGTAGTGCCAAATATTTGGAGGGCCAAGTCCACCTTTATTTTGTGGTCTATGCATGAGAGAATAGTTACATCTAGGTTTTTTTTTTATCCGACCAGATAAATCTATTAATCTCTCTTTGAAGAGCTTCTACTCTGGTTTTGGGAATATTAATAGGGAGAGCTCGAAAGTAATAAAGGAGTTTGGGAAGAATTGTCATTTTGATGGTGCAAATCCTTCCAAGGATGGAGATGAAGATATGGTAAGAGGACCATATTTTAAGTAGAGAGCTTATATGAGTGAAAATCGGGGGGTAGTTAGTTTTATATAGTAATTTATGAAAGGATGTGATGTGGATGCCGAGATATCTGAATGAGTGGGAACACCATATAAAAGTGACATTTTTTTGTAATAGGGAAATCATGTTAGGGAAGCAATTAATGGGTAGGGCCGAGCATTTACTTATGTTGATACCCAGACCAGAAAGTTTATGAAAAGTGTTTAGTTCGGAAAGGAGGTTGGGTATGGCGATAAGTGTCTGTTAAAAATAGGAGAGCATCATCTGCATATAAACTTAGTTTGAATTAATTTGAGCCTTTGTTATGTAATTTAATGTTTATATTGCTCCTTATGGTGTGTGCTAGGGGTTCTCTTGTTAATGCAAATAGAAGTGGGGAAAGAGGGCAACCTTGTCTGGTTCTTCTACTTAGGGGGAAGAAGTCAGAGTTGATAGCTGGGATTTTAATTCTAGTTTGGGGGAAATGGTAGAGAGCCTTGAATCCATGTATACATTTATCTGAAATGCCACATTTGGGGAGTTTGTGATTAAGGTAAGACCAATTTACACTATCAAATGCCTTGTGAATGTCAAGGCTGAGAAGACATACTGGGCGAGAGTGAAGATTAGCATCTTGGACTACGTTTGTAACCAGTCTGATATTATCAACTATCTGTCTGCCTGGGATGAATCCAGTTTGGTCTGTGTGAATTAAGGATGTGATAACTGCTGCTAGTCTGTCTGCCAATAATCTACCAAAAATTTTAAGATCATTATTGAGAACTGAGAGGGGCGACATTTTTTGTTGGAGGGTATGATCTTTAAGAGGTTTTGATATAAGAGATAAATTGGCTAAGAGCATATCATCAGGGAAGTGGCCAATAAGATATGATTAAATAAATTGGTTAGTTTGGGTACCATATGAAGTTGTGAAACCATCAGGACCAGGGGCAGTGGATGTTTTAAGGGATTGAATTATATTAATGATTTCTAGGTCAGGGTTCATTAAGGGAAGTGCCATTCATTTTAAATGGTACCTCAAAACAAAACTACAGCCGGGGCAATACTCCTGCACTGCATGCAGTGCATTTTAGTCTGCTGCACTACATAAATGGTAATGTCCATACATTTTTCATACTTTATTGTGCACTGCTAGCCCAATCAAATTGCATGCAGTGTGCCTAAATACTCAATGGAGGAGATTTACTAAAACCGGAACACTCAGAACCTGGTTCATCTGTGCATAGAAACCAGATTCTAACTTTAACTTGTTCAATTAAGCTTTGACAAAAAAACCTAGACGCTGATTGGATACTGCGCACATCTGCACCAGATTCTGTGTGCACCAGTTTTAGTAAATCCCCCTAATAACATGTTGCTAACACAGCTTATAGTGCAATGAGCCCTAAAACACACACTTTTTTGCAGTAAAAATAAACATTAAAATAATCACTAATTACATCAAATACCATAATTAGATCATTTTCTAAAGGAAAGTACGTGCCTTTCCCACTTTTACCTTATGGTAAATTCAGAACCACACATATACAGCCTAATATTCAAGAATAATTTATTCCAAGCAACATATAGTTTAATACATACATGCATAGGGCATGATTTACTAACATATATTTGTGCACAATAGTACAGTGGTGCCACATGGATGGGAAAAAATTAACTGATTTTATCCATTTATTTATTATGTACACCGAAATTATTAATGTGTATCCTAACCCAAAAACAAAAACATGATATATTGCAGCTTGCCAATCCTTAGATGATGTAGCTGTACTCATTTTCTTTTTTTGGCTTTTTAAAATTTCATTACATTCATTTCATTCATTAAAATTTCATTACACTTGGTAATCCTGTCTCTGAGTGCCTATGCTCTCTCTTCCACTGGATTTATAGACGGGGCCATGGTCAAACATGTCTGCTTTTGTTCATTTCATCATTGCATGTGGGGGTATGTGATTAGTAGTTTATAAAAGAAAGATAAGATTGTGTGTTACTTGCTGAAAATGTTCTTAGCCTGATGAATAAATAGTAATGCAGCCACCCCATCTAAAGACTGGTAAGCTGCAAATATATAACATTTTTTTTTCTACTTAATATTCAGTAAGTGCGGTTCTCTATAGAATGTATCTTTTGGTGTCTGGTTATACACCAACTGAGCGAGGGTTTCCCTAACAACTTTAAGTTAAAGTCATGTTAAACTTTTTAGATATACATACAATAAAGGAATGATCACCTATCAAGTGTACATGGCTATAGCTAAAAAGAGACTGTAAAATCTACCAGTGAAACATACTGTTTGGAATATAAAACTGTGCATGAACAATTTTTTGTGCACATGTCCAGGCATTTAGGCACCAGTCAGCAAACGAGATTCCATTTGCTATGGCTTGGAATACAGATTCCAAAATGGTAGTGAATGCTGGTATATACGCTGACTTTTTCATGTGACTGCATAGCGTACAGGTTTTTTTGAATGCCTTTCAGGTGTCATATGCCCAATTAATTGTTTAGCAAGCCTGTCATTTTTTAAATTCTTTCTTATTTTTCAGAAATGTTTTGCAGTGCACATTTAAAAGTGCACCTTAGGAAAATAGAAGCTGTACACATCGAACACCAGTGTACAAAGCTAGATGCACGATCATGAATCATGGTTGTGCATATAATTAAATATACATGCATGTTGATGTAGCGCCCTCCTAGGTAGGCACTAAAATGGGTGTATATAGTTTTTGGTTTCTCTGCTTAACAGATAGACAGCTAGGCAAATGTATATGCTGTCTGCTTAACAGAGAGCTGTGATTGATGGATAAGAGTCTGCTCAGTGTGCTCTGGTGCTGCTCATGCTGTCTTGATGTTTCACACTGGTCTAGTAGCTATGGGAGGTAGTGGACAGTGGGAGGAAACCCTACAGATAAGAGCATGAATGTCCATACAGCCCTGGCCAATTAGAAGGGGATGTGCCCCAATGCATGCTGGGTGACTGTATTTATATTTAACCACTTCCAGCCCAAGGCCGTCATATGACGGCCTTGATTTTCAGTGGAAATATCTGAATGATGCCTGCAGCTACAGGCATCATTCAGATATCCTCGTTTTCAGCCGGCGATTCTGTGCACCATAAGAATGATCATAGCGGCAGTTCCACCACTTGATTGTTCTTACAGGCGACGGAAGGGGACATGCCCCCTGCCCCCCGCCATCTGGTGCTTCTCCGGGCTCTCTCGTGCCATCGGGGACCCGGAGAAAGAATCAGCCGTCGCCAGATGACGACCATAGAGATTTCTGGTGACCAGATGGTCACTATACATCTCTGTGACCGTCGGAGGACCGGGCGCAATTGTAAATCAAGGCGAGATTGCGGCTGGTAAGCATGAAATCATTAATTTTTTTTTTTGATCTCATGCTTTCCAACCTGGAGGAGACATGTGGGGTCTTATTGACCCCGCATCTCTCCATAAAGAGGACCTATTATGCACCATTCCTATTATAAGGGATGTTTACATAGGAATAGGAATAAAAGTGATTAAAGTAAATATTAATTAAAGTAATATAAACAATAATTTTTTTTTTTAAACGACCCTGTCCCCGGTAGCTCGTGCTCAGAAGCAAACGCACAAAGAAGTCATACCCACATATGTAAACGCTGTTCAAACCACACATGTGAAGTATCACTGCGTGCATTAGAGCGTGAGCATGAATTCTAACACTGGACCACCTCTGTAATGCCCCGTACACACGGTCGGATTTTCCGACGGAAAATGTGTGATAGGACCTTGTTGTCGGAAATTCCGACCGTGTGTAGGCTCCATCACACATTTTCCATCGGATTTTCCGACACACAAAGTTTGAGAGCAGGCTATAAAATTTTCCGACAACAAAATCCGTTGTCGGAAATTCCGATCGTGTGTACACAAATCCGACGGACAAAGTGAAACGCATGCTCAGAATAAATAAAGAGATGAAAGCTATTGGCCACTGCCCCATTTATAGTCCCGACGTACGTGTTTTACGTCACCGCGTTTAGAACGATCAGATTTTACAACAACTTTGTGTGACCGTGTGTATGCAAGACAAGTTTGAGCCAACATCTGTCGGAAAAAATCCTAGGATTTTGTTGTCGAAATGTCCGAACAAAGTCCGACTGTGTGTACGGGGAATTACTCTAAACTGGTAACCTGTCAAAAAATTTTAAAGTGTCACCTATGGAGATTTTTAAGTACCAAAGTTTGGCGCCATTTCATGAGTGTGCGCAATTTTAAAGCATGACATGTTGGGTATCTATTTACTTGGCGTAACATCATCTTTCACATTAAAGAAAAAAATTGGGCTAACTTTACTGTTTTGTTATTTTTGAATTCATGAAACATGTTTGTAAAATTGTTGCGCAAATACCGTGCGAGATAAAAAGTTGCAATGACCGCCGTTTTATTCCCTAGAGTGTCTGCTAAAAAAAAAAATATATATAATGTTAGGGGGTTCTGAGTAATTTTCTAGCAAAAAAAAATGATGATTTTTACATGTAGGAGAGGAGTGCCAGAATATGCCCGGTATGGAATTGGTTAATGAACACGTAGGCTCTGGGTCTTCCTCTAGACTAGAGAGAGGTCCAGGTAGGGAGGGGGCCTGCCACCCCTCCTCAGTGCAGGCTGCCATGCGACCTGAGGGCCTGAAACACTGAAGCTGCAATTCATGGTTCTTGTTAAGAGTTGACTGAGGGAGGATGTCCACGGATCCTGTCTGGTACTTGTCTGGCCTTGTGAGTATAGACCCCAACAGGGGATCCCTGGGACATGTACTGTTAGATCCCCCTCTGAGTGCTAGAAGTCAGCTGCTGGATTCAAGCTAAAGCTTTTCACTGACATTTAGAACCTCTGGTTGTGTTATAGTTTGTCCTGTCCCAACTTTTGTTTGTTACTACAACTGTCAATGTCAATGAACAGCTTGGTTTGCATGTAAGTATGCAGAAAAATATAAATAAAGCCATGTGAAAAAAATAATATACTGACAGCTGCATAGAGTTATCAGAATAAAGTATTTTGCTAAAAATGTTCCTTAAGGGTGACTTCTAGAATAAAGAGCTTGTTCAACAAAAATGGAAACCCCCTTAAAACACGTTTAACCTACTAATAACTCCACTAGAAATAGCTTATTTTGATGACAGATGTCAGTGAGAAATGTTATCTCAGAGTAAAGATAACTTTCCAACACAAATAAAAGAATAAAAATAAATATGAGGAACTGTCAAGTTTTTTTATTAATCCAATTGACTCTCCTTTCTCCATTGTCCAATATGCAGTACATCTGTTTCTCAATTGTTTCAACGTTTCGTTTAACCACTTGCCTACAGGGCACTTTCACCCCCTTCCTGCTCAGGCCATTTTTCAGCTTTCAGCGTTGTCACACTTTGAATGACAATTGCGCGGTCATGCTACACTGTAATGTGAATTTTTTTTTATAATTTTCTTCATACAAATAGAGATTTCTTTTGGTGGTATATAATCACTGCTGGGTTTCTATTTTTATTTTTTTTAATTAAAAAAAAGAAAGTTTTTGTCAGTAAATTTTGTAAAAAGGAATTTTTCTCCTTCACTGATGTGCGCTGATGAGGTGGCACTGATGGGCACTGATAGGCTGCACTGATGGCCACTGATGAGGTGGCACTTATGGGCACTGATGAGGTGGCACTAATGGGCACTGATTAGGTGGCACTGATAAGGAGGCACTGATAGAGGGCACTGATGGGTGGCACTGGTGGGCACTGATAGGTGGCACTGGAGGGCACTGATATGCGGCACTGCTGGGCACTGATAGGCGGCACGGATAGGCAGAACTGATGGGCGGCGCTAATGGGCATTATTGGGTGGCACTGATGAGCATTTATTGGCAGCAGTGATGGGCATTGGTAGGCAGCAATGATGGGCATTGATGGGCAGCACTGATAGGCGGCACTGATAGCCAGCACTGACTGGCATCACCAATGAGCACTGATAGGTAGCACTTGTGGGCACTGATTGCTGGCACTGGTGGGCACTGATTGTTGGCACTTGTGGCGCTTTATTGTAATCAGCCTAGGTAACTGGAACGGAAGTGGGAGCAGGTACCTGTCAAAAATAGGATACCTGCTCCCCCCTCCTCCCCAAAAGCTTTGTTCATTTCACAAACAGGAGCTGGGGAGGGAGGCCTTAAAGTGGAAGTTCCACTTTTGGATGGAATGCCACTTTAAGAGAAAAATTTTAAAAAACCCTGCAAATGAAATTACTATATAGTGGGGTTGATTTACTAAAACTGGCGAGTGCAAAATCTGTTGCAGCTCTGCATAGAAACCAATCAGCTTCCAGGTTTTTTGTCAAAGCTTAATTGAACAAGCTGAAGTTAGACGATTATTGGCTACCATCCACAACTGCACTAGATTTAGCACTCACCAGTTTTAGTAAATCAACCCCATTGTGTCCTGTAGTGAAGCAGGAGGAAGCACATAATACAGTGGGCTGTGCAGGCATCCAACACTCCCAGTAGTATGGTTGTTGGTGGGGCCTACTCACCCTGTATATGGGGACCTCTCCATGAATGTGCTCACTAGTGCTTGGGACCAGGCAGGGCATGTGTAGATCAGCATTAAGGTGACACCCTGTGTTTAGAAGTGAGCTGTTCCCCTTGCACAGTTACACAATAAACTTGAGGTTCTTTGCTGTAAGACACTCTTCTCTTGTGACACTGTACATCTTATGTTCCTGAATGCAGCACTTTGAGTGGTACACTGCAGAGCCTATGTCCCGCTCCACCAGCCCAGCTTTCCTGCCACCTTACTCTCAGTGACAGAATAAAGATTCTGCCATGCACTGAACTCAGATCCCCATGCTTGCACAAACTAACTCTCCCATACCTGCAGCTAGGTCCATGGGGTCTCTGTGCTGCGGATTCAGTCTTGAATGCTGTGGGGCACCAATTGCTATGGAGGGAGTCAGAACACCAACCTACAACCTATGCCTGGTACTACTCTCCCGCTGGCTGATAGTATTCCCACCAGTCCTGGTTACCCATAGCAATGGCATGATATATATCTTCCCCCATCTCCTCTGTATGGTTAACCCATCCTCGGTGGCCCACTAATGCTTCCTCTTCATTCCCATGCGTGTCTTACAGACCCTGTTCTTTGATACACCATGTACCTTCATGTATCCTTTCAGATGAACTTCAGACAAAGCATTTAACAGTTAATGAAACTTTACTGAGCATTCAGTAAAACAGCACAGCACACATGAAACAGCTTTAACTGTTTAATGCAGGCTACCCAGGTTCATACCTTGCCCAAAGGAAAGTCCATTTAGCTCAAGTCCAGTAATGGTAGGTTTCTAGTTCTAGGGAGAAACCCAGCAGGGTAATCCAGAAGGGGAGACAGATGTTCCAGTAGGACTACATGGGGCAACAGTCCTACCTCTGTAATCCCATGTGGAAGAAGGCCCTGAACCTGGGTCCTCCCGTTGTATTTCTGTGGCTTACAACAGGGGGCAGAACCCAAGAAAACCCAGGAAGGATCTGAGACATAGTTAACCCCTTCTCATTCTGAGCAGCCTGGACTAACTACATAACTACACAGTGCAATCAATACAAATAATACAACAGCAGAAATACATTCAGTGGTACACCGTAAGCACCTGCTTACATGATGGATATGGAGGTTACTCAGATGGCTTTGTCCAGCAATTGAGTTAAGATTCTATAAATGCCCACTGAGACAGGTAAGTAATTAGACTGAGGTGCCCAGCCTTCCACCTGGGGGCTGTATGCAGCTTTGTAGCACTAATTTTGTGGCCCTTGAGGTCCCTGCATATAGTTGTCTGTGTACTTACTCAAGACAGTAAAATAATTATTTAGACTGTCTTCTAGTAGTTAAATTATTTTGTTTATTTCTTTTATGTTGTCTTACATTTTCTGTGGTGCCCACCCCCTTTTTTTTTGTTTGAATGGGCTGCTGTGCCTCCTGAAACACAGGGAAAAGGTCCCTGTGTTGCTCCATTTTTGGAATCGCAGCCTGCACGGACAAGTTTTTCTGTGTGGGTGGTTGCAATTGTGGGAACAAGTGCAGTCCCGCAGCGGCAATCACCTGCACAGATGTGAACCTAGCCTAAGACATCAAATTAAAAAGTCATTTTAGGAGGGCTGTAGAAAGCATTGATTTGTAATTGGGCTGTAATAGCAGTGACCTCTAGCAGTCTCATGTATCGCATCTCTGGTCTAGGATTGTCTCCTGAAGCAAGTCCCCAGTCTCCAACATACCCTATAGCATTTTGAGGTCTCTGACTATCTTTTGCAGCATGTCTATATCTCATGCTGGTAGTCTCTAAATCCCTCCTGTTACAAGTAGTGTTATATTAGATGATGGACAAAAAGGCAACTAGATTAAAGGTACTTTAAATAATGTCTGACACCTTAGGGGAAAAAATGCCATTAAAAAGATTTGTCAAAATGTTTTTGCAACATGCAGTAGGAAGACAACATACTGTAGAAGGAAGAGTTTTAGGAAAGTCTGTAGACCACAAGAGGCTGGTACTGACTGTTTCTGATTTCCAGATAGCATGTGCTGGGTCAGCAAGTGGACTTTCATAGAATGCTCCTGGGGGGATAGAGCAGAGGTTCCCCAGCCAAGCCACAGCTGGGGCTCCACAAAGGTTTTGCAGTCCAATAAGACACTCCCGGGGATGGCACAGCCCTCAGGCTGGGCCTTACTCCCCCAGGAACAAGAGCCCTCTGCTCCAGGCCCAGGTCCATTTATACCCCCCTCGGCCCCCTGCTGGTCACCTCCATATCGACCGGGGATTGGTTGAGAAGATACTAACAGGCAGACTGGGACTTGAACTCTACCACCCTCTATGTCCCAGGATCCCCTGGGATGCAGAGGGATGCAGAGGGAAGCAGTTCAGACTAAGTCAATAGAGCCCAGGGCAGACCTCACTAATCAATAGTGGTCTCCCTGATTACAGGGAAGCGAAAAGCTAAGTTTAACAAATAGTAGCTCTATGGGGCGCTACAATTGGATGACGTAAGTCAGCAGAGCTTCACCTCATTCACTAAGCTCTGTTGAAAGTTTCCTTGCAAAGTGCACATTCCCTTACAAAGAGAACAGTCTATTTGTCTATACTAAATCAACCCCAGTGGCTAAGTGCACATACCAATGCATTAGACTTTATTCATAACAGTCAAGAATCAATATTATCAATGAGCAGCTGAAAACAAAGCAGCAGTGTGATTTAATGTACATTTGTATCTTAGAACTCCTTGCAGAATCAAAATAATTTAATAATGCAACTCTCCTAAAGTTGCTAAGCATGGATTAACACATATGAATGTGAGTTAGGGACCTTAGATTGTAAGCTCCTTGAGGGTAGGGACTGATGTGAATGTACAATGTAAGTAATGTAATATGTAAAGCGCTGCGTAAATTGACAGCGCTATATAAAGTACCTGAAATAAATAAATAAATAAATAAAATTAAAGTATCACTAAATGATATCCTTATTTTCCAAAAAATATTCTATACTTACAGAGATTGTAAAAAAAAAATCCTGTTTCTTTAAAGCATGAATAACAGCACAGTGCTTGTGCTGTGAAATTTGTCCTTTTCTATAATCTAAAATACCTCGTTGATCCTGCCTGGTGCTGCTCTCCGTTCTGTAAACTGACCACTATTATCATGCCTGCTGATCCATGATACCGTGGTCAGTTTATGTGCCTCTGTCAGCTCGCTGTCTCTTCTCTTTCCAACTACCCCCCTCCCTCCCTCCTGTGCCATTCTGCTCCCCGCCCCTCCCCTCCTGCTGCTATAATACTAAATACTGCTAAAATAACTTTGTTTTAGTCCTAGAATCCCCTCTGTTAGATTATTGCTCACGTGACCATTCATCGCTCTCCACCTCTCCTCCCGGCTGACGTCAGTGGGGGATTCCCAGCCTTCGCTGTAGTTCTCAGATCAGGGGAGGAGAGCTGCGGGTGGTCACGTGAGCAATAATCTAACACAGGGGATTCTAGGAATAAAACAAAGTTAAGATATAAAGCTCCAGATTTTTTACCGTATAAATCACATACACTGGGGCACGTAACTTTATCTGACACACCGGATTCTAGGAATAAAACAAAGTGGCTTTACAACCACTTTAATGGTATGTATTCTATTTTTCATTAAATTGTTTCTTACTCTTTTTTTCTGTCTCCTTGTAATGTCCCCAGTGAGCTTGGTAATTGTGGTCATGTGTACTGCTCTATGTACACTACTCATCTCATAGTCCACCAGGGTGTCTACGTTCCTACATTCAGTGTTTCCAAATTATGACATGCTTCAGTGATAAGAATAAGTTCCTCCTGCATTACTTCATGTTTAACTGTCTGTTTAACTTTAATCTGAAGAAGAATGCAGTCTATAATCTTTGAAAAGAAGTTGCATGTGTGTACATCCATTGTGTGGCACATATGACTTGGGTGTGTTATTTTAAGGCACGAGTCGAATTGGAGAGCTCGGAAAGGTGCATACACCTAGTTGTTATCCCACATGCAGGCACGCCTTCTATTGTAGCATTGTGTGACCAGAATAAGGTGGGGGCAATCATACATTATTTTAATTGCTTAGAGTGGAATAGATTGAGATATAAGGCCTGCATAAATAAGGCAGTACGTCACTGATAATTTTAAGATCTTAGTTCAGCAGAGTTTCCTATAGACTTGTAGTGCTTGGCTCACGCTAGTTTGTTTTATGTGTAATGACAGTGTATACAGATGGATAAGAAATTTTACTGCAGAACTGATAACATAATTACTGAACTAATTCTGTAGCTAAATGTGTACTATGAATGCTCATTTTCATTAAAGCCGGCCATAAATGGGTCAAAATTTGTCCGCTTCAGTAGGAACCAGACGAATTTCAAACCATCTATGGGCAGGCTGGTTGTATGGAAGTCGAGCCATTGTTTCAGGTTTTTTGTTGTACAGTTACTGCCGCCAGCTATAGCAATAGCAGCAATAAAAAAAAACTCCCACTGTCAGAATACAATGGTTGAAGGAAAAAAAATTACTGAAAATTGCTGAAAAACTCTAGCAAACGGATGAAGAGGCTGCCAGAGTACAATAGCTGACAGTATGGATTCCTCTATCCATGCTCTTTAGCTGTGGCTAAAAAAGCCTGAATAAGAGAGATCTATGGGGTTGATTTACTAAAGGCACTTTACATATTTATTATACGTTCACATCAGTCTCTGCCCTCAAGGAGCTTACAATCTAAAGTCCCTGACTCACATTCATACATACACATACTAGGGTGAGTTTAGACAGGATCCAATTAACCTACCAGCATGTCTTTGGAGTGTGGGAGGAAACTGGAGTACCCGGAGGAAACCCACACAGGTACAGGGAGAACATGCAAACTCCAGGCAGGTAGTGTCGTGGTTGGGATTTGAACGATAAACTCTAGTGCTTCTAGGTGGAAGTGATAACCACTTAGCCACTGTGCTGCCCAAATAGACAGCAAGTGCAATTGCTTCAGCGCTTAGTAGAAGAGGTGAAGCTTCACTTTGAAAAAAATACCCAATCACATTCAAGGAAAATAAAAAAAATAAATACATTTTGATTGCACGTGATTGGATGATGGAAATCAACAGAGCTTTCCCTAATTTACTAATTTGTGGGGCCACAGCACTTGCAAAGTGTACTGTCTATTTGCTTTTAGTAAATCAATCTCTATTTGTGTATGGCTAGCTTCAGAGGAGGAAGCGTTAAAAGGATCCAGACAGTTCATGTGCTGACAAGAAGCATGCCGGAATAAAAATCAAATATGTGCTCATCTTTGTGCTACTTCACCTTTTACTGCCCAGTCACAGGCTAGAGTGGGTCCAGGATGACCTTGGGTCAGGAGAAGTAGGTTGAATGATGCTGACCTTCAGATTAACTATATACTGTAGCAGCAGAAAAAATACTGCAGAGGAATTTTTAGATTGAAGGTGAATTGCCATAAAAGTTGGATTTATTTTATCTTTTAAGGAGGTAGTAAACTCAGCGTTTTAACTTGTACCTACAGGCAGGCCAATAATAAGGCTTACCTGTAAGTACAGTTAATATCTTCTAAACATGCACCGTTTAGGAGATAGTAACATGTGTAGCAGCTGGCTTGAATGGAGGAGAAGATTTAAATGCCGCACACCGGATGTAGTCAAAAAAACTTCACTTTATTGAAAAAATGGGATCATCAAAATAACAAGACTGTCATGCAGAAAGTACAGGTAAGCTGACGCGTTTCGCACTCAGGACTGAGTGCTTACTCATACTCAAGCTATGAGTAAGCACTCAGTCCTGAGTGCGAAACGCGTCAGCTTACCTGTACTTTCTGCATGACAGTCTTGTTATTTTGATGATCCCATTTTTTCAATAAAGTGAAGTTTTTTTGACTACATCCGGTGTGCGGCATCCAAATCTTCTCCTCCATTCAAGCCTGCTTTGCCTAGCATTCAGCCAGCACCTGGAGCTCTTCTGCTCTGAAACTTCCACTTACACCTGGGTCAGTGTCAGCCTGAGCGGTGGAAACACTTTCTTTGCTTGTCTGCATCTAAGGATACATGTGTAGCAGCTGGTGACATCACAAACACTTGCATACTGAGGCTAGAATGGATAACACACTCGAGTGTGCAATCCATTAATATACCTCCCAACATTTTGAGATGGGGATGAGGGACACCTACTTACAAATGTATGTAAGCATAGGATACGCCCCCTGCCACACCCCCTTAAAGGAGAATTAACCCAAAAAAAAAAAAAGGTTAATTAAATCCACAAGGCCTTTTTTTTACCGGTTCTATTCCTTTATACTGGCTTTTGAAATGTACAAATGCAGCAATTTAGAAATTGGATAAAAGGTTTAGCACTGGGGAACACTTTATGAAAGACAAAAAGTGAATTTTATATACAACTATATAGATCAGACCAAAATGAGGGACAAATGAGGGGGAAAGAGGGACAGAGGGACATTGGTCTAAATCAGGAACAGTGCCTCGAAATCAGGGACAGTTGGGAGCTATGCATTAAGAGTGCTGTGATCGTGACTCTGGCTGGATGCGCAGGAGTGACGTTATTGCGGCTTGGTCATTCAAACAGCTGGAGCCCACGAACCCGGAAGGAAGACTGGGTGAAGATTGAATCGGGGTCAGAGGTTTCAGCGCGCCACTGGAGGGATCTGTTTTATAGGTATGTCTGTCATAATGTACTAGTATGTGGTGCATACCAGCACATTATGACATTAACCTGCAGGGGGAGCAGTTTTTTTCTGTTTCTTTTCCAGTTTATTACCACTTTAATGGTCTCTTCATTTGTATCTTTTTGTTTTTGCCTGGAAATCAGCTTGAAGCTTTCTAACTTTAAATACCCAATCTTATGGAAGAGAAATGAAAAAACACTGACAAACAAAATCTTCAAGGACAGCCCATCTCCCATTCCCATCATACCATAATCCCTCCTATTCCCATCATACCTCAATGTTTGCTAGTGTCCTCCCCTCTGAGAGAAGCATAACCTTATCTTTTTTTCTTCTGGCTCATTAATTGCTTCAGACCATGCGTGGTCTTTTCCATTCAATCTTTTCTGTATGACTACTGTACAAATGAAGCAAAAATGGGACACCATGATAATTAACGAGAAAAATTTGTTTGGAAATTTTCACCTGAACAGTCAGAATCAGCTCTCAAAAGCACTATAATAACAAAACGATAATTGAATGATTGTTCCTTTAACAGAAATTTTGTCTGATTTTCTGATAGTGTGTACTAGACCTTACATTCTTTTTCTTCTCGCAAGTTTCTTCAGTTTCTTAAGGGTCTCATTTTGCAGCTTTCTGTATTAGCTGATTCTCAGCATTGCCACAATAGCTGTACGTGGACCCTGGTCAGGTAAAGAAGAGGGCTCGGCCTCCACTGAAGGCATTCATCTAAGCACCTGTGTGAAACATGTGTCAGCTGCATAGCATTTTATAGGTCCATGGCCATGGTGCAGCTGTCTGGTGGTGACTCACTGGAGAGTGTGTCCACCACCATTAAAAACCACATGTTCTCTAAAGATGGCCTTTCCATCCCTAGAGTCCTTCTTTGGGAACTGTAGGTGTGCTGCCTCCGCAGTATGAGGAAAGTGTTGTGTTCTGGTTAATTGTTTTTGTTATGCTGCCACCTTGTAAACATTTTTGTATTGCATGTTGTTTTCTAAGGTCTAAAGCAAGGGTCTCAAACTGGCGGCCCTCCAGCTGTTGTGAAACTACAAGTCATATGAGGTATTGCAAGGCTGACAGTCCAAGCATGACTCCCACAGGCAGTTTCGCAAACAGCTGGAGGGCTGCCAGTTTGAGACCCCTGTTCTAAAGGAAGGGTTATCTGATGTTTGAAGGGGAGCTAATCAGAGGCCTAAGGAGGTAATATGTGGAAGGGAGAGCCAATCTAAGGTCTGAGGAGGTAGTTTGTGGATGGCAATCTATATAGTAGGTCATATGTTACATAGTTGTGATTGCTGTACTCTGTAAGCCAAGCTGTAAATTGCATACATCTGACAAAAGTAGACTTTCAAATTTTTTAATGACATTCTTCTTTAAGTTAGGCTCTTATAGAAAATGTATATAATGGAATGGTGTTATGCTTTATTTTTGTGGTTATATGGACAGAGACAAAGGTGTGTTGTGAATACTGTGAGTGAACACAGTCTTTGTTTAATTATACCCCATGTGCGTGCTGCATGTTATCCGTATGACAACAAAAGGAGGGAGGAGGAAGCACTGGCCAATGTATACCTATATTTTCCATCATAATGTTGGAGGGTATATAAGTACAGGAGAGTTTAGTTCCACTCTAAATTATATCTCCCTTACCCCACCTTAAATATGGAGCTGACCCCTGCAGTATTTCACGCTGTGCTCAGAACAACATGTCCTCAGTCCCTCGTGTTGAATAATGTTCAGAGTTAAATAACCTGGAAGATCGAGAAAATACTGTTAATGCAGGGCATTGTGGGTCTGCCCCCTGAGGGATTGTCACCACAGCTCTATGCATTAAGAGTATAATGATGCAGAGGGAGGCAATGACATGCATAATTTAGGAAGAAGATCGGAAGAAGAGAACCCGGAGGATCGTGTGAATAGGGGTGGGGGAATTGAGCTGTTTTGAGCTTTAGGTATATGCAGATAGAATTTAGAGAATTTAACCTCCCCCTCCCCCCAGTTAATTTTGATATCAAGCCCTTCTTATCCTGTCCACTGGGTTGAGCTATAATAGTTTACTCACCTACTCATTGAATATAGCTGGGTCCCCCACCACCATCTTGTTTGTGATGTCATCAGGAGGCCAGCTGTCTCCTCTGGATACTAGCATTATTCTACATAGCCCTAACGCCTCCTGGGATGCATAACATGCATCTAATGCCTGGTACACACTATGAGTTTTTTTTTTTTTTCGGTCAGCCATTGGCTGCGAGTGCTGATTGGATGCTGATCAGCAGATGTTTTTACTGGCATGCCTATTTTACAGAACCCGGACATTTGGCTGGCTTCTGTTGGACAGGCTGCTGCACCCACGGGGCGAATGTTGGATGGTTTCTGTTGAACCGGCCAATACCGCCCGATATGCAGCGCATGTGTACCAGGCATATGACTCTGACAGCTGAGAAAAACACTCTCCTGATGTGTGCTATTTCTACTCCTGATATGCCCATGGTTTTCTGTTTGGTATAGACTGAGAATCAGCATAATAGAGCAACCATGCATGGTACATCAGATCAGATGTAAGCAGCACTTGAAATCATCACCATGAAGACCTAACGTTATTGTTTTTGCATAAGTATCCTATGTACTCTATCCCTTTCAGAGCTCTCTAACTTATTATGTTAAGGGGCAGTAATAAATAATTTCTTAGCCTCTCTAAATAAAGCATTGATCACTGAGCCTAATAATTAAAGGCTTTATACCTTAAAGAGTGTTTTTTTTTTCCCTCATACTTCACCTCATTCCCATATTAAAGTTGCTGTACAGGCTAGACATTTTTTACCTTAAAGCGGGATTCCGGCCAGCGAAAATTTTTTTTTTTAAGTCAGCAGCTGCAAACACTGTAGCTGCTGACTTTAAATAAGTAGACTTACCTGTCCTGGGTGCCCGCGATGTCGGTCCCCCGAGGCCGACCCGTCCCTCGACTCTCGGGTCCCAGCACCGCCATCCTAACTAAGGGAAACAGACAGTGGAGCCTTGCGGCTTCACTGCCAGTTTCCTACTGTGCATGTGCGAGCGGCGCGACGCTCTGTGAATGGCCCCTTGGTTTTCTGGGAACACACACAGTTCCCAGAAGGCAGCGGGGCTGCTCACCGAGGAGCAGGACATGCCGCGGAATAGGAAGAGGCAGATTAGGAAGACTGCCTAGCAACAAGGGTTCAGGTAAGTTTAAATTTTTTTTTTTTCAAATTTTTTTTTTAAATCTTTTAAAGATTTTTCATGCAATTTCTTATTTTAGGGTGGCCCTCCACTTTAAAGGGTTACTAAAATCACAACAGCAAAATCTAGGGATACACCGATATATCATCTGATTTATTGTCCGATTAAAAAAAAGGTGCCGATAATGGCATGCTGCGTCCCATTGACTGGAATGCAAAATCGCATCCCTTTGACTTCAATGCAAAATCGTGTCCCATTGACTTCAATGCAAAAACCCCAGCCACATTAACCACTTGCCTACAGGGCACTTTCACCCCCTTCCTTTCCAGCTTTCAGCGCTGTCACACTTTGAATGACAATTGCGCGGTCATGCTACACTGTAACCATGTGAAATTTTTATCATTTTCTTCACACAAATAGAGCTTTCTTTTGGTGGTATTTAGTCACTGCTGGGTTGTTTATTTTTTACAAAAAAAAGACTGAAAATTAAAAAAAATACATGTTTTTCTTAGTTTCTGTCAGTAAATTTTGTAAAGTAATTTTTCTCCTTCACTGATGTGCGCTGATGAAGCGGAACTGATGGGCATTTTGATAGGCTGCACTGATGGGCACTGATTAGGTGGCACTGATGAGGAGGCGCTAATATGCCGCACTTATGAGCACTGATAGGTGGCACTGATGGGTGACACTGATGGGCACTTATAGGTGGCACTGGCGGGCACTGATAGGCGGCACTGGTGGGCACTGATAGGCAACACGGATTGGCAGCACTGATGGGTACTGATAGACGACACTGAAGGGCACTGATGGGCATTAATGGTTGGCACTGATGGGCATTGATGGGTACCAATGATGGGCATTGATGGGCCGCACTGATAGGTGGCACTGATAGCCAGCACTGACTGGCATCACTAATGGGCACTGATTGTTGGCACTGGTGGGCACTGATTGCTGGCACTGGTGGCGCTTTATTGTAATCAGGGCACTTATGATCAGTACCCTGATTACATGTCTCGATGTCCCCTGCGAGGAGATGCCGCTGATCGACTCTCCTCGCCGCACACTCTGTCAGTGTAAGGCGATGAGAGCCGATTATCGGCATTTCCGTGTTTACATGTGACCGGCTGTGTCCAATCATGCTGCGGCTCTTTACAGAGATCGGGGTCACGCCGTGTCCTAGCAATGCTCAAGAGCGGCCGTTCTGGGACGACTTCATATGACGTTGACCCAGAACGAGAGCCGCACCGCCCCTTTGTCATTTGACGGTGAGCGGGCGGCAAGCGGTTAATTAAATTCCTAAAGAAATTTTTTTTTTTAAACTGTTCATTTCGGTTTTTGGCTAAGTGCATCCTGAATTTTCGGGTTCGGTCCAGAACTTTAATTTCAGTGCACCTCTAGTAAACCTCATTATGGAACCTAGGGGGTTAATCGTCCGCATTGTGTAAAAAAGCTGTTTGATCCAGTTTTCCCTGATCCTCCCCTTTTTTCACAGTCCATAATCCATCTGCTGATAGTACAGAGTCTTGGGGGTACTCTGTACATGCCCAGTTTGGTGTGTATTGCTAGTTTTTTTTTCTTTTTTTTTGCTTTGAGAGGGTGCATGTGATCGGCACAGGGTCAATCGACACTCTCCAGACAGAGGGTCAGGGGTCATGCAGTCTCATTGGACAGTCAGAGGAGAATGAAAACTCCTCCTACAAGCTTTAACAACAGCTCAGCCAGACACTAAAAGAAGTCACAAGACTGCTATATACTGCTGATGAGAAAAGGTATTTACCAGTTTATATGTATTAAATAATTGCATTTCTATGTTCTGTGTACTGTGGGAGGCCAGATAGAGTAGGGAATGCAGGGTCCTGGGTTTAGTAACATTTTAATACATTCTCTGCATTATGGTAAAAAAAAAAATGCCCCAGTATTTGTAGTATGCCATGCTATTTATTTTTAAAACAATTTGACTTTACAACCGCTTTAAATACTACCCAAATAAACATCCATAACATAGTACTGGAATAATTAAAATTGTGCAGCATTTCGTCACCAAGCATCTGACATCCTTAAAGAGTTGAACATCTTCAGTCAGAGTGGCCGTTGCTGGACAGATGACTTACTTAGAATGATGAGCAGTGAGAGATGTACCCTTCCTTGCCTAAATCGCATACCATAGCGGCTCTGTGATTTTTCCACCCTGACACGGCCAATGAATGGCTGTGCTGCACATACCACAATATGTTTGTTCACTTTGAATGGATACAGCAAATATATGTTGAAAAGTTGGTTTCCTTTTTTCCAAAGAAATCCCCTTTGTCTTGGGGATAAGCCACTGTATAAACTATTGAAACTCGTTTTACAAGTTTTTGTCCACCAGGATTGGAAGGTCTAAGACTAAAAGAATTTAGAAAAAATCACGAATCTTCCAACCCAATCTGCAGGCACACTGCAGACTAATTACAGCTAATTGCACATTTCACTATGGTATGCATTATTAAATGTAATTCTTCAAGTCAAAAGAAAACAGGTTCCAGAAGTTTTGGATACAAAGTATTCTTGTCTACAAAGCTTTCAGTTTAGAACCTATCCTATTATTTAAGATATGTAAGTACTGAAGAGTAGCTGTTTGCTAGTATTAATTATATGTCCTGCCAAAACTTTTTTTTAGCCTAGATAGAGTGGGAAAGACTAAGAAATCCCATCTGTTTTTTCTGCTCTCCAGGGCCCTGTTGACACCTAAGTAATGACTTAAATTTATCTCAACCTAGGAAGAAAAATATAATGTGTTACAACTTCAGTCCAGTCCTTAAAGTGGTAGTAAACTGCTGGGTGTTTTCTTTTTTTTTCTACCATGAAAGGTAATGTCATAATGTGCTAGTATGCATCGTATGCTAGCACATTATGCTAAACGTACCTGAAAAGGAAGCCTTCCAGCGTCACGCTGTCACCACTGCAGGCGCTTCCATCTTCCTGGTCTTCCTTTCGAGTTCACGAACTCTGGCTGTGTAACTGGGCAGAGCCGCAATGTCATTCCCTCGTATGTGCACGGAAGCCACCATTTGCAGCACAGGACTCTAAAGGAATGGCCCGGGTGGCCATATCTTCAGAGGGCATGCATCTGTGATGTCACCAGCTGCATGTACAGCAAAAATCTCCTAAACGGCTTATCTATAGGTAAAAGTCAGAGATGGGAGTTTACTCCAACTTTAAAAGTAGTGGCTGTATTAGTTTTCGTTTTTTCAGGCTTTTTACTCTTTGCGTTCCTACAGGTAACACGCTTCCTGTCCTAGGGTGACAAGTTTTTTAGGCTTTTTTTTTCTCCTTGTGATAACTACCAGTGACACAATTTTTGCTAAATGGTGACATATTGTATCTATGGAGAAGCAGCATTGTCATCCTAGTACTTCTCCATATCATGGGGGGTTTATATAAACAATACTGTATATCTGATAAAAGTGAACTACAGTTAGGAACTAAAAAGTTATCAGCTGATGTGAGTTTAATGCATTTAACAGATCAGCAGGAATCAAATAGGAAAAGTTTATTAAGCCGGGTACACACTACAGTATTTTTTCATGCAACCCAGCAGGTTGTATGAAAAAAACTGTCAGCTCCAGACGGAGCCGTTGTACTAACAATGCGAGGTTAGTCTAGTGATCTCCCCCTCTGAGCTATTGTGTTCTGACAAGGGGGTGGCCCACCCGCCAGAACACTCCGATCAGTGCTCTCTGCCATTGGCTGAGAGCGCTCATCGGGAGTCGGTCGGATGCTGGTTTTCCCACATACACAAGGGCAGAATGTCAGCTGGTATTTTCTGTACCAGCAAATGTCTCTCAACATTCTGCCTGTGTGTATGGGGCTTTAGGCTTTATGTATTCTTTAAGGATCATGGTGGGGAGATATAAGAAGTTCTGCCTAAAAATTTGATATTGAGTTTATTAACCCCTTTAGATAAGACAAGGTCAAATTTTCTCCAAAAGACATCCAGAATAGTAAACCAAAATCAAAATCATTTTATGTTATAAATTTACAAAACATAAAGTTTCCTTAACGCAAACCAGTTAATTCGCTGATTTTCAAAATGACTAAACTTTATAAAAGACTGAAAAGAGCAAAGATATTCTCTGGTTAAAGTAGAGTAAATATTTGGCAATCTGTTCAATTTTTACAGTAAGTGAGGTGTGTCAGCTTCTTCCTGTTCAAGTGAAATACAAAGGGCGTATCATTTTTACATATAATATGAGGTTTTAGATTACATAAACATGGAATAGTTCTGTGCGTGATGTTTGCTTGTCGAAACTCTCTGAACTGCCTGGGGTAGAATTACTGAGTCTCTGGAAAAGATTTTGCATTATCTCTAGGAAAATGACTTTATCTCTGTCTACTGTAGTTTCTATCAAAGCTTTGAGTGATATAAAGCTATGGTTATCATACCTTGACATACAGTGGGGACGGAAATGCCCTGTACACACGGTCGGACATTGATCGGACATTCTGGCAACAAAATCCATGGATTTTTTCCGACGGATGTTGGCTCGAACTTGTCTTGCATACACACGGTCACACAAAGTTGTCGGAAAATCCGATCGTTCTGAACGTGGTGTCGTAAAACACGTACATCGGGACTATAAATGGGGCAGTAGCTTTCGTTTCTTAATTTATTCTGAGCATGCGTGGCACTTTCTGTGTCGGATTTGTGTACACACGATCGGAATTTCCGACAACGGATTTTGTTGTCGTAAAATTTTATAGCCTGCTCTCAAACTTTGTGTGTCGGAAATTCCTATGGAAAATGTGTGATGGAGCCTACACACTGTCGGAATTTCCGACAACAAGGTCCTATCACACATTTTCCATTGGAAAATCCTATCGTGTGTACAGGGCATGAGTATTCAGACCCCCTTAAATTTTTCACTCTTTGCTATATTGCAGCCATTTTCTAAAATCATTTAAGTTCATTTTTTTTCCTCGTTAATGTATACACAGCACCCCATATTGACAGAAAAACACAGAATTGTTGACATTTTTGCAGATTTATTAAAAAAGAAAAACTGAAATATCACATGGTCCTAAGTATTCAGACCCTTTGCTCAGTATTTAGTAGAAGCACCCTTTTGATCTAATATAGCCATGAGTCTTTTTGGGAATGATGAAACAAGTTTTTCACACCTGGATTTGGGGATCCTCTGCCATTCCTGCTTGCAGATCCTCTCCAGTTCTGTCAGGTTGGATGGTAAACGTTGGTGGACAGCCATTTTTAGGTCTCTCCAGAGATGCTCAATTGGGTTTAAGTCAGGTCTCTGGCTGGGCCATTCAATAACAGTCACGGAGTTGTTGTGAAGCCACTCCTTCGTTATTTTAGCTGTGTGCTTAGGGTCATTGTCTTGTTGGAAGGTAAACCTTCGGCCCGGTCTGAGGTCCTGAGCACTCTGGAGAAGGTTTTCGTCCAGGATATCCCTGTACTTGGCCGCATTCATCTTTCCCTCAATTGCAACCACTTGTCCTGTCCCTGCAGCTGAAAAACACCCCCACAGCATGATGCTGCCACCACCATGCTTAACTGTTGGGACTGTATTGGACAGGTGATGAGCAGTGCCTGGTTTTCTCCACACATACCGCTTAGAATTAAGGCCAAAAAGTTCTATCTTGGTCTCATCAGACCAGAGAATCTTATTTCTCACCATCTTGGAGTCCTTCAGGTGTTTTTTTAGCAAACTCCATGCGGGCTTTCATGTGTCTTGCACTGAGGAGAGGCTTCCGTCGGGCCACTCTGCCATAAAGCCCCGACTGGTGGAGGGCTGCAGTGATGGTTGACTTTCTACAGCTTTCTCCCATCTCCCGACTGCATCTCTGGAGCTCAGCCACAGTGATCTTTGGGTTCTTCTTTACCTCTCTCACCAAGGCTCTTCTCCCCCGATAGCTCAGTTTGGCTGGACGGCCAGCTCTAGGAAGTGTTCTGGTCGTCCCAAACATCTTCCATTTAAGGATTATGGAGGCCACTGTGCTCTTAGGAACCTTAAGTGCAGCAGAATTTTTTTTGTAACCTTGGCCAGATCTGTGCCTTGCCACAATTCTGTCTCTGAGCTCTTCAGGCAGTTCCTTTGACCTCATGATTCTCATTTGCTCTGACAAGCACTGTGAGCTATAAGATCTTATATAGACAGGTGTGTGGCTTTCCTAATCAAGTCCAATCAGTATAATCAAACACAGCTGGACTCAAATGAAGGTGAAGAACCATCTCAAGGACGATCAGAAGAAATGGACAGCACCTGAGTTAAATATATGATTGTCACAGCAAAGGGTCTGAATACTTAGGACCATGTGATATTTCAGTTTTTCTTTTTTAATAAATCTGCATAAATGTCAACAATTCTGTGTTTTTCTGTCAATATGGGGTGCTGTGTGTACATTAATGAGGAAAAAATGAACTTAAATGATTTTAGCAAATGGCTGCAATATAACAAAGAGTGAAAAATTTAAGGGGGTCTGAATACTTTCCGTCCCACTGTAGATGACTGGTAAATATATATTACCCATTTAGATCTAGTGGTTGAACACCCCTAGTTGATTTTTTATTTTTGACATTCTTTTATGAATAAAATGCCTCCGTAGATACAACCTGCACATTTTATTTAAATTTTCTTGGACCAAAGTGTGGTAAAGTTATTAATGTATTTAAAAAAATTACAGTATTTTCTGGTGCTGGCACTGTAATTGGTGCAGTAGTCATGGTCTAAAAATTTGAGACATTATCCTATGGATCATATTTCCTTTGGTTCAGCATTAATATGAGGCTTGTAAAAAAATTAAAGCTTTTTTAAAAAATAGTGTTGCTGGACAATAGTGCAGACTGTACCTACCAATTGATCCTTCATGCAACAACTTAATCAGGTGCTTTTGAGGTTGAAGATAGCTTAAAGTGGAAGTAAACCCTTGTTTTGAATTTGTACCTACAGGTAAGCCTATATGAAGCTGCACGGTTTGGGAGATATTCACACTGCATGCAACCGGTGACATCATCAGATCATGCGCTCTGAAGGGACAGCATACCCATGCCATCCCTTCAGAGCTCTGTGCTGCGGTTTGTGACTCCCGTGCACATGCGCTGGAGTGATGTCATTGTGGGGCGGCCAATCAGACGGCCGGAGGACGCAAACCCGGAAGACAGGGTGAAGATGGAAGTGCCTTCAGCGGTGACAGAGCGCCGCTGGGGGGCTGTGTTCAAAGGTATGTATTTCATAATGTGCTAGTATCTGATGCATACTAGCACATTATGCCATTGTCTTACAGGGTTAAAAAAAAAATTACAGACTCAAAAGGCCCATATTTTGGATGTTAGTATCTATACCGAAGGATTTACTCATATAAAAACATGTAATCATATTGTATAAAATTATTAACCCTACTAATAATAATACTTACTTTTAGAGCTCAATGATTGATCTCATAAATTTGAAAGGTAACTCTATTCAGATGTAAAAAACAGAAATAATGCAGCTCTCTAATCATTAACCGCTTGCCGACCAGCTGCCATCATTATACTGCGGTAGGTTGGCACAGCTGCACAAACTGCAGAGGTGATCAAATACCACCAAAAGAAAGCTCTATTTGTGGGAAAAAAAAGGACACGACTGCGCATTTGTCAGTTAAAGCGATGCAGTGCCATATCGCAAAAAATGGCCTGTTCAGAAAGTGGGTAAATCTTTCCAGGGCTGAAGTTTACATTCATGTCTGGTACCTACTATAGAGTTCTTATTACAAATGGATTCTTCCTGTTAGTAGGTTGTTTTCTACTCCTGCTTAAGTGTCAGGAAGCCCCTCAGTGCCGGTTCACACTGATGCGAGTTCATAACGAATGTGATGCGTCAAAAACATTCTAAATTCGCATGTCATCCATAAAGTCATTGTTTTCAATGACCGTCGTTCACATACATGCGTTGCGATTCCCCTACGAATGCGATGCAATAAAAAAAAGGTTCTTGTGCGAGTTTACAGCCTTACCCTTGTAACCTGGATCTAGAAGGGTTGCCAGCCAGTAATGATCCCTCTCCTTGATACCACGAATCCGAGGATGCTTTCGCAGGCTTTGCAGGATCAGGGAGGCCATGCAGCGAAGGTTTGCTGAGGCATTCGATCCGGAGTTCTCTGGGTCACTAAGGATGACATGATCCACAGCCACCTCCTCCCAGCCACATGCAAGTCCATGGGTTTCTGGGGACTGAGAACGATCCCTTGAAGACTGCTGCTGATGCTGAGTGCTAGGCTCCACCTCCATGCTGACACAATCCTCATCCTCCTCCTCTTCCTGTGTGATCCGCTGACCCGCAGGAATACTGTCTGGATAAAGGGGGCCTTGAGAGGTAAGGAAGTCCTCCTCTTCCTCCCTCTGTTCTGCCTCAAGTGCCCTGTCCATTATTCCATGAAGCATGTGCTCCAGCAGAAAGACAAGAGGAACAGTATCACTGATGCATGCACTGTCACTGCTCACCATCCTCGTGGCCTCCTTAAATGGTGACAGGACAGTGCATGCATCCTTGATCAGTAGTCACTGGCATGGCGAAAAAAAGCCAAGCTCCCCTGACCCTGTCCTGGTGCCATACTCAGACAGGTACTCATTGATGGCCCTCTGCTGCATGTGCAGCTGCTGCAGCATTGCCAACGTTGAGTTCCACCTGGTGGGCATGTCATAAATGAGGCGGGTCTTGGGCAGGTTGCATTCCTTTTGAAGGTCAGCCAGCCGAGCACTGGTATTATATGACCGGCGGAAATGCCCACAGACTTTCCTGGCCTGCCTCAGGAGATCCTGTAAGCCCAGGTACCTGCACAAGAACCGCTGCACCACCAAATTAAGGACGTGAGCCAAACAGGGAACATGGGTCAAGTGTCCCTGTCGGAGGACGGAGAGGAGGTTGGTGCCATTGTCGCAAACCATCATTCCTGGCTGAAGCTTGCGTGGCATCAACCACCTCTGAGTCTGCCCCTGCAGAGCTGACAGCATCTCTGCCCAAGTGTGGCTCCTGTCCCCTAAGCAGACCAACTCAAGCACCGCATGGCATCTTTTTGCCTGAGTGCTTGCATAGCCCCTTGAACGCCTACAGAGCACTGCTGGTTCCGAGGAGAAATCTACAGAGGAAGAGGCCATAGAGGAAGAAGAAGAGGAGGGGGTGGAGGAGCGCGGTGTGGCAGAATCACCACTACTAGCATTTTGGAGGCTTGGTGGTGGAACAAGCTCCAACAATACTGCACCCTGTCCTGCATCCTTCCCAGCTGCCAGCAGAGTTACCCAGTGCGCCGTGAAAGAAAGATAACGTCCCTGTCCATGCCTGCTAGACCATGAGTCAGCAGTAATATGCATTTTACCGCTGACTGCCCTGTCCAACAAGGCCAAGACATTGCCTTCCACATGCCGGTAGAGAGCCAGAATGGCCTTCCGTGAAAAGAAATGGCGTTTGTGAACCTGCCACTGAGGTACCACACATTCCACAAATTCACGAAAGGGGGCAATCTACCAGCTGAAAAGGCAGCAATTGGAGTGCTAGCAATTTAGCCAAGCTAGCATTCAGCTGTTGAGCATGTGGATGACTGGGAACAAATTTCTTTCTATGGTTTAGCAACTGGGGTAGGGAAATTTGCCTGCTACAATTGGATGCTGGTGTAGCGATAGCAGATTGCCCGCAAGTACTTGGCACACCTAATTCTACACCTTCACTCCTCTCAGTGCAGGTTTCTGAGAGGACTGAAGGTATAGTGGGGTTGGAGTACTTGAATTTAAATTAAATAGAGTATGGCGCTTCCTGTGGGATTATATGGGATGGTGCAGTGGGGAGGGGTTTTTTTTGTAAATATAGTCCCTAGCTTTCCTATTGTAGGCTATACCAAGGGCACTTAGTGCTAGACTAAAGGTAATATTCCCAAAGTGGTTTATCCCCCCAATCGTACCCCTATTTGTGGTGCCTGTTGCCAACAAAAATTAATAAAGTACAAGAAATTAATATAAAAAAGAGAGAAAACGGTCTACAGTGATAAAGTTGTGCAAAATCAAAAACCTTATATGTGAACACACTATATAGAGCGGTGTATGCTGAACACCTACATCTGTGATAGGTCTACACCCAGAAGCCACCACAGATGATAGTGACTTCAATCACAACCATAAACATAAACATACAAGTGTACCTCTACCTGAATGGTGCAAAATATATACAAATTAATTGATATTAATATAAATGGTGATCAAAGTCCAATGAACATTAAAAGTGCACCTCAACCTAATTGGTGCAGGTACAAATCAATTAATAATTAGTGATCATAGTCCACAGATGGGCCTCTTCAAAACCAGTGTTCAGACATTTGTTCTTTGCAAGAAAAACCGTGACTGTAGTGCTCTCAAGTGGTTTTGTGACTTTTGTGCTCCCCCTTAAGGGTCCCCACTCACCAAATCCAACAGCCCCAGAAGGGGCAAACAGCATAAAATATCTCGACCACGATCTCCTCTCCACCCCGATCATATAAGGCATCCAGGGTGACCTCCGTATTAATGGTTAAATGGTAATCACAATGGTTCCCAGAAAGCCTGCGACCCCCCTAGCTCAGGGAGGTCATACAGTGCTTGACTGGATCTCTGATCCACTATTAATTGATTTGTACCTGCACCAATTAGGTTGAGGTGCACTTTTATTGTTTATTGGACTTTGATAACCATTTATATTAATATCAATTAATTTGTATATATTTTGCACCATTCAGGTAGAGGTACACTTGTATGTTTATGTTTATGGTTGTGATTGAAGTCACTATCATCTGTGGTGGCTTCTGGGTGTAGAACTATCACAGATGTAGGTGTTTAGCATACACCGCTCTATATAGTGTGTTCACATATAAGGTTTTTGATTTTGCACAACTTTATCACTGTAGACCGTTTTCTCTCTTTTTTATATTAATTTCTTGTACTTTATTAATTTTTGTTGGTAACAGGCACCACAAATAGGGGTACGATTGGGGGGATAAACCACTTTGGGAATATTACCTTTAGTCTAGCACTAAGTGCCCTTGGTATAGCCTACAATAGGAAAGCTAGGGATTATATTTACAAAAAAAAACCCCTCCCCCACTGCACCATCCCATATAATCCCACAGGAAGCGCCATACTCTATTTAATTTAAATTCAAGTACTCTGTGGAGAATCCTTAGGGAAGCTCCTTTAGGGGGGCTGCATACCTAAACTTTTGTCCTAAGCGCAGCTTTCACACTTATCCATTCATAGTGGGGTTGGAGATCCCAGCTGATGAGGAGCAAGGAGAGGTCCGCCCTGTTCTTTGGTGTGGGTCTTTTAAGTACTGTTGCCAACGGACTGCATGGAAGGTCAACATATGTCTGGTCAAGCATGTGGTGCCCAAGTAGCTGCTGTTTTGGTCACGCTTGATACACTTTAGACATATGTTGCAAACAGTAACGGTGCGATCTGCTGCACATGTATCAAAAAAGGCCCACACCAAAGAACTTTTCAAAATACGCGGGGAGTCAGCAGCGCCTTGCACATGCAGAGCTCTGCAGTGTGATGCAGTCGGTAGCTGCCCTTAAGTTGGCCCCTGGAGGGCATCCTGCCTCATTGGAGATGTGCCTCCTCCTTCTCCTCCTCCCTTCTTCTACCAGACACCCACGTAGAGTCGGTGAACTCATCATCCCCTCCCTCCTCATCACTGGAGCAACCCTGACAGTAGCTGGGGGAACATGACTGCCAGTTTCTTGTCCTTCTTGGGCACCCCCTCTCTCTGGGCTCACGTTACTGCCTTCCTCAACCTGGGTACCATCATCGGAGCCTTCAAAACACTGTGCATCCTCCTGCAGCATGTACCCGACACTGTGGTTGAACAGTTTGGGGGACTCCTCCGTGCATGATGGTGGGGCTAGGGAAGGAGTGACTGATAACATTGAGCCAATGGAATAGGCCACTTTGGCAGCTGCATTGGCAGGCAAAGTACTCTGAGCCTGGGTGACAGAGGATGAAGAGGATGAGAACGTCTTAGTTATCCACTCTACGAACTCTTCTGCATGTTGTGGATCAACACAGCCAGCTGCCGAAAAAAAGGACAATCGTGCCCCAAGGCCACATGCTGAGGATGCACCGTGTGCATGACCAGCACTGTTGGCTGTAGACACAGAGCATGCTTGCCCTCTTTTAGTGGCCTGTGAGTGTCTGCTTCTCCTTGGTGGCCTTCCAGACATGCTGTAAAATTTTATTAGCAAAGCACCGCCTAAAGTTTACTAGAAAAAGTACATCAGGAATGGCTTGCAGTCAGATATAGGCTTGGCTAGACTAGAATGCAGTGGATATATATATGTAGGAGACTGTATATATATTTTAGGCACTGCAGATCACTGAATCACCTGCCTGCCTGAAAGCGTAATTGAAAACGTACACCAGCAATTGCCTGCAGTCAGATATAGGCTTGGCTAGACTAGAATGCAGTGGATATTTACGTAGGAGACTGTATATATATTTAATGCACTGCAGATCACTGAATCACCTGCCTGCCTGCCTGCCTGAAAGTGTATTTGAAAACGAACACCGGTAATGGCCTGCAGTCAGATATAGGCTTGGCTAGACTAGAATGCAGTGGATATATGTATGTAGGCGACTGTATATAAATTTAATACACTGCAGATCACTGAATCACCTGCCTGCCTGCCTGCCTGAAAGTATATTTGAAAATGTACACCAGCAATGGCCTGCAGTCAGATATAGGCTTGGCTAGACTAGAATGCAGTGGATATATATGTAGGAGACTATATATATATTTAATGCACTGCAGATCACTGAATCACCTGCCTGCCTGAAAGTGTATTTGAAAACGTACACCAGCAATGGCCTGCAGTCAGATATAGGCTTGGCTAGACTAGAATGCAGTGGATATATATGTAGGAGACTATATATATATTTAATGCACTGCAGATCACTGAATCACCTGCCTGCCTGAAAGTGTATTTGAAAACGTACACCAGGAATGGCCTGCAGTCAGATATAGGCTTGGCTAGACTAGAATGCAGTGGATATATATGTAGGAGACTGTATATATATATGTTATGCACTGCAGCTCACTGAATCACCTGCCTGCCTGAAAGTATATTAATAACGGTACGCCAGGAACGGACTGCAGTCAGATCTAGCTAAACTGGATGATACAGTGGATATATATATATATATATATATATATATATATATATATACACACGAGACTGACTGTATATGTATATATTAAATATACTGCAGCTAACTAAATCACCTGCCTGCCTGAAGTATATTAGAAAGAGAACACCAGGAACAGACTGCAGTGAGATATAGCTAAACTGGATACAGTGGATATACAGTCAGGTCCATAAATATTGGGACATCGACACAATTCTAATCTTTTGCTCTATACACCACCACAACGGATTTGAAATGAAACGAACAAGATGTGCTTTAACTGCAAACTTTCAGCTTTAATTTGAGGGTATTTACATGCAAATCAGGTGAACGGTGTAGGAATTACAACAGTTTGTATATGTGCCTCCCACTTTTTAAGGAACCAAAAGTAATGGGACAGATTAACAATCATCCATCAAACTTTCACTTTTTAATACTTGGTTGCAAATCCTTTGCAGTCAATTACAGCCTGAAGTCTGGAACACATAGACATCACCAGATGCTGGGTTTCATCCCTGGTGATACTCTGCAAAGCCTCTACTGCAACTGTCTTCAGTTCCTGCTTGTTCTTGGGGCATTTTCCCTTCAGTTTTGTCTTCAGCAAGTGAAATGCATGCTCAATCAGATTCAGGTCAGGTGATTGACTTGGCCATTGCATAACATTCCAGGTTACTCCCCAACAAGTTTAGAGAAAAAGGCTATCCTGACTAACTCCTTCAGGATCTCTTCGAATCTTGTCTCACCAAGTATTCAGCTGATAGAGCCATCACAGCCCGCTCCAACTCTGGTGCTAGATTTATCACTGGCTTCAATGGTAATTCCATGGCCATTACTAATATAATCCAAAAGCATTGGCCCATTCTTTGTTCAGATCCTAAGTTAGGCCCCCACTTACCACCTGCCCCCAGGTCGTCTTTAGAAGGACCTGTACTCTTAGAAATTGTATTGCCCCAAGTAAACCTAAAAAAAACTATTTGGTTAGAACCATGGACATTAGGGGTTATTTTGACAACAGGGTTGGTATTTTCCAGTGTAAGAAATGAGGTTGTCTTACTTGCCAGTTCATAACCCATGGCCTGTCCTTTTCCCATGATAGCTCTGTTAACACATATTCCATCAGACAATTCATTACATATTCCACTCAATTTGTTGTATACTGTATGTCCTGCATAGGGATGGTCCCGATGTTCGAGTCTAACGTTCACTGCAACATTTTATGCGATTTATCACACCTTTGGGGTTCCTTCCCTTATGCTTGAAACATCTTCCTTCAACATCTGATAGAGTTAATTTCTCAAGGACCGTTCCTGTTGCGGTGGAATCCATTGAGGGTATTCCCGCAAGACTGCTTGTTTGACCCACGTGATATATGGTACATGTGTCCACCGAATCTAGTAACCGTGCCAACCTTATCATTTTGATTGCACCTTAAAGGCCAAGTGGAACAGCACAAGAAAGACTTTCACTTATCTGCTAATGTTTTATTTAATACAGACTTTCTTAGGATGTTTTTTCATTCACTTTGAAACCATTATGGATAGTTTTCTTGTTATATATATATTTTTTTCACATAATAATATTTTTCACATTTTTCAATTATCCACATTTGCCAATTGCAAATGGGTTGTTTTCGCACTTTATAGTTTTGGATCAATACATGTTTTTCATTTGTTCATTATTTAGCGACACACTGTTGTTTTGTTATCCTTAGAAACAGTATCAGAGATAAGATGGGCTTCTACCCGCTCACCAATCCAGCCAAAACACGGGCTCTGTAAAGCTAGAAGTCCCTGCACAAACTGTCCACAGCAAGTTGTGAGGCATTGGACTGGCCACCTGTGGACTCAGGAACTCAGCAATGACCATGTAGGTGTGCAGGCAATGTGGGCCCGACCAGCGTGGATGCAGTGGATGCGGTGACAGCGACAGCCACCCTGCACCCAGCAACACGGCTCCTAGGGCAAGAGGTCCCAACTCTCCCTAGGCCACGGTTCCCGCCAATAACACCCAGAATGACAGCCATGTTGCAGCTCTGAAGCCCATGCCCCAATTTATCTGCCTTCCCAGAATTCCTTTAGTCTTTCAGCACTCTGGAAATTGTAGTATCAAATAGCCAAATATAAAGTCTATGGTAACTCCAGATGACCAGACTACATGCCCCACAATCCTCTGCTGTCGGTGAATTGCTTTTCCGGAAGTGATGTGATTATCTCTTCATTGAGCACTAGAGGGAAAGTGCACTATGCATAGCACCAGAAGGAGTGTCTCTGAGTGAAGATAATGACAAAGCCAGCCCCTGGCTACACAAGCATTGTAAGAACCTAAATTCGACCTGGTATTAGCTTCTTGCAGTCCTTGTGCAGTGGAGCTGGAATAGAAGAGGAATCAGCAACACAAGGAGCCAACAATTCATGTGCTGACAAGAAGCAAAGCAGAGGTGAGCTCATAACTGTACTGCTTCTCCTTTCACTGTCCAGTCATAGGCTGGGGCAGTTCCAGAACAACCTGGGACCATAGAAAATTAGTTAAATGATGCTGGCCATTGGACTGAAGATATTTAGTGGCTGAAAAAAGTACTGCAGGGAAATCTCTGTATTGAAGGTGAATATTGCAGCAAAGGTTGGTTTTAACATTTTATTTTGTGTGTTATTTATTTGTATCTTGTTATTTTTATCAGTAGTTCCTTAAGTTGATTGTAGTGCCAGAACCATATTTTCTGCAGACATAATTCAGAATGATAATCCTTATTCAACTTGTCTTTTGAAACTTTCCTCTATTCACGAGTTTTTGTTATAGGACAGTCATATTTATCCTTACATTTTGAATTCTCTCTTATATACAGTATTTTAGAACATCTGCAAGTTCACATGGAAAATTCTACCTGAGAGAATTATGTCTACACCCAACTATTATAGATGGGAACAAATTGCCCAATCATTTCACTATTGTGACAGTTTCTCCAGTTGTCTCAAAAGAGTCATTCGGAAGCACAAAGACTGGTGATGTACCTCTTAATGATGTACCTAAAATATTTTCTACTACTGTATAGTGCTTTCGGTTATTTATGTGGACTACTGTTTACAACTACTACTGCTACTTACATACTCTTCTGGACGCTTAACTGAAAATCCATCAGAGAAAATTCCATATGAGTTATGGAATGAAAAGAAGCCAGACCGGAAACACATCAAAATCTTCAGAAGCAAAGCATACAGTGGGGCAAAAAAGTATTTAGTCAGCCACCAATTGTGCAAGTTCTCCCACTTAAAAAGATGAGAGAGGCCTGTAATTATCATCATGGGTATACCTCAATTATGAGAGACAAAATACGAAAACAAATCCAGACAATCACATTGTCTGATTTTTAAAAGAATTTAGTTGCAAATTATGGTGGAAAATAAGTATTTGATCACCTACAAACAAGCAAGATTTCTGGCTCTCACAGACCTGTATCTTCTTCTTTAAGAGGCTCCTCTGTCCTCCACTCATTACCTGTATTAATGGCACCTGTTTGAACTTGTTATCAGTATAAAAGACACCTGTACACAACCTTAAACAGTCACACTCCAAACTCCACTATGGTCAAGACCAAAGAGCTGTCGAAGGACATCAGAAACAAAATTGTAGACCTGCACCAGGCTGGGAAGACTGAATCTGCAATAGGCAAGCAGCTTGGTGTGAAGAAATCAACTGTGGGAGCAATAATTAGAAAATGGAAGACATACAAGACCACTGATAATCTCCCTCGATCTGGGGCTCCACGCAAGGTCTCACCCCATGGGGTCAAAATGATCACAAGAACGGTGAGCAAAAATCCCAGAACCACACGGGGGACATAGTGAATGACCTGCAGAGAGCTGGGACTAACGTAACAAAGGCTACCATCAGTAACACACAACGCTGCCAGGGACTCAGATCCTGCAGTGCCAGACATGTCCCCCTGCTTAAGCCAGTACATGTCCGGGCCTGTCTGAGGTTTGCTAGAGAGCATTTGGATGATCAAGAAGAGGACTGGGAGAATGTCATATGGTCAGATGAAACCAAAGTAGAACTGTTTGATAGAAACACAACTCGTCGTGTTTAGAGGAGAGAGAATGCTGAGTTGCAACCAAAGAACACCATACCTACTGTGAAGCATGGGGGTGGCAACATCATGCTTTGGGGCTGTTTCTCTGCAAAGGGAACAGGACAACTGATCCATGTACATGAAAGAATGAATGGGGCCATGTATCGTGAGATTTTGAGTGCAAACCTCCTCCCATCAGCAAGGGCATTGAAGATGAAATGTGGCTGGGTCTTTCAGCATGACAATGATCCCAAACACACCATCCGGGCAACAAAGGAGTGGCTCCGTAAGAAGCATTTCAAGGGCCTGGAGTGGCCTAGCCATTCTCCAGATCTCAACCCCATAGAAAACCTTTGGGAGTTGAAAGTCCGTGTTGCCCAGCGACAACCCCAAAACATCACTGCTCTAGAGAAGATCTGCATGGAGGAATGGGCCAAAATACCACCAACAGTGTGTGACAACCTTGTGAAGACTTACAGAAAACGTTTGACCTCTGTCATTGCCAGCAAAGGATATATAACAAAGTATTGAGATGAACTTTTGATATTGACCAAATACTTATTTTCCACCATAATTTGCAAATAAATTCTTTCAAAAATCAGACAATGTGATTGTCTGCATTTGTTTCCACATTTTGTCTCTCATAGTTGAGGTATACCTATGATGATAATTACAGGCCTCTCTCATCTTTTTAAGTGGGAGAACATGCACAATTGGTGGCTGACTAAATACTTTTTTGCCCCACTGTATTTACACGTACCTAAAGGAAAGCTTACAAATTAGGAACCTTGTGCTAGGAAGGTATAATTGTTGGCTTCAGTAAATCTCAAATGGCTTACAGAATTCTTCACCCAGACACCAATAAGGAAACTATCAGCGGAAGTGTAATTATTATTGAGACACCTATTTGTCGAAAGCCTCATGGAGTAACATAGTCATCACCATCTGAACAACAACCTAAGCAAGAAACCCCACCAGTACCGCAAGAAATTAGTAGAACATTGCTGAAATTGGTGTCAGTGATTTATCCTCTACATTACTTGTGGTTTCTATGCAGAAGTGAGACTGGTTTTGCACTCTCCAGCTTTAGAAATAAACCCCTATGTATCTAGGAGGCGTATCTCTGTGTCAACCCCTTGGAGGCTCGAGCTGCGGAGGGACGAGAGGGGAAAGGAAATATATAGCCCAAAAGGTGATCTGGGTTAGCCATGTGTGCATGCAGTGGCTAACATATGGATTATGGACCCCATAATGGAATGTCAGTCCTAATCCATGTAGTAACAGAAGATCCTTATAGGGCCATTGCTGGGCAAAGATAGTGGCTGTAGGGGTATGGATGGATCCTGGAATGATGTTCTATAATAGGAGGCATGGAGTCAAAAAGCCCCACTAAAGCTGCCAGGTGTAGTTAGGTCTACTGTGGTTCTTAAGGGAATAGCCCCAGTGATCATTATATCACTCTGGCTGCAACTGCAAACATATATCATGTGTGAAAACACTCAATAATGAGTGGATGAATGGCAGGTCAGGCAGGAGGGGTATGTGGGTATCAGCCTGGGGAGAGCTGTGAGTAAAGATTACCATGTACAGAAGTGCTATTGCACATAGCGGATTCAGATGATAGTATCAGAAATGCAATCTGTACTTTACCCTTACCCTTCGGTCCCAATGTTCGAGTCAATTTGAACATCGGGTGTTTGTTTGTTCGCAGAAGAACCGAACATATGGGGCGTTTGTGGCAAATTGAAGTGCCATGGAGCGCCCCATAATGCACTTCGAGATCGCAGTGCATTGACGGCTGCTGATTGGCCAAAGCATGCACCTGACCTGCATGCTTTGGCCAATCACAGTGCGATCTGATATAAGAGCCATGATTGGCCTTTAGCCAATCATGGCTAAGGGGGCTAAGTGCACGCCCCACACTATATACGGCTGCTTACACGGCGGCCGTTTGTAGTGTGATAACGTGGAGACTGAAAGAACTTGAGCTAGATTAGGCAGGTTAGTTAGCAGTGTGCAGGCAGTTTAATACAACACATATATATATATATATATATATATATATATATATATATATATATAGTGCATTCAGTGTAGACTATATATACAGTGCAGGCAGTCTAGTATATGTATTTACAGTGCAGTCAGTGTAGAATATATATACAGTGCAAGCAGTGTAGTGTATATACATGGGATCCCCCCAAAATCCATACCAGGCCCTTTGGGTCTGGTATAGATTTTAAGGGGAACTACATGCCAAAATTAAAAAAAAAAAAAATGGTGTGGGGTCCCTCCCAAAATCCATATCAGACCCTTATCCGAGCAAGCAGCCGAGCGACTCCACTTCTGAACCATACCAGGCAGCTTGCCCTCAACATGGGGAGGGTGCTTTGGGGTGCCCTGTTGATGGGGACAAGATCCTCTTCCCGAAAACCCTGGCCATTGGTTGTCGGGGTCTGCGGGCAGGGGGCTTATCAGAATCTGGAAGCCCCCTTTAACAATGGGTCACCCAGATCCCAGCCCCCCTATGTGAATGGGTATCGGGTACATTGTACCCCTACCCATTCACCAAATAAAGTGTCAAAAAGTAAAGACCACAGCAGACTGCTGTCTCTTGGCTGTGACAGCTGTTATATAGGCAAGGGTGGGGCCACCCGATGATGTGACCGAGTGACCCTGCCCCCTTCTGGCATCAGACGGGGCAGGGTCATGCGGTTACGTCAGTGGTTGGCCCCGCCCTTGCCTATATAACAGCTGTCAAAGGGAAAAGACAGCAGTCGGGAGCCCTCCCATTGAGGCAGAGGTTTTTTTGTCTATTTTTCCGTTGGGCGGTGTAATTGACGATGGATGTACATCTCGGACACTTGTCAAAAACTGTCTATTGTGGTTTTTACTTTTTGACACTTTTTTGGTGCATGGGCAGGGATACAATGTATCCGATACCCATTCACATGGCGGGGTGGGATCTGGGGTCCCTTTGTTAAAGGGGGCTTCCAGATTCCGATAAGTCCCCCGCCCGGGGACATAGGGACAAGGTGCTTTGGGGGACACACCAAAGCACCCTCCCCATGTTGAGGGCATGTGGCCTGGTATGGGTCAGATGGGGGGGTGCTTGCTTGTCCCCCCATCCTGACCTCCAGGCTGCATGCTCGGATAAGGGTCTGGTATGGATTTTGGGGGGCCCCCACACCAATTTTTTTTTTACATTTTGGCATGGAGTTCTCCTTAAAATCCACACCAGACCCTAAGGGCCTGATATGGACTCGGGTGTGGGGTGGGCCACGCCGTTTTTTCCTTGATTTTTTTATCTATATTGCCGGGAGCAATACAATACAAGTTATATTACATTACAAGTTTAAATTAAATTTTTTCCTTTAGAAATGTCATTTTGCTGCGGCACTGTTCTACACATCACACAGATATACCACTTTACAGGCAGATGAAGGGGACCCCCTCCAGGCATGATATTTAAATGAATCTTCCATTTTTATTGTTTCACTTTAAGCATTATTAAAATCACTGCTCCTGAAAAAACGGTTGTTTTAAAAACTTTTTTTGCATTGATTGCATTGATGTCCCCTAGGGCAGTACCCGGGTCCCCAAACACTCTTTATGCCAATAACTTGCATATACGCCTTTAAAATGAGCCCTTTTGATTTTTCATGTTCGTGGCCCATAGACTTTAATAGGGTTCGCATGTTCGCTAGAACTTTTTGCGCCTGTTCGCATGTTCTGGTGCGAACCGAACCAGGGGTGTTCGGCCCATCCCTACAGTGTAGCATGACCGTGCAATTGTCATTCAAAGTCTGACAGCGCTGAAAGCTGAAAAATGGCCTGGGCAGGAAGGGGGGTGAAAGTGCCCTGTATTGAGGTGGTTAACCACTTGAGGACCAGCCGCCGCAGTTATACTGCGGCAGGTTGGCTCCCCTGGGCGAGCCATCGTAGCTGTACGTCGGCTGCTTTAAGAGCACTAGGGGGCACGCTCGTGCCCACGACACAATGATGGAGCCGATGTGTGTGCCCGGTGGTCGTGATTACCGCCGGACACCCACGATCGCTCCTGAGAGAGACAGATTGGAGGTCTGAGGAGATTGATTTGTTGTTCTTACTGCTTAGAAACAGCGATCGGTCTCCTCAACCAGGCAGTTCCATCCCCCCACAGTTAGAAACACTCCCTAGGACATACATTTAACCCCTTGATAGTGACATTTATACAGAAATCAGTGGCTATTTTTAGCACTGAGCGCTGTATAAATATCAATGGTCCCAAAAATTGCCAAAAGTGTCCGATCTGTCCGCCACAATGTCGTAGCTCTGATAAAAATCGTTGATCACGCCATTATTTCTTAACCAAAAATATGTAGAAAAATACATATCTGCCTAAACTGAGGAAAAAATTTGGGGGAGATATTTATTATAGCAAAAAGTAAAAAATATTATGTTTTTTTCAAAATTGTCGCTTTTTTTGTTTATAGCGCAAAAAATAAAAACCGCAGAGGTGACCAATTACCACCAAAAGAAAGCCCTATTTGTGGGGAAAAAGGGATGTCAATTTTTTTTGGGTACGACCACGCAATTGTGAGTTAAAGCGATGTAGTGCCGCATCGCAAAAAAATGGCCTGGTCATCAAGGGGGGCAAATCTATCTATCTATCTATATTCTAACCCATATTGCTGCCAACAGGATAAGGAAATTCAAAATCATGATCTAAAGTACTTAGCCAATGTGCAATACTGTGTGTTTTCCATACTGCATGCTAACTTGAATTAGATTTAATAGTATTCCAAAAGCTTAGCATTTTTTTACATCAATGTGTTACTGTATCTCCACTGAAAAATGCATTGAAACACAGTTGGTCTGAACAGGTTCTGATTGTATTACAAAAAAGTCTTGTATTGGATAAAAAAGTTTTGAAAACATACTGGGAATAAAAGCGACTGGTGCTGGTGAAAGCACAGACAAAGATGATATGAAAAAAATGCATTTCAACAGTGCTCACGCTGAAAGTTCAACAGCATTACTTACTCATTAACCCCTTTATGTTAGCTATATGCATACATATGGTGGCAGGGCCTTAATGCTCAGCTGCCATATATATGTGTTGCTGTCATGTTCCGAGGCGTGCTCCATAGGCACTTCCAAAACTGTGACCAAGCTATTGTGGACAGTTCATGATCAAACACTGACCATCAGAAACCATTTGGATGAGCTCCCAATGACGTCAGCACCATACAGTTAGCCACAGTGCAAAATCAGGATCCCCTTTTACTGCCCCTGGGCATCACAGTTCATGTAAAATGCCATCTTATTAAAGGGGTTGTAAACCCTTGTTTTTTTTTTTAAATAACAAACATGTCATAGGAACAATTCCTGATGATGGCTTTGTGATAGGCCAAAACGGCGAAGGTTACATCGCGTCACTTCCGCCCATATGAAACTACCTGGGAATCGAGCTGAACTCTGACGGCTATTCCTATCAGGGCCGATTACCCTTAATAATCATCTGCTACACATGCCGGGTGCCAGGACTATAAGGCACTTATAAATATGAGTAAATTATTTTAATGTGTGTATTTAATAAACCTGGTTTTACAGCATTGCGCAGTGAAGGTTCTCCTTTGTCATTTCCATCCATACTTATGAGGTGCATTCATGCATGAGAGGTCATTTCAACAGGCTCCCTAGGGGTATCCCCATATGCCTAAACGACCATACTAGCGATAGTTGGTCAACATCCAGGGTGTACACCATTGCACAGGAGATGTCAATTTAAGCACAAGCACTTTGTTTCATCACCTAATGGGACTTTATTAATTTTTTCTGTGTTCTGCATGTTTACATGAATGTGATCACCCCTAACGCAGCGAACTGTTTTTATATTTTCATTTTGCTTCTTTGCCATTTGCTTATTAGCAAGTTTTTTACTGCAGCTGAAGTTTGATGATCAGTTCTTCTATCCAAAGGCGCTAAGGTTTTTATTTTTTTATGTCATAGGATGCATTAAGGTGAGAAAAAATCAAACCCTTTAAGGTCTGAGGGTGCTGAAGGATAGTCAGTATACAGGCTCTAAGATGTGTTCAGCTCTGTGTGCAAATCCCACTTCTACTTTGATTTTTAATGCATTTTTTAATCATTGGAGATTGCAACAGGAGGTGATAAAACATCCATAGGTGAATTTGATCACCCAGATCTTTTAGGAGGACTGGAAAGGAGTAGGTTATTATGACAAGTAAATCTTTCAGTGGAGCATCCAAGACACATAAAAATTTGGCTGTGATTAAGGCCCATAGAGGCTAAAAAGGCTAAAACGTGTCAGCCTGTTTTTAGCAGGCCACTGGACCTGCATTATTCTTAAGGTTACTGCTTGTTTAACTTTTCTTTGGGTTGACCATAGGTTTTAAAGAATTAGTATAATAGAAGCAACTATAAGTACTATCATTTGTTTAAGCCTTACAATGGATAACCAATTTCCACATACAATGAAAGCAAATTTGTGTTCCTTTTCTGGTGGAAGTTTTGGTGATCATGCGCGTGGGGGGGGGGGGGGGGGATGTTCAAAAAACATATCTTTATCAAGGTGTTAATGACAATACTGCTGCTACATGACACGGCAGATGGCTTCTGTTTGTAAAAAAGCCATATATGGCCAATTGCCTCATTCAGGTTCCCCGTCAGCTGTTGTTTGCAATTTGAGTAGCGGTGGCAGGTCATCGTGGCAGCAGGTCTACATTGTCAGTTGATAGGTAAACATGATTAACCTGGATCTAGATTGTTGGATGACATGATTGATGTAAATAAAATGCTTTGGGTGATTTGGGTAAATAAATGCTTTGGGTGACGCGAGGGCTTAGGCTGGCCACTCCTTGCACAAAGTGTCACGCCGGCAACAAGTGTTTGGCACTTGGACACGGGCACTTTGACTAAGGCACTGCTACAAATAAAGTAAGTACAGACATTATTGTTTCAGAGCTATTTTGCAGGAAGTTCCACTTCATTCACTAACTTTCCTCAGCCTTCCTTCTATTAGCCTGTCCCCACCCTCCAAAATGCTCACACTAATCTTTGTTATAACGTCCTCTCTCCTCAAACTCTCATTACTTTACCCCCCCTCTCCAGCCCCCAACCTTTACATATCTCCCTCTCTTCTGCCCACTCAATATTACTCCACTTACCACCTCCTGCTCATTCTAAGCCCACACAGTATCACCACGTCCATTCCACCACAGCATCTGCGCTCCTATAAATCCCACTCCCGCCTTACCACCCTCACCCTCCTACTACTCCTAATGTCTGGGGACATTGCACCAAACCCCGGCCCTCCCACTCCCAATTTCCAACGCCAAGATCGGCCATCTACCTCCTCCAACAGTAGTCGCAACTGCAACCTTCTCATCCCAATTCCCCTGATTCCACAAGTCGGCCCCCCTCTTTCATGTGCCCTCTGGAATGCCCGCTCAGTCTTTAACAAACTAGTTTCTGTCAATGACCTTTTCCTCTCCAAATCCCTTGATCTATTTGCTATAACTGAAACCTGGCTCCAGGAATTTGATACTACCTCTCCAGCTGCACTGTCCCACAGTGGCCTTCTCTGGACTCACTCCACCAGACCCAGTGGACGAAAAGGAGGTGGTGTCGGACTTCTCCTCTCCCCACAATGCACCTTCCAGGTACTGCCCACACCTCCCTCTCTTTCCACCTGCTCTTTCGAAATGCACTGCATTCGTCTTTTCTCTCCAGCTTGTCTGAGGGTCGCAGTCATTTATCGGCCTCCTGGACCAGTGTCACGCTTTCTGGATGACTTCTCTGCATGGCTACCCTATTTTCTCTCATCTGAAGTGCCTGCCATCATCCTAGGTGACTTTAACATTCCAATCAATGTTAATAATGCTACCACTTCTAAACTACTCAACTTAACCTCCTCTTTTAACCTAACACAATGGACACAAACCACCACTCACTCCAACGGCAACACTCTTGACCTTGTATTCTCCCATCGCTGCACTCCCTGCAATCTCTCCAACGCACCCTTTCCTCTCTCTGATCACAACCTTATCCGTTTCACACTCTCCTTGTCTCCTATATCCCATGCTGCCAACCCACAAACCACTACCCGCAGGAACCTTCGCAACCTCAAACCTTCCCTTCTTCACTCTGCTACTGATGGCCTTTATGACAAAATCGCACCCCTGTCCTGCCCAGACCTAACCACTTCCATCTACAACACCACATTGTCATCCTCCCTAGACGTACTTGCTCCTCTTTCTACACGCAGAACCAGGCCCCATCTGCCACAACCCTGGCAAACAGACGACACCAGAAGTCTCAAGAGACGCAGCCGTGCTCTTGAGCGAGCATGGCGTAAATCTAAATCCCTGCAAGACTTTACCCTCTACAAATCTGTCCTTCTCAAATACAACTCCTGCCTCCACACTGCTAAACAAACCTATTACAACACTCTCATCAAAACCCTCTCATCCAAACCTCGTCAACTCTTTTCTACCCTTAATTCCTTACTTCACCCCCCACTGCCCCCTCCCACCAACTTGCTTACCGCTCAACAGATTGCCAACCACTTCAATAGCAAAATCAACACAATTCGCAAGGAGATATCCAGCATTAAAATTCCTCCCCTACCCAACATATCAAGTCCAACACCACACTCAATACTCTCCTCCTTTTGCCCTGTTACCACAGAAGAAGTTGATAAACTCCTCTCCATGGCCCACCTCACTACATGTCCCCTGGACCCTGTCCCCTCTCAATTGCTGCGACCACCTTCCCACTCTATCCTCAACTCCCTAACCCACATCTTCAACCTCTCCCTCTCCTCCGGCACCTTTCCTTCCCCGTTCAAACATGCACTGGTTACCCCCATACTCAAAAAACCCTCACTAGACCCCACCTGTTTGAATAACTTAAGACCTATCTCCCTTCTCCCGTTTGCCTCCAAGCTCATCGAACGCCTTGTCCATGACCAAATGAGCCGCTACCTCACGGACAACAACCTTCTCGACCCCCTACAGTCTGGCTTCCGCCTACAACATTCGACTGAAACTGCCCTACTAAAAATCACCAATGACCTAATAACTGCCAAAACCAATGGCCACTACTCCATACTCATACTTTTAGACCTCTCTGCTGCCTTTGACACAGTTGACCACCTGCT
The DNA here is from genome assembly GCA_037952925.1 of Lithobates clamitans. Lineage (NCBI taxonomy): Eukaryota > Metazoa > Chordata > Amphibia > Anura > Ranidae > Lithobates > Lithobates clamitans. Next base: position 3,328,019 of record JBBGZY010000138.1, on the reverse strand, counting down.
GCTCCTCAGCAAATTACACTCCCTTGGCCTCCGTGATTCTGCATTATCCTGGTTCTCCTCCTACCTATCTCAGCGCACTTTCAGCGTCACTTACAACTCCATCTCCTCCGCTCCCCTTCCTCTTTCTGTTGGGGTACCCCAAGGCTCTGTCCTTGGGCCTCTCCTTTTCTCACTCTATACCTCTTCCCTGGGCCAGTTGATCACCTCCCATGGCTTCCAATACCATCTCTATGCCGATGACACACAGATCTATCTCTCCACTCCCCAACTCACCCCCACTATCTCCTCACGGATCTCAAACTTGCTGAATGACATATCGGTATGGATGTCACACCACTTCCTCAAACTTAATCTTTCTAAAACTGAGCTTGTTATATTTCCTCCTTCACGGTCCCCCTCCTGTGACTTCACCATTAATATCAACAACACAACCATTGGTCCCTCCACACATGCCAGAGTCCTGGGTGTAATCCTTGACTCTGACCTCTCCTTCAGCCCCCATATCCAATCACTGGCTAAATCCTGCCGCCTTAACCTCCGCAACATCTCCAAAATTCGACCCTTCCTGACTAATGACACTACAAAACAACTTATTCACTCCTTGATTATTTCCCGCCTCGACTATTGCAACTCTCTCCTTAATGGCCTACCCTTAAGCAGGCTATCCCCCCTTCAGTCTATTATGAATGCTGCTGCTAGACTAATACACCTCACTAATCGATCCGTGACTGCTGCTCCTCTCTGCCAATCCCTTCACTGGCTTCCCCTACCCCACCGTGTAAAATTCAAAATGCTAACCATAACATACAAGGCCATTCACAACATTGCCCCCACCTACATCACCAACCTCATCTGCAGATATCGCCCAAATCGCCCCCTCCGCTCCTCCCAGGACCTCCTGCTCTCTAGCTCCCTTGTTACCTCCTCCCATGCTCGCCTCCAGGACTTCTCCAGAGCCTCTCCCATCCTCTGGAATTCCCTGCCCCAGTATGTCCGATCAGCCCCTACCCTGTCCACCTTTAGGAGATCCTTGAAAACTCATTTATTCAGGGAAGCCTATCCCACACCCACATAACTGTCCCTGAGCCACCCCCATCAAATCATTCTTTGCAGCTATTACCTTTTGTACCACCACCCCCTCCCTTTAGAATGTAAGCTCTACAAGCAGGGCCCTCCTCTACCTTTTGTATTGAACTGTACTGTAATTGTGTTGTCCCCCTTATACATTGTAAAGCGCTGAGTAAACTGTTGGCGCTATATAAATCTCGTATAATAATAATAATAATAATAATAATTTTATTTACTATTTACACTTTTGAATGAGTAAGAAAGGGAACTACTCCATGCTCATTCACATAGGGGTAACAGCTAGATATCTGTGAGCACCTTGTTCTAAAAGGGTTTCCAGATTCTCTTAAGTTGCCCCCCTAGACCCTGACATCCCCCCCACCTTGCAAGGTACCCTTCAAGAGTTAAGGGAATGTGGTCTGGTATGGTTTAGGGGTAAAAAATCCTCCAGATATCCAGCCCTCCTTCCTATGTGAATGAGGGCATGCGCCGCCCTCCGTTTTTTGGCCAATGAGGCTGAATGCCTAGATAAGGGTTTGGCATGAATTTTTGGGGAGACCTCAAACCTGTTTTTTATAAAGGGGCAATGCACATTGTTTACAAGTGGCTGTGGATGCTGGTAACATCAGTCATCAAATATGATCAATAACGCCACTCAGGATCCAAAGCCTACATACAGAACCTGGCAGAGATATTTCATTAAACATAAGTATTGCTTCTTCTAATAAACTAATTTTAAAGGAGTACATTGTACTGCTGTGAAACTTAACATGTGGGTTTAAAGTCCAAACCAGATGCATTTTTGTGTTGCCCTTTAAACCACATTAACCACTTGCCGACCGCTGCACACCGATATACGTCGGCACAATGGCAGCGGTGGGCAAATGGGAGTACCTGTACGTCCCTCTTAATTGGCGGGGTATAGTATGACCGTGCCCGCAGAACGGTGAAGTGCCTATGTAAACAAGCATTTCCCCGTTCTGCCTTGTGACATGACAGAGATCCCTGCTCGCTGTCATCGGGAGCAGTGATCGCTGTCATGTGAGTTGTAGCCCATCCCCCCCACAGTCCTAGGGAATCACTCCCTAGGACACACTTAACCCCTTCATCGCCCCCTAATGGTTAACCCCTTCCCTGCCAGTGTTATTTACACAGTAATCAGTGCATTTTTATAGCACTGATCGCTATATAAATGACAATGGTCCCAAAAATAGTGTCAAAAGTGTCCGATGTGTCCGCCATAATGTCGCAGTCATGATAAAAATTGCATTACTAATAAAAAAGACACTAAAAATAAAAAATGCCATAAACCTATCCCCTACTTTGTAGACGCTATAACTTTTGCGCACACCAATCAATATACGCTTATTGCATTTTTTTTTTACCATAAATATGTAGACCTGGCCTAAACTGAGGAAAAAAAAATGTTTTTTTATATATTTTTGGGGGATATTTATTATAGACAAAAGTAAAAAATATTGTGTTTTTTTCAAAATTGTTGCTCTTTTTTTGTTTATAGCGCAAAAAATAAAAATCACAGAGGTGATCAAATACCACTAAAAGAAAGCTCTATTTGTGGGAAAAAAAAGGATGTCAATTTTGTTTGGGTGCAACGTCGCACGACTGGGCAATTGTTCGTTAAAAAAAGGGAACAGTGCCGAATCGCAAAAACTGCTCTGGTCAGGAAGGGGGTAAAATCTTCCTGGGCTCATGCAGTTAAAAGACCGCATTAAAAGACTCTCACTGTTTGAAAAGTGTTGGCAGTGCCCAGCTACCTATGCCATTTTTTAAAAACAAAAATGAGTAAATTGGCCTTAAAAATGCTAGAAAAAATAACATAGACTTTAGTAGGGTTCGGTCTATGTTAGAGTTTAGCCAATTTTTTTCCTGGATTCACCAAACCTCCTGCGAACTGAACTTTGCACGGTTTGATCATCCCTAATTAAAAGACATCTTCAAATTATACTAGTAATTCCAGCTGCAAATTTCTATGTTTGACGCTTTCAGGGTGAGCTTTGTCCCTGAGTTTGAGTCTGTGCAAAGTGTCCATCTTTTGTAAACAGATTGGGCTCAACCCACTGTAGGAATGCAGTGTTTCTTTACGCTGATAGTAGACATTGGATAGCTAAAGAAAACAGTACATTTTTTAAAATCTGGTAGAGTATAGCAGTAATAACAAAATAATGTGTGCACAGCAATCTGAACTTTGTTTGTTTTCAATTCTTTTTACCCATGATACTTTCAGACAACCATGCTATGCACTGCTTCGTATTCTAATGACACTTCCAATAATAATACAGCCGTGTTGTCATTAGCTTTCTAGGGGAATCAGAGCTGAATAGACTCATACAAATAAACCATAGACCATAGTCCTCAATGCAACCTTAAGAAAACAGCATTTAGAGAGGTTTACAAATCACTCTTTTCTTTTATTTGGTTTTGGAAAATGCACGATTTTGTTTATAACATTTTGCACTCTTCCTCTGTCTAGCTGTGAACACACAACAGTTATTAAATGTCTTCACTACAATAACATGAAGTGGGCAAAAATTAGTATGACAGTCTGCTGGGTCTGAAACTCTTTGTAAATTGGGTTGATTTTCAGGCAGCTAACATTGTATCTGCAGATACAATGCTATGTTGCAAAGTTGAAAAAAAATGTGAGCATGCATGCTTGTAGGCAGGTAGTGATCACTTCTGCATTCACAGGAAGTTAGGGGTTAACTGCACTCCTGGGTTTTTCTTGGTGGCTTATTCTTGGGTCCGACCCTCCGGTTTTGTGTGCTATAAAAGAGACAAGGGTCAAGATCCTGGGGGGAGGAGAGGGGATGATCTGCTTAGTGCCATTGCCGGAATCTGGATGACCCATATCTTGTTGAAGACGGGGGTTAAATTCCAGATATGGACTTTGCTTGAACAGGTATGCTGGGGCAGCTACAAGCCTGTAGTTAGAGACTAGGGATGTTAGGTAATGTCTGCACGTTATCCTGGACTGTCAATTGTCATCATGTTAATTTATTTTTCAAGTAAAATGTTTGAAACTTTGCCCTTGCCTAGTTTGAAGTTACTAAAGGGGGTCAATGTACAGTAAGTAACTGGCACATATAGTCTACAGCTTTGGGTCGCTAAGCACATTGGGGTATGAAGACATCAGTACAAGAGTACATACAGTGTGAAGACAAAAGTGGTTGCCAAGGGTAATGAAAGTCTCTCTAGCAGCCTGTCTTAAGAGTGTACATGTGAGAAGTGAGATAGCCTCTTGCAGTGAGGGAGATGTTGTCGTCACTCCTTCATCCGTGATCCATTTCCCATAGCAACAAGAGCAGATCTGCACCACCAGGGCCCTCATCCTGTACACAGGTACGGAAGAGAAGGCGTTAAGTAAAGTGCATGCATGGAGTCCACGTTAGGTACACAGAGCGACCTCATACCATTACGAGAGTGAGGTAGTGGTGATACCCTGGTCAGGTGGAGAAGGCATTGGCTCTGCATGTACCTTCTAAATGCCCACGTAACTGTGGTAAGGTTTAGTACAGAGTTTATTAGAGTTTATTCATGTTTATCATCTACTGGGTCATGAGCGTGGCTGAAATAAACGTACCCCATGTGCACGCCAGTGACCTTATACAAAATTCGTAGCGTAGTCCAGAAGAACTCACCCTGCTCCACCTGGGAGGCACAGGTGTGCTGCGATGCAGTACAGTGGTTGCTGGACACTGTACTGTGTGGTGCTCATTTTTTAGGGCTACATATATTTGGGGATGTGTGCCCGGAATGCAGAGTTCCTGCACTCTGGGCATATGGCCCGGAATGCAGAGTTCCTGCATTCTGGAAAGTTTATGGCCCTACATGGTACAGCATCTAGCCACTTCTAGACACTGCCTATTTTCTCTTGTCATTGTTTTGCACCTATTTTGTACCTGCATCTGTGCCTCCAGGGTGCACAAAAACACTGGAATTTGATGCACATGGGCTAAACACCCAGTGTGCATGTAGCATAACATACAGTGCGTTGAAAAAGTATTCAAACCCCTTGAAATTTTCCACAATTTGTCACGTTACAACCAAAAACGTAAATGTATTTTATTGGGATTTTAGGTGATAGACCAACACAAAGTGGCACATAATTGTGAAGTGGAAGGAAAATGATAAATGGTGTTCAATTTTTTTTACAAATAAATATCTGAAAGGTGTGGCGTGCATTTGTATTCAACCCCTTTTACTCTGATACCCCTAATTAAAATCTAATGGATCCAATTGCCTTCAGAAGTCCCCTAATTAGTAAAGAGTCCACCTGTGTGTAATTTAATCTCAGTATAAATAATGCTGTTCTGTGAATCCCTCAAAGGTTTGTTGGAGAACCTTAGTGGACAAAAAGCATCATGAAGGACAAGGAACACATCAGACAGGTCCGGGATAAAGTTGTGGAGAAGCTTAAAGCAGGGTTAGGATATAAAAAAATATCCCATGCTTTGAACATCTCACGGAGCACTGTTCAATCCAACATCCAAAAATGGAAAGAGTATGCACAACTGCAAACCTACCAAGACATGGCCGTCCACCTAAGCTGACAGACCGGGTAAGAAGAGCATTAATCAGAGAAGCAGCTATGGTAACTCTGAGGAGCTGCAGAGATCCACAACTCAGGTGGGAGAGTCTGTCCACAGGACAACTATTGTGCACTTCACAAATCTGGCCTTTATGGAAGACAAAGCCATTGTTGAAAGAAAGCCATAAGAAGTCAGTTTGCAATTTGCGAGATGCCATGTGTGGGAAACAGTAAACATGTGGAAGAAGGTGCTCTGGTCAGATGAGACTGAAATTGTTTTTGGCCTAAAAGCAAAACGTTTTTAGGCCAGAAAACTAACACTGCACATCACCCTGAATACACCATCCCCACCATGAAATATGGCCCTAGGGGACATGAAGTGGTCTGAGACCCACAAACTGTGCAAGTGTGTGCTCCAGGGATGCTATCTAGAGAGGGCAGAGAGTGGAAGAATACTGGGGCTGTGTGAGCCTGCAAAGGAATAGGACCCATGTAGCCAAGCAGGCTAAGCTGCACAGGGTAAGAGAAAAAGCTTCAATGTTCCCGAACAGAGTGTGCTAAGAAACTCCAAAGCATGTGGTTGCTGTGCTGCTGTCCAGGACCAAGCTGCACTGTGTGGGCTGTGTTTCAGAGACTCCAAAGCTGCTGCTGTTAGAGACTGTGCTGAGACATGCTGCATGTACTGTGCTACTACTGTAGAGCTTTAGTTCAAGCATCCTCTGGTCTGCTATCCTGTTCTGGTAAGACATTATGACTGGGACCTGGTAAGAGATTGCGAGTTCTGTTGAGAGACTACCGCTGAGCTCCAGTGAAAGACAGCGGCTGACCCGGTGATCGACTGTAGCTGAACCCTGACCTTCAGTAAGAGAATCACCTGCTGCAGCTGCTGGACATCATGCCAAGTGGGAGACTTTTGGCTTAACTTCATGGGACTGCAAGGGACCAACTCCATTGATGAGAGGCCTCTGGGCCACCTTGTGTAATACAGCTAGTGTTGTTAAATGTTGCTGCGAGAGGGATATCAGCAAATAAACGAAGTATATATATACTGTATATATTTATTACTGTGTATATACATATACAGTGTTGCTTGATAATTTTTCAGAGAATATGAATGATAACACAAAAACATTCCTTTCACTCATGGTTAGTATTTGGCTGAAGCCATTTATTATCAATCATCTGTGTTTACTCTTTTTAAATCATAATGACAACAGAAACTACCCAAATGACCCTGATCAAAAGTTTACACCCTGATGATTTTGGCCTGATAACATGCACACAAGTTGGCACAAAGGGGTTTGAATGGCTATTAAAGGTAACCATCCTCACCTGTGATCTGTTTGCTTGTAATTAGTATGTGTGTATAAAAGGTCAATGAGTTTCTGGACTCCTGACAGACCCTTGCATCTTTCATCCAGTGCTGCACTGACGTTTCTAAATTCTGAGTCATGAAGAAAGCAAAATAATTGTCAAAGGATCTGCGGGAAAAGGTAAATTAACTGTATAAAACAGGAAAGGGATTTAAAAAGATATCCAAGGAATTGAGAATGCCAATCAGGAGTGTTCAAACTCTAATCAAGAAGTGGAAAATGAGGGGTTCTGTTGAAACCAAACCATGGTCAGGTAGACCAACTAAAATTTCAGCCACAACTGCCAGGAAAATTGTTCTGGATGCAAAGAAAAACCCACAAATAACTTCAGGTGAAATTCAGGACTCTCTGAAAACATGTGGTGTGGCTGTTTCAAGATGCACAATAAGAAGGCACTTGAAGAAAGATGGGCTGCATGATCGAGTTGCCAGAAGAAAGCCATTACTATGCAAATGACACAAAGTATCCCGCTTACAATACGCCAAACAGCACAGAGACAAACCTCAAACCTTCTGGCACATAGTCATTTGGAGTATTGAGACCAAAATTGAGCTTTTTGGCCACAACCATAAACGCTATATTTGGAGAGGCGTCAACAAGGCCTATGATGAAAGGTACACCATTCCTACTGTGAAACACAGAGGTGGATCGCTGATGTTTTGGGGATGTGTGAGCTACAAAGGCACAGGAAATTTGGTCAAAATTGATGGCAAGATGAATGCAGTATGTTATCAACAAATACGGGAGGAACATGATGGCTTGCTTCACTGATAGTGACAGCTCTTTGGATCTCATATTGAGAGTTGACAGCAACAGATTCCAAATGCAAATGCTTGAAATGAACTCTGGACCTTTTATCTGCTCCTTGTAAATGGGATAATGAGGGAATAACACACACCTGGCCATGTAACAGCTGAGCAGCCAATTGTCCCATTACTTTTGGTCTCTTAAAAAGTGGGAGGCACATATACAAGCTGTTGTAATTCCTACACCGTTCACCTGATTTGGATGTAAATACCCTCAAATTAAAGCTGAAAGTCTGCAGTTAAAGCACATCTTGTTCATTTTATTTAATTTCAAATCCATTGTGGTGGTGTATAGAGCCAAAAAGATTAGAATTGTGCCGATGTCCCAATATTTATAGACGTGACTGTATATATATATATATATATATATATATATATATATATACAAGCCTATATATACACACCACCTGAAGTGTATTAGAAACAGTACACCACCAAATGCACTGTAGATATAGGCTACACTGGATGCACTGGATGCAGAGTGTATATGTATATATATATATATATATATATATATATATATATATATATATATATATATATATACAGATTTTCTATTGGATTGAGATCTGGGCTTTGACTAGGCCATTCCAACACATTTACATGTTTCCCCTTAAACCACTCAAGTGTTGCTTTAGCAGTGTGTTTTGGGCCATTGTCCTGCTTTGCCACTTTATGTTGGTCTATCTAAAAAATTCCAATAAAATACATTTACGTTTTTGGTTGTAACATGACAAAAACATGGAAAATGTCAAGGGGTATGAATACTTTTTCAAGGCACTGTACATAATTCGCACAAGCATATGTAATCATTATTCGCACCACACATGTGAGGTATCGCCACAAATGTTAAAGCAAGAGCAATAATTTTAGCACTAGACCTCCTCTGTACTGTAACGCCAAACAGATAACCTGTAAAGGCATTTAAAATATTGCCTATGGAGATTTGTATGTACCATGGTTTGCCGCCTATGGAGATTTATAAGTACCGTAGTTTGAACAATTTTAAAGCATGACATGTTAGGTATCTATTTACTTGACATAACATCATCTTTCACATTGTACAAAAAACTTGGATTACATATTGTGTTTTTTTTTTTTTTTTAATTCATTAAAGTATATTTTTTCCACAAAAATTGCATTTGCAAAACTGCTGCACAAATACCGTGTGACATTAAAAAATTGCAGAAATAGCCATTTTATTCCCTAGGGCCTCTGTAAAAAAAATGTACACTGAGCAAAATTATAAACGCAACACTTTTGTTTTTGCCCCTATTTATCATGAGCTAAACTTAAACGTCTACAACTTTTTCTATGTACACAAAAGGCCTATTTCACTCAAATATTGTTCACAAATCTGTCTAGATCTGTGTTAGCGAACACTTCTCCTTTGCCGAGATAATCCTTCCACCTCACAGGTGTGGCATATTAAGAGGCTGATTAAACAGCATGATTATTGCACAGGTGTGCCTTAGGCTGGCCACAATAAAAGGCCATTCTAAAATGTGCAGTTTTATTGTATTGGGGGGTCGGGGGGTCTGAAAACCAGTCAATATCTGGTGTGAACACCATTTGCCTCATGCGGTGCAGCCCATCTCCTTCTTATAGAGTTGATCAGGTTGTTGATTGTGGCCTGTGGAATGTTAGTCCATTCCTTTTCAATGGCTGTGTGAAATTGCTGGATATTGGCAGGAACTAGAACACGCTGTCATATAAGCCTATCCAGAGCATCCCAAACATGCTCAATGGTTGACATGTCCAGTGAGTATTAGGAACAAATAAAAGGATAAGTACAGCGCTGCGCTAGACCAAAGAGAACACTAGGATAGCAGCTAATACACCTATACACTTAAGGCAAAAAGTAACAACAAAAAAATATAAAAGTGTAGCGCTATATCCTCAACAAACGTGTACATCAAAAACCCATAAGTGTATATATACAGTATATAAATTTTATCAAACTATATATGACCATAAATATGGATTGCACAATATAGTTATACTGTGTTAGTCAGTAAAGCAATTAGGTGAAACAATGAAAAATACACCTTATTGACAAATATAACAGTGACTAGTATTCAGAAAACCGTGACGGTTCCATAAATCTAACACCTCAAATATTGTAGAAAAAATCCTGAAACATAACAGTCCATAATGAAAATGTAGAGAATTTGTGAAAAACACCACCAAAAGTCTATGGTGGTAGTACATAAACATTGATGAAAATATAACTCCCAGGTTCACAGGTGGATAATTTCACCAAATCTGGCAGGTAAGTAGACAGTGAGGGAACCACAAGTGAACAGAAGATCTAAATCGGTGCCGGGGCCATCACCGGGAAATGAAGAGGCTTACTGGAGCTTAATGACCTGAAATGACATACGCCATACAAGTCAAAAAGGCTTATTGGCCAACAGGTCTGAGCAGTGTGTCTTGTCAGATGTCATCAGCATACAGTAGAAAAGGGGGGTAACAGCACGGCTTCCACATCCATAGGCAATCTTGCAACTCCTGCTGACATGACTTGTCTGTTCCCCAGGCTCAAGAGCACTGACTGTGTGACCCAGGTGAGTCTAAATTACCATAAGCAAGAAGTATGCTGGCCATGCAAGAACTGGGATGTCTTCCAGGAATTGTGCACAGATCCTTGCAACAGGGGGCTGTGCATTATCATGCTGCAACATGAGGTGATGGTCGTGGATGAATGGCACAACAATGGGCCTCAGGATCTCGTCATGGTATCTCTGTGCATTCAAAATGCCATAAAAAAAAAAAATGCACCTGTGTTCATTGTCCATAGCATATGCCTGCTCATACCATAACCCCACCACCACCATGGGTCCCTCGATCTACAACATTGACATCACCAAACTGCTCACCCAAACTACGCCATACACGCTATCTGCCATCTGCCCTGTACAGTGAAAACCGGGATTCATCCATGAAGAGAACACCTCTCCAAAGTGCCAGACGCCATAGAATGTGAGCATTTGCCCACTCAAGTCGGTTACGACGACAAACTGCAGTCAGGTCGAGACCCTGATGGAGGATGACAAGCATGCAAATGAGCTTCCCTGAGATGGTTTCTGACAGTTTGTGCAGAAATTCTTTGGTTATGCAAACCGATTGTTGCAGCAGCTGTCCGGGTGGCTGGTCTCAGACGATCTTGTAGGTGAAGATGCTGGATGTGGAGGTCCTGGGCTGGTGTGGTTACTCATGGTCTGTGGTTGTGAGGCTGGTTGGATGTACTGACAAATTCTCTGAAACGCTTTTGAAGATGGCTTATGGTAGATAAATGAACATTCAATTCAAGGGCAACAGCTCTGGTGGACATTCCCTCAGTAAGCATGCCAATTGCACGCTCCCTCAAAACTTGCAACATCTGTGGCATTGTGCTGTGTGATAAAACTGCACATTTTAGAGTGGCCTTTTATTGTGGCCAGCCTAAGGCACACCTGTGCAATAATCATGCTGTCTAATCAGCATCTTGATATTCCACACCTGTGAGGTGGATGGATTATCTCGGCAAAGGAGAAGTGCTCACTAACACAGATTTAGACATATTTGTGAACAATATTTGAGACATATAGGCCTTTTGTGTACATAGAAAAAGTCGTAGATCTTTAAGTTCAGCTCATGATAAATAGGGGCAAACATAAAAGTGTTGCGTTTATAATTTTGCTCAGTGTATAATGTTTGGGGGTCATAAGTAATTTTTTAGCAAAAAATACTGATTTAAAATTGTAAACAAAATGTGCCAGAAAAAGCCTGGTCTTCAAGTGATTAAAGAACATAACTTGTGTTGTTTACTCGGGATCTTTCTGACAGTGAGTTGTTGCATATAAACATCAGTAAATGATTACATCTATGTGCAAGAAGCCTAATACATGATTTTGTAACAGTTTTTTCTGTAAATATTTTTGCACTGTTTTTACCTTTTCTTTCATTAAAACTATGTTCAAAAATTGTTAAGCTGATTCTCTAAATGCTCTAAACAAGAAATTAAAGAATCCTTGCCTCTTTGAGGAGCTCTGCAATGCAATTTCACACTTTCTGTTTAGGTTTTGTTCCTACATAAAATGCACACATAATCCTAAGGGCTCTTTCACACTGTTGCTGTGCAGTTTTCCAGGACTGCGGGTGGAATGCAATGTACCTGCGAATTGGTTGCGGGTTAACTATGCTTTGCCCTTGACTTCCATTATATCCTGCAATTTTGGTGTGCTTTCTGAAAGCCCACCAAAAGTCCTGCATGAATGAGTTTTGATGCACTTTCAGTAAGCGCACGAAAACCGATGGACATAATAGAAGTTTATGGCAAAGCATGGCTAACCCTCACCAAAACCGTGGGTACACTGCGCTGCACCTGCGGTGTGGAAAAACTGCACCACATCAGTGTGAAAGTGCCCTAACAATGGCAAAACAGATCAAAAGCATTTGAGAAAATTTATTTCAGACATGCCATCCCTTAGCCCACATACAGTGAGACACTGAAGCATACACCCCATAACAAACCACTGTTATGTATATTGTGCTGGAGTTTGTGTATTTGTGGGTTCAGGTATGTACTGTGAGAATACAATCTGCTAGTCCACCCATACTTATTGCACCAGCATAAGTGCATAGGCTAATCATTGTGTTGTGCAGTAGTAATGTATGGATGATGTTAGTCAGAACTCTAGCAGTGACTCTAAAATATATGTGAAACATAATGGAAAATGGGGCAGTTCTTCAAAGCAGTCATTTGGCAATAAGGAAAGGCACTAAAATATGAAAAGATCAATATATAATATAATGAACGCAGCAGTGGAGAATACAAATAAATAGCTGAGTGGTATATTTTTGTACCTTGAATAAAACCAGCCAATACCTCCTTATTTTAATTACAATAATACAATATCATGTCAAGAGATTATCAGAACTACTCCCTTGTTTTTGAAATATGTATTACTTAAGCGGAATTGTTATGAGCTGCTCACACCCCACCCTCTGGCTTTAGAGCGATAAAGAATACAGAAATTATACATGGTATGATCTGGATTCACAATAATCATTTTACAACATTTTGACAAATGTAAATACTTGCCAGAATTACATATTAGTAAAGGGTGGCAGTTCATAAATATATTTAAATACCAATTGGTAATGCTATTGACATACAGTATCTCACAAAAGTGAGTACACCCCTCACATTTTTCTAAATATTTTATTATATCTTTTCATGTGACAACACTGAAGAAATGGCAATTTGCTACAATGTAAAGTAGTACGTGTACAGCATGTATAACAGTGTAAATTTGCTGTCCCCTCAAAATAACTCAACACACAGCCATTAATGTCTAAACCGCTGATAACATAAGTAAGTACACCCCTACGTAAAAATGTCAAAATTGAGCCCAAAGTGTCAATATTTTGTGTGGCCACCATTATTTTCCAGCACTGACTTAACCCTCTTGGGCATGGAGTTCATCAGAGCTTCACAGGTTGCCACTGAAGTCCTCTTCCACTCCTCCATGATGACATCACGGAGCTGGTGGATGTTAGAGACCTTGTGCTCTTCCACCTTCCATTTAAGGATGCCCCACAGATGCTCAATATGGTTTAGGTGTGGAGACATGCTTGGCCAGTCCATCACCTTTACCCTCAGTTTCTTTAGCAAGCCAGTGGTTGTCTTGGAGGTGTGTTTGGGGTTGTTATCATGTTGGAATACTGCCCTGCAGCCCAGTCTCTAAAGGGAGGGGGATCATGCTCTGCTTCAGTATGTCACAGTACATGTTGACATTCATGGTTCCCTCAATGAACTGTAGCTCCCCAGTGCTGGCAGCACTCATGACACTCCCACCACCATGCTTGACTGTAGGCAAGACAAACTTGTCTTTGTACTCCTCATCTGGTTGCTACCACACACGCTTGACACCATCTGAAGCAAATAAGTTTATCTCGGTCTCATCAGACCACAGGACATGGTTCCAGTAATCCATGTCCTTAGTCTGCTTGTCTTTAGCAAACTGTTTGCGGGCTTTCTTGTGCATCATCTTTAGAAGAGGCTTCCTTCTGGAACGACAGCCATGCAGACCAATTTGATGCAGTGTGCGGCATATGGTCTGAGCACTGACAGGCTGACCCCCCACCCCTTCAACCTCTGCAGCAATGCTGGCAGCACTCATATGTCTATATCCAAAAGACAGCCTCTGGATATGACGCTGAGCACATGCACTCAATTTCTTTGGTCGACCATGATGTTCTGAACATGTCCTATTAAACTGCTGTATGGCCACCGTGCTGCAGCTCAGTTTCAGGGTCTTGGCAATCTTCTTACAGCCTAGGCCATCTTTATGTAGAGCAACAATTCTTTTTTTCCGATCCTCAGAGAGTTCTTTGCCATAAGGTGCCATGTTGAACTTCTAGTGATCAGTATGAGAGTGAGAGTGATAACACCAAATTTAACACACCTGCTCCCCATTCACACTGGAGACCTTGTAACATTAATGAGTCACATGAACCCAGGAAGGGGAAATGGCCAATTGGGCCCAATTTCAACATTTTCACCTAGGGATGTACTCACTTTTGTTGCCAGCGGTTTAGACATTAATGGCTTTCTGTTGAGTTATTTTGAGGGGACAAAAAATTTACACTGTTATACAAGCTGTACGCTCACTACTTTACATTGTAGCAAAGTGTAATTTCATCAGTGTTGTAACATGAAAAGATATAATAAAATATTTACAAAATGTGAGGGGTGTACTCACTTTTGTGAGATACTATATATAATACTACCTATATCAGGATGTTTTTTTTTTACCTACAGTGCTCAGCATAAACGAGTTCACCCCAACAGATTTGTCAAAAAGACGTTACTTGCCTTTCAGAATCAACATTTTCTATGGGACACTATACTACAAAATACTCCCACAAACGTGGGCCATTGATTGAAATCAAGATTTGTAAATTTGCACACATAAAAAAGTATTTTTCCTAACAAATTAATTCAAGACCATGTTGCAAAAATGAATACACCTCAATGAAAGTCTTAGGAGCAAAGCTAAATTTTAGACAACAAAATCCTTATTAACAAGAATTCAACTGCAGGTAAGTATAATTATCTAATAAACAGGTGTCCAGCCTAAAGAAAACCCCTTCCCATTTCATCCTGTCAACAATGGCACCACATGGAAGAGAAATGTCACAAGGCCTGAGAAAGAAAATAATTTCTTTACACAAGAAAGATGAAGGCTACAAGAAGTTCAGCAAAGCTTTACTCATTAGTCAGAAAACTGTAGCAAAAGTGATACAAAAATTTAACAAAGATGGAACAGCAATCATCTCACAGAGACGTCCAGGCCGACCACAGAAGTTACCACCTCGACAATAGCATCTTCTGATGAGAAGATTTAAGAAATTGCCATGCAAGTTCACTGCAGTTATCTAAAGGAATAGGGTTGAGCCGAACACCCCCGGTTCGCACCAGAACATGCGAACAGGCAAAAAATTTGTACGAACAAGCGAACACCGTTAAAGTCTATGGGACATTTTACCAACTTCAATACAGGGAACTTTCGCATCTTCCTGCCCAAGCCAATTTTCAGCTTTTAGCGCTGTCACTTTTTAAATGACAGTTGCGCGGTCATGCTACACTGTACCCAAACTACATTTTTAATATTTTGTTCCCACAAATAGAGCTTTCTTTTGGTGGTATTTGATCACCTCTGCGTTTTTATTTTTTGCTAAACTAATAAAAAAAGGCCAACATTTTTTTTTTTTTTTTTTTTTTAAAGTTTCTCTTTGCTTTTGTTATAAAATGTTGTAAATAAGTAAGTTTTCTCCTTCACTGATGGGCACTGATAAGGCGGCACCGATGAGGTGGAACCAATGAGATGGCACTATATAATAAAAGTGATTTCGCACAATCCCATCATTTCTCACATAATAAAGTGACTTAAATATATATAAAGTGCCTAATCCTGAATGACGTCTCAATAAATAAACAAAGAATAAATATGTAGATTAAAGGTGTTCTCTGTTAGTGCCATAAAAGTGAAACATCAAAAACATAAGTGAAAACATTTCATTCAAATAGTAAAAACTGCATAAAGTGACTTAGTGAATGATGAAATGTTAAAATATTGAATAATAAAATAAGTAGGTTAGCCAAAGTTCATATAAATCTTCATAGATGATCTCCTGTTAGTATCGGTCTCTCAGAACTCTCACCTTCATATGTGTAAAAACAAGCGTTGTGTATTGGCATCAAGTGGTGGATTAGTGTATAGCGTCAAAGTGCAGTCCAAATATTCCTCATCTCTTTAGCCCGGCTTGGATATTTTCCTCTTAGCTCCCAGTACAGCTCACTAGCCTGTCATAATATGTACCACCGAGGTACAAACGGCCCGGTGGTGCAAGAGGGAAAAAGGAAGAAAGCCTCCAATAGTGTAGTAGTTTAAGTAATAAATTATAAGTTTTATTAGGGCTTCAAGATGTGCTCTTACATAAAAATCAATAAAGACAAGCGAGATACAGATTAGCGGCGTCTAGGGCGCCTTCTCACGTGACTTCCGGCTTACGTCTCTCCACGGCCACTCCCTACGTATTACGTCACCGCTCGTGACTTCATCTGGGGAACCGGATTGGCCAGAGGATCCTTCTATTTATATAAGAAAACCGGAAATTTTGCAGCGGCCATTTTCTTGTGGCCCGCTCGTATCTATTGGCGCGGCCATGTTTTTGGTGGTGTTTACATGTCAATGGCGGCCATTTCTTGATAGATAAATGGTGGCTGTACTCAATATTGGTATATATTAAAAAATGGATTAAAAAATACAATGCCTTTATAAATAGCTCAAGGTATCTTGTGTTGCAAAAATGGGAAAAAGTACGACTGAAAAAAGGGGAGATAAACTAAAAAAGAGAGCTACATTAAAAAAGGCCCATATCGATTGTATACCGTAGTCAGTCATAGGGTGCCCCAATATAATAATATTTTCTGAATGTAATGTAAACAACATAATTATACAATAAAATACAGATAAAAACAGACAATGTGAATATTGTATATGAAAATGAACTATAATAAATAGATGTGTTATAGGCGATAATATAATAAAGTTACATAGTTCACTAATGTCTGTGACTAAAAACATATGTATATGACCAAAAAATGTATTTTGTTGGATCAATAAAATTAGTAAGATAGAATGATTTAAAAATTACTCAAAAAGCAATTAAGTTCGAACTCTACGTTCATACCTCTGGGGGTTAATGTACGCATGTTGTGTATCTAATAAGACTCTCTCTGGCTTATAGTCCTTATTTTGTGGCTACCTCTCCATGATCCTTTGTATTTTTCTATACCCCAAAATTGAAGGTGTGTGGGATCCTGGTTATGTATTAAGGCAAAATATTTGGATACATTATGTTTAGGATTTCCCTTTTTAATGTTTTGAATATGTTCTTTTATTCTGACTTTGAGGGCTCTCTTTGTTCTTCCAACATATTGGAGCTTACAACTGCATTGTAGTACATATACTACTCCCTCAGTGTGGCATCCTATAAAGTCCCTGATTTTAAATGACTCTCCTGTTGTGGTAGCTGTAAAGTCTGTCCTTTTGTCCTGAAATTTCTGAGCATGTCTACAAAAAAGTATATGGTGCTTTAGGGGGAGGTTCCACCACCGAGTTCACGATCAGGTCTCTGATGGTGGGTGCTCTCTTGTATACTATATTGGGTTGGTCTGGAAGTATATTTTTTAAATCTCTATCACTT
This sequence comes from Lithobates clamitans, assembly GCA_037952925.1. Taxonomy (NCBI): domain Eukaryota; kingdom Metazoa; phylum Chordata; class Amphibia; order Anura; family Ranidae; genus Lithobates; species Lithobates clamitans. Next base: position 3,310,464 of record JBBGZY010000138.1, on the reverse strand, counting down.
TTGAGAATATGCCAATGACGTTGAATTATTCTAGATACTTCTTTGTGTTGTACATTGTAATCTAGGATAAGACTTGGTGCCTCCTGTTGTGATGTCTTTTTAGGTTTGTTCTCTAACATTTTTGTTCTATCCATTTCATTAACATATTGGATTTGTTTCTCTATCCATGAGTCATCATATCATTTTATCATAAACCTTGTTCCAATGAGTCTAGCTTGCTCTTCTTCTTTAGTGCAGTTCCTTTTAATTCTTATTAATTGTCCCTTTGGGATATTATACAGCCAAGGTTTGTGTGACAGCTATCCAAAGAAAGGTAGCTGTTGGTGTCCACATTTTTTAAAAAGGTTTTCGTAACTAATTTATCTCCTTCTAGTCTTATCTTCAAATCGAGAAATTAAACTGATCTATCATCTATGTCCCATGTCAAGTGTATATTCTTCTCATTATCATTTAATTTGTTTAAGAAATTTTCTAATCCATCTCTGTTTCCATTCCAGACTATGATCACATCGTCAATGTACCTTTTGTACAGGGTGAGTTCCGCGGGTGTGTTTATATAGATAGCTTGATCTTCCCACTGTGCCATAAAGGCGTTTGCTACACTTGGTGCGAATTTCGCTCCCATCGCAATTCCGATGGTTTGTTTATAATATGTCTGATCATGCCAGAAGTAATTACACTTCAAAGAAACATCCAGACACTGGTCAGATACTTTCTCTGTTTGCAGATCAAACTACTGTGATTTCTAAAGAGCCATTGGGTTACTGAACAGGCATCATGATGCTGAACAATGGTATAGAGCGAGCTTACATCTGCCGTGGATAATAATGTTCTCCCTTCAAGTACTTGTAATGTATCTAAAAGTTGTAACACATGCTTAGTGTCTTTGAGGTATGCCGGTGTATGTTGTATAGCTGGTTGTATGAATTAATCTATGTATTGTCCCAACCTCGATGTAAGGGAATCAATCCCATTAACGATTGGTCTACCTGGTGGATTCTCTAGAGATTTATGAATTTTAGGGACAGTGTAGATCACCGGTATTCTACATGACTCATGTATGAGGTACTTTGATTCTTTTGAATTCAATATGTCCTTTTTGGTTCCCAAATTGATTAGGCGTTCCAGCTCTCTCTTATATTTGCTTGTAGGGTTACCCAATAATCTGGTATACGTATTTTCATCTTGTAGTTGTCTTCGAAGTTCTTTTTGATATTGTTCCTTTGATTGTACTACATTCGCTCCCCCTTTGTCCGCTGGGCGTACTACTGTCATTTCTCTCCTTTAGAGATTTGATGCCTTTCCTAATGTGAATGGGATCAGACACTTTTTTTGTTTCCAAAGATTCTAGATCTTGTAGTACTCATTTTTTAAACACTTCTATATGTTGGTTGTCAGACACTTGTGGATTATACACAGAGTTATTGCGTAACGTACTGTGTACGGGCATTGTTAATATGTTCGTTATCGTGTTTGTGGTTCTACAGGGATTGGTCAGGTAATATTTTTTGACATTCACTTTTCTAATGTATTTTTGTATCCCTATATAGGTGTTGAACTTATTCAAGTTATTGGCCGGTGCATGTTTTAATCCTTTGTCTAGGACTGCCAGTTCTTCTGCTGAAATGGGTAAACCCCTAAGATTGACCACATTCTCTCCCACTATTCTCTTTTTTGCTTGGAGTCTCTTTCCCGCTCTGTGTCCTCTTTTTGTTCTGGACTGTTTCTTGTTCTGTCTTCTCGTAGTCTTCTCCTGGGTGAGGGATAAAGGGTCTTGTGGTTGTCTCCTCGGAGAGTGATCTCTCCTGTCCCTCTCTAAAAAATAGCGTGATCTATTGTATTCGTATTCATTTTGATAGTGACGTGAGTCATTATAGTATTGATCCTGGTAGTTCCTGATGGGGTCAAATCTATTCTGAATCGGTAACGGGGTTCTATCTTGTTCCCTATATGTATCCTGGGGGTATGGTGGTCTATTATAGTCCCTTGGATTTCTTTCATTATTGTGCCAATTGTTATAGGGCTTTTTGTAAGGTTTCTTAAATGGTTTCTTCCACTGTTTTTTAGGAGTGTATTGACCATAGTTGTTGTTGTTCCGTTGTTCGTGTTGTGGGGTTCTATTTCATACTGTGGCCTTGTTTCATTGTATGGCTCTCTATTTTCCCATCTTGGTGGATTCTGTACATGAGACATGGTAGGATCTTGTATTCTAACTTCTCTTTCTGGTGTAGAATATGTTGAGCTCGTTGGTATTGGATCTATTTTCTTTTGCCATTTGAAGACTTGTTCTGTCTTATAGTCTTCTGTATCTCGTTGGTATTCCTTCATTTTGCGCTGTTGTACTTCAAGGTCTTTTTCAATCAAATCTTTATTCAGTTGAGTAGCGAACTTTTGAATTCCGAGGACTCCTTATACGGTTCTAATTTTAGTTTGATTTCTTCTATTTGTTGTTCTAACATTCTAGTCTTCTTTTGTTTTCTCCCTAGTAGAAATTGTAAATCTTCTACACTCTTACTGTTAAAAAATTTGAACCATTCATCCATTGATGCTTTATCAGTCAGACCATCATTGGGTGGTAATTCCCACCGTAATCTCCTGGGTACAATGTTCTCCCTTATGTACCTCTCAAAAGTGTTAGTGTCCCACCATAGAGTAATTTTTTTCTCCATGTGGTGTCCTAGTTTCCTGACTAGGCTTTCTAAATCTGTGTTGCGTGCCTTATTCTGTGAGTTAAAGATGTCATCTAAATTAACATTCCTGTTCTCCATGAATGTAAATACATCCATTGTAGCGGCAAAGGTAAAAATGTGAATGTCAAAATAAATAAAACAATGTGTCCTTCGCGTTACTATTGAGTAAATGCAGTGCTTAAAGTAATAAAAAATTATATAATATATGTGTTGATGTCAATTAGGATAGCAGCAAAATCTAAAATGTGATCACACTACACCGATATGAGATATATAATAAAAGTGATCTTGCCCAATCCCATCATTTCTCACATAATAAAGTGACTTAAATATATATAAAGTGCCTAACGCTGAATGACGTCTCAATAAATAAATAAAGAATAAATATGTAGAATAAAGGTGTTCTCTGTTAGTTATTTAGTTCTCTGTTAGTGCCATAAAAGTGAAACATCAAAAACTTAAGTGAAAAAATGGCATTCCAATAGTAAAAACTGCATAAAGTGACTTAGTGAATGGTGAAAGGAGCAAGCTAAACTCATTGGAACAAGGTTTATGATAAAAGGATATGATGACTCATGGATAGAGAAACAAATCCAATATGTTAACGAAATGGATAGAACAAAAATGTTAGAGAACAAACCTAAAAAGACATCACAACAGGAGGCACCAAGTCTTATCCTAGATTACAATGTACAACACAAAGAAGTATCTAGAATAATTCAACGTCATTGGCATATTCTCAAAAGTGATAGAGATTTAAAGAATATACTTCCAGACCAACCCAATATAGTATACAAGAGAGCACCCACCATCAGAGACATGATCGTGAAGTCGGTGGTGGAACCTCCCCCTAAAGCACCATATACTTTTTTCACTGGAAAAGGATTTTTTCCTTGCAGGAATTGTTACGCATGTAGACATGCTCAGAAATTTCAGGGCAAAAGGACAGACTTTACAGCTACCACGACAGGAGAGTCATTTAAAATCAGGGACTTTATAGGATGCCACACTGAGGAAGTAGTATATGTACTACAATGCAGTTGTAAGCTCCAATATGTTGGAAGAACAAAGAGAGCCCTCAAAGTCAGAATAAAAGAAGATATTCAAAACATTAAAAAGGGAAATCCTAAACATAATGTATCCAAACATTTTGCATTAATACATAACCAGGATCCCACACACCTTCAATTTTGGGGTATAGAAAAAATACAAAAAATCATGGACAGCTAGTCACAAAATAAGGACTATAAGCCAGAGAGAGTCTTATTGGATACACAACATGCGTACATTAACCCCCAGAGGTATGAACGTAGAGTTCGACCTTAATTGCTTTTTGAGTAATTTTTAAATCATTCTATCTTACTAATTTTATTGATCCAACAAAATACATTTTTTGGTCATATACATATGTTTTTAGTCACAGACATTAGTGAACTATGTAACTTTATTATATTATCGCCTATAACACATCTATTTATTATAGTTCATTTTCATATACAATATTCACATTGTCTGTTTTTATCTGTAGTTTATTGTATAATTATGTTGTTTACATTACATTCAGAAAATATTATTATATTGGGGTACCCTATGACTGACTACGGTATATGATCGATATGGGCTTTTTTTAATGTATATCTCTTTTTTTAGTTTATCTCCCTTTTTTCAGTCATACTTTTTCCCCCTCTTGCAACACAAGATACGTTGAGCTATTTATAAAGGCATTGTATTTTTTAATCCATTTTTTAGTATATACTAACATTGAGTACAGCCGCCGTTTATCTATCAAGAAATGGCCGCCATTGACATGTAAACACCACCAAAAACATGGCCGCGTCGATAGATACGAGCGGGCCACAAGAAAATGGCTACTGCAAAATTTCCGGTTTTACTATATAAATAGAAGGATCCTCTGGCCAATCCGGTTCCCCAGATGAAGTCACGAGCGGTGACGTAACGCGTAGGGAGTGGCCGTGGAGAGACGTAAACCGGAAGTCACGTGAGAAGGCGCCCTAGATGCCGCTATTCTGTATCTCGCTTATGTTTTTGATGTTTCACTTTTATGGCACTAACAGAGAACACCTTTAATCTACATATTTATTCTTTATTTATTTATTGAGACGTCATTCAGCATTAGGCACTTTATATATATTTAAGTCACTTTATTGTGTGAGAAATGATGGGATTGTGCGAGATCACTTTTATTATATATCTCATATCGGTGTAGTGTGAACACATTTTAGATTTTGCTGCTATCCTAATTGACATCAACACATATATTATATAATTTTTTATTACTTTAAGCACTGCAATTACTCAATAGTAGCGCAAAGGACACATTGTTTTATTTAGATGGCACTGATGAGGTGGCACTGATGGGCACTGACAGGGGGTACTGATGGGCACTGATAGGCGGCAATGATTGGTGGCACTGATATGCGGCACTGATGGGCATTGATAGGTGGCCTGATGGGCACTCATAGGTTGAACTGGTGGGCACTGATGGGCACTGATAGATGGCACTGATGGGCACTGATAGGCAGCACTGATAGGCATTGATGGGCACTGATGGCTGGCACTGGATTTTACTGATAGGCATCACTGGTGGCACTGGTAGGCATTTTTTTACTGGAACTGATTGGCAGCTGCCTGGGCACTGATTGGCATTTCCCTAGTGGTCTAGAGGGACATTCCTGGTGGTCCGGTGTGGCATCCTGGTGGTCCTGGGTGGGCATCCGAGGGGGGGCTGCACTGATAAAAAATCAGCATAGACCCCCCTGTCAGGTGAGCAGCCGATCGGCTCACCTCTACTCGCATCTATCAGACGCAAGTGAGGAAAAGCTGATCAACGGCTCTTCCTGTTTACATTGTGATCAGCCATGATTGACATGGCTGATCACGTGGTAAAGAGTCTCTGTCAGAGACTCTTTACGTAGATCGGAGTTGCGGTGTGTCAGACTGACACACCGCAACAACGATCGTCGCAACAACGATTGCGCAGCAGCTTGATATCCTGAGAACTTCATATGACGTCCGGTCAACCACTTTGCCGACGTTATTTTGCTATATGGTGGGCGGCAAGTGGTTAAAGGCTTATATGCAAGTTATTGTTATAAAAAGTGTTTGGGGTCCTGCCCCAGGGGACATGTATCAATGCAAAAAAAAGTTTTAAAAATGGCTGTTTTTCAGGAGCAGTGATTTTAATAAAGCCTAAAGTGAAACAATAAAAATGAAATATTCCTTTAAATATCGCGTCTGGGGGGTGTTCTTAGTGTGCCTGTAAAGTAGCGCATTTTTGTGTAGAACAATACCACAGCAAAATGACATTTCTAAAGAAAAAGCTATTTAAAACTGCTCGCGACTGTAATGATTTGTTGGATCCCGGCAATATAGATAAAAATCATTGGAAAAAAATGGCATGGGTTCCCCCCCAGTCCATTACCAGGCCCTTTGGGTCTGGTATGAATATTAAGGGGAACCCCGAACCAAAATAAAAAAGGCATATGGGTCCCCCCAAAATCCATACCAGGCCCTTTAGGGCAGGCCACAGGAAAAGGGGGGGACGAGACAGTGCCCCCCTCCTGAACTGTATCAGGCCACATGCCCTCAACATGTGGAGGATGCTTTGGGGTCCCTCAAAACACCTTGTCTCCATGTTGATGAGGACAATGGCCTCGTCCCCACAACCCTTGCCAAGTGGTTGTGGGGGTCTGCAGGCGGGGGGCCTATTGGAATCTGGAAGCCACCTTTAACAAGGGGACCCCCAGATCCCGCCCCCCATTTGAATGGGTATCGGGTACAGTGTACCCCTACACATTCACCAAAAAAAGTGTCAAAAATAGTAAAAATTACAGTAGACAGTTTGGGACAAGTCCTTTATTAAAAAAATAAAAATGTCCCGCAATGTAAATCCATCTTCCATCACGCCGACGAACTGAAAAAACATACAAAAAAACTCAACAACTCCGCCTCCATGGGAGGCTCCCGCCGACTGAAGCCTCTGACAGCTGTTATTATAGCTGAGAGCAGGGCCACCCGGATACGTAAATGGGTGACCCCGCCCCCTCTGACACCGCGGGATGTCAGAGAAAAGCGGGGCCACCCGGTGACGTAAACGGATGACCCCACCTTCCTTTGATGTTTAAGTCACCGGGTGGCCCTGCCCTCAGCTATATAACAGCTGTCATGACAAAGAGCCTTTATTTTTAATTTTTAATAAAGGGTTTGTCCCAAACTGTCTACTCTAATTTTTACTATTTTTGACACTTTTTTTGGTGAATGTGTAGGGGTACATTGTACCCGATACCCATTCACATAGGGGGGGTGCCCACAGACCCCCACAACCATCTGTCAAGGGTTGTGGGGATGAGGCCCTTGTCCCCATCAACATGGGACAAGGTGTTTTTTGGATGGACCCCAAAGCATCTTCCCCATGTTGAGGGCATGTGGCCTGGCACGGTTCAGGAGGGGGGGCACTCTCCCGCCCCCCCTTTTCCTGCGGCCTTCCAGGTTGTGTGCTCGGATAAGGGTCTGGTATGGATTTTGAGAGGATCCCTACACCATTTTTTTTACATTTTGGCGCAGGGTTCCCCTTAAAATCCATACCAGACCTGAAGGGCCTGGTATGGATTTTGGGGGGACCCCTACTTCATTTAAAAAAAAAATTGGCTCAGGGTCCCCCTTAATATCCATACCAGACCTGCAGGGTCTGGTAATGGACTGGTGGGGTATAATTTTTATCTATGTTGCCGGGATCCCACAATTCATTACAGCCACGAGCGGCTGCATTACTTTACAGGCATACTAAGGACACCCCTCAGGCACAATATTTAAAGGAATATTTAATTTTTATTGTTTCACTTTAAGCATTATTAAAATCACTGCTCCTGAAAAAACGGCCGGTTTTAAAACTTTTTTTTGTATTGATACATGTCCCCTGGGGCAGGACCCCAAACACTTTTTATGACAATAACTTGCATAAAAGTCTTTAAAATGAGCACTTTTAATTTTTCATGTTCATGTCCCATATTTTAACAGTGTTCGCTTGCTCGTACCCGGGTCCCCAAATACTTTTTATGACAATAACTTGCATATAAGCCTTTAAAATTTGCACTTTTGGTTTTCCATGTTAGTGTCCCATAAACTTTAACGGTGCTCAGTGGCTTTCGAATTTGCCATAATGTTCGCTGTTCGGTGAACAGGCGAACACCCGATGTTCGAGTCGAACTTACGTTCGACACGAACATCGGGCTCATCCCTACTAAAGAGGTAGAAAGCCAAACTGGGGTGATTGTTTCCTATGACACAATATGACATATAATATGACATATAACTATGACACGGCGTACACTGCAGAGGAATGGCATGCATGTGTGTTGTCCACAAAGTAAGACTCCCCTAAAGCCCATGCACAAAAAAGCCTGCCTGGAATTTGGCAGGGCCCATGCTTAAAAAGAAGAAGACTACTGGGACTCTGTACTCTGGAGTGACCAAGATAACTGTTTTTGGAACTGATGGCTTCAAAACTGTATGGCTTTGCAAAGGTGAGGAGTACAAAAAAAAATGCATGGTGCCTACAGTGAAACATGATGGTGGCAGTGTCGTTCTGTGGGGCTGCATGAGCTGCATTTCATTGATGGTATCATGAATTCACAGATGTACTGCTCTATATTGAAAGAAAAGATGCTACCATCACTCCCTGTCCTTGGTCGTCGTGCACTTTTCCAACATGACAATGATCCAAAACATGCATCTACAGCCACTGTTGCATTTCTGAAGAAGAACGGGGTGAAAGTGATTCAGTGGTCTTCTAATCTGAACCAATCGAACACCTATGGAGAATTCTGAAGAGATAAGTTAAGCATCACTCTCCATCCAGCATCCAGGGTCTAAAAGAAGTCGTTCTTGAAGAATGGCAAAAGATAGATGTTGCAATATGTCGCCAACTTGTTCATTCCATGCCTAGAAGACTTGGTGCTGTCCTTACAAATCATGGAGGTCATACAAAGTACTAGATGTAGTAGTTTTTGTTGTGGGGTGTATTCATTTTTCATCAACTAATTTGAGTAGAACTGAAGGTTTTGTAATGTGAGTTATATTATTAACCTTACTTTGATTTAATGAGCTAAACAAATATTCTATAAAACTCAATTCTGTCAACATTTTGGAAATTGTTCTTGTGTTTATTGAGATAGTGATTAAAAATTGTACTTTTCAAAAGGGGTGTACTCATTTATGCAGAGCACTGTAATTGTATTGCTATCACATATAGAGCTTACAAGCTCCATATGCAATAACATATTTCTCGTGACAGGTCCCATTTAGAAGACATTAGCAGTCTATTAGCACTCCACTAAAGCTAATCAAGCACAGATCATGCTTGAGTAGCTGCTTCCCTGGCCACAGCATTTAAGGAATAACAGGGATGAAATGATCTTCTCTTTTGGGTTTGCTCACCAGAACTCAGACCAGAGAATGGATGTTCACTAACCTCCACTATCCCGGGCTCACAGGTTGGACAGCAGAGCCTGGACACTTGTGGAGGGTTGTGCGCAAAAGGGAGGGATGAAACTTTCCAGTGGTTGTGGAAGTGGTCTGTAAAGAATCAGAAAGCCAACAGTTGGCTTGCCATGTATACACACACTGCTGCTATTGCGAGGAGTGTGTGTAAATACACCCATTGCTTCCAATGTACACCTTACGCCGGTGGCAGCGAAAGGTTTAATAGCACTTAAAGGCCCGTTTACACTATTTTGGTGCAGTAATGCACCTTCCCAGCACACTTTGATTGTGGCATGCAGCACTGCTGAAATTTTGCATGCATAATTATAGGTTTTACAAAGTATGACAAGCATCAATATAAAAACAAATATTGTGTTGTTGTAATATTCATGCAATCAAGTGAAAAAGAAAAAATATGTGATTTAAAACACATGTGCAAGTAATAAAAAAAAATCCATAAACAATCCATGAAGTCCAGAAAATAAAGTGCTTTGGTGCAAAAAAAAAGTTCATATAAACATTTAAGTGTTAACAAAACCCGGTGCTCCAAAAGTGAATGAAAAAGGATTCTTCACACCAAAACAGTGCACACCCCGCTCACTAGTCGCTTGCCAGCTATTAAGACCCAAAGATGGAGGTCAGGCTGTGCCTTAACCCAATATCCCTGTGGGATGGATGACAGGAGCCAGAATTCCGGATTTCAAATTGGACAAAACAAAGCAATCTGAGTGATTCACAATCAGCTGCTGGGATTTAGGGTAAAAGTATAACTGCACCTAAACCCCATATCCCTATGGGATGGACTGTACAGTCAATATGGTCCAGCAGTACATTCAATCAGAAGGGGAACAAAGAAGAAACTGATAGGGGGAACAAAGAAGAAAGACTGCCCCTCCTCTGTATCCATCTCCTATCCAAGTTCCAACAATAAATACCAATAAAAAAACCCTTGATTGATTATTGGAAATGAGCGGATGAGAGTACGGGCGGTTGTGTGAAAATCCTTAGTAACTGGCTGCAAAAAAAAAGGGTAAAATCCCAGGGAAGTCTACACACAGTAATATCTACGGGGGAAGTGCTACATTAATAAAGGTTAAAACTACTTATAACAAGCAGGAGTAAATTTGCATAAAATACAGTCAAACACATGCAGCAACCTTGTGGGCGTGAAGAGAGGAGCTACAGTGGTGATGCCTTCACGCCCAGAGGGATATTGGGATAAGGAACATCCTGACCTCCATCTTGGGGTCTTAATAGCTGGTAAGCAGCTAGTTAGTGGGGTGCGCACTGTCTGGGTGTGACAAAACCTTTTTCATTCACCTTTAGAGTACTGGATTTTGTTGACACTTAAATGTTTATATGAACTTTTTTTTTGCATTGAAGCACTTTATTTCTTGGACTTTATGGATTGTTTATAGACTATTTTTTTATTACTTGCACATATGTTTTAAATCACATATTTTTTCTTTTTCACCTGATTGTATGATTATTACAATGATGTGATGCACTTTCTAATGATAATGCAACACAGTATTTGTTTGCATGGTTTGTATATTACATATGTGGATATACCATGAGTGCAGCTATCACACGCACACACACACATATATATATATATATATATATATATATATATATATATTGGATATATAAAGTCTGGAAGTCAAATCCAAGTTAGATCATGATCCGACCTGTGGCATGTGACTTGGGCTCTGAGAATCTTAAAGGGTAAAAAAGGAATATTATTTTTTTTTTTTTAAATTTAATAATACACAAACAAAAACACAGAGTTGTCCCCTCCCAAAAGCCATACCAGACCCTTATCAGAGCATGCAGCCTGGCAGGTTAGAAAAAGGAGAGCCCCCCCTCTGGACCACACCAGGTCACATGCCCTCAACATGGGGGAGGTGGGTGCTTTGGACTATCCAACCCAAAGATCCCGGCCCTTAAATAGGTATGGGGGCACATTGTACTCGTATTCATTCACCCAAAAAAAGGCAGTGAAGTGTACATAAAAACCAAGAGATGGTTTTTTACAGGTCCTTTATTAAAAATCTTTAAAGCGTTTTCTTCCTCCGGTCTTCTACCTCCGCTGCCGTCTTCTCTCACCCGGTCCTCCCCCAACACTGCCTCCTGTCACTGTGTCAGCTCCGGATGGCCATGCCCCATGGCTATAAAAGAAATGGCAGAGAACGAAGCTGGCAGAACGACGGGAGGCAGTGTCGGAGGAGGACCGGCGGGGCAGTGAAGAAGGAGGACACATTGAAGATTTCTTAATAAAGGACTTGTTAAAACCGTCTCGTTCTTATTTACATGTCACTGCCTTTTTTTGGGGGCAGTAAATAACCCATACTTTCTATGGGGGTGGGATCTGGGGGCCCAGGGTTGTCGGGAAGAGGCCCTTGTCACCATCAACATGGGGACAAGGTGCTTTGGTTGGGGGGGGCGCAGAGCCCCCCTCCCCAAAGCAACCACCCCCCCATATTGATGGGCATCCGACTTGGATGTGACTTCCATTCAAATCAATCGGCTGAAATTCGGATCAGGTAGGACAGCTCTCATAGGGAACCACTGATTTTGACATGTCATGCGACTTGTGCTCTGTAAGAGTTGAAAATAGAAGAGGCAGAGAAACGCTGCTAAAAGCGCATTAACGCCAGTGCAAAAAGCATCTAGTAGTGGCTTTGCAGCTCTTTTTTTCAGACGCCCTGTGTGCATGAGTATTAACGTATACTTATCATGAGAGAGGCAGTCAGCTAACTTTTCGCTGGTTCCCTGGCTATCATGTACATCCTTTGACACTTAACAGCTTTCTTGTTCTTGAAGAAAGAAAAACAAGGAAACCAGCATTTTAAGAAAAGACCAAATGCACTTTAACCACCTCAATACAAGGCACTTAAACCCCCTTCCTGCCCAAGCCATTTTTCAGCTTTCAACGCTGTCACACTTTGAATGACAATTGCACAATCATGCTACACTGTAACCATGTGAAATTTTTATCATTTTCTTCACACAAATAGAGCTTTCTTTTGGTGGCATTTAATCAATCCTAGGTTTTTTATTTTTTTTTTGGAAAAAAGTTTTAGTTTCTGTCAGTAAATTTTGCAAATAAGTAATTTTCCTCCTTCACTGATGGACGCTGATGAGGCGGCACTTATGGGCACTGATGAGGCACGAATATGCCGCACTTATGGGCACTGATAGGCGGCCCTGGGCACAGATAGGCAGCCCTGGTGGGCACAGATAGGTGGCACTGGTGGGCGGAACTGATGGGCAGCAGTGATGAGCATTGATGGGCAGCAGTGATGGGCATTGATGGGCAGCACTAATAGCCAGCACTGACTGGCATCACTTGTGGGCACTGATTGCTGGCACTTTTGGGCACAGATTGGTGGTAATTATGGGCACAGATTGGCACTGATTGCTGGCAGTGGTGGGCAATCCTTGCTGGCACTTAATTGTAATCAGGGCAATGATGATCAGTGCCCTGATTACATACCTAGCTGTCCCCTGTAAGGAGATGCCGCTGATCGACTCTCCTCACACTCTGTCAGTGTGAGGCGAGGAGAGCCGATTATCGGCATCTCCGTGTTTACATGTGACCACAGCTGATCACATGGTTAAAGAGCCGCAGCAGCGGCTCTTTACACAGATTGGGGTCGCACGTGTCCTAGCAACGCGGCGCAGCGAGCAGTCATTCTGGGCGGCCTAGTTTCCTAGTTATACCCCTTAATTTTTATTTGACAAAAGTTCCTAACTTAGAATTGGGGGTTAGAATGGCCATATATATGGGGGGGGGGGTTTCCTTCTTATTTTGTTTAGTCTCCGTCATAGTACTCTGTTCTTACGGAATACATGTCTGGTTTAGGAGATACACACACACACACACACACACACACACACAGGGAGGGTTCTGCTTTAGTTTTATATCATCACTTTTTTCTCTAGTTCTTGGGTATTTCTGAAGAAAGGGCTCACTTCAATATGATTATCTTTATTAATGGTACATTGTAAGAGTTTTAGGTAATTATTTAGTGTGGATACATATATTGAGCTCATATGAATCAAGATATGAGGGAATAAGTTGTCATTAGTGCACATTATAAATATTGTGTGTATTAATTGGTTTATTAACTTGTGGGAGGCAGGGATCAGGAGGTAACAAGCTGCAGGGGACAGGGGCGTGCATGTGACATTGTGGCTCCGGCCGGGAGCTACAAGATAGAGTAGGGGGGGGGGGGGGGCTGGGTGCACAGGCGATGTGATTGGTTGCAGGGTGCCCGTGATTCCAGCAACCAATGACTGCTGAGAGGAGCAGTGGGGATGTGGAGCTGTACAACTGCAACTGAATATATAAAAAAAAAATGAAAAATACATTTTTATTTTTATGTGTGATCACATAATCTCTGTTCTCAGCTACATAAGGGGCTTAGAGAGTTAGGGGTTGAGAAACAGCAGTACACTGATCTTCCCAGTGAGTTACTGTGCAGGGGGGGGGGGGGGGGGGTCACAAGTCTGGTCGTTGGAGGATAGGCAGGCTGTTCTCAGTATAGCCAGAAAACTGAGGTTCTGGGATAGATGTGCTTCCATGCCTGGCATGATAAGTTTGAAATAAGAAAGTAGGAGAACTGACAGGAACACCAGGTATTTCACACAAAGGAACCAAAACAACAGGCACACATCAGGAATATAAAAAGTTGGGGTAACATTCTTTAAAGTGGTGCTAAAGCAACATTTTTACCTGAATACATTCCCTGCATTAAGGTAAAAAAAAAAAAAGGTACTTAAATGTTTATATGAACTTTTTTTTTGCATTGAAGCACTTTATTTCTTGGACTTTATGGATTGTTTATAGACTATTTTTTTATTACTTGCACATATGTTTTAAATCACATATTTTTTCTTTTTCACCTGATTGTATGATTATTACAATGATGTGATGCACTTTCTAATGATAATGCAACACAGTATTTGTTTGCATGGTTTGTATATTACATATGTGGATATACCATGAGTGCAGCTATCACACGCACACACACACATATATATATATATATATATATATATATATATATATATATATATATATATTGGATATATAAAGTCTACACACCCCTGTGTAGGCTTAAAATGTCAGGTTTATGTGATGTAAAAAAACTATACAGAGATAAATCATTTCAGACTTTTTCCACCTTTAATGTGACCTATAAACTGTACAACTCAGTTGAACAACAAACTCAAATCTTTTAGGTGGAGGGAAGTAAAATTAAAAAAATAAAATATCATGGTTGCATAAGTGCACACACCCTTAAACTAAAGCACCTTTTTGACTTTATTACAGAACTTAGTCTTTTTGGGTATGAGTCTATCAGCATGGCACATCTTTGCAAAAACACTCAAAATTTGACAGATTGCGAGGGCATCCCCTGTGCACAGCCCTCTTCAGATCACCCCACAGATTTTCAATCTGATTCAGGTCTAGGCTCTGGCTGGGCCATTCCAAAACTTTAAACTTCTTCTGGTGAAGCCATTCCATTGTTGATTTGGATGTATGCTTTGGGTCGTTATCATGCTGAAAGATGAAGTTCCTCTTCATGTTCAGCTTTCTAGCAGATGCCTGAAGGTTTTGTGTCAATATTGACTGGTATTTGAAACTGTTCATAATTCCCTCTACCTTGACTAAGGCCCCAGCTGAAGAAAAACGGCCCCAAAGCATGATGCTGCCACCACCATGCTTAACTGTAGGTATGGTGTTCTTTTGGTGATGTGCAGTGTTTTTGCGCCAAACAAATCTTTGGGAATTATGGGCAAAAAGTTAAAACTTGGTTTTCTTCAGACCATAACACATTTTCCCACATGCTTTTGGGAGACTTCAGATGTGTTTTTGCAAAGTTTAGCCAGGCTCGGATGTTTTTCTTTGTAAGAAAAGGCTTCCCTCTTGCAACTCTACCCCATAACCCAGACATATGAAGAATACGAGAGATTGTTGTCACATGTACCACTCAGCCAGTACTTGCCAGATATTCCTGTAGCTCCTTTAATGTTGCTGTAGACCTCTTGGCAGCCTCCCTGACCAGTTTTCTTCTCGTCTTTTCATCAATTTTGGAGGGACGTCCAGTTCTTGGTAATGTCACTGTTGTCGCATATTTTCTCCACTTGATGATGACTCCCTTCGCTGTGTTCCATGGTATATCTAATGCCTTGGAAATTCTTTTTGTTTTTCAATTGCGTTGTACAGTTTTTTTACATCACAGAAACCTGACGATCTAACGGGTATATATATATACAGGGTTTTTTTCTCAAACAATAGGTGCTGGAACTTAACCACGGCCCCACAAAACCCCTCCCCTAAACACACCCTCCAAATCATATCAAATAGTGGGTGTATTCAGTCAAATTTCACAAAAACAGTAGGAGGGTCTTAAAGGGGCATTAAATACCAGGATTTCATTACATACAGAGTGCAAATCTGTCACTTGTAAACACAGAAACCAGACTTCTGTATTTACAAGTGATTGTGGTGAGCAGGCACCAAAGGGTCTGAGCCAGAGGTGGTGGAACTGAGTTCCCCCAAGTTCCCCCTGAAAAAAAGCAATGTATATATTGTATATACAGTTTATATATATATAGTCTTGTTAGATTGTGATACAATTATTCATATGGTGACACTTTTGTGCAACTTGTTTCCATTTTTTTTAAATGTGTAATTTGCAAATGTGTGATAAATTAATCAAAACAGATTTTGAAAATCACTGAAATCTAAACTGCCTTACGTTAAAAGTTACATCCTATGAAATCGCTGATGTATATAAATCAGGATTTAAAATATTTGAGTGATGTGTTTGAAATTCCTGAACTTTTTTTGCATTTAACATATGATTACTCAATGCAAAGGCATGCTTTAATTGTCAGTAGGTTTACAGGCAGCAGGTGTCTTCTGAAGTCTGAAATTATTTCCTTTAGCCACCACTGTCATTTTTTAGCCTTTGGCAGTTTAAATATTTTGTCATTGTACATAATATATTTTACAAATACACTTTCAGGTATTGCAGGCGTGTGATCTGTAGACAGTTAAAACAGCAGGATATCCAACTATTCCCCGGAGTAGTTATTAGAGTACGGAACATGAAGAATGTAGATCAATATCTTTAAATATAAACTCTGAACTCTCTCAGAAAAGGTTGGAGTATTTCCTTTAAATCAGGCACTGACCATATAGGGAGAACTGAATTATAACTGTACTTTTAAAAGTCATTAAAGTATTATGGGATGGAAAGAAACCCTATTCCTTCCCTGTGCTCTGAGAGTTGTTACCACAAGTCTAGTACAGTGTAAACTTTGCTCTTCTCACAATCTATGAGGTTGATTTACTAAAACTGGAGAGTGCATATGCTGACGCCTTAAAAATTCCCTTCACTGGAACTAAGGGGCCAAGCTAAACCCCTGAAAAACAACCCCACACCATAATCCCCCCTCCACCAGGTGATT
The DNA here is from genome assembly GCA_037952925.1 of Lithobates clamitans. Taxonomy (NCBI): domain Eukaryota; kingdom Metazoa; phylum Chordata; class Amphibia; order Anura; family Ranidae; genus Lithobates; species Lithobates clamitans. The sequence continues at coordinate 3,293,785 of JBBGZY010000138.1, read as the reverse complement.
TGGACCAGTGCACAGGGAAAATTACGTGGAGACATGGATGGGCGAGTTTGGGGTGGGGGGGGCTTGGCTGGCCTGTGCGTGGTCCTGGCCTCGGCCCAGTGGTGCACCTTTGGGTTGGGTTGGTGTGAGGACTGTGGGCAGGCCTTCTCGTCCGAATCGGTGCCTTGCCTCGGGGGTGTGCTTCTGGGGGAGTGGTCGGGCATTCCCGTGGATGCACTTTTGGACCTTTTGGATGGCCTTCCTGGGGGTGTTGTGGCTGCGGGGGGTGGGCCAGCTCGGTGTTGGGCCCTGCGGATTGGGACTGGGATGCCTTTGGAGTTTGTACGCGCGTGGAGGCAGGTGTCCCAATGCTTTTGGTAATATAGTGTAGATCAGGGATATGCAATTGGCGGACCTCCAGCTGTTGCAAAACTACAAGTCCCATCATGCCTCTGCCTCTGGGTGTCATGCTTGTGGCTGTCAGAGTCTTGCTATGCCTCATGGGACTTGTTGTTCTGCAACAGCTGGAGGTCCGCTAATTGCATATCCCTGGTGTAGATAGAGAGATAGATAGGACAGAGCCATTTATAAAGTCACAGGCATATGTTCTGAGTGTTCTGAGTGTTTTAGATCACCCCTTACCCTCAGCTCTGGATACATGCTGTACATTTGTTAGACTATGAATGCCGCCAATTAAAAAGTCTGCACAGTGTCAGGCAATTCTGCTCTAATGAAGGCTACAAACTAATTCAGTTTGTATATGTTTAGATGAAGATAAATTATGTTCTCTTAGAGAACTGACAATTCACTCTTAAGCAACTGACGTGAGTTTTTCTTGTTTTTGGATAAAATGACTGTGTTGTAAAAGCTTGATCAATAAAACATAATAAATTCAAGAGGAAGCCTTTCAGATTGGTAAAAAAACAGAAACTGGAGAGTGCAAAATCTGGTGCAGCTCTGCATAGAAACCAATCAGCTTCCAGGTTTTTCTTAGGTCAAACCTAACCAATTCCCGCCCGCACTATAGCCGAAAGACGGCTACAGCGCAGACCTTTATTGCCGGGAGGGTGTCAATAGACTCCCAATTTTTTGTATAAAATATGTCAATGTACTCACATGCTGTAGGTGCTACCAGTGCACCACTCTATACATAGCGTGAACAAAAACGAATCTCCCAATCCAGGAGGCAAAGGTTCTGTATCTCTAGCAGCCGTGTTCAGCTGACTCCTCCACTGTCCTAGTCCTTTCCCTACGCATATTCAACACAGGGCTTATCACGTGTCTTCATCAGGGTGAACAGCATGTGAATACATTGACATATTTTATACAGTGAGTACATTGACATATTTTATACAGGGCCAGGCTGGGAATAAAAACCAGCCTTGGAAATATTTTCATACCAGCCCCATAGCATTATTATACCAGCCCAACCGCATAATGTCATTAAGGGAAAATCATGCATTTTAAAGCACATTTGAAGAGTGTATTATATATAGATAAGAGAGACGTGGAATTTACAAACAGCACCAATTTTTTACTGGCAAAAATCATGTCATTTACTGGCACAGACACATTTTTTACTGACACTACAATAAAAGTGCCTAAAATGGCAGTTTTCAGTGCAAATATCAATATTTAAGCTATAAATTTTAAACTATGTAGCTAAAGCTATTAGCAATGTGTTTAAGTTAAAAAAAAGTCAAAACCATATTTCTCCATTTACATGAAGGTCAGATTAGTATAACCCAGCCAGCACAGAGTTCCCCCTTACATCAGGAGTCTGCAGGATTCCCTTTTACAGTGCAAGGGAACTCTGACATAAAGGGGAACATTGCAGATCATGATCTAAGTGGGAAGTTTGATATAAAGGGGGGCACTGGTGACCAGAGACCCCACTTATATTAGAGTCCACTGCATTCCCCTTTACATCAGAGTTCTTACTCACATCAGGGTCTGCAGCATTGTCCATTACATCAGAGTTCCCCCTTGCACTGTAAGGTGGAATCCTGCAGACTATGATGTAAAGGGGAACTCTGGTGACCAGAGGCCAAACAAAACATTAAGATAAGGCAGTTTACTGATATAAGGAGGAAACCTTTATATCAGTGGCCCCTTACAATATTGTAGTGACCCCCCCCCCCAGACTGGCCTGGCGGCGCTGTCACTGACCTCCTCTCAAGTGCACCGTGCAGGGCTTAGTCAGTCGGCTCCAGCTTGGTGGCTCTGGTTTTATCCCATAGTTTCCTCTCCACAGTCCATACATGTCTGACTTCTCCCATGACCCCCATCCTGGCGGCACTCCCACTCTTTACTCCTCTCCAGACAAGAGATGGTCAGAGGCTGCGGATGGTACAGGAGAGGTCAGAGGCTGCGGATGGTACAGGAGAGGTCAGAGGCTGCAGATGGTACAGGAGAGGTCAGAGGCTGTGGATGGTACAGGAGAGGTCAGAGGCTGCGGATGGTACAGGAGAGGTCAGAGGCTGCAGATGGTACAGGGGAGGTCAGAGGCTGCGGATGGTACAGAGGAGGTCATTGGCTGCGGATGGTACAGGGGAGGTCAGAGGCAGCAGATGGTACAGGGGAGGTCAGAGGCTGAGGATGGTACAGGAGAGGTCAGAGGCTGCGGATGGTGCAGGGGAGGTCACAGGCTGAGGATGGTAGAGGGGAGATCAGAGGCTGCGGATGATACAGGGGAGGTCAGAGGCTGAGGATGGTACAGGGGAGATAAGAGGCTGTGGAGGGGACGACAGGAGAGGTCAGAGGCTGCAGAGGGGACGACAGGAGAGGTCAGAGGCTGCAGGGGGGACGACAGGAGAGGTCAGAGGCTGCGGGGGGGGGCAGGAGGTCAGAGGCTGCTGGGGGAGACAGGAGGTCAGAGGCTGCTGGGGGGGGACAGGAGGTCAGAGGCTGCAGGGGGGGACAGGAGGTCAGAGGCTGTGGGGGGGCAGGAGGTCAGAGGCTGCGAGAAGGGGACAGGAGGTCAGAGGCTGCGGGGAGGGGACAGGAGGTCAGAGGCTATGGGGGGGACAGGAGGTCAGAGGCGGCGGGGGGGGGAACAGGAGGTCAGAGGCTGCGCGGGGGACAGGAGGTCAGAGGCTGCAGGGGGGAACAGGAGGTCAGAGGCTGCGGGGGGGGAGACAGAAGGTCAGAGGCTGCAGGGGGGGACAGGAGGTCAGAGGCTGCAGGGTGGGACAGGAGGTCAGAGGCTGCAGAGGGGACTTAGGAAGAGGCACAGCACACGCCAGAAAAGACTTCACCGAGCACTACTGTTTTACTTTTAAAAATGGTGCCGCTCAGCGCCATTGTGTCACTGCACATGCGCCTACCTTTCTGAAAATTGCAGAGCGTGCACGGGCTTTCCCGAGTACAGCTAACTTCGGAACAGCGCTGGCTCCTACGCAGTTGCATGTCGGCCCGGCCCCACAGCCATATTTTTTTCAGGTATCCAGGTAGGCCAGTCCGGCCCTGATTTTATACAATAAATGTGGAGTTAAAACATTATTATTATTATACACAATTTATATAGTGCCACCAGTTTACGCAGCGCTTTACAATGTAGAGGGGGGACAACACAATTACAGTACAGTTCAATACAAGAGGGCCCTGCTCGTAGAGCTTACATTCTAAAGGGAGGGGGTGGTGGTACAAAAGGTAATAGCTGCAGAGAATGATTTGATGGGGGTGGCTCGAGGACAGTTGTTAGGTGGGTGTGGGATAGGCTTCCCTGAAAAAAATTAGTTTTCAGGGATTATCACACTATCTAGCCTATTTTTATATACATGATCCGGGGACAACTATTGTCAAGACTTATACTCACCGAGGCCAAGATGCCGAGAGCGGCTCGTCCTTACGACCACGCGCACCCGACCCCTGGAAGTGATACAGGAGTTGGGGGCACGCGGAGGCACGGACTTCCGGTAGTGATGGGATTCCTGAAGGGCCGGAGGGAGGTCCGGGTATACGTTGGCCACCAAGGAGCTGTAAAGGCAAGCGGTTAGATCCGAACCGGAGTATCAGGCAGCACTAGTCCGTAATACAGGCAGAGGTCAGAACCGGGGTATCAAGCAGAGCAAGTCCGTTTATTCAAGCAGGGGTCAGAGATATCAGGCAAGCAGAGTATCCGTTAATCAGGCAGAGGTCAGGGGTATCAGGCAGGCAGAGAGAGTAATCCGTTAATCAGGCAGAGGTCAGGGGTATCAGGCAGGCAGAGAGAGTAAACCGTTAATCAGGCAGAGGTCAGGGGTATCAGGCAGGCAGAGAGAGTAATCCGTTAATCAGGCAGAGGTCAGGGGTATCAGGCAGGCAGAGAGAGTAATCCGTTAATCAGGCAGAGGTTTGGCACACAGGTACTTGGTATTCAGGATAAGCAGCAGGTACAGGGAACAGGGTACCGCTGACGACAAACCAGCAACCCGACTGGGTGCTGGAGCCGTCAGATGTAGCCCTCCGGCGAGCGCATCAGCGTGACGCGCCGCCGGGCACCCGCACGGCCACGGCGCACACGGGGGCCACCGTGCTCCAGCGCGCGCCGCACCATCGGCCCGCGAACGGGTGTACGGCATAGCGTGCGTCCTCCGAGCATGCGCCCTGGAGCCCAGCGGACAGAGGCGGCCTGTGCCTCCTGACAGTGCCCCCCTCCTACGGGCGGACACTGGACGCCCAGGCTGGACATCAATTCCGGATGGTCTCGATGGAAAGCTTGAATTAAGCGTGGTGCATGCAGATTCCTTGCGGGTTCCCAAGAGTTGTCTTCAGGTGGGTATCCCTTCCACTGGATCAAATACTGCAGTTGTCTGCCCTTCTTCATACAGTTAAGGATGGATTCCACCTCAAACTCATTCTCCCCATCCACCCTAACTGGTGGAGGAGGAAGTTCACCTCTTTCCGAAAAAGTGCTATCCACTACAGGCTTCAGCAAGGACACATGGAAAACAGGATGGATCCTGTATGTTTTTGGTAATACTAGCTCCATAGCCACAGGGTTGATAATCCTTTTGATGGGAAAAGGACCAATGAACTTAGGCCCCAGTTTCCGAGAAGGCACGGACAATTTAAGGTTGGTGGTGGACAACCAGACCTCCTCTCCTATGTTAAAGGTTGGATTCTCCCTCCTGCCCCGATCATACTGTTCCTTGTAATCCGCTTGAGCTCTTTGTAACATGTCTTGAATCCTCTGGAAATTAACTTGCAAAGAGGTTATTCTGTCATGCACTGCAGAGACTGCTATCTCAGGAACATCGTTGGACAGAAATGTAGGGTGAAATCCGCAATTTGCCCAGAAAGGCGTTTGGTTGGTGGCAGAGTAGACGGAATTGTTATACGCGAACTCCGCGTATGGGAGAAGACTTGCCCAATCATCCTGGGATCCTGAGCAGAAACACCGCAGGTATTGCTCTAGGGTCTGGTTCGTCCTCTCCGTTTGGCCGTTACTCTGAGGATGGTAAGCTGATGAGAGGCAGACCTTGATATCTAGAGCTTTGCAGAGCTCCCTCCAGAATTTGGACGTAAATTGTACACCCCTGTCTGACACAATACTCTTTGGTACACCATGGAGCCTGATGATTTCTTTTAGAAAAATATTGTCCGTCTCCAAGGCCGAAGGAGTGCCCTTCATGGGCAAAAAATGAGCCATCTTGGAGAGACCGTCGACCACAACAAAAATAGTGGTAAAACCCCCCGAGGCTGGCAAGTCCACTATGAAAACCATGGAGACGTCAGACCATGGCCGTTCTGGGATGGGCAGGGGTTTTAGTAAACCCCAAGACTTGGCGTTTTGACCTTTGTTCCGCTGGCATAGAGGACAAGAAGCCACATATTCCTTGCAATCCCGTCTCCACCCAGGCCACCAGAAAGAGCGAGAGACCAGCTCGGACGTCTTCCTTATTCCAAAGTGCCCTGCGAGTTTGTGATCATGGCACATTTTAAGGGTTAGTGATCGTGTCTCCCGAGGTACAAAAATTTTCCCACAAATCCAAAAAAAATTCCCATTTCTCTTCAAGGACTGTACCTCTGGTTCTGTACAAGAGTTAGACGATGATTTAATGGATGACATCAAGTCCACTTGTGCCATCCCAAGGAAGTTTTGAGGAGAGAGGATTGTACTAGGTTCTGGAGTTTGGGAATCTGCTGAGAACATCCGTGAGAGTGCGTCTGCCTTTCCATTTTTGGTGCCAGGTCTGTAAGATATGTGGAAATTGAAACGAGAGAAAAAGAGAGCCCAACGAGCTTGTCTAGGTTTCAGCCGCTTTGCTGTCCGTAAGTACTCGAGGTTTTTATGATCTGTAAAGATCATCACTGGGTGTAAAGCGCCTTCGAGCAGATACCTCCATTCTTCTAGAGCGAATTTAATGGCCAGCAGCTCCCTGTCACCTACATCGTAGTTTAATTCCGGTGGGCTGAGTCTTCGGGATGCAAATGCAACGGGGTGAAGGATGGCTTTGGGCCCTTGTCTTTGGGAAAGGATTGCTCCTGTTGCAATTTCCGAGGCGTCCACCTCCAGTACAAATGGCTGAGAAGGATCGGGGTGGCAAAGAATTGGAGCAGAACTAAACAGGTTTTTTAATTTCAGAAAGGCCTCTTGAGCGGCTTCAGACCACCGGAAGGAACCGTGCTGGCGGGTTAGCTGGGTGATGGGTGCCACAATGGCCGAGAATCCGATAATGAATTTCCGATAAAAGTTGGCAAATCCTATGAACCGTTGGACCCCTTTTTTATCAAACGGAGCTGGCCACTCCTGAATGGCTTGTATCTTCTGGGGATCCATTGCGATCCCATCTGCTGATATGATGAACCCCAGGAATTGCACCACTGATCTCTCGAATTCGCATTTCTCCACTTTTAAATAAAGCTTGTGCTGCCTCAATATGGTGAGGACCCTTTTGACGTGCCCCTTGTGTAGCTCCATCGTGGAGGAGAAAATGAGTATATCATCTAGATAGACAACAAGGAAGTCGTCCAGGTATTCTCGGAATATATCATTGACTAGGTGCTGAAAAGTGGCAGGAGCGTTACACAGCCCGAATGGCATCACCAAGTACTCGAAGCGTCCGAACCTGGACCTGAATGCTGTCTTCCATTCATCCCCGGCTCTGATTCTAACGAGATTGTAGGCACCCCGAAGGTCTAATTTGGAAAAGACCTTGGCGGATCGAAATCGTTGAAACAGCTCCGGAATAAGCAGCAGTGGGTACCGGTTCTTGATGGTGATGTTGTTAAGCTGCCGGTAGTCCACACAAGGTCTAAGGGATCCATCCTTCTTCCCAACAAAGAATATCCCTGCTCCGGCAGGTGAGGAGGAGGGACGAATAAAACCCTTTTCTAGGTTCTCGTTAATGTATTGCTTGAGAGCCTCCAGTTCAGTCTCTGAGAGGGGAAAGATGCGCCCGAACGGAATCACTGACCCCGGCAGCAGATCAATTGGACAGTCATAAGGCCGGTGAGGTGGTAGGCGGTCGGCCATTTGTTTACTGAAGACCTCTTGGAACTCAAGATATTCGGCGGGGATCTGCTGAAGTTTATCTGGTGGAACTGAAACCGTAGCACAAACCTTTGGAATCGAAGGGAGGCAGTGTTCAGAGCAATATGGAGAAGAGAAAGATACCGACTTAGTGCTCCACTGGATCTGTGGGTCATGAGCCTGTAACCAGGGCAGGCCTAGGATGACTGGGAAAATGGGAGAATGGATGAGGTCAAGCCGTAGGAGCTCTTGATGTCCGGAGTCGGTGGTCACTAGAATAGGCCGAGTCTCCTGGGTGATTGGACCCGAACTAGGAAGAGAGCCATCAGCCAGATGCACCTGTAGACCTTGAGCTTTCGTTTGCAAGGGAATATGGAGGCTGCGGGCCAGGGCTGCATCCATGAAGCAGCTACACGCCCCCGAATCAATGATGGCGGGTAGGCGAGGCTCCCCTTCCGGTAGCTGCAGGGAAACAAATAACATCACGTAAGACTTTGGAGCATTATTGTCTTGGTAATTCATCAATTTTGGCTGAAAAGACTTACTGGGCCTTATTGGACAGCTGCGCAGGAAGTGTCCAGCTCCCCCGCAATAGAGACACAAATTGGACTGCCGTCTGCGTTGCCTCTCTTCTGAAGTTAGTGGGGCCCGGACCAATCCTAACTGCATGGGTTCAGCTTCGGGAGGTGTTGTAGGAGACGGTGGCGGCATGGGTGAGGCTCTGAATGGCGTCCACGTAGGGCGTGGACCCTGGAACCGCTCTGAGCGACGCTCCCGCAGACGCCTGTCTAGTTTCGTAGCTGCCTGAATTAGTTCTTCCAAGGACTCGGGATTCTCCATTCTGGCTAGCTCATCTTTGAGGAGTTCAGACAAGCCTAGACGGTACTGGTAGCGCAGAGCCGACTCATTCCAATCTGTGTCGGCTGCCCATTTACGGAATTCTACCGTATAGTCTTCAATTGGTCTCCTCCCTTGGGATAGGTGATGTAAGATGGCTTCAGCTGTAGCCTTCCGCTGAGGGTCGTCATAGAGTTTGGACATACTCTCGAAGAAGGTATCTATGGAGTTCAAGACAGGGCTTCCTTGTTCCATTAAACCGTGGGCCCAAGCCTGAGGTTCTTCTGACAGCAGTGAGATTGCGAATCCTACTTTGACGATTTCTGATGCGAACGTCCGGGGCTGAAGGGCAAAGTAGAGAGAACATGCGTTTTTAAATGCCCTGAATCTTTTACGGTCCCCTGAGAACCGTTCAGGTGTAGGGACCCTAGGTTCAGGAAGCGCCATGACAACTGTAGGGTTGGTGGTGGCCTGGGGGAGCGGACCTTCATTGCTGGGTACGGGAGCTGCAGCGGCAAAAGGGAGTACCCCAGTAATTTGTTGGAGGCGGTTGTCAATCTGAGTATACCCCTCTTGTAGTTTCTGAACTGAGTCGGCCAGCGAGGACACCTGCTGGCACAGGATCTCCAAAGGAGAGCGCGCTCTGTCGGCCTCGAACATCTGGCTGGTTTGTACTGTCAAGACTTATACTCACCGAGGCCAAGATGCCGAGAGCGGCTCGTCCTTACGACCACGCGCACCCGACCCCTGGAAGTGATACAGGAGTTGGGGGCACGCGGAGGCACGGACTTCCGGTAGTGATGGGATTCCCGAAGGGCCGGAGGGAGGTCCGGGTATACGTTGGCCACCAAGGAGCTGTAAAGGCAAGCGGTTAGATCCGAACCGGAGTATCAGGCAGCACTAGTCCATAATACAGGCAGAGGTCAGAACCGGGGTATCAAGCAGAGCAAGTCCGTTTATTCAAGCAGGGGTCAGAGATATCAGGCAAGCAGAGTATCCGTTAATCAGGCAGAGGTCAGGGGTATCAGGCAGGCAGAGAGAGTAATCCGTTAATCAGGCAGAGGTCAGGGGTATCAGGCAGGCAGAGAGAGTAAACCGTTAATCAGGCAGAGGTCAGGGGTATCAGGCAGGCAGAGAGAGTAATCCGTTAATCAGGCAGAGGTCAGGGGTATCAGGCAGGCAGAGAGAGTAATCCGTTAATCCGGCAGAGGTTTGGCACACAGGTACTTGGTATTCAGGATAAGCAGCAGGTACAGGGAACAGGGTACAGCTGACGACAAACCAGCAACCCGACTGGGTGCTGGAGCCGTCAGATGTAGCCCTCCGGTGAGCGCGTCAGCGTGACGTGCCGCCGGGCACCCGCACGGCCACGACGCGCACACGGGGGCCACCGTGCACCCGCGCGCGCCGCACCATCGGGCCGCGAACGGGTGTACGGCGTAGCGTGCGTCCTCCGCGCATGCGCCCTGGAGCCCGGCGGACGGAGGCGGCCTGTGCCTCCTGACAACTATATGGAAGCGCCTAAGGATACACAGAGTCCATTATGCCCTATGATGGTTCTACTGCTTGTCTGACCAAACTTAACTGTGCAGTTGCATTCCCTGTGGTGAGCACAATCACACAGGAGGGGAGCACGTGTGAAAAGTTACCAAGAGTTTAATTCTGAAGCACTATCACAAGTCACTGAGGATTTTTCTTTGGAAGCACTATATATAGATCGATCGATCATTTAATGATTGCATTTTTTTTATGTGCAAAATTTGTTCATATTCATTTATCGCACTGGAATATTTATAGCACATGTATAGCACCATCCCTCCTTGAACTTTCTTTGGAAGTACCAAATATAGATCGATCGATCGTTTAAGGATTGAAAAAAAATGTAGAACATTTTTTAATGTAAAAAAATGTGTTCACGGGGGGGCGTGTCCAAGGTGGCTAAGGGAGCAGACATGTCTGTCTGAGCTCCTCAGGACCGGATCTCCTAATCCTTCTTTTACTGGGTGCAGAACCCTAAAAAATACTTTCCTACGTCCCTCCTGACTGGGGGCAACTCCGGATCACCTGGGGAGGGAAATGGCTGGCCGAGGTCCCGGAAAAAGTGATCGGGCCGGACATCGTGGACTAGGCCGAAGCCGGGGACTCGCCTAGAAATCCTGCCCATGGCCTCACAGGGCCGGCGCGGTACCCGTCTGGACGCTTGGAGAGGGGTCCCAGCAGGTTCTCCCTGTCCCCCTCCGCTCCTGGCACCCTCCCAGAATCCAGAAGAAGGCCGCAAAGCCTGACAGTACAGACAGGGCCGGAGCCGCGGCCTCGCCTACGACTCCTGCCCGGATGGAGAACTAGGCTGAAGACCCCGATAGGCTGCCTGCTACGGCGGCCGATTTCAAGGCAGTCCTACAGGCCATAACCACCCTGACTGGTAAGGTGGCTCATATTCAAGCCAATGTGGAGTATATTAGGAAGGTGTTTGATGCCTTTTGTGGCAGAATGACTGAGATGGAGCACAGGGTCTCCCAGGCGGAAGATACAGTACGTGATCATGGGGCCGACATTCACGCACTTAAAGCCGGGGTAAAACGCTTGAGTCCCGTGCAGGAGATGCAGAGAATTGTAACAGAAGGAATATTTTGCGCATCCTGGGACTCCCTGAGGGGGCGGAGGGCAGGAACCCTACGGTCTTCGCTGAACGCCTACTGCAACAGCTAATCTCTACAGTGCGTTTTTCTCCATTTTTTACTGTGGAAAGGGCTCATTGCATACCCCAAGGAGCACCGCCCCGAGCCTTTATCTTTAAACTCCTTAACTTTCAGGATAGAGATATTGTGATGCAGGAAGCTAGGGCCCAAGGCGAACTCCGCTTTGAAAATGCCAAGCTCCTAATCTTTCCGGACTATTCGCTGGAAACCCAAAAGCAGCGGAAATCCTTTGATGCTGTGAGAGCGAGGCTCTGCTCCCACCAAATTAAGTACAGTATGCTGTTCCCGGCCAGGCTGCGGGTGGAAGATGGGGAGTCTGTTTGGTTCTTCATGTCCCCAGAGGAGGCTTTGGGATGGATTGACACACTTCCGCACAGATGTGTCCTACCTGATCGCCGGATTGAACGAGCTGCTGTCATCTGCTGTTTTACTCAATGTGCCTTTTTCTACTCATTGGCCTGGGTCTGCCTACGAGGTTCTGCTACCCTGGCAAGGGTATCGGGAGATGATGTCCCTCAGCCCATCTTGAGGCTGACTGAGGCATGCCGAAGAGCTATATATATAAAGGTTGACTCCTGCCACATCCTCACTCTCCCCCCCTGCCACCCTGTTTTTTTCTCCTTTGGCACTGACTGGAATAATTTGGTTAACTCTGCAACATTAACATTTAGGTTTATATCCCAGGCAGCTGCCGGGAGCCTGCACCCGTTTTTTCTCTGATCAGGTCTCCAGCAAGAGACTAGATGTAACATCTGACTTCTGAACTGCGGATGCCGTTTTGCACGCGTTCCCCCATTACAGGCGTGTTTGCCTTGGTTCTAAGTTGGGATCCTGAGCCTCCCCAAAGTTGGGGCTGGGGTTGGCTGGGTGGGGGCTGGGGGGGTTGGTTGGGTATATCTTGTTATAATTGGTTCTTTTGTTGTTTTTTCACAAGCGATGTAAACATGTATGTCACTAAATGTTTTGGATGCCACGTCCTGACCCACATAGTGGTCCAGACCTTGCATATAATTTTGGGTGTAGGTCCACAGCTTGAAAATGTACCATTAGATGATTATGGCTGACTGTACTATTGTTTCATCGAACATTAGGGGTTTGAACTCCTCTGTGAAGAGGTCATTAGTGTTTCATTTTCTCAAAACCTATCCTCCTCAAATATGTATATTGCAGGATCCTGGGATGGACAGACTCTCACCTGGAGCGGGGTCATCTTCAGAACTGCTCTTCTGGGCGGAAGCTTCTAATCTAACTAATGTTTGGAGATGGTGTAACCCTTCTCGGAGGGCCTATACATGCCACTCAGCCTCACACAAAACCCTCTCACGTATAGACATTGCCTATGCGGGGGGATCTGTCCTACCCAGGGTTAGGGATATACCATTCTCCCCCGCGGCATATTCGATCATGTCCCGCTTGCCTTGAAGCTGTGCGTGTCCTGTACACCAGGGGAGAGTTTGTGGAGACTGTCCAGGTTCTGGCTATCTGATTCCATTTTCAATATTCCAATATTGCGATGCAGTATTGGCGGGAATTGGATCAATCAGTGTCTCTGATCACATCTTGGGACACATTTAAGGCCTTCACCAGGGGTAGCTTGCAGTTGCATATCTGCAAGGTCCGTAAATATCTGAGGGAGGAGACCCGAAAGGCTGAGGAGAGGGTGACAGCACTTGAGGAGGAATACCCTGAGTCGGGGACTCCGAGAGCATATTCTAACTTCCAGGCAGCGTTAAGAGATGTTCTACTGCTACGAACATCAGCTACCAAAACGAATTTCCAACATCAGTCCCAAAGAATCTTTGAGCATGGGGAGAAGACAGGCAGTATGCTGGCATGGCTGGCGAGCGAAAGCTCCTTTCCCCTTGACTATCTTGTCCATAAGTGACTCGGATGGGACGACTCTGACAGAGCCCTCTTCCATTAATGACAGATTTGCATTATTCTATCTGGAACTCTATGGTTCTCGAATGGAGTGCACAGAGGAAGAACTGACGGCATACCTCGACGGGGTGGAGCTCCCTTGCCTGATATCCACATTTAAAGAAGCTTTAGATGGTCCTATCCTATTAGAGGAGTTACAAAGGGCAGTTGCCTCCTTGCAAAATAGCAGGCCCGAATGGGTTACCTGCCGAATTCTTTAAAATTTATGCAGAGGAAATATTACCACCGTTTAGACTAGCACTGCAAAAGGCCATGGAAGGGAATTCATTACCCCCGACCATGGCTGAGGCAGTTATAGTGGTCATCCTTAAACCTGGTAAGCCCCCTGAACAGTGTTCTTCATATCGCCCAATCTCCCTCCTTAATGTGGATGCCAAGCTGTTGGCTAAGGTGATGGCCGCTCGATTGAACACTGTGATTACGGCATTGGTAAACGCGGACCAGTCTGGATTTATGCCAGGCAGAGAATCCGACACAAGTATCCAACGCCTCCTTACACATCTCTCCAGGGCGGGCGGGGACGGCCCAAGGGTAGTAGCCTCCTTAGACGCCGAAAAGGCCTTTGACTCGGTTGAGTGGCGCTACCTCTGGGTGGTCCTTCGCAAATTTTGCTTTGGCCCTCGTTTATCAGCTGGGTCCAGATGCTATACCACAATCCCACGGCCCATATACGCACAAATAATTCGCTCTCCTTGCCTTTTCCCCTGTCTAGGGGCACCAGACAGGGCTGCCCACTATCCACTGGATTATTATATTTCCTTGCATCAACAGGATGCTTCTTTCAAGGCTTTCAGCCTAATATGTTATTGGTAGCTTGCAATATTTTTATTTATCATATCAGTGCTAAGAATATGCATGCATCATACATGCTAGGTGGAGTACAACTGGGGGAATCCGTAGTGGAGAAGGATCTGGGGGGTTTGGTAGATCATAAGCTCAATAATAGCATGCAATGCCAAGCTGCGGTTTCCAAAGCGAGCAAAGTCCTTTCTTGTATTAAGAGAGGTATGGACTCCAGAGAGAGAGATATCATTTGCCCCTGTTCAAATCATTAGTAAGACCTCATCTGGAATATGCAGTTCAGTTTTGGGCACCAGTTCTCAAAAAGGATATCGGGGAACTGGAGAAAGTGCAGAGAAGGGCAACCAAACTGATAAGAGGCATGGAGGAGCTCAGCTATGAGGAAAGATTAGAGGAACTGAATTTGTTCACTCTTGAGAAGAGGAGAATAAGGGGGGATATGATCAACATGTTCAAATATATAAGGGGTCCATATAGTGAACTTGGTGTTGAGTTATTCACTTTACGGTCAACACAGAGGACAAGGGGGCACTCTTTACGACTGGAGAAAAAGAGATTTCATCAAAGTGGGTGTGGAGTCTGGGCATACACTGTGTGAGAGTTGATTGGAGGAAAGGCAGACCCCCCACCTCCGCATAGGCAGAGGAGCGAAGGAACATGCCGAGCTGTATTCTGAATAGACAAGCTATCTGCTTATCTCCATCTAAGCTCCCTCCCCAACACAAATTTCCAGCTGCTGTTATCTTGTGTGTCTGAGAACTTGTCAGAAGTGACTGTGCTAATAACAGAGGAACGAAGCAGCAGAAAGTAAAAGCACTTATAGCTTTGGTGAGAGATAAGTAAACACTACAGATATATACTGTATATGCTTAGGTCAAATTTCATGAATGGGGTATACAACCACTTTATTATGTACAGTACTTGTTAACTTAGGCTGCTTTCACTTTGATCCACTGCAGTTTCCCTGCAGCGTGGGTGCAGCACAGTGTAAACACGGATTTCCTGTGGGTTACCCAACTCTTTACCTTAGACTTCCATTAGATGCATGCAGGACTTTTAGTGCGATTTCAGAAAAGATCTGATGGAAATCTATAGCAGTGTGAAAGGAGCCTTGACAGCACAGTTGAACATAGACAAATCTACATAAAATGGAAGCCAAATAAAAGACAAATCGACTTTAACATGGCTGAACTACTGTTTACGTTGCATTGAATACATACTTTTTTTATCCCCTACAATTAAAGCAATTGAATAAATAGATTAGAATTCCAGGCTGTGATTCCCAGAGGATTCCTAGATCAAAAACAGAGATATTATAATTTAGGAACTTTACAGTTTTAGGATTCTCCCTGCCTCTGGTTTGTTTGCTTTAGTGTGTGCTTTACTTTTCATTATGGCTAACTCAGCAAGAGAATGCTTAATTGGTTTACCTGTCAAAAAACTTCCGCCCTCCAAATGAAACCAAAATCATACGCCACCCCAATCACATCTGCTCTTTGAGTAAACGTTTACCTTTTTGATAGCTCACAGACTTTTGCTATGGAGCTCTATTTCTTAAGCTAAGGCCGAAGGACCCAATGACTCTACAGTAAATACAGAGGGGGTCATTAACTAAGCTGAATGCACTGCGCTGGTTCCGACCTTAATTGGTGCGCTGGATAGATCCTTAATCCAGCGTGTAAACCAGCGCACACACAGGAGTACCTGCACGCGAGAATGTTTCCAGCGCGATAGGACCGCGCTGGTTCTTGGCGAGGTACATCTCGCGCTCGCTGCAATAGGAAAAAGACATCTTCCTATTAAGGCAGCGCGAGAAAAACCTGCATGTTGGTTGTCAGGGTCTGCGGGAGGGGGGCTTATTGGAATCCGGGAGTCCCCTTTAATAAGGGGGCCCCCGGATGCCGGCCCCGGCATCCGGGGGCCCCCTGAAATACATGTGTTTTGACTTGTCCTGCAACTTCACATGTATCAAGTCGCACAACAACTCGCAGTAGTGGAAAGAGAGCCTAAGGCTACTTGGGACTGAAAAGTTGCATCACAAGTTGTACCCCATGATTTACAATGAGTACCGTTCATATGTGTGCGACTTGCTTACGCACATGCCGTATACACAGCGGGCACACATCTTTATTACAGAAATCCATAGTTGGCATGGAAATTAACCACTTGCTTACTGGGCACTTAAATCCCCTGCTGTCCTGACCAATTTTCAGCGCTGATCCATTTTGAATGACAATTGCGCGGTCATACTTAGCCAAATGTTTTTGTTTTTTTTTAAAGTTCTCACAAATAGAGCATTCTTTGGGTGGTATTTGATCACCTGTGTGTTTTTTTTTCTTTTGTTCAAACAAAAGAAAAGACAGATTTTTAAAAATAATTTGGTATATTTTTGGATATTTTGATATTAAATTTTGCAAACAGGTAATTTTTCTCCTTCATTGATGTACGCTATTGAGGCGGCACTGATTGGTTACACTGATAGTCAGCACTGCTTGGGATCATTGGTGGGCATTGATAGGTGGCACTGGAAGGAGGTACTGGTGGGCACAGATGAGGCAAGAATTGCCTCTTCAGGACCAATGTCCCTTGCACCTAAGCCGGTGATCAGCTTTTATTTGTATCTTCATGCTGTCAGCGTGAGTAGAAAAAATAAACAGATCGGCCCTTACTTCGACCTGTGATCACCCGAGTCTCAGTGACTACGTCCTATGACAGCCTCCCAGAAATTCAGGTCCACGCTGTGGCCGTCGTTTGGCTATAGCACAGACACCAAGTGGTTAATAGAAAAACAGATGCAGATTTCTAGGACTGGCCAAAAATAATGTTTAGACTCAAAGGCAACTGATGACTTTCTATTAAAGGTCTAAATGGTCCATTAACATGCATCACAATTGAACTTAGGAATGTGTCTTTGCGAAGTTAAACTCATTAAAATCCTTTCTTATTTTTGCTTGGGGATAGACTGCAGAGGGATTATAAGTTTTGGGGGATGTCTACACCCCTGATAGGGTGAAGATACCTACCAAATTTTGCCAATTTCGCATTCAAAATTATTCACTTCCTGTCACATAGCCAAACAGGAAGTGAGGGTAAAACCCTACCAATGTATGTCCTTGGGGACACACAGGTCAATCTAAATAGTTTCCCCATTCGGGAAATTGCACTCTAGCATTTTGCCATGTACATCCCAAATTATTATGTATCTTGGGGTTTATTCACGAAAAGGTAAATCCACTTTGCACCACAAGTGCACTTAGAAGTTCAGTTGCTGGAGATCCGAGGGGGACATGCAAGGAAAAGAAAACAGCATCTTTGCCTCTACATGATTGGATGATAAAATCACCAGTCCTCCCCCACTGATTTTTATCAACTACACTTGTATTGCAGAAAGGATTTGCCTTTAATAAACCCCAAAATACCTAATAATTTGGGGTGTACACAACAAAGTGCTAGAGTGCAATTTGCATAATGGGGGCACTAGTTAGATTGACTTGTGTGTCCCCAAGGAAAAATTAGTGTTTTACTCTCACTTCCTGTTTGGCTATGACAGGAAGTGAAGCCAATTTTAAGAAAAGGGACAAAGCCCAACCTTTAAAAAAATAAAAATCTTGATTTCCCTCAAATGTCCTCAATTGGAAAAGGATTAGCTTCAGCTTGATTTTAGTTCAGTGCTTCTCAACCCTGTCCTCAAGTACCCCCCAACAGGCCATGTTTGCAGGTTTTCCTTCATCTTGCACAGGTGCTTTAAATCAAAGTCAATGGCTTTGTATTTTGGACAGCTATTTTAGAGAAGATAAAATTTCCTAAACATGTCCTGTAGGGGGGTAGTTGAGGACTGAGGCTGAAAACCACTGCTCAAAAAGAAAATTGAATACTTACCATTCTGAAATGTTACTTTCCTGGTCACTATCCATGGCAGCATACGCACAATCCATGCATGTGCTACCATGAAGGCACCAGGAAAGTAACTTAAAAATAAAAAATAAAAAAAATGAAAAAGGGATTTGTCCAAGACATGCCAATCAGCCTAGAAATCCAATGCATGAAAAGAACACACATAAAACAAAGAATTTGAAACAATTTTATTGGTCCAAAAAAAAAAAAAAAAACTTGGAAAAGAAGCAAGGAAAGCAAAATACACAGATGTATGTTAATTTGAGACACTAAGGCCCCTTTCACACAGTCAGACCGTTCAGGTCCGCCTGTCAGTTTTGACGGCGGACCTGAACGGGCGCTCCATGTTAGTCTATGGAGCGTCGGATGTCAGCGGAGACATGTCCGCTGACATCCGACCCCGTCCGATCCGCTAAAAGCAGACGGATGGCTCTACGTCCAGGTCCGTCGCTGGCGCATGCGGTCCGTTTTCGTCCGATCCATCTATAGGTGGCAGCGGCGCCTGACAAGCCCCTCCCAGCTCAGTGAGCAGAGAGGGACCTGTCATCCGCCGGTTCAGCAGAGATCAAGGGACAGATCTCCCGCTGAGCCGGCGGACTCCGTAGAAATGGAGTCCGCCTCGTGTGAAAGGGGCTTTACAGAATAGGTTTGACCCTTTTGCGGTGTAAATTAACAGGAGTTAAAAGGAGTGCACCCACAAATGGACATCTATTAAGGATTAAAACATTAGGCACAACATCTTGAGAAAGAATTTTAAAAATAAGGCAGCACAGACAGTTAAATCAAAGCGAACAACGAAAAACAAAAATTGCCAACATAAAAAAAAGATTTCATGGTAAAATAACCACCACCCAAAAAAACTGCAAACTAAAGTAACAAATAAATTGCACACACACATGGACAGTCAATTAAACACACAAAATGCAAGTTCACCCAATGTAGAGAGAACTTCAAAGTGGGTACACCTGTTAAGGATGTCCTTAAATTACTAACCCAAAAAACACACTCTGAGCATGCCCAGAAACATCCAAGTGCTGTTCACACACAAAAAGCACCACCAAAAAAAAAAAAAAAGTCCCTGAGCATGCTCAGAACAACCCAAATGCAGCTAGCATAAAATAAGCCACCCCACTGTCCAAAATTAAGCACATCATCCAGCATGCACCAAAATTACAGATGGAACAAAACACCCCCCAGTCCAGGGGGGCAACTATAGAGCCTAACATGTGCAAAAGTTATACAACAAATACCATTGCAGTCTAAGGGAACTGACTTGGCAATTTTACTAGTCCCCACTTGGCTGGCTTATCTTCTAGTTATTGGCCTTAAAATGAGTATGGGGCCCAGGTCCCACCCTAAGGGACATATATCAATGTCACCAATTGGACAACCTCAAAAACGAAACAAGGAGAAATGCCTTTAAATATGCCAAATTGCTTAAGGGCCAGTTTACACCAATGCAGTCCAGTGCATATTTTATGCATCAAAAATGCATGGAAATTCGGTTATGTGGTGTGCAATGGCATAGTTCACACCAGTGCTTGCCGTTCCAGTGCGTTCCAGTTCCAGAAAAAAAAGTAGAAGCATTTTTTCAGCACTGGACTGTATTGAAAAGCTGTAAAATGCATCAAAAACGCACTGGAACGCACCTAAATGCACCAAAAACGCACTGTAATACACTTGTCCTTATTTAGGCCTGATTCACATCTATGCATTTTTAGTGCTTTTTGCATTTTGTAGATTTGCACTACAGAACGTGTTTTGGGAACTGGAAACGCACTGGAACTGCAAGCACTGGTGTGAACGATGCCATTGAAAACCATATAACCTACTTTCCGTGCGTTTTTGATGCAGAAAAAAAACGCACTGGACTGCATGTGGTGTGAATTGGCCCTTAAGGAATAAAAGTTATTTAAAACTACTCGCGGCTATAATGAAATGTCGGTCCGGCAATTAGGGATGAGCCAAACACCCCCCTGTTCGGCTCGCACGAGAACTTGCGAACAGGCAAAAAATGTGTTCGAACACGCAAACACCGTTAAAGTCTATGGGATAAGAACATGAATAATCAAAAGTGCTCATTTTAAAGGCTTATATGTAGGGATGAGCTTCGAGTTCGAGTCGAACTCATGTTCGGCTTGAACATCGGCTGTTCGCAAGTTCGTCAAACAGCGAACAATTTGGGGTGTTTGCGGCAAATTCGAATGCCGAGGAACACCCTTTAAAAGTCTATGGGAGAAATCAAAAGTGCCAATTTTAAAGGCTTATATGCATGGTATTGTCATAAAAAGTGTTTGGGGACCTGGGTCCTGCCCCAGGGGACATGTATCAATGCAGAAAAAAGTTTTTAAAAATGCAGTTTTTTCGGGAGCAGTGATTTTAATAATGCTTAAAGTGAAACAATAAAAGTGTAATATCCCTTTAAATTTCGTACCTGGGGGGTGTCTATAGTATGCCTGTAAATGGGCACATATTTCCCGACATGTTTAGAACAGTCTGACAGCAAAATGACATTTCAAAGGAAAAAAAGTCATTTAAAACTACTTGCGGCTATTAATGAATTGCCGGTCCAACAATACACATAAAAGTTCATTGATAAAAACGGCATGGGAATTCCCCACAGGGGAACCCAGAACCAAAATTAAAACAAAAAAATGACGTGGGAGTCCCCCTAAATTCCATACCAGGCCCTTCAGGTCTGGTATGAATATTAAGGGGAACCCCGGCCAACACAACCTGGCAGGCCACAGGAAAAGAGGGGGGACGAGAGAGCGCCCCCCCTCCTGAACCGTACCAGGCCACATGCCCTCAACATTGGGAGGGTGCTTTGGGGTAGCCCCCCCAAAACACCTTGTCCCCATGTTGATGAGGACAAGGGCCTCATCCCCACAACCCTGGCCGGTGGTTGTGGGGGTCTGCGGGCGGTAGGCTTATCGGAATCTTGAAGCCCCCTTTAACAAGGGGACCCCCAGATCCCGGCCCTCCCCCCTGTGTGAAATGGTAAGGGGGTACTTTGTACCCCTACCATTTCACAAAAAAACTGTAAAAAATGTTAAAAATGACAAGAGACAGTTTTTGACAATTCCTTTATTTCTTCTATTTTCTATCTTCTTTCTTCTATCTTCCTTCAGTTTCTTCCTCCATCTTCTTCTTCTGGTTCTTCCTCCGGTGTTCTCGTCCAGCATCTCCTCCGCGGCGGGCCGCTCCGTATCCATGGCATGGAGGAAGGCTCCCGCTGTTCTCTTCATCTTCTTCTCCTCTTCATCTTCTTCTCTTCTGCTCCGCACCCATGGTGGCATGGAGGGAGGCTCCCGCTGTGTGATGCTTCTCCTCTTCTGACGGTTCTTAAATAACGGGGGGAGGCGGGGCCACCCGGTGACCCCGCCCCCCTCTGACGCACGGGGACATGACGGGACTTCCCTGTGGCATTCCCCGTGACGCCACAGGGAAGTCCAGTCAAGTCACCGTGCGTCAGAGGGGGCAGGGTCACCGGGTGGCCCTGCCCCCCGTTATTTAAGAACCGTCAGAAGAGGCGAAGCGTCACACAGCGGGAGCCTCCCTCCATGCCAGCATGGGTGCGGAGTGGCCCGGAGAAGAAGATGAAGAAGAGAAGAAGATGAAGAGAAGAACGGGAGCCTTCCTCCATGTCATGGATGCGGAGCGGCCCGCCGCGGAGGAGATGCTGGGCGAGAACACCGGAGGAAGACCAAGAAGAAGAAGATGGAGGAAGAAACCGAAGGAAGATAGAAGAAAGAAGAAAGAAGATAGAAGAAATAAAGGAATTGTCAAAAACTGTCTCTTGTCATTTTTAACATTTTTGACAGTTTTTTAGTGAAATGGTAGGGGTACTTTTGTACCTCCTTACCATTTCACACAGGGAGGAGGGCCGGGATCTGGGGGGTCCCCTTGTTAAAGGGGGCTTCCAGATTCCGATAAGCCCCCCGCCCGCAGACCCCCACAACCACCGGCCAGGGTTGTGGGGATGAGGCCCTTGTCCTCATCAACATGGGGACAAGGTGTTTTGGGGGCTACCCCAAAGCACCCTCTCAATGTTGAGGGCATGTGGCCCCCCCTCTTTTCCTGCGGCCTGCCAGGTTGCATGCTCGGATAAGGGTCTGGTGCGGATTTTTGGGGGGACCCCACGCCAATTTTTTTAAAAATTTTGGCGCGGGGTTTCCCTTAAAATCCATACCTGACCTGAAGGGCCTGGTATGGATTTTTGGGGGGACCCCACGTCATTTTTTTTTTTTTTGGCGTGGGGTTCCCCTAATATCCATACCAGACCTGAAGGGCCTGGTATTGAATTTCGGGGGAACCCCACGCATTTTTTTTTTCTGAATTGTGTTTTGTTTTCTTAATGCTGTTTTTATCAATGAAGTTGTATGTGTTTTGCTGGACCGACATTTCATTAGAGCCGCACGAAGTGAACCAGCGTTAAAAAAAAAAAAAAGAAGTCTAGTGGTGCGCCCCATCAACCTATGCAAATGCCTTTACGTTGCCTGACATTTACTAATATTTTGCCGGCGCACTAAACTAAAGTATTTGAACAAGCGCAAATGCCGTTTGAGCATGCGCAGTGTATAAATTCACCTCCTGCAGTTTAAATGTATTTGCTGGCGCTCCCGGCTTGTTCACAGAAAGTCACTTTCTCATTGTATATTGGCCATATTTGTGACTTGGGCAGTTGAATGAATGAATGAATGAATGATTTGTAAAGCGCTGCAAATGCGAACTGAATCGCCTCAAGGCGCTGGATGCATTCTCTGTTGTCAGCTTCTCAGAAAAGGAAGGTCTTTAGTTTTTTTCTGAAGGCCTGGTGGTTTGCTTCCATGCGGATGTTAGTTGGAAGAGCATTCCATAGTCGAGGTCCTTGGACTGCGAATCTTCATTCTCCCTTTGCTTTGTAGCGGTATTTGGGAATGGTAAGGAGGTTTTGGTTAGCTGATCGAAGACTGCGATTCGATGTGTAGTGTTTTATTTTCTCGGGGAGATATGGTGGGGCGTTTCCTTGTATGCATTTGTGGGTGAGGCAGAGGGTCTTGAATGTGATCCGATTCTTCACGGTTAGCCAGTGTAGGCTCTTTAGGGAGGGAGGATGGATTCCCAGGGTTTTTTTCCTGTTAAAAGTCTTGCTGCCGTGTTTTGGATGAGTTGTAAGCGCGCAAGCTGATATTGGGGTAGTCCTACGTAGATCGAATTTGCGTACTCGAGTCAGGAATTGATGATTGTTCCCACAACTGCCACTTTGTCCTCTTCTGGGATGAAGGGGATGAGTCTACGTAGTTGGCGGAGGAGATGGTGGGATCCGCTCACCACTGATCCTATTTGTGCATCCATTGTCATTCCTGAGTCAAAAATGACTCCGAGACTCTTGGCTTTGGTGCTTGGGGAGATGGTCTGTCCAAGGATGGTGGGAGATGTCCATGGAGTGTTTATTTTGGAATTTTTGTTGGTTTGTAGGAGAAGAAGTTCTGTTTTTGATCCGTTGAGTTTGAGGGAGCTGGTGGTCATCCAGTCATCTATTAAGGTGAGGCATTTCTGTAATTGCTGATGAAGGTCTTTTTGTCCGTTGATGCGAAGGTAGAGTTGGGTGTCGTCAGCGTATGAATGGAAGCAAAGATCGGTTTTCCTGATGATATTGAGAAGTGGGCGGATGTATATGTTGAATAGTACTGGTGACAAGGGTGATCCTTGAGGGACTCCGCAGGAGACTGCCCGGGTTTCCGAGGTGAATGTTCCTAGTTTCACTATCTGGGAGCGATTCTCTAAGAAGGATGTAAACCATTTTAGAGCAGAACCTGTAGCTCCTGCTACTTCAGCGAGGCGGACAAGTAAAGTGTTGTGGTCCACTGTATCGAATGCTGCACTGAGGTCTAACAGTACCAGGAGACTCTGTTCTCCGTCGTCTGCTGCTTCAAGGGCGTCGTCCCATATTTTGAGAAGTGCTGTTTCTGTGCCATGGCCTGGGCGGAAGCCTGATTGCAGAGGGTCCAGGAGGAGGTGTGTGTCCAGGTGGTGTTGTAGCTGCTGTACTACTGCTTTCTCCATAATCTTGGAGATGGCGTTGAGGCTAGTTATTGGTCTGCGGCAGTTAGGGTCCTTAGGGTCGAGATTGGCTTTCTTTAGCAGAGGTTTGACGATGCCTTGCTTGAGGGAGGTTGGCACAGTCCCTTCTTTGAATGATTGATTTATGAGCTGTGTTAGGATAGGGGCCAAGATGTCGGAGCATTCTTTAAGCAGTTTAGTGGGGATGATGTCGTTCGGTGATGTGCTGTCTCGAAGGCTTCTGATGATGTTTTTAGTCGTGTCTATGGTGATTGGGGACAAAAAGAAATTCGGTGGTTGAATGATGTGGGGAAGTGTTAGTACAACACTTCCCCACATCACCCCACATTACCCCCATATTATTGTATTATTGGCACTTCCAGCTTGTTTAA
This sequence comes from Lithobates clamitans, assembly GCA_037952925.1. Lineage (NCBI taxonomy): Eukaryota > Metazoa > Chordata > Amphibia > Anura > Ranidae > Lithobates > Lithobates clamitans. Next base: position 3,269,741 of record JBBGZY010000138.1, on the reverse strand, counting down.
AATTGAAGTTAAACATGCCGTGCACCAGGTCTATAGTGGCGTACAGATCACCTCTTGCTGTGCGCCGGGAAGAGAATAGTAAATGGGGGATTGCGCTGTGTTACCGGCGCAAATGCTTTGTAAATATGAAATTGTAATTTGCGCATCGGCGTGCACCGCAAGTCATGGCGCAAATGCTTCGTAAATCAGCCCCAGAGTGTCCTCCTGAGTGAAAACTGCGTAACCAGTATAAGTCTTACCAGTCTCTGCATAAAACTGGGATCCTTTTTTAAAAAAAATCAAAGATCTGGGTCTTCAAGGGGTGTGTCCTGCACTGAGCTTATAACAGCTAATTCCTACATTATCAAAATAAAGAAGTCCAGCCAAATCTTGTTTGGCTGGGCTTCTGCTATGGATCACAGGAGTGCAATTCGTTTTGCACTCCTGTGTCCCATTTTCAGCAGAGAGTGGGCTTAAGTCCACTCTCTGCTGACTTCACCAATGTCAGTCCAGGCACCATGCCATCCCGACCACGGAGTCTGGATCCACCAGGTGCTTGGACTGACACTTGGCTCAGCCTCTCAGTGGCTCAGACAGCTGCTCTGCCCCCTCCACAGCTTGGCGCCCCAGTGAGCGAGGAGGGAGAAGAGCAGAGAGCTGTGACTGACAGTCTACAGGTCTCTGCTCATTGAGCTCTAAAAACCGAGCGATCGGCGATGTTCCATCGCTTGGTTCTCAGTGCAGAGGCGCCAGGGGACAGATCCACCTAGGTAACTATGAATGGGGGAAAAAAATCCTTTACTTCTCTTTTAACACTTGTGGATCTTCTTTGTCTCTAGCATCCTTTAATACAGGCAATAGGATGGCCGGGTTCAAAATAATCCACCTTTCCATTGTTAGAGTTGTATATAATAATATTGCAAATTCATATTTTCTGAACCCTGTGTTATACGAATGTTTTGTTTGGGCCCTTTTCAATAATTCCTGCACAGAATGTGAGACCATTAACCACTTCAATACAGGAATTTTCACCCCACTCCTGCCTTGGTCAAATTTCAGCTTTCAGTGCTGTCGCTCTTTGAATGACAATTACGCGGTCATGCAACACTGTACCCATATGAAATTCTTATCATTTTTTTTAGATAGATAGAGCTTTCTTCAGGTGGTATTTAATCACTACAGGGGTTTTTATTTTTTGCTAAACAAATTTTAACATTTTTGAAAAAAAAAACTACTGTTTCTGTTATAAAATATTGCAAATAAGTCATTTTTCTTCTTCACTGATGTGCACTGATGAGGCTGCACTGTTGGGCACTAATAGGCTGCACTTTTGGGCACTGATAGGCTGCACTGATGCGCACCGATGAGGCTGCACTGATGGGCCATGATGGGCACTGATGAGGCTTCAGTAATGGGCACTGATGAGACTGCAATGATGGACACTGATGAGACTGCACTGGCGGGCAATGATGAGGCTGCAATGATGAGATGGCACTGATGGGCACTGATGAGGCAGCACTGATGGGCCATGATGGGCACTGATGAGGCTGCACTGATGGGCACTGATAGTCTGCACTGATAAACTGCACTGATGGGCACTGTTTGGCACTGATGGGGCTGCACTGATAATCAGGGCACTGATTGCCTGGAACAATTGTAATATATCTGGTTCTAATAAATTTGTCTGCACTATATCAAAAACTAATACTTAAGTGACAATTTCTATTTCACACTCTAATTTCAATTACACAGGTACTATCTCCTTAGGGAGTTTTACCTCCTAAAAAATATTTCCCTTTTTAAGTGCACTATTTTTAATATCAAAAGATGTTTAATGAGCTCATATCAAATTAAAAGAACCTTAGCACGGAGCCAATCAAAAGAGGGGTTATGCCTCTGTAACCAAGGATAACCAATAACCAGTGGAAACTTATGCCGTGTACACACGACCGGACTTTTTGACCGAACTGGTCCGACAGAACAAATCCGTCGGACAATTCGATTGTGTGTGTGCTTCATCGGACCTTTTCTGTCGAAAAATCTGTCGGACCTTAGAAATAGAACATGTTTCAAATCTTTCCGACAGACTCGAGTCCGATCGAAAAATCCGTTGGTCTGTATGTTAGTCCGACGGACAAAAAAGGACGCAAAGGCAGCTATTGGCTACTGGCTATGAACTTATTCTAGTCCAGTCGTATGTCATCACATTAGAAACGATCGGACTTTGGTGTGATCGTGTGTAGGCAAGTCTGTTTCGTTGGAACTCTGTCGGAACTCCATCGAAAAGTCCTTCAGCGTTCAGTCCGACGAAAAGTCCGGTCGTGTGTACACGGCATTAGGTGAGAAAATAACTTGGAATTGGATTATCTCATGGTGAAGAAACCCTATGTCCATGGACAATGGAACCGTCTCATGAGTCACATGGGCAGGCTGTAGAGGTCTCCCGTCAAGAGCCTCCATGGCAAGTGGAATGTCACGCAGCTGCAGCAGAATCAAGTGCTTCGATACAAAGGCAGCATCAATGAACAGGCCTGCAGCCCCAGAGTCGATTAGAGCCTGTATCTCGACGGACGACTCAGCCCAAGAAAGGGTGACCGAAACCAGGGGCTTATCCTTCTGGATAACTGGGGATGAAACAACGCCACCTAAGGTCTGTCCGTGACAGGACCTCAAGGTGTGGGCGTTCCCTGAACGGTCAGGACAAGACTTCAAAAAGTGACCTGTCTGGCCACAATAAAGGCACAATCTCTCCCTCCTCCTAAAGGTTCTCTCATCCGCAGAGAGACGCGAGAAACCCAAGTACAGGGGTTCACCTTCACTGCCTGACTCGGTACCAGGAGGCATGGGAGGTGAGGGACGCACGGGTGGGACTGCAAAGCTCGGAGACAAACGTACAGGAGGCTTCCGCAAGTGCTCCTTAAAGGAGAGTCTTTGTCTGAGTCTGGAGTCAATGAGGATGGCAAACGTGATCAACTTCTCCAGCTCAGTGGGTATATCTCGGGCTGCTATCTCATCCTTGATGGTATCCGAAAGACCATGAGAAAAAGCAGCCACGAGGGTCTAATGTTCCAAGCAACGTCTGCTGCCAGAGTACGGAATTCAATGGCGTAGTCTGCAACAGTTCTTGTACTCTGTTCAATGGACATGAGGCACTTGGCAGCAGAAGCGGAGCATGCGGGAACGTCAAATACCCTTTTAAATGAAGCCACAAACTCAGGGTAACTCAAGACAACAGGTTTTTGCGTCTCTCATAGAGGGTTTGCCCAGGCCAAGGCTCTCTCAGAAAGCAAAGATATCACGAAACCTACTTTGCTTCTGTCCGCCTGGGAAACACCTGGGGCAGCATCTCAAAGTATATCTCAACCTGGTTGAGAAACCCTCTGCATTGGACTGGATCGCCCCCAAATCACTGGGGAAGTGAAGCGGAACCAGACATATCTCTTATAGAGGTAATACTTGAGGTGGGTGCCTGCACAGAGACTGGAGCAGCAGCAGGGTCGGGGCCTGCAACATAGGTTGTATCGGGGGGGGCCACAGTGGGAGATTCCAGGTGAGCCGTGTGACTCAGGAGCGTTTGTAATGTCATGGCGAACTGATCCATGCGGTGATCCAGTTCATCCAATCTGGAAAAATATAACCAACAAGTGGATTGACTGCATCTTCTGAATTCATGGCTTTCGCCTACTGTCAGAAACCATGAAATCAGACTGAGACAGAAGTACAGTTAAATCACACTTGTTTAATAATAAAAGTAAAAAGAACAAACTTAGTCAAAACATAGCCAAAGTTCAGTAACCGGAACAGATAGTCAGTCAAGCCAGAAGTCAGGGATCAAAGTAGTGGAACAGCAAGCAGGATCCGGAGCCAGAAGGGATGTTAGCAAAACCAGTCTTTAAACAGGAACGCAAGAGATGTTTCTTGTGATGTTGACCAAGGTGAAGGCAGAGCTCCTCTGGACTGGACGGCTTAAGTAGGCAGGACTGACGAGCAGGATATCAACAACAGCTGAGTAATTGTGGAGAGAAATGGGAGCTGGCAATTACCCGACAGCTGAGCGGCCAGATCCCTTGCATCCCATGTTTTATCACTTACAAATGTTTTTATTAGCGTATTTGAGCAAGTACAAAAATATAAATGCATGAAGAGAATAAAGTGTACATTCAAAAACCAACATGTGATTGTACAGGTGAACAGCTCTCCAATTATCATTAAGTAAGAAAACTAAAAAAAATAACACATTACAAAATGAAAAGAAACTGAGTAAGATAACATCATTACTTCTGCAAGATAAGTAGAATGATTACATAGAAGATATGCTCTAGACAGGAATTTTCCAAAATATTTGAATCAGCAGTACTGGGTGAGTTGCCTTCCAGAGTTATCAAATTGTCGAATGAACTCAAATGGAGAAACAAAGAAGCCCTCCAAACAAAGGTTATATCTGATAAGATGACCAATTAGCCCATTTACGTTTCAAGACGTGCATGATATCCATGAGGGTGTGGTGTCTAATGGATTCCATACGATGGAGCACCCGTGACTATGAAACAGAGGGACATCGCCAGTTTAGGGCAATTGCCCAGTGGATGGCACTGAAGAGTGTACAGTCTGTGCCAAATTTTGATGGGGAAGGGACCTCCGGAAGCTTTGCAAATAAGATGCACATCTGATAGGTCAATCTCACAGGTGCATCTGTTATTTGGAGCACCATCAAAGAGGCTCTTTGCCATATGGGTTTCAACACCAAGCAACTCCAGAACGTATGGAGAAGAGTGCCCCTGTTGTGACAACCCCTGAAACATGTGTCAGGAACTAGGGGAAAATCTTAATTCAATCTAAAGGGGTATAATACCAGCGGATGTGTTGCTTGACAACAGTCTCTTTAATAGCGATGGAGCGTGTGCATTTATGCATGTTAGAGGCCATGTCGTACCAGTCCTCCGCCCAGATCTCCTGGTCAGTCTCCGCTTCCCATCCCAGCATAGCTGATGATTTGGCTGTACTATTGTGGTCATTAAGGTATTGCTATAAGGTTGAGATAGTCCCCTTATCTCTAGAGGCCTCTCCACAAAGGTTCTCAAATGGTGTTACAGCCCTATCGGCAGCCTGAGTTAACATATTAGAGAAGAAATTACGGATTTATAGGTATTTACAGAATTCAGAACTGTGGAGGGCATAATTCTGTTGGGGATGTTCAAATGAGCAAAAAGATGAACCTAGCAGCAGAGAGTCAAGAGTCACTAGGCCCTGTGAGATCCAACTTAAAAACTCTTTATCCTTGCCAAAGGCCGGGGGTAACTGAGTGTCACCCAAGAAGGAGGCTAGATGTGGGGGACTAGAGAGCAATCTAAATTTTACCCTATAAAGGGACCAGAGGTAAAGAGACTGACCCACATTGCCATTGAGTGGTGCAACATCCTTAGGGGAACAGAGCATGACCAAAGGAGACCCGGAAGGTAGAAGGGGACAACTGAGATCCTCTCGAACTGTAACCATGGAATAGAGAAGGAAGAGGTGTGCCATTGTGCTAAAAAGCCAAGAAGTATTTCCATAGATCAGGGCAGCAGTGGAGTCTCCAGCTTTCATATTTAAGGGGGGCACATGGGGGGACAGGGACAAAAGTAGGGGGGCCAACTATAAAATGCAATTCTATATCCATACCCATACCCAGGGTGTGCTACGTGCAAAGTACTGAGTTCAGGGTGTGCTAGGTGCAGAGTACAGGGTCCAGGGTGTGCTATGTGCAGAGTACTGTGTTCAGGGTGTGCTACGTGCAGAGTACTGAGTTAAGGGTGTGCTATGTGCAGAGTACAGAATTCAGGGTGTGCTACGTGCAGAGTACAGGGTCCATGGTGTGCTACGTGCAGAGTACAGGGTCCATGGTGTGCTACGTGCAGAGTACAGGGTCCAGGGTGTGCTACGTACAGAGTACAGGGTCCATGGTGTGCTACGTGCAGAGTACAGGGTCCATGGTGTGCTACGTGCAGAGTACAGGGTCCAGGGTGTGCTACGTACAGAGTACAGGGTCCATGGTGTGCTACGTGCAGAGTACAGGGTCCATGGTGTGCTACGTGCAGAGTACAGGGTCCATGGTGTGCTACGTGCAGAGTACAGGGTCCATGGTGTGCTACGTGCAGAGTACAGGGTCCATGGTGTCCTACATGCAGAGTACAGGGTCCATGGTGTGCTACATACAGAGTCCTGGGTGTGCTACGTACAGAGTCCAGATTTCAGGAGTGCCACATTTCAGCTGAAAAAAAGCCTGGAGTAAAAGTATACAGTGCAAACACTGTCTGCAGCTATGAAAGATACAGCCACAGCACCTTTGATCATCATTATCATGCTAATGATTACACTGTACTTCATGTGACTGTACTGTATATAGGCTGCACAGTGTGATCATCAGCATGATAATGATGATCACAGGTGCTGTGGCTGTATCTTTCATGGCTGCAGACAGTGTTTGCACTGTATACTTTTACTATTCTTGTCAAAAGTAGTAACAGCAGTATATTGTAGCAACATTTGCAGTCTGAGTCTCACTCTATTACTATACTAGCCTGCTGGCTGAAAGAAAAAAATATATTTTAGGGCTCTTTCACATGGGGCGGATCAGTGATGATCCGCCCCATGAACATCTGCTTGCTCAGCGGGGATCGCTCCGCTGATGCCCGCTGAGCAGGAAGATGACAGGTCCGTCGCTGCACACTGTGCAGCGACGGACAGACCTGTCAGAGCGCCGCTCTCCCCTATGGGGGATCAGGTGATGACGGACCATAGAGTCCGTCGTCACCCGATCCGATTTGAAAGTGGATGGAAAAGTAGGTTTTTCTTCCGTTACACTTTTTCGGATCGGAGCGGGTCGGATGTCAGCGGACATGTCACCGCTGACATCCGACGCTCCATAGACCTCCATGGAGTGTCTGTTCAGGTCCGCCTAAAAAACTGACAGGCGGACCTGAACAGACAGTCCGTGTGAAAGAGGCCTAAGGATTGTAAAGAATGTATGAGGCTGCAGAACCATTGGAAGTAAGCTGGGAATGAGAAGGGAAGGGTGTCATGCACACAGTCAGTGTGTGGACTCCTAGTTTGGAATGCCGAAATCTGAGACTGGAGGCTGCAGGATGTGTTCAGTACAGAATTATGGGAGTGGAGAGCAGAAAGTAACAGCAGATAGTGAGGTGGAAAGGGGAGGGGGTGAGGATCGGTGTGTCTGATCACTGCATACTGCATAGTCTTATCAGGAGAATGTGGAGCCATGTAGTACACAGAGGGAAGGAAAGTAAAGCTGGGTCTGAAAGATGCCGATGCATGAGGTGAAAGTGAAAGTAACTTTTCTCCTCTCTCACCTCGATCATTGCAGGAACTTCTGCAGCTTCTGGAAGCCCGCGGGATGAATTTGCAGGGAAGGACAATGCACTGTGTGCACCCATTGGCTGAGGAGGCAGAAGCACTGCCCCCTGCTGCCTTCCCAGCCAATAGGTAGCTTAAGCTCACATAAGTGCCTTCCTCCCTCCCAACATCATACAGGACCTCTCAAGAACTGACCTGCTTTACAATGCAGGCAGATCAGGGACAAATGTATTTTCAGCCGGTATCCAGCATCTGCAGTTCGGCTCCTGCAGCTGATAGGCTACACTAGCCTGGCTGCTGTGAAACTGACTGATGCTCTGGGGGGGTGTTGTCCCTGCATGGAGCAGCTCAGAGCCTGAGAGCCGACATTGATGTCTCTCTCTCCCCTCCTTCCCCTCCTGCACTGAATGATACACAGCCGATCCGCTCCTTCTCCCCCTCCCCTCTCCTGTGTGTGCTCCAGGGAAGTCAAGTGTGAAGCTAGGGAGCTCACACTTCCCGCGGTACACACACAGGAGAGAGGAGGGGGAGAAGGAGCGGATCTCCTGTGTATCTATCAGTGCGGGAGAGGAAGGAGGGGAGAGAGAGACATCAGTGCCGGCTCTGACGTCACTGGTTGCTAGACGCGAGGCGGTCATAGCAACCAGTGGCCGGGAGTAGATTCAGGAGGTGGAGGCGGAGCCGGAGCCGGAGCCAGCAACACAGTGGCTCAGTCCATACCAGTCCCCTGCATTCCCAGTGTCCTTTTTTTTAGTTGGGGGGCACATAGGGGGGCACAGTATAATGTTGGGGGCGGCATGGCCCCATCTGGCCCCCCCTAGTGACGCCACTGCAGGGCAGCCAAGGCCACCTCTAAATTGGGCCCTATACATCAACAGTAGGCTCATTCGAGGTTTCTTGTTTTGCCAGGCATCCCATGTTTTATAATCCTTGTAATGTTCTTGACTTGCTCTAATTCCTATGATCAGATGGACAGCCAAAGTGCTGGACCATCTTTCCTCTCTGACGACATATAGAATATTTTATTTAAGCCAGGACCAAAAGTTGTTATGCCTTATCTCAATACAATTCAACTCTCATTTGTCTGTTTTACCCTTTTCTCTTAACATCAAAATACCCTTTTATGTCTAGTGCTACATTGCCTGTCACTCATTGTCTGTCCTGCTCAAAAAGGTAAAAGTCCTGTGACCCAACTTCCATATCTTTCTTCCATAAATTCTCTAGCTGTTTAATCTGCATGATCCTTCAGTGGGAACCTATCCCCTAGTCCCTATGGACTTGGTAACTCTGTTACCCATTGTGGATCCCTGTCCCACATTTTTATCTAGGAGCTCAGGCAGAACAGTACTTTCGGTCCATACATTCTACAAAGCTCCTTTTGCACTGAGGGTCTCTAATCCTTCAGTCTCTTTCCTAAGTTAATGCTCATAAGGATACCCTCTTGCCTCTAAACAAATGTTACAGCAGATATGTATTTCATATTCCCTGTTAACAGCACTATTCTTCCTTTCTTAACTTAAACAATTCAATGAACAGTAGACAGCAACAGCATACCATATAACCAGCAATCAATGCAGTTCAAGTAAGGGTAGTGTAAGATGCTATAACTTTTGCTCAAACCAATCAATATAAGCTTATTGCCATTTTTTGTACCAAAAATATGTAACAGAATACATGTTGGCCTAAATTTATGAAGAAATTCGTTTTTTTTTTCAATTCAATTTTATTGGATATGTTTTAGAAGAAAGTAAAAAATATTGTTTTTGTTTTTTTTTCAAAATTGTCTGTCTTTTTTTGTACATAGCACAAAAAATAAAAAAAGCAAAAAACAAATGCACAAACAAATTATAAATATACACTCTTACATGTGAAAATAATGCAGTGTCAGCATATGTAGCTAGCTTGGAAGTGCAGATAATGTTATGTTGGGGTTGATGTTCAAAGCACCCCAAACTCAGCACCTATAGGTAAGATAATGATGTAAAAATATCAGTGCATGGGGCCACAAGGTGCATATATATATATATATATATATATATATATATATATATATATATATATATGTACAGAATGGGGGCAGAAAGTATTCAGACCCCCTTAAATTTTTCACTCTTTGTTATATTGCAGCCATTTGCTAAAATCATCTAAGTTTATTTTTTTTCCTCATTATTTAGGTTCTCCCTTAGTTAGGATGGCGGCTCCGGCAGCCGATCCGGTGGATGGATCATCCTCGGGGGGCTGACATCGCGGGCTCGCTGGACAGGTAAGTGTCCTTATTAAAAGTCAGCAGCTATGGTGTTTGTAGCTGCTGACTTTAAAAAGAAAAAAAAACACCCCTTTAGGTGCAGCAGAAATTTTTTTGTAACCTTGGCCAGATCTGTGCCTTGCCACAATTCTGTCTCTGAGCTCTTCAGGCAGTTCCTTTGACCTCATGATTCTCATTTGCTCTGGCATGCATTGTGAGCTGTAAGGTCTTATATAGACAGGTGTGTGGCTTTCCTAATCAAGTCCAATCAGTATAATCAAACACAGCTGGACTCAAATGAAGGTGTAGAACCATCTCAAGGATGATCAGAAGAAATGGACAGCACCTGAGTTAAATATATGAGTGTCACAGCAAAGGGTCTGAATACTTAGGACCATGTGATATTTCAGTTTTTCTTTTTTAATAAATCTGCAAAAATGTGAACAATTCTGTGTTTTTCTGTCAATATGGGGTGCTGTGTGTACATTAATGAGGAAAAAAATGAACTTAAATGATTTTAGCAAATGGCTGCAATATAACAAAGAGTGAAAAATTTAAGGGAGTCTGAATACCTTCAGTCCCCACTGCATATATATATATATATATGTATATATATATATATATATATATATATATATATATATATATATATATGTATATATATATATATATATATATACAGGTAATGTGACGCATATATTGCTATTGACAAGGTTTGTTGCACGTGGCTCTCTCACCTTCACAGCTAGTGGTGGTTGTTAACATCTGTATGGAGTATAAGGATCAAGGCTGGACATACAGTCAGGTCCATAAATATTGGGACATCGACACAATTCTAATCTTTTTGTCTCAATACACCACCACAATGGATTTAAAATGAAACGAACAAGATGTGCTTTAACTGCAGACTTTCAGATTTAATTTGAGGGTATTTACATCCAAATCAGGTGAACGGTGTAGGAATTACAACAGTTTGTATATGTGCCTCACACTTTTTAAGGGACCAAAAGTAATGGGACAATTGGCTGCTCAGCTGTTTCATGGCCAGGTGTGTGTTATTCCCTCATTATCCCATTTACAAGGAGCAGATAAAAGGTCCAGAGTTCATTTCAAGTGTGCTATTTGCATTTGGAATCTGTTGCTGTCAACTCTCAATATGAGATCCAAAGAGCTGTCATTATCAGTGAAGCAAGCCATCATTAGGCTGAAAAAACAAAACAAACCCATCAGAGAGCAAAATAATTAGATGTGGCCAAATCATAGCTGAAAGCCTGCAGTTAACAAGCACTTCTTGTTCGTTTCATTTCAAATCCATTGTGGTGGTGTACAGTATAGAGCCAAAAATATTAGAATTGTGTCGATGTCCCAATATTTATGGACCTGACTGTATATATAGAGATCCACCCAAAAAAAGAGATGGACAAGACACCCTGCAGGTAAAGCAGATCATATATGCATAGTAAATAGCAATTGCCAAGCTAGAGCTTTGGAGCATAATAAGAGTACAGATCACTCATGGGTTTTTAAAAGGGAACCTACCAGATAGCCTGTGCCATCCACACATCTCCAAAAGGCACAGAGGTGATAGTACTCCTGCTCAGCGACGCCCACGACGCATGTTCTCATTAATACTTTTTTCAATGTCCAGTGATTATTTTATGAATATAAAAAGCATGTGCCAAAGGTTCCTTTCAGAAACTACTACCTCCTGTTACATTCACCTGTTCCTGGAATCACTGCTTGATCTTATCTTATGTGCGCAGCCTCTGGTTTCCATGATCCACTGGCAAGGTAGCCAATCAGATCCCAGTCCTTTCCTTAAATCACCAGGTGGCATGTTGCACAGCATTTGAGCAATACATCACCATGCCTGCCAAACCTCCTGAGTACCTGTGCTTCCAGTGTCTCAACCCTGTGCACTGCAGCACTCCCTTCATTCCTGTGCCCTCCAAAACCCTTGCTCTCCTGTGCTTTCAGATACTCTTACACACTTGTGCCTTCAAAGACGATTGCACTCCTGTTTCTGCAGAGACCCTTGCACTTTTGTACCTCCAGAAACCCTTGCACATTCATGCTTCCTGTGACCTCTGCTCTCCTTTCACTTCCAGTGACCCTTGCATTCCATTGTTTTCAGAGACTCTGGGTCTCCTGGGGCTTCAGTGACCTCTGTGCCTCTGGTGACCCCAGAGTTGCAAGTGACCCCAGTGATGCTGCATCTCCAGTGTCTCCTGTTTCTCTGGTTACCCCAGCATCTTCACCCTAGCATTCCTGAGTCTTCAGTGACCCTTATGTACCTGGTGATCAGTGGCCTCAGAAATCCTGTGTATTCAGTTGCAAGTGTGTCTTCAGTGGTCACATCATCTCTAGTGACTCTTGTGTTCCTAGGTTACCTAGGTACCCCAAAGCATCCTGAGTCACCTAGTGACCTCACAGCTCCCTGTAAACCCATAGCATCCTGTCTCACATAGAGAACCCAAAGCATCCTGTGACAATCTGTGACCCCATTGCTTCCTAAGCGCTTCTGTGACACTTGTGTCTCCATGCAGCCTTGGGTATGCTCTTGTATTTCTTAGCCCCATTTTCATGACACCTTCCACAAGAGCTAGCTACCAACCATTTATCATTCTTCCAGTTCCAGTTTATTCAATAGATGTGGCATAAACACCAGCACTTGCCAATGTCCTCCAAGTGTTTTTGAGTAAACAATAAACATTTTATGTGTATCTTGCTTAAAAGAAAAGTATATTTCAATTTTAGATTTAAAATAATGTTATCATCGTAGTAAATACAGCATTTTGTTAGAGAACGTTGGCGGCTGGTGCTAAATTTTTTGGCGGGGTGGCAAACCAACCCCCCCTCCAGGTCCACACTCACCCCTCCACGGCACAGTCCCCCCACACTCTGCCCCTCCTTCTCCTCCCGGCCAAAAAATCTGCCTCCTGTCCTGAGAAGCTGGAAGACAATAGTGAATATTTATTCGCTATTATCACAAGTGGGCTTTTTCAAGCCAATTAGAGCTTTAGGCTCCAATCATGTGGCTTGAAAAAAACAAACTCATACACACGTATGAGTCCAGCGCCCTGCATGCATCCCCACATGCATACTAGAGGGACGGCGCCCCTGCGCCCCTAATGGACCAGCTGCTCCTGGCAGAGAAGAGTTTTTCCTGCTCAAGATGTGGCAGCTTTCAAATGGAAACAAACTGTAAGACTGCACAACTTTTGTTTTTATGCAACTGAAATGTATTTTGCTGATGTAACCTAAATTTGCTATTTGGCTTTAAATGTAATAAGACAAAAGATTGTGAGCTGTTAATTTGTGGAAGTCAAATAATTCAAACATAAGATGTGTTATCTATTGCAGTCCTCCTAGCATGATCCTCTTGAAACTGTTTAGATTGCCTGAGCAAGCCATACAGATGAGGCTCACCTTTGCCAAACAAATAAGACTAGCAAAATGGTAATAAGTAATGTCTTGTAGTTATTTGCACCATAATTTATTTTTCCAATTGTATGAGTGATATATATGAAATTGTTTTTCAGGCTCAGATTTAATTTCTTTCTTGAGGCACAAACAACATCTTATAAATAATTATGACAGACATCCCACAAAGCAAGCATTCCATTAACATGATGTCTGATTACTTGTTATGCGTAAAGCTGAGCGTAATTAAATCACACTTAAACACATTTTATTGGACAGTAATCTCCTAGATGTTTCTGTGGGAGGTGGTTGAAATTCTGGCAGACAGAATTGAGTTTTTGTAGATTAGAATAGAAGACATGATGGATTAAACATGCTATTCAGAAAATCATGAAGGCATAACAAATTAACAAGAAAATTAAGCATGGTAACAATCAAAAAGCTCAAAAAAACAGAAAAAGTCAGCACCCCATAATGAGGATCATTTGGTTATGAAAAGAAAGTGCCAAAAACATGTTCTTCCATAAACATTTCAGGGCCTCAGAGATCCTGTTTCTGTCTGTCACCTTAAGTTACTTATTGCCCAATACGTCTTATTTTTGGATGTTGGCTTTTTTGTATTTATGAGACTGTACAGCCAGCCTAGAAATTAGCCTTTTCCCTACTACAGTTGATCTAAACCCTAAGGCAAGGTTCACACCTCTGCGGGAATAGCATCTGTTCCCGCAATTGCAACCACCTGCAACGAAATCGCGCTGCTCTTAGGAGACGCGCAGGAGATGCAGGCACAGCAGCCCATTCATTTAAATAGGCTGCAGTGCCCGCGCAAACATGGTTCGCACAAAACGCGGAAGTGTGAACCTAGAGTAAATGGATAATATTTAGTTGGCTAAAATACTGTGTCTAATGCCGCATACACACAATTTTATTTATTTATTTATTTATTTCAGGTACTTATATAGCGCCGTCAATTTACGCAGCGCTTTACATATACATTGTACATTCACATCAGTCCCTACCCTCAAGGAGCTTACAATCTAAGGTCCCTAACTCACAATCAGGATTTTGGTCGGAAAAAGGTATGATGGCTTTTCCGATGGGATTCCGCTCAAGCTTGTCTTGCATTCACACGGTCACACCAAATTTCGACCGTCAAGAACGCGGTGACGTACAACACATATGATCTCGTGTTTATCTCGTGTTAGTATAAGTTTGGTGAGAGACAATTCGTGCTTTTCAGCTTTTGTGCTTCTCAGTCCGTTACTGCTCTTCAGTTTGTGCTTGTGGGTTTGTATCTGGTTTTCAGTGCGTGCAGTCAGTTCGTATATGTTTTTCAGTGCATTCTTGGTCGCTCGTTTCTGATTTTCAGCTCGCTCTTCACAGGCCTTGCTGTTTTTCAGTGCGTTCTGTTAGTTCGTTCTGACCAGCCGACTGTTTTGAAGCCATGTTGCGGGTACGTGCTCGTCGTAGAGTTCGTGCTATGCGGTGCTTGATGTTGGAGTTATTACTTTGACCCAGGATCAGTCCAAGAACAGGGTGGGGAGGAGTTCATGGACAAAGAATTGGTTGCTCCAGCATGACCAATTCTCTCATATGCCTTTGCTGTGTGAGATCCAGGAGAATAACCATGTTGATTTCAGGAATTTTCTCCGGATGACATACCCCGTTTTTCACCGTCTGTTGGCTTTGCTGTCCCCTTATATTACGAAGCAGGACACCTGTATGCGGCAAGCCATCACTCGCTAGTCGCCACATTGTGGTACTTGGCGACAGGGAGAAGTCTACAGGACCTCAAGTTCTCTACAGGCATCTCCTCCCAGGCTCTGGGGATCATTATCCTAGAGACCTGTTCTGCCATCATTCAGGTCCTGCAGAAGGACTATATTAGGGTAAATTTTCTCCTTTAACATCACATTCTATGTATTTAATGTTTGCTAATGTATTGTATTTCTTTCATCATTCCCTAATTATCATGTTTGTAATATGCTGTGAATGTCCTCTTTATCCTCATGCATGCTGGAAGTTTTTAATGCTCCTTCCTTTTTTGTCCTTCATGCATATTTGCCTTCGCTAAACTTCCCAGCATGCTATCCTGGGTCCATATACATCTAGCCTAGTCACTTTAACCATGTATTTTGTCAGCTCCATAGTACTGCTTTACCCTAAACACCCCCTAAAATGTATACAAATGCTATTGTTGTCCTTAAACTCATTTATAACCCCCCCTAAAATTTTTCCAATAGGCCATCAGAGGGGGGGGGGGCATTGCTATGTCAGCAAATGTTTAAATATTTGCAAAATAAAAAAAAAAATTATATGATAAAATCTTGAATTTGATTTACTGCTTGGGTTTCTTTTATCTGTCTCCTAGGTTCTCCTAGTGCACTTGTAGCGCCAAGTGGTGTTTCTGTTATTAAATAATACCCATTGTCACTAAACACCAACTTAATACAAAAACTGGTATTGAGCATTGAAAGAAGAAGCCACACATTGTTGAGTATAAAACCTTTCACTCTGTGCACATTCACATGTGCGTTGTAAAACCTTTTTTGTTAAAAAAATAAAATCTTTGTTTTAAAAATTTTTACCTTAAAAATATTATTTTGGTACATAAACAGGCATGTTTAAAAACATAACATACACAACTCACGAACTTACAAAGTTCAACATTGAAAAACTGAAGGCAATATCAGACATTATAGTGTCAAAAATGTCTTGATCTTGCCTTCATCAGATGGGGTGATGCCGCCCTGTAAAAGCCAAATTTAGAAGATGCACACAAATTGGGAGTAAAAATGGGGATTTCCCTACTGATCCCATGCCTAATGTCAACATGTGCTATCTCCCATCATGGGGGATCAATGGACGTGTTTTGGGGGTACAACCCCTTCCTCTCAGCTACTAAAGTTGCGAGGAAGGGGTTGCACCCATAAAACGCGTACATTGATATCCCCTGATGGCAAATAGCACATGTTGACACAGCGTGTGCATCTTCCAAATTTGTCTTTTAAAATGTATATAAAGGTTATTTAAATTTTCTTAGAAAAAAACAAAAAAGTTGTCATTTTTTTTAATTTAGATTCTCCCTAATACATCAATCATGTACTTCATTCTCTGTTCAGTCTCCTTGTTTTTTTCCTTTATGAGGTCTAAATCCCGACTACAATACATTATGTCCTGGATAAGCCTTTGTGCACCGTCAGTTGTGAAATGAGTAGATTGTTCTTCCACAACATGCACATCACCTAAAAGAAAAAATACACATCATGCATTATAAATATTCAGGCATACATCTATTACCTGAATCTGTAGTGTCAGACACTCACCTGTTGTGGTGACTATCTCAACCACCTCTCCTTCCCCCACATCCTGAGGTTGTGTCCTCTGTTCCCCTTCTTCAGGAGTAGGGGGGGTTCTTGTTGTCCTCCGACGTCCCGAGTCTTTTCTCCCCTATGAGAAAGAAACAAAAGGTATACTTAGCACACAGATATTTGTGGCCAGAAATATGAATGTAAAAGATTGCTTGGAAGTGGGGTACAATTGTCTGTTTGGGCAAAATTCCAAGTTGAAGACATTAATTATTCCCTTAACAAAGCTGGAATACTTACCTTTTTTGGGCAAGTTTCACACATGGAGACACGTCAGGTATCCACTGGAGTACCTATGTGGGACACCCTAAAAAGTTTGTTCTTGTGTCCCACACTAGTGCTCCTGAGTCCAGATGTATAAACAGCTGCTGAGTTTCGTCTCCTTACATTACACTGGATCAAGTTTGCTATTCATTCTAGTTACAAACACATCTGGACAACAATGTCCTAAACTTCTTTTAATACAAATTAGCATTACCAAATGTAGTTAACCCTGTATCTGCCTAAAACATTGTATTTAGTTGATGAACAAATGATGTTTACCACGAATGATTACTATGCCCACGAGCCTGAAAGTTACCATTTTAAACTGTAAAACAGTAAAGAAAAGCACATGGCGCAGCATGCAAGTAATAATAATAATCAGAACACACGACAACTATTTACTTTTTAGAAGCACTTTCTTGATCCTTCTGTACTGATCCTGCTTTCAGGTTTGACCAGCGTTTCCTCAATTGCTCCTTGGATCGTTGTATCCCAAAATTCCTGTGCAGACTCTTCACAACTTTAGTCATGATCTTGGCCTTTCTCACATTTGGGTTTAGGTAAGGTCCATACTTCCCGTCATAGTCGGCCCTCTTCAAGATGTCCACCATCTCCACCATCTCTACAAAGGCCATATTTGAGGCCTTAAATCTTCAGCTCCGGGGACGTTTCTGGCTCCGGGTTTTCCTCCTCATTACTGCTATTACGCACCTGCTGTGTCTCCGCCATGTTCATCTCCCAATGTGCCGAAAGAGAAGGGGTGGGGAATATTCTAGAAAGAACGTCAGGGGCGGGTGACGCTGGCGGAGTTTCACGCATGCGCAGTGTATATAAAGCTAACACGTGTGTGTTGTACCTACGTTCTGTGTGCGTAGGAAGGAGGAACGGAAACGCCACACATTCTAACAAAGGTAACATTTTAACTTGGGACATTAGTGGCCTATACTGATTCGAGATTGAGGCCTATATTGGGATAAGATTAGGAGAGTTTAGCCTGATATTAATGTTTTTGTCTTGTATTTTGTCTTGCAGCAAATATGAAACAATTCAAAGACCCCGATTTCATGGGCCATTTCATTGACAAATACAGGGATATGCGTAATTTGTGGGACGTTAAAAACCTGGTATATTGCAATAAACCAGCTAGGAAGGAATCACTGGAGAAACTGCTGCAATTTGTGAAGACACAGGTCCCCAACGCAGACATTGAGTTTGTGGAGAGGAAAATTGGTAGCTTGAGAAGCACGTATAGGAAGGAGCTTAATAGGGTCCAGGCTTCCATGAGATCAGGAGCAGCAGCATAGGACGTGTATGTACCCAGTCTGTGGTACTACAACAGGATGCGGTTTCTGGAAGACCAGATGGAAGTCAAGGGATCACTATCTACACTACCATCCAGCCCTCCCTCAACCCTTCACTCAACCCCAGCTGAGGCTTCCGAGGACCAACCTGCGCTCCTCCACTTCTTCCATCCTGGAAGAAGTGGAGGTGCCCAGTTGGAGCCAGGTATAGTATTTTTTAACATATTTATTGTCCAAAAATTATTGTTGTTAACTAGATGTTATTACTGAGAACAAATGAATGATTTAACAAAAAGTGTTTTACATATCAATAGACAGTAGGGGCCAAAAATGATTGGGACAAGAATGAAAAATGCTGGGCTCAGAATGATAGTCTTTTCTATTTGTTAACATTCAATTTGCAACAGTCATGAGCTGAAAATTGTGTGTAATTGATGAACCAAAAACTAAAACTATGTCCCTTTTTCATACACAGGAAGACCTCAGCCAGGATGAGGCTTTGGAATGTGGCACACAGGAGGAGGCGGGGGTAAGTGTCAGCCAGGAGGTGGCGAGGGTAAGTGGCAGCCAGGAGGAGGCCAGGCCCAGTAGGAGCCTCACCCAATCCCAGGTGCCTCCATTCCGCCTTCAAACAAAAAGGGCCAGGAAGGGGAGTAATGTGCAGGAGGCAACACTGGGCCTCATTAAGGAGGGTAATGCGGCCCTGAAAAGCCCCCCAAGGCTGAAGAGGCCTATGGCTGCTATGTAGCTGCAAAATTGCAGCAAATGAAGGAGGGCCAACGCCTCAGGTGTGAGAAAATTATTTTTGAGGCCATTCATTAAGGGGTTAAGTGGCCAAATGAGTGATAACATGCACTTAGTTGCGCTCGCCCATCCTCCTCCTCCTGCAGGCTGCAGGGAAGCATGGAGGGAAGGCTGCAAGGAAGGCAAGAAAGTGATGGCCCTGGGGCCAGTCTGGTCTTACAGAAGATGCAGGCTGTTGTAGTACCACAGCCTGGGGACATATATGTCATCTGCTGCTGTTCGTGATCTCTGGGAGTCCAGGACCAGATTGTGCTCCCTATTATATGGACTTCTCAGGCTACCAATTTTAATTTACAAAGAGTTGATGTGTGCCCTGGGGGCCAAAGGCTTTGCAAATTCAAGCAGTTTCTCCAGCATTGCCTTCCTCTTTATTTTATTATTATGAGCCAGAATAAATGTTTTTTTTTTATATGAAAATACTTGCCTATGTGTTTTTCTTCAAATAGGACACTTTGTTTGTGAGTAGGCAGGTAGATTTCCAAAATACAATGTCAAATTAAAAAGGGACAACAACCATCTCCTCGAGCTTTATAAAAATACAAGATAATAATGTTGTTGTGGAAACTTGACACACCAAAAAATAAAATGATTGAGATCACTAGAAACTAATTTATCCACTTGCCTACCAGGCCAATTCTGACATTTCTCTCCTACTAGAAAAATAGAAAACTACATAGAACCCCCAAACATTATATACCATATATACTTGAGTATAAGCTGAGTTTTTCAGCACATTTTTTTGTCCTAAAAGTGCCCCCCTCAGCATATACTCGAGTCAAGCACTTTTCTGGTGCAAAGAATTACATTTTCCGCACCGAATTTGGGGCCCCGTATCTCAGGACCACTTGGTGCTAGGAACCCCGTAATTTGGTGTGAAAACCCAGTGGAACTAGCACTACAACATATCCAAAGATGGGGTTCTCAGCCTAGAGGTGACATGTGGGGTCTTATTGACCCCATATCTCACTGTAAAGTGCACCTGTCATGCTTATTCCTATTACAAGGGATGTTTACATTCCCTGTAATAAAAATAAAAGTGATCAAAAAGGTTTTTTGAGGAAAAAAGTGTCAAGCTAAAATAAATAAAGTAAAATTACCTGAGATATTGGGCCCCAAAGTCAGTTCGGAAAATGTCAAGCACTTTTCTGCAGCAGAGAATGACATTTTCCGAACCGACTTTGGGGCTCCATATCTCAGGGCCACTTTGTGCTAGGAACCCCAGCTTTGAATATGTTGTAGTGCTTGTTCCACTGGGTTTGCACATAAAATGTGGGGTTCCTAGCACCAAATGGCCTCGAGATACGGGGTCCCAAATTCAGTCAACGGTGTCCATCGGCAGCAATGTCATTTTGGGACCCTTTGGGTCCAGAGATCCCAAATTTTGGCTGCAGCTAGGGGGCATCTAGGAAACCTTAACTACCAAGTTTGAAGTTCGGGGGACCTATGGCTGCAAATGGGCACAGTGAGGCTGCAAATAGGCATTGTTGACCCTCTTTTCCACTTACAGTAGCTGCGCATTTCTCTCCCTAGGCTTATACTCGAGTCAATACGTTTTCCCAGTTTTTTTTGTCGTAAAATTAGGTGCCTCAGCTTATATTCGGGTCGGCTTATGCTCGAGTATATACGGTATGTTTTTTCAGCAAAGACCCTAGAGAATACAATGGCGGTCATTGCAACTTATCTCACATGGCATTTGCACAGTAATTTTTCGAATGCGTTTTAAAAAAAAAACAAACAGTATGTGCTTAAAAACAAAAAACAAAACAGTAAAGTTAGCCCTATGTTTTTGCATAATGTGAAAGATGAAGTTATGCCGAGTAAAAAAATACATAACATGTCATGCCTCAAAACTGCGCACACTTGTGGAATGGCGCCAAACTTCCCTACTTAAAAATCCCTACTTAACAAATTTTACTGGTTACATGTTTTGAATTACAGAGGAGGTCTAGGACCAAAATTATTGCTCTCACTCTAATGTTCGCAGTGATACCTCACATGTGTGGTTTGAACACCGTTTTCATATGTGGGTGGGACTTACGTATGCGTTCACTTCTGCGTGCAAGCTCATGGGGACAGGGGCTCTTTAAAAAATGTTTTTTTGTTAATTTTACTTTATTTATTTTAGCTTGACACTTTTTTCCCCAAAAAATATTTTTGATCACTTTTATTTTTATTACAGGGAATGTAAACATCCCTTGTAATAGGAATACACATGACAGGTGCACTTTACAGTGAGATATGGGGTCAATAAGACCCCACATCTCACCTCTAGGCTGGGAAGCCAGAAATAAATAAAAAAAAAAAGATCACTGCTACCCAGCCAAAGCGACACCATTTTTTTAATACAGAGGCCGGGCGTGACGTCATAACATCGTGCCCGGCCTCATAGATCATAGAGGCTCCCGCGACCATCTGGCTTGCCGGAAAACTCTATGCCCAACATCCGGGGCTGGCGGATCCTGTGTCTGACTCACTGATCGTAGCGGTGAGTCAGTAGAAGCACCGGAGGGCGGCGGGAGGGACGTCCCCTCTCGCTTCCCGTAAGAATGATCAAGCGGCGGAACAGCCACTATGATTGTTCTTATGGTGCACAGATTCGCCGGGTCTCAAAAAGACGACATCTGAATGATGCCTGTAGCTACAGGCATCACTTAGATATCCCCGCTCAAAGCGGAGGACGTCATTTGGCGTACAGCGGACAGGAAGCGGTTAAAAATAATCCAAAAAACAGGAGATCTTGATTAAAAATAAAAAAAGATGATATAAAAAATAATTCTAAACATTATTATGGAGATCTGGCTTTAAAAACAAAACATATTATTCAGGAGATCACAAGAAATAA
Source organism: Lithobates clamitans (assembly GCA_037952925.1). Lineage (NCBI taxonomy): Eukaryota > Metazoa > Chordata > Amphibia > Anura > Ranidae > Lithobates > Lithobates clamitans. Next base: position 3,248,162 of record JBBGZY010000138.1, on the reverse strand, counting down.
TCATTCTTCTAGCATTATAAAGAACAAAAGAATACGCTGCATTAAAAGATCCCAAAATTTACAGTGTGACGAATGTGCTAGCTCCATCACGAATGCTAGTTTTACTAGACCGAACGCTTCCGTCTCGTACTTGATTGTGAGCATGCGTGATTTTTGGAGCGTTGGAGTTGCATACAGACGATCGCATTTTCGGCTAGGAACTTATTCCGCCCGAAAAATTGAGAACCTGCTATCAATCTTTTGCTGGCTGAAATTTTGCCAGCAAAAGTCCGATGGAGCATACACACGGTCGCATTTTCCGACCAAAAGCTCTCATCCGAGTTTTGCTGGCGGCATTTCCGCTCATGTGTACGGTGCATTGTAAACAATCATCATGCATTTTTTATAAAATACAGTTGTAGCAAGGTCTCCGGCCTTGTCCAGTCTAATGAGGACCTCCAAGGTCAAAGATAGCTGACATCCTTCAATATGTAGTGGGTTGTGAGGCATAGTGGGTGCAAAGATGGTGAAAGTCATTGGGTGCCAGACACTTCTTGGATGTAAAAGAGGTTTTATTTCTTTTGAAAGTCCTTTTTGTAATTTTGGGGGAAAGAGGGTTAGGGCCAGGACACCCTTAGGTAGTTGCAAATTCAATTGACAGACTCCAAGACTTCAATAGGAGGACAGCAGTGCAGGGAAAGGCCCCAGCAAGTAGCCATATCTGCACATGCACATTCCTAACTCAAACGTAACAGTCCTTTCAGCTTCACTACAACTGCCTCTTGTAGTTCTTCAACACTGAGCTCCCGGTCTCTCACTAGACCCTCTGATTCACTGACTCTGAATCCTTTGAGCTCCTCCAAGGTTTGCTCTGGTATCCCCTCAATCGTCACCCACACGTCCTTGCTGGGTCCCTAGCTTGGCACTCCAGATACTTCTCAAGCTTCACCCCTGCTAACGGCGAGGTCCCTGGGTTAACTCACAAGGCTGCTCTGCAAGTGTCACCTCCGTTGGGTCTCTGACTTGATCACCGCCTGAAGTTTCCGGAAGTTTCCAGATTCTCCACCGTGCCTGTTCGGTGAGAATGTGGTTCCGGTACTTGCTTCAGTTACTCACTGTGGCCCCTGGTAAAGGTGGTTGGTCCCTTTGTGGCAACAGCTTCCCTTCTACCTCCGACCACTGACAGGTTCTCCAGCCAACAGAACCGTCACTTTTGTTTGGATTGCAAATCGCAATCCGAACCCTGCGCTGCTCTCTTTACTTCTGGACAGGCCCTCACACAGCCTAGCAGCCAGATGCCCCCCGGGATAGGGCCAATCTCCGGCCTAGCCGCTCGGGGTGTACGACACCCGTCCACCCAGACAGCCATCCAGGTGGCACAGAACACAGATCACCTGTCTCCGCCCAAATATATAGGTGCTCCCAGCAGGCCAAGGGATTCAAGAAAACCCCTGCTCATTGGCTGAGATACCCCATATACCCATAACCTGACCTTGGGTTGCCCTTCTCATATTTAGGACCACCAAGTACCCGGCCACCTAGTGGTAGAAGAGAAAAGTGCAACAAGGCCAAACTTAGGGAGAAATCAAAAGATCTCTATCAACCGACCAAGATAACGACTCCTCGCAAGTAAATTTGTGAGGAGCTCCCTGACAAAACCCCAGGGTGCTACACAGTTTTCACCATTTTTCATTTTTTTCATAACTCTCGGCAAAAAGTATATGAGATATTAGTGATTAAGTTTAAATCTTACCTTATCAAGCAGATATAAAATTAATATTAGACATGTGCAGAATGGGAAAATTAGTTTAGTTTAATATTAGTTTAAAATTAGTTTAATATTCTTTATGTTACTAATTTAGTTTTGCTATTCGTTTTCAGGATTTATTTAGCTTCATTTTGGGGGTTTTTTTGTTTCATTTTGTTTATTCATTTTCTAATGAATTTTGAATTTTTGGAACAATTATGCCACGTACACACAATCGCACATTCCGACAACAAAATCCATGTTTTTTTTCCGACGGATGTTGGCTAAAATTTGTCTTGCATACACACGGTCAAACAAATATTGTCGGTGTTATGACTAATTTATGATTGGGACTCAAAAACAGTTAATACTGCAGCTGCAGGAGCAGATTCACAGGACTAAATCACTGTGTTTAAAATGTCCGTTCAGTGTCAAAATGTATTATTACATGTTATTTTATACATAGATAAGAAAGGGATTGTGTGAGATGTTATTAAAAACTAACAAAGAGAAATATGTTATTAAAAGCTAACAAATAAAAATATAATATTAAAAGCTAGCGAATAGAACAATTATAAGATTGAACAAAAGTAAAACCTTGAGAGGGGAGGGGGGAGTAGAGAGCTTTTAGCAGAAGAAGTGTCTGTGTGTTGGGTGAAGGTTACAGAACACATTTCAACAGTAAGAACAAAATGGAGTCTCCTGCGCTAAAATGACCAATACAGTGAATGTCCATGTCATCGGAAATTCCGAACGTCAAGAACGCGGTGACGTACAACACGTACGACGAGCTGAGAAAAATGAAGTTCAATAGCCAGTGCGGCTCTTCTGCTTAATTCCGAGCATGCATGGAATTTTGTGCATCGGACTTGTGTACACACGATCGGAATTTCCGACAACGGATTTTGTTGTCAGAAAATTTGAGATCCAGATCTCAAATTTTGCTTGTCGGAACTTCCGACGGAAAATGTCCGATGGAGCTCCCATTGAACATTTGTTGTTGGAAATTCTGACCGTGTGTACGCGGCATAAAAGTTTGAATTGGTCGAAAATAGATCAACCAATGCAAATTTTTTTTAAAGAATAGCAGGTTGCTAAAGAGCACGCCAGCAAGCCGGCCACCGCATCCTTAACAATGGATGACTCATCAGCTGTGAGTGGTGTTCCCAGATGACAGCTGAATGTAAACAATTGCCAGAAAATTCTGGAAAAAAAACTGCAGTCATTCATTTTCTTCAGGTGTGCAGGCTCTTTCTTCCCTGAAGAAAATACTCTAGATCAATGATGGTGAACCTTGACATCCCAGATATTTGGAAACTACATTTCCCATGATGCTCAACTACACTGCAGCATGCATGAGGATCATGGGAAATGTAGTTCCTAAACATCTGGGGTGCCAAGGTTTGCCATCACTGCTCTAGATGATAGCCGGGATCACACACTCTTCCATAGAAGGGCCTGCACAGCTCTTACAGGTCCAACTTGTCTGCTTTATCTTGTTTCAGTACCAGTTTCGTTCTATCAAAGTTGTCAACCCATTAACAGCATATTTGTGATAATTAACAATATAATAATGAAAACATAAAATGCAGAAAAATATGTAAACCTGTAATGTCAACTATGGTCAAATAAGTTATTTATAATTAAATTACTTTCGATAATTTAAAACATAATGAAACTTCTCCAAACATACGATAGAACGTTTTTTTTCCTAGATTGGAAGGATTAATATAGTGAAAGTGGATATATTACCAAAATTACTATACATATTTCAAACAATTCCAATATTTTCCCAACAATTTTATTGGGCCAATTACGTAGAGCTATAGGGAGATTTATACGGGCGCATAGATCCCCTCGAATTAGAAGAGAAATGTTAACTAGGACTAAGATGAATGGAGGCTTAGCTCTCCCAGATTTAACAATATACTTACGTTCAGCATTTATTACCAGGATAGTGGATTGGTTTCATAATGAGAACTGTAAGCAATAGGTGAAACTGGAAGAGGATATCATTACCATGAAACTAAAATAATTGCCATGGGTGGCCATTAATTCCCGTCCTGCGGTGAAGGAGATGCCATTTCTGGTCTCTTCAACACTAAGGGTATGGGATTTATTGATGAAGAAGAAATGTCTATCTACTCAGATAGGGCCTATGACACATTTATTTTCTAATCCTGAATTCCCATCAGTGGATAAAGCACCAGTTTTCTTAAAATGGCATAGAGGTGAAGCTATCAGGTTTGTCCAGGCCTTGATGGATGGCAAACTCCCCCCGTTAAGCGATCTGGGTTTGGAGTTTAGGACTAAATGCATGCAACATCAACACCTACAAACATATATTCAATCCTTGACACAAAATTCTCCATTAAATAGACCATTAACTGAATTTGAACAAATAATACTACAAGGATAAAAACCAACTCATGTTCTATCTACCATTTATAAATATTTGCTCCCTAAAAATATAGGTGAAGAATTAACATATTAAACTAAATGGGAAGAAGAAGTAGAGACGACAATTCCCAGCTCTGAATGGGAAACGTTGGTCCTCTTAACCCTTGAATTGTCAATATCATCTAGACATCAAGAAAGAAACTACAAAATTTTAGTAAGATGGTATCGATGTCCGGTTGATATGCACAAAATGAATGTTGAAAATCAAGAAATGATGTTGATGTCTTAGTGCAAAGGGTACAATATCACATATATGGTATTATTGCCCGATAGTTTTTTTATTTTGAAGATTTTAGTATATATCGATATATGTATGTAGCGCTGGTAGATTTTCCAATCTACAGCATCTAGGTAAATTTAGTGGATTATCTGTACTGTACATAGTTCAGATTTCATTTACAGTTAGATTAGCCTCTGTTCCAGTTTGGCTGTGTTGTGTGCAGTTCCACATTCTGCCTGTGGGTGTCGTTGTCACTCTGGGTCGGTGTTGGAAAGCAACAGGCTGAAACATATGAGTGCTCTTCTGTCCCGGTGAAAACTCGGCGGAGGTGGTACTCTGGGTTGCATTCTGGGAGAGGGTATTTATGGGGCAGACGCCATGTTTCAAGGAGCTTTACCTCGTGGCCCTCCTAGCCTAGAGGCATGTGTTAGTGAGTTCTAGCTCGCGGTCCTCCGGCCTGGAGAGTTGCGTTGCGGCAACCGAGTGGGAAGACCCAGAAGTCTGTCTGGGGCCTGCTGTTGCTGGGATGGTCCTGTGCTGTCTGTCCTGCGGGAAGAAGCCGGACAAATAGGAAGATCCAGGGGAGGACCCATCTTGGAAGGGACCATGCAAGGCTGGTCTTAAGAAGGGCCTGGTGACTCGATTGGAGGACGCAAACTAAACTACTCTACCAAACAAGTACTGCCGGGTCGACTTAAAGGTTCTGGTACTGTGTTTGCTGTTCATCGAAAACTACTACATCCTGTGGCAGAGGATCGTACAGTTTTGTTTCATCCAAGTCTGTGGCAGAGACTTTTTGTTCGTGCTGCGTTCCGGCTGCTAGGTTGGTGAGAGAGACCTATCCGGGCAGGCAAAGATTTAATCCTGAGCTTAGGATATATTCATCCCAAAGATTTCAATTCCTTAGTGCTACGCCAAGAAAAGGTATTTGAACTTCCCTGCAACTCTTCTTCTACCTCTTTTCTGCTACTTCTTCCAGTTATCTCCCATTAAAGCATTGGAAAAGTACCCAAGTGACTGGTGTCTACATTGTCTGATAATAAGCTCAACGGGACCCTAGACCCGGTACTGGTGAAATTACAGGTAAAAAAGGTGACGGTAACAGCCCGCTAAAAATCAGCAGCTCCACCATGAGTTAGTGCTACATGTATATATCGATATATATAGGATTTTTAGTATATATCGGAAAATTACAGAATCTACTATGCAACTAGATAGATAGATAGATAGATAGATAGATAGATAGATAGATAGATAGATAGATAGATAGATCTCTATCGCCGTACTATCAATTATTCCTGGATCAATAAAATCTATAAAAAAAGATATTTTAAGACACATGCTCACTCAAACACGTACAGTTATAGCTCGAAATTGGCGGGAGGTGACAGGCCCCTCAATAGTAGAGTGGGCATGTGGGAAGAGCGAAGTGCGATCCTTGGAACAAGCGATAATGACAGAATAGAGTTCAGAGGAACAAATCTTAAAGATATGGCAACAATGGGATGAATTTCAGACCTCTGCAATACTATCAAAATATTTTTAGCACTGCTTGACATGATCCCCCCCTTCTTTTTTTTTTTTTTTTTCGGTGTGTCTTAAGTATGTTTGGTTTGTCTGTCTTTCGTGCGTTAATCTGTAAGTCTTGGTTTATATGGGTGCGTAAAAGAAATTTGATATTAACTTCAGGATGTGAATAACAAGGGTTGATTACTATACTACTTTAAATAAAGATACAGCTATTGATATATATAGGGGAAATAGATATTGTAGCCACATATGTAGATTGAGTGAATGAATCCCCTGATAGTTACTTTCCTGAATCTAAAGCATAACTTTAAAATATATTGAAAGATAGAAATCGCCCAAATGCCAGATTCTAATAAGGATAATATATAATGAAGAAGAAGAGGAGACATTTTTAATAAAATGTGTTATTGTATAGAATATTTATTTCTCTTTGTCAAATGTATTTTATGTAAGTTGTTTAAAACAAAAAAAAAGATAAAATAAAGATTATAAAATAATAATTTACATTAAAGTAGATGTAAACCCTTAATGAATGACATTTAGTTTACTAAATCACTGTGTATCGTAACCAATTGCTTTTTTCAATTAAAATACTAGTTTTCACCACTTTTCGTCCGTTTTTTTTGCATGGCATTTCTCAGGGTGTGTTTCTTGATGGTAAGTACAGTTGTAATGCTTGAACCACTTGTAGTCTAAATTGGAAGTTCATGTGGCAAGGTGGCAATGCATGACTGTTACCATTTGTGTCATTTTACCAGGTGAACAATTTACATCTAAACAAATATGAGGCTAGGTATTTATGATTATCTCATTATCTAAATTTTATAACCTTTATTAAAGGTTCTATAATATAAAAAGGACTTTGACAAAGAGCAGGCGTGTGAAACATGTTAGTCACGGTCGCCACGGCAACATCGAGCTTACGTACTGTCCAGCACCTTCTGATCTCCTGCTTCTGGCTGTGACCCAGTCCTACGGTTTCCAGATCCAGCTTCTGTGGACCAGAGTGCTTCCCAGGACGCCGGTCATCTGCCTGGCAGTTCGGCATGCGGCATGTGTAAGCTCCATGATGACATCGGTTACAGTCTCTTTCCTGATGCAGAGCGTGTGTGATACCTGTGGCCAGGGGCGTTGCTAGGTGGCAAAAAGACCAGGGGCTTCAGCCCGAAGTCCAAGGCCGGCACGGGGGGGGCTCTAGTGGCGCTGGGTTTTTTTGGTTGGGCGGAGGGGTTGTGTGGTTGTGTGGCGGGGGTAGGCTAACTTGCTGGTTGCTGCCTGGCTTACCAATGCCCATCAATGCTGACCACTAAACTGACCTACCTACCTGACACACACTGACCTACCTGACATACACTGACCTACATACACTGACCTACCTGACATACACTGACCTACCTGACCCACACTGACCTACATACACTGACCTACTTAACATACACTGACCTACCTGACACACACACTAACCTACCTGACATACACACACTGACCTACCTACCTGACATACACTGACCTACATACACTGACCTACCTGACATGCACTGGCCTACCTAAGATGCACTGACCTACCTACACTGACCTACCTGACATACACTGACCTACCTGACCCACACTGACCTACACTGACCTACATACACTGACTCACACACACTGACCTACCTGACCTACACTGACCTACCTGACATACACTGACCTACCTGACCCACACTGACCTACATACACTGACCTACACTGAACTAACTGACCCACCTGACCTACCTGACCCACACTGACCTAACTGACCCACCTGACATACACTGACCTACCTGACCCACACTGACCTACCTGACCCACACTGACCTACATACACTGACCCACACTGACCTACATACGTTGACCTACCTGACCCACACTGACCTACCTGACCCACACTGACCTACCTGACCCACCCACACTGACCTACCTGACCCACACTGACCTACCTGACCCATACTGACCTACCTGACATACTCTGACCTACATACACTGACCTACCTGGCCCACACTGACCTGCATACACTGACCCACACACACACTGACCTACCTAACCCACATACAATGACCCACACTGACCTACATACACTGACCTACCTGACATACACTGACCCACACTGACCTACACTGACCTACATACACTGACCCACACTGACCTACCTGACCCACACTGACCTACATACACTGACCTACCTAACATACACTTACCTACCTGACCCAGAATTCTAACACTGACCTACATACACTGACCTACCTGACCCACACTGACCTACCTGACCCACACTGACCTACACTGACCTACACTCACTGACCTACATACACTGACCCACACACACTGACCCACACTGACCTCGTACCTGCCATACACACACTGACTGACCTGTGTCCAGATCCTGCAGCAGCAGCCAAGCCGTGGTGCTGGTGTTTGAGGCAGCCAGAGGAGAGCCGTCCGCCCGAGCGCCGATCGATGTCGCAAAATTGTAATTGCCGCCTTCTTCCTCTTCCAGTTACAGCACGCTGGGAGAGGACTGCTAGGCGGCTATAACTACCAGTGACCAAGAGTAGAGTCAGGCGGGGGCGGAGCTGGAGCTGGAGCCGGCGCTACCACGGCTCAGTCCGCCCCTGTCCCCTGCATTCTCGGACCATGACAAGAGACTCGGGGCTATTAGCCCCAGGCTCGGGGCTGTAGCCCCAATAGCCACCCCCTGATGACGCCTCTGCCTGTGGCCGATCCAGCTGTTGCAGTGCATGGAGAATGGTGCTTCTATCTCTACATCCCTTCCTGCGTGAGTGTCATCTTTGGTCGGGCTAACACTTGCAGTGTAGATAGCGGTGGCTCTCCACTTCACATCCCCCTCTGCACATTTAAAGTATTGAGTCTCTTCCTTTCTCATTATATGGAACATATTTGCTTTTTCAAGTCACGTGTCAGTGATGTAACGCGTGGGAGGAGCTTAGGACGTTCAGTACTGCAATACACCTGAAGGTTAACAGCAGCTGTTTCTCTATGGGAAACCTCGTCCACAGCGGCTGACTGCAATCTGCTTATTTGAATGCTTCTAATAGACCGGGAGTTTGTGAGTGTATCTCTTGTCCCTGTTTTGCTTATGTACTATCTAGTAAGTTCACTGCACAATGATCTATTTTTTCTTTGCTTGCTTTGCATAAAACCTTTATCCTGAGAGCCGAATCACCAGCAGTATAATGGCTGAAATGGGATGCAAGAAAAACTAAATATCCTGATACAAACGATCTAACCCAGTGAGTCAATCAATCTGGATTAAGGGAAGGAACTATTTAATTAATTTTACTTTCTCCCACTATTTATCTCTGCCTGGACATTGTACTCAGAGTGTCATTATTATTTTATTTATATTCACCGTCACATCACCAATTTGAAGATTTATTTTGGCAATTTTAACACATGTATTAGCACCATAATTATTTATTTATTTTATTCACATGTATGCATTTTTTATTCCTGGATTTAAGCTTAGTCGCAGCAGCATATTGTGCACTATTTATTTAAAGCGCATCAATTTTATACTTAGTACTATTTGTTTGGTTATCTGATCACCCTATATTGATAGCAGCTTTAATTTACTGATTTTTTCATAGCACTAACTATATTGGTATATATATATTTTTAAGCACAATTTATTTATATCACACATATCTATCCACATCAGCGCTTGGTTTTTATTCATTTTTTTTAGTCCAGTGCCTGCTGCTCTGAGTGCTGGCTGGGAAGGAGCTCGTCCACGCTCCAGGCAATGAAAAATAAGAGCAGAAGACTACAGAAGCCGCACATCAGAACAAGACCTGCTGTGTGTAGACAAGTGGCAGTCTCAGCCTGGACCCCCGCCATCTACACACAGGAGGCCTTGTTCTGATGTGCGACTCCTGGGATCTTCTGCTCTTATATCTGTTTCGCCCAAGGTGGGGAAAGACAGTACCTTGTGCCACAACTATCGCCCCATTCTTTATTGAATGTGGACACAAAGGGACTAGTGAAAATCATGACCAACCACTTTCAAGTTTATCTGTGTGAAGTGATTTATGGGGACCAAGTGGAACAATTCCCAAAGCGCAATCTCCTTTATTCACTGGATATCCCTGCGTTACACTCCTTGCCTTGTCCTATCAACAGATGCAGAAAAAGCCTTTGTCAGGATGGATTGGCTATTAATGTCAATGATTCTGCAAAGGCTTGAACTCGGTAACAAAATGCGGGCTTGGATTTCCACGCTATATATTATTCCTAGGGCACAGGTGAAGGTGAACCAGACCCTTTCCCCGCTATTCAACATCTTGAATGTGACTGGGCAGGGATGTCCCCATCACCTTTATTATTCACATTGGTGATGGAGGCCCTACTACATAAAGTTGCAGCCAATTCTAACATCACAGGGGTGACAATTGGTAACATGGAACATAAACGCACTGCATTTGCAGATAAATTTGGCTAAATCTGTCATTATGCCCATTAATGTTTCATGGGAGGATTGCTGTACCATGGAGCATTTGTTTTCTTTTAGGTGTCAAAATGATTAGATTACGAATCTTGGTATTAACTGACAACCCTGGAGACCTTTATTTGGTAAAGTTTCCACCTCTTTTACCTGCAGTGCAGGATGAACTTAGGACCTGGGATAAAGTGCAGTTTACGTGGCCAAACATTTGATGAAGAGAAAGGAAAGACAGATTCTGGTGGTAAGGGACTCAGTTCTTAGAAGGACAGAGAGGGCAATCTGTAACAAAGACCTCAAGCTCCAAACTGTATGTTGTCTACCGGACGCTTGGGTTGGGCACATCATGGATCTGGTGGACAGATTACTGGGAGGGGCTGGGGAAAACCCAGGTGTCACGTTGACAAAGTCAGAGGCAGATGGAGTGTTCTAAAGAACGATTTTAGGGACTTGGGAGCTAAATTGAGGAAAAGGACCTCCAAGGTAGTATTCTCAGGAACTACCGGTACCTCGAGCCACACCAGAAAGGCAGAGGGAGATTAGGGAAGTAAACAAGTGGCTGAGGAGCTGGTGTAATAAGGAGGGGTTTGGGCTCCTGGAGGACTGGGCCAACTCAGTCGGTCACCAGTACTATAGAAGGGACGGACTGCACCTAAATGAGAAGGGTGCAGATCTTCTGGGAGTGAAGATGGCCGAAAAGTTAGAGGGGTTTTTAAACTAGGTGACGGGGGGAGGGCCCAGAGGTAGAGATAGTCAGCGCAGAACATATTCCAGAGGGTAGTATGGGGGCATTAGTGGTAGGTTGACTAAAGCACATAAACCCAAGGTAAGTATTGTAAAAAGTCCTAGTTTCAATCTCGCAACACCCACTATGAGAATAGTATGCGACCGGTCTAAACTACGTGGCATGTTCACCAATGCCAGGGGCCTGGCGGACAAGATGGGTGAACTAGAGATACTGTTGTACAAGGAGGATTTGGATATTGTGGGAATTTCAGAGACCTGGTTCTGCCAGCTCCCCTGATTGGCTGGCAACCAATTAAGGGTATACCCTTTATTTCAGGGATAGAGAGGGTAAAAAAGGGGGAGGGGTATGCCTATATATTAAGAATAATGTACAAGTGAATGTGAGAGATGACATCACTAACGGAGCTAGGGAGGAAGTGGAATCTTTATGGGTAGAGCTCCAGAGGGATGAAGCTAAGGGTAAAATAATACTGGGAGTATACTATATTCCCCCTAACCTGAGGGATGAGGGGGAGACGGATCTCCTATCACAGGTTGGATAAGCAGCAAGGATGGAAAGTGTTATCATAATGGGGGATTTTAATTATCCAGACATAGAATGGGCGAAGGGAACCACGCATTCGTCTAAGGCTCGCCAGTTCCTAAATGTCTTGCAGGACAGTTTCACAGTTCAGATGGTAGACGCACCAACTAGAAATAAAGCGTTACTGGATCTATTGATTACCAAAAATACAGACCTGATCATGGATGTGGAAATACGGGGCAATTTAGGAAACAGCGATCATAGGTCAATTGGCTTCAGTATAAATCACACAAATAGGAAATACAAGGGGAATACAAAGACACTGAATTTCAAAAAAGCCAACTTCCCTAAACTACAAACTTTGCTAGAAGGCATGAATCTTAGGAACAAAGAACACGGAGGAGAGATGGATTTGCTTTAAGAGCATATTAAATAAGGGCATTAGCCAATGCATCCCATTGGGTAATACATTTAAAAGACCAAACAAAAGTCCTGGATGGCTAATTTTAATGCAAAAATGCATATAAAGGCAAAGGAGAAGGCCTTCAAAAACACAAGGTTGAGGGATCATCATCAGACTTTATAAAGAATGCAACAAGAAATGTAAGGCTGCAATTATGCCGGCTAAGATAGAACACGAAAGACACATAGCGGAGGAGAGCAAAAAAAATTCCCAAGAGATTCTTTAAGTATGTAAACAGTAAAAAATTACGAAGGAATTAAGAAGGACATCCGGTTACAAAGGATGGGGGGATGTTGAAGGTATTGAATTTATTTTTCTCCTCAGTCTTCACGAGAGAATCGGGGGCATCAGTAACCAAAACTGCAGTGTTTATCCTTATGACACTTCACAGGAAGCACCTCCATGGTTAACAGAGGACAGAATTAAAATTAGACTTGGGAAACTTAACATTAATAAATCACCGGGACCAGATGGCTTGTATCCTAGAGTACTTAGGGAACTCAGTCAAGTAATTGCCAGACCATTGTTCCTAATTTTTACTGACAGTCTACTGACTGGAAAGGTACCAGCTGATTGGAGAAAAGCCAATGTAGCACCAATATTTAAAAAGGGCCCAAAATACATCCCTAGGAATTACAGACCAGTTAGCCTAACATCAATAGTATGAAAGCTCTTGGAGGGGATGATAAGGGACTATATACAAGATTTTAGTAGGGATAAGCTTGATGTTCACGTCAAACATGCGTTTGACTTGAACATCAGGTGTTCGCCCGTTCGCCAAAGAACAAACATTATGGGGGAATTCGCGGCAAATTCAAGTGTTACGGAACGCCCCATAATACACTGCGAGATTGCAGTGCATTGCTGTATGATGATTGGCCAAAGCATGCACCTGACCTGCATGCTTTGGCCAGTCCCAGTGCCCTCTACTAAGAGAGCCATAATTGGCCAAAGGCAGGGTGGACTAAGTCCACGCACCACACTATACACGGCGGCCCTGTGTAGTGTTGTTGGTGTGGACTAGGGATGAGCTTCGAGTTCGAGTCGAACTCATGTTCGACTCGAACATCAGCTGTTCGCAAGTTCGCCGAACAGCAAACAATTTGGGGTGTTCCCGGCAAATTCGAATGCCACAGAACACCCTTTAAAACTCTATGGGTGAAATCAAAAGTGCTAATTTTAAGGGCTTATATGCAAGTTATTGTCATAAAAAGTGTTTGGGGACCTGGGTCCTGCCCCAGGGGACATGGATCAATGCAAAAAAAAGTTTTAAAAACGGCCGTTTTTTCAGGAGCAGTGATTTTAATAATGCTTAAAGTCAAACAGTAAAAGTGTAATATTCCTTTAAATTTCGTAGCTGGGGGGTGTCTATAGTATGCCTGTAAAGGGGCGCATGTTTCCCATGTTTAGAACAGTCTGACAGCAAAATGACATTTCAAAGGAAAAAAAGTCATTTAAAACTACTCGCGGCTATTGCATTGCCGGTCCGACAATACACATAAAAGTTCATTGATAAAAACGGCATGGGAATTCCCCCACAGGGGAACCCCGAACCAAAATTTAAAAAAAAAATGACGTGGGGGTCCCCCTAAATTCCATACCAGGCCCTTCAGGTCTGGTATGGATATTAAGGGGAACCCTGGCCAAAATTTTAAAAAAAAATGACGTGGGGGTCCCCCTAAATTCCATACCAGACCCTTCAGGTCTGGTATGGATTTTAAAGGGAACCCTGCGCCAAAAAAAAAACAAAAAACGGCATGGGGTCCCCCAAAAAATCCATACCAGACCCTTATCCGAGCACGCAACCTGGCAGGCCGCAGGAAAAGAGGGGGGGCGCCCCCCCTCCTGAACCGTACCGGGTCACATGCCCTTAACATTGGGAGGGTGCTTTGGGGTAGCCCCCCAAAACAACTTGTCCCCATGTTGATGAGGACAAGGGCCTCATCCCCACAACCCTGGCCGGTGGTTGTGGGGGTCTGCGGGCGGGGGGCTTATCAGAATCTGGAAGCCCCCTTTAACAAGGGGACCCCCAGATCCCGGCCCCCCTGTGTGAAATGGTAAGGGGGTACAAATGTACCCCTACCATTTCACAAAAAAACTGTCAAAAATGTTAAAAATTACAAGAGAAAGTTTTTGACAATTCCTTTATTTAAATGCCTTCTTTCTTCTATCTTCCTTCATCTTCTTCTTCTGGTTCTTCTGGCTCTTCTGGTTCTTCCTCCGGTGTTCTCGTCCAGCATCTCCTCCGCGGCGTCTTCTATCTTCTTCTCCTCTGGCCGCTCTGCACCCAAGGCATGGGGGGAGGCTCCCGCTCTTCTCTTCATCTTCTTCTCTTCTTCTCTTCTTCATCTTCTTCTCTGGCCGCTCTGCACCCATGCTGGCATGGTGGGAGGCTCCCACTGTCTCCTCTTCTGACGGTTCTTAAATAACAGGGGGCAGGGCCACACGGTGACCCCGCCCCCCTCTGACACACGGGACATGACGGGACTTCCCTGTGGCATTCCCCGTGACGTCACAGGGAAGTCCCGTCAAGTCACCGTGCATCAGAAAGGGGGGGGCACCGGGTGGCCCTGCCCCCTGTTATTTAAGAACCGTCAGAAGAGGAGATGCGTCACACAGCGGGAGCCTCCCACCATGCCAGCATGAATGCGGAGCGGCCCGGAGAAGAAGATGAAGAAGAGAAGAAGAGAAGAAGAGAAGAAGATGAAGAAGAGAAGAAGATGAAGAAGAGAAGAAGATGAAGAGAAGAGCGGGAGCCTCCCCCCATGCCATGGGTGCGGAGCGGCCTGAGAAGAAGATAGAAGACGCCGCGATGGAGATGCTGGACGAGAACACCGGAGGAAGAACCAGAAGAGCCAGAAGAACCAGAAGAAGAAGAAGATGAAGGAAGATAGAAGAAAGAAGAAAGAAGAAGCATTTAAATAAAGGAATTGTCAAAAACTGTCTCTTGTCATTTTTAACATTTTTGACAGTTTTTAGTGAAATGGTAGGGGTACTTTTGTACCCCCTTACCATTTCACACAGGGGGGACTGGGATCTGGGGGTCCCCTTGTTAAAGGGGGCTTCCAGATTCCGATAAGCCCCCCGCCCGCAGACCCTCACAACCACTGGCCAGGGTTGTGGGGACGAGGCCCTTGTCCTCATCAACATGGGGACAAGGTGTTTTGGGGGGCTACCCCAAAGCACCCTCCCAATGTTGAGGGCATGTGGCCTGGTACAGTTCAGGAGGGGGAGAGCTCTCTCGTCCCCCCTCTTTTCCTGTGGCCTGCCAGGTTGCGTGCTCGGATAAGGGTCTGGTATGGATTTTTGGGGGGACCCCACGCCGTTTTTTTTTAACTTTGGTGCGGGGTTCCCCTTAAAATCCATACCAGACCTGAAGGATCAGGTATGGAATTTAGGGGGACCCCCCACATCATTTTTTTTTAAATTTTGGCCGGGGTTCCCCCTAATATCCATACCAGACCTGAAGGGCCTGGTATGGAATTTAGGGGGACCCCCACATCATTTTTTTAAAATTTTGGTTCGGGGTTCCCCTCTGGGGAATTCCAATGCCGTTTTTATCAATGAACTTTTATGTGTATTGTCGGGACCGGCAATGCAATAGCCGCGAGTAGTTTTAAATGACTTTTTTTCCTTTGAAATGTCATTTTGCTGCTTTACAGGCATACTATAGACACCCCCAAGCTACAAAATTTAAAGGGATATTATACTTTTATTGTTTGATTTTAAGCATTATTAAAATCACTGATCCTGAAAAAATGGCCGTTTTTGAAACTTTTTTTGCATTGATCCATGTCCCCTGGGGCAGGACCCAGGTCCCCAAACACTTTTTATGACAATAACTTGCATATAAGCCTTTAAAATGAGCACTTTTGATTATTTATGTTCTTGTCCATAGACTTTGACGGTGTTCGCGTGTTCGAACAAACTTTTTTCCTGTTCGCATGTTCTGGTGCGAACCGAACAGGGGGGTGTTCAGCTCATCCCTAGTGTGGACTGTGGACAGAGAGATAGTTTGATTTAGATTAAGCAGGCAGGTTATTCAGTTAGCGGCAGTGTATTTGATATGTATATATATATATATATATATATATATATATACAGTCAGTCTAGTATGTGTATGTGTGTGTATATATACACACAGCCATTAATATCTAAACCGCTGGCAACAAAAGTGAGTACACCCCTAATTGAAAATGTCCAAATTGGGCTCAAAGGGTCAATATTTTGTGTGGCCACCATTATTTTCCAGCACTGCCTTAACCCTCTTGGGCATGGAGTTCACCAGAGCTTCACAGGTTGCCACTGGAGTCCTCTTCCACTCCTCCATGACGGCATCATGGAGCTGGTGGATGTTATAGACCTTGCTCTCCTCCACCTTCTGTTTTTGGATGCCTCACAGATGCTCTATAGGGTTTAAGTCTGAAAACATGCTTGGCTAGTCCATCACCTTTACCCTCAGCTTCTTTAGCAAGGCAGTGGAGGTGTGTTTGGGGTTGTTATGTTGGAATACTGCCCAGTGGCCCAGTCTCCGAAGGGAGGGAATCATGCTTGGCTTCAGTATGTCCCAGTACATGATGGCATTCATGGTTCCCTCAATGAACTGTAGCTCCCCAGTGCTGGCAGCGCTCATGCAGTCCCAGACCATTACACTCCCACCACAATACTTGACTTGTAGGCAAGATACACTTGTCTTTGTACTCCTCACCTGGTTGCTGCCACACACGCTTGACACCATCTGAACTAAACCAAATAAGTTTATCTTGGTCTCATCAGACCATGGTTCCAGTAATCCATGTCCTTAGTCTGCTTGTCTTCAGTAAACTGTTTTTTCTTGTGCATCATCTTTAGAAGAGGCTTCCTTCTGGGATGACAGCCATGCAGACCAATTTGATTCAGTGTTCGACATATGGTCTGAACACTGACAGGCTGAGCCCCCCACACCCCTTCAACCTGTGCACAACGCTGGCAGCACTCATACATCTATTTCCCAAAGAAAACCTCTGGATATGACGCTGAGCACGTGCACTCAACTTCTTTGGTCGACCATGGCGAGGCCTGTTCTAAGTGGAACCTGTCATGTTAAACCACTGTATGGTCTTGGCCACCGTGCTGAAGCTCAGTTTCAGGCTCTTGGCAATCTTCTTATAGCCTATGCCATCTTTATGTAGAGCAGGGGTCTCAAACTGGCGGCCCTCCAGCTGTTGCAAAACTACAAGTCCCATCATGCTTCTGTCTGTGGGAGTCATGCTTGTAACTGTCAGCCTTGCAATGCCTCATGGGACTTGTAGTTTCGCAACAGCTGGAGGGCCGCCAGTTTGAGACCCCTGATGTAGAGGAACAATTCTTTTTTTCAGATCCTCAGAGAGTTCTTTGCCATAAGGTGCCATGTTGAATTTCCAGTGACCAATGTGAGAGAGAGAGCGATAACACCAAATTTAACACCCCTGCTCCCCATTCACACCTGAGACCTTGTAACACTGACGAGTCAAATGACACCCCGGGGAGGGAAAATGGCTAATTGGGCCCACTTTGGACATTTTCACTTAGGGGTGTACTCACTTTTGTTGACAACGGTTTAGACATTAATGGCTGTGTGTTGAGTTATTTTGAGGGGACAGCAAATTTACACTTTTATACAAGCTGTACACTCACTACTTTACATTGTAGCAAAGTGTAATTTCTTCAGTGTTGGCACATGAAAAGATATAATAAAATATTTACAAAAATGTGAGGGATGTACTCACTTTTGTGAGATACTGTATGTCAATAGCATTACCAATTGGCATTTAAATACATTTATGAACTGACACCCTTTACTAATATGCAATTCTGGCAAGTATTTACATTTGTCAAATTGTTTTAAAATTATTATTGTGAATCCAGATCATACCATGTATAATTTCTGCATCCAGTGTAGCCTATATCTACAGTGCATTATGTTGTGTACTGTTTCTAATACACTTCATACAGTGCAGCTGTAGTACAGTTGCTAATACAGTGCAGGTGATGTACACAGTATGTAATACAGTGTGTACAGTGTCTACTACACTTCTAGAGGTGTACACAGTACACAATATAGTGCAGCCGTAGTACAGTTTCTACTACTTTTCTGGTGGTATACACAGTATCTAATACAGTGTGTACAGTGTCTACTACACTTCTGGTGGTGTACACAGTACACAATACAGTACAGCCGTAGTACAGTTGTTAATACAGTGCAGGCAGTGTACACAGTATCTAATACAGTGTGTACAGTTTCTACTACACTTCTGGTGGTGTACACAATATAAAATACAGTGCATCTGTAGTACAGTTGTTAATACAGTGCAGGCGGTGTACACAGTATCTAATACAGTGTATACAGTTTCTACTACACTTCTGGTGGTGAACACAATACAGTGCAGCCGTAGTACAGTTTTTATTACTTTTCTGGTGGTGTACACAGTATCTAATACAGTGTGTACATTTTCTACTACACTTCTGGTGGTGTACACAGTACACAATACAGTGCAGCCATAGTACAGTTGTTAATACAGTGCAGGCGATGTACACAGTATCTAATACAGTGTAGTGTGGTGTTGCAAAACAAAAAATACTGTCCAGAAGGCCACCAAGGAGAGGCAGACACTCACAGGCCACTAAAAGAGGGCAAGCAGCCTGTGTGTCTACAGTCAACAGTGTTGGTCGTGGACATGGTGCATCTTCTGCTGCTGGCTGTGGGGAACGCTTGTCCTTTTTTTCTGCTGCTGGCTGTGTTATTGAACCAGAACATGCAGAAGAGTTGGTGGAGTGGATAACAAAGCTGTCCTCATCCTCATCATCCTCTGTCACCCAGACTCAGAGTAGTTTGCCTTCCAATGCAGCTGCCAAAGGGGCCTATTCCACCAGCTCCTTGTCCACAGTCACACCTTCCATAGCTCCACCATCATGCACGGAGGAGTCCCCAGAACTATTTGACCACAGTGTCGGGTACATGCTGCTGGAGAATGCGCAGTGATTTGAAGGCTCCAATGTTGGTTCCCAGGTTGAGGAAGGGAGTAACGTGAGCCTAGAGAGAGGGGTTGTCCAAAAAGGACAAGAAACTGGCAGTCATGTTACCCCCAGCTGCAGCATACTGCCACGTTTGCTCCAGTGATGAGGAGGGAGGGGATGATGAGCTCACTGACTTTACTTGGGTGCCTGAGAGAAGAGAGGAGGAGGAGGAGGCGCAACTCCAACGAGGTAGGATGTCCTCTAGGGGGCAGCTTAAGGGTAGCCACCATATTGCATCACACCGCAGAGCTCCACAGGTGCAGGGCGCTGCTGACTCCACACTGACTTTTAAAAGTTGCTTGGTGTGGGCCTTTTTCAACACATGTGCAACAGATCGCACCGTTGCTGTTTGCAACCTATGTCTGAAGCGGATCAAGCGTGGCCAGAGCAGTAGCCGCTTGGGCACTACATGCTTGACCAAACATATGATGACCTGCCATGAAGTCCGTTGGCAACAGCACTTGAAAGACCCACATCAAAGAAAAAGGCTGACTTCTCCTTGCTCCTTATCTGGGATCTCCAACCCCACTATACCTCCAGTTCTCTCAAAAAGCTGCACTGAGAGGAATGAAGGTAAACCAATAGGTGTTCCAAGTACTTTCAGCCAATCTGCTAGCAGTACACCACCATCTGATTTTAGCAGGCAAATTTCCCCACCCCAGTTGCTGAACCATAAAAAGAAATTAGGTCCCAGCCATCCACATGCTCAGTTTCTGAATGCTAGCTTGGCCAAATTGCTAGCACTGCAACTGCTGCCTTTTCAGCTGGTAGACTCTGCCCCCTTTCGTGAATTTGTGGAATTTGCTGTACCTCAGTGGCAGGTTCCAAAACGCCATTTCTTTTCACGGAAGGCCATTCCAGCTCTCTACCTGAAGGCAATGTTTTGGCCTCGTTGGAGCAGTAAGGTTCATATTACCGCTGACTCATGGTCCAGCAGGGACGTTACCTTTCCTTCATGGTGCACTGGGTAACTCTGCTGGCAGCTGGGAAGGATGCAGGACAGGGTTTAGTATTGTTGGAGCTTGTTCAGCCACCACGCCTGCAAAATGCTAGTGGTGATTCTGCCACAGCTCTCTCCTCCACCTCCTCCTCTTCTTCTTCCTCTATGGCCTCTTCTGCAGATTTGTCCTCTGAACCAGCGGTGCTCCGTAAGCGTTCAAGGGGCTACGCAAGTAGTCAGGCAAAAAGGTGCTATGTGGTGCTTGTGTTGGTCTGCTTAGGGGACAGGAGCTACACTGGGGCAGAAATTCTGTCAGCTCTGCAGGGGCAGGCTCAGAGGTGGTTGACGCCACGCCAGCTTCATGTGATCCTTAGTGACCCAGAGGAATCAGAATCTAATGCCTCTGCATGGTCTCCCTAATTATGCAAAGCCTGCGAAAGGACCGTAGGATTCATGGTATCAAGGAGAGGGATCATTACTGGCTGGCAACACTTCTTGATCCACGTTACAAGGGTAAGGTTGCAGAACTCATCCTGCCTTCGCAGAGAGAGCAGAGGATGAAACATCTTCAGGAGGCCTTGAAGAAAGGTTTGTGCAATGCATTTTCAGACCCTGGGAGGTTACAATTTCCTGGTGCTGGACAACGTGTTGCTGAGGCTTCGTTCAGTCAAAGGAAGAGTGGTGGAGAAGGTGGCCGACTGACCGATGCCTTTAAATAATTTTTCAGTCCTCAGCGCCAAGGTCTGATCTGTTCAAGCAACCATCGCCAGCATCTGCATTACATGGTGCAGGAAAATTTAGGGGCAAGAGCAGACTTGGAGACCTTTCCAACAGAGCATCCGCTGGGTTACTGGGACTTGAGGATGGACCACTGGCCAGAACTTGCTTAATATGCAATTGAGCTACTGGCCTGTCCTGCATCCAGCGTTCTTTCTGAACGCACATTCAGTGCTGCTGGAGGGTTTGTAAAGGATCATAGAGTGTGCCTGTCCACAGACCCTGTTGATAAGCTCACATGCATAAAAATGAATCAGTCTTGGATCAACAGCTATCAAGCACCTGATGCTGATGTAACTGCTTGAATTTTCTATGGATGTGGGATCCCATGAAGACTGTCTATGCTGAGTGACTATCCTATTCCTCCTCAATCTTGATGATGCTAGCTTCCAACAATATTTTTGGTTTAGGGCACCACCACCACCACCCAAGGCCCAATTTTTCTGCCCCTGTTCAACAGGGGCATGTAATTACAATTTTTGATCTAATATTTCACAGCAGGGCCCGTTCCTGCGCTCAACAAGAGTATCTGTGAGGGGTTACAGTGTCGTGGCACCACCATCACCACCCAAGGCCCAATATTTATTCCCCTGTTTAACAGGGGCATGTAATTACAATTCTTGATATAATATTTCATAGCAGGGCTGTTCCTGTGCACAACAAGTGTAACTGTGAGGGCTTACAGTGTTGTGGCACCACCACCGCCACCACCAAAGGTTCAATTTTTCTGCCCCTGTTTAACAGGGCAGGGCCCGTTCCTGCGCCCAACAAGCGTAACTATGAGGGATTACAGTGTTCTCATACCACCACCACCAAAGGCCCAATTTTTCTGCCGCTGTTTAACAAAGGCATGTAATTCTAAATCTTGATATAATATTTCACAGCAGGGCCCATTCCTGCGCCCAGCAAGGTTAACTGTGAGGGCTTACAGTGTTCTAGTACCACCACCACCAAAAGCCCAATTCTTCTGCCCCCTCCATACCAGACCCAAAGGGACTATGATGTTTTTTTCAATTATTTTCATCTATATTGTGGGGACCTGACAATACATTACAGCCATGAGCAGTTTTAAATGACTTTTTTTCCTTTAGAAATGTCATTTTGCTGTGGTATTGTTCTAAACACGGAAAAACTGTGCCACTTTACAGGCATACTATAGACACCCCAAGGCACAATATTTAAAGGAATATTTCATTTTTATTGTTTCACTTTAAACATTATTAAAATCACTGCTCCCGAATGAACTGAGGTTTTTAAAACTTTTTTTTGCATTGATACATGCCCCCTGGGGCAGGACCCGGGACCCCAAACACTTTTTATGACAATAACTTGCATATAAGCCTTTAAAATTAGCACTTTTGATTTTTCACGTTCGTGTCCCATAGACTTTAACGGTGTTCGCGTGTTCAAACAAATTTTTGCCTGTTCGCATGTTCTGCTGAGAACTAAACCGGGGGGCGTTTGGCTCATCCTTAGATTTTAATAATGAGAACTGTATCATTAGCAGTAATCAGTAGGGATGAGCTTCGTGTTCAAATCGAATGAATGTTCGACTCGAACATCGCCTGTTCGGTCGTCCGCCGAATTACGAACTATATGGGCCGTTCGCGCCAAATTTGAGTGGTGCGTCATGGCCCATAATTCACGGCGGCATCGCAGTGCATTGCTGGCTGATGATTGGTCAAGCATGCACTATGACCCGCATTCTTGGCCAATCACAGTGCCGTCTATACAGAGAGCCGTAATTGGCCAAAGCCAGGGTGGCTTTGGCCAATTATGGCTCAGGGGGTTTAGTACACGCCCCACACTATATAAGGCCGCCTGCACGGCGGCCCTGTGTAGTGTGTATCAGCGTTGAGAGAGAGATAGATAGACAGAGAGACAGTGTCATTTGATTTAAGTTAGATAGAGTAGGCAGGCGAGTCAGTTAGATGCACTTACAGTGTATTGTGTATATATATACATCCTAGGTGTTGTGTGTGTATATATATATATATATATATATATATATATATATATACACTGTATTCAGTTTAGCTAGATCCATTCCTGTTATTCTCTTCCTACATGAGTTTGACTCGAACTCGAAGCTCATCCCTACCACCTAGTAGCATTTTTAGTTTTAGGTGTCAGGTTCCTTTGATTCATGGGCTTTTAGTAAATTCATTTAGATTATCTACATTTTTAGAATAAATTCAGATGACTAAATGACGACTGTGAGATATTCTCTGGGTCATTTGGCAACCAAGCTTTTATTTGTATATTTTATCATTCTGTTTTTAGTCTCTGTTTATGAACCCCTATGTAAGGCTGTATTGCAGAGTTATTCTGATGATGCAGATTCGAAGGGCGGGTCTAATTGTCAGACCAGCACCGCTATTTGTTACCATGGCAGCTATTCCACTGGAGGTTCCCATATACTGGTCTCATCACGTGTCACGTGACCCTGTTCTCTGACTTATGTAGGTGACGGACCGTCCCATCCTGCGGTGTTGACAGTTGCCATAACAGGAGGATGTGTGGGTATCATAACCCGGAAGTGACTGCTGTGAATCCTCTGCTAGCCTATCATGCTGCACACAGAAGTGATCAGTGTTCTGGGCATGTTTCGATGGCCAATCATGCTGTTTGTTACTTTTTGACACATCTTTCAGCTGCCAATAGCATCATCCCAGAAAGACGTCCCATCGCTGCTGGGTAGGCAGGGATTTTGATTGCATTTCACACAAACCAGGATTAGAGCATTTATAAAAAGAAACTGATACACAGGTCCCCAACTTATTCGCTGAGGAAGTCCTTACCCATGGATGATACGCATGCGGGGGACTACGTGACGTCAGTACAGCCACCTACCTGGTTCTATATGTACTTTACATGTCTTGTATCCAAGCACTGGGACTCAATGCCGTGTTTGTGAGTAATATTTTTATTCATTAAATTAGTGTTTTTTATACAAACGGAGAGCACTATATTTCTTTTGTTTGAATTTTACATCAACAATGCATGCCTAATGCCCCGTACACACGGTCGGATTTTCCGATGGAAAATGTCCGATCGGAGCGTGTTGTCGGAAATTCCGATTGTGTGTGGGCTCCATCGGACATTTTCCATCGGATTTTCTGACACACAAAGTTGGAGAACAGGAGATAAAATTTTCCGACAACAAAATCCGTTGTCCGGAATTCCGATCGTGTGTACACAAATCCGACGGACAAAGTGCCACACATGCTCAGATTAAATAAAGTGATGAAAGCTATTGGCCACTGCCCCGTTTATAGTCCCGACGTACGTGTTTTACGTCACCGCATTCAGAATGATCGGATTTTCCGACAACTTTGTGTGACCGTGTGTATGCAAGACAAGTTTGAGCCAACATTCGTCGGAAAAAATCCTAGGATTTTGTTGTCGGAATGTCCGAACAAAGTCCGACCGTGTGTAGGCCCTATAAGAGCGTGACTTTTGGTTATCAAACGAATGTGGAGATCAACTGAAGGACCATACAAGAAGTCAGCCCTCTCAACTGTTACTATTACCCTTGTTAAGGCATTGCATGAATGACCTATCTGTTAGTTCAGAGGTCCATTCATTAAGGTGAGCGGCCTGTACCTTTGGTGGTGGACAACACTGAAGTGGATGCACAGTGGTTAATACTGTTTTCAAGCACCCTGTTCACTATCAGGGAGTCTTCTTTCTTCCTGTTGGTTTATCGGCTGATGACACCTTTCTACTTCAAGAAACTTCACACTCTGAGACTTTTTGTGGTTCTGTGTTTTAGTAGTAGTTTCATCTGAGTGCTGCACTGCTTTTTTATCCATGCGCTTAGATAGCCCTACCGTCCAAAGTAATGGGATTATATTTGATGATAGCTCCCTGGGGCAGCCTGGAGAGAATGATTTTGTCGGGGGGGCCTGTGAAACTATGTGATCTTATATAACTGGATGCCTATTTTTGTTTCATGTCCATATTGGTATGCTGTTATACATTCTAAGACTGTGTAAATAAAGATTTAGCAAAAAAGAAAAAAATTGAGTTGTCACAAAATCCAGTCATCAGCACACTCCTTAGTTAACCAGGAAAGGGTACTCAAGATAGAAGTAAACTATGGTTTAAATAAGTTACTATGCCAAAATAAGGGTTATTAAGTCTAGGGTGGGCATCCTGTGACTTGTAAGCCATGAACCCCATACCACAAATTTTAGTAAATATTGTGTTAACTACTCTAAATAAACAACAGACTACAACTGGGGTCTAGTAATACAAAAAAGATGCGGCGCTAAGGACAAATATAGTGAATATGATACAATAATCAAAATATTAGTGAAAATTGAAAATTACATGATTCAATGTCCCAAAACTAATGAAATAGACAGATAGAATCCAAGGCAAAACAAAGAGTCCGTGATAAATCAAGAAAAAGTGCAAATAAGGGCCATAGCAGAGATGAGGGTGCAGTAGAGAAAAAAATCTTCCGTAGTTCCTCACACCCGAGGTGAAATATCAAATATGCTCACCAGATCCCGTTGACCGCCATTACAGCGGTCAAAGACAGCACAGGGAATTTAGGGGCTCCCCACAACCTCAGCTCAATATTCCCAAAGGGCGACAGATGGTATCTCAGGATTCAAGGAGAGAAAGGAAAACCATCGCATAATATAGTCTGCACAGTCGTTTTATTAAAAGAATTGCACTTACAAAATCTCGTGGTAAAAACAGCATATCGCATACAGCTGACAATCTGCACCTCCGTCTGCTGCCTCCGCCTTCCTGGTTCGTGTAAGCCCTACACAGAGTACGGACGTGGTGACGTCATAGGCTCCTCCCTACGCGTTTCGTCACTAGCGGACGTCGTCTGGGGATTGGCCAAGCTCGAGCGTCACCGCGTGTGGGCATTAAATACACTATGGGCGCCATCTTAACTACTGGTAAGGTAATTTTGGCATTAGGAAACGGCCAAGCCGTGTTACATGCCGGCCAATGGTAATTAGGGAAGCGGAGGAAACACTTAGGAAAAAACGAAAAAACAAAAAACGAAAGAAAACGCCATCTTGTGGCCAAAATGAATAACAAAGGAAAAACAAATTAAAAAGAGAAAATGAATTCTCAAATGGCAGTATCAAACTCAGAAGGGGTGCAGCAGACAGGAGGCTAGATGAAACATTAAAAAACATATAAATTGCAATACATACTAATCCAAAACCTCAATACATCAAATACAAGATATATAAAAGAGGCCGCATTGGCAATATGAGAAATTATTCTCATAGGGATGAAACAGTAAAAACAATATTTTTATTTAAAATAATCAAGAGTTGTTTAAAAAACAGTTAATGTCCCAGTCAACGTTTAACCCATGTGGTACAAAAGATCTCATATGAAAGATCCACCTGGTCTCAAGCCTAGATAATGATCTGACCTTATTAGTCCCTCTCCAGTGTGGATTTAATTTATCAATTGCCATAAAGAGGGTCCCATCTGGTTTCTTGTCATGATATTTGGCATAATGCCTAGATAGGTTGTGCTTTGGGTAACCCCGTTTAATGTTGGCAATATGCTCCGATAGTCGCACATGTAACTCACGTTTGGTTCGACCAATATACTGCTTGGAGCACGGGCACTGAATAAGATAGACCACGAATTTGGTGGTGCATGTAATAAAGGATTGGATATCATATATCCTATTCGTGACAGAGGATAGAAAAGTCTCACGTTTTCTACCAGTAAAGGAATTTATCTGACAGGTGTTACACTTGTGACAGGGATAGAAACCCTTCATAGTGTGGAAAAAGGAGACAGTCCTCGGGGGATCTATCACATTTCTAGCGATACAGTGTCGCAAAGAGGGCGCACCCCTGTATATCACTACAGGTTTATCTGGAATGACAGGTCCTAGAACCTTGTCATTCCTGAGTATATTCCAATGTTTTTGAAAAATTCTTTTGACAGAAAAATGTTGGTTGGAATAACCTGTAATCATAGACCAACCAAACCTATTATCATCTACGGGGCCATGGCCGACGTCCCTATGCAACATGAGTGCCCTATCCATGCTGGCAACCTGAGAAATGGTGGCCTCAACTTCGCCCTTAGAGTAACCCTTTTCCAAAAATCGTTGTTTAAGCACCTGAGCTTGTTGGTAATAATCCATAACCTCAGTGCAATTACGCCTAATCCGCTGGAATTGTCCCCGAGGGACAGCTCTCAACCAAGCTGGATGATGGCAGCTAGAAAGCGGAATATAGGCGTTTCTATCCGTCGTTTTGAAATAAGTATTAGTGACAAGGCGACCATTCCTGATCAAGATGTTAAGGTCAAGGAAATGGATATATGATATCCAATCCTTTATTACATGCACCACCAAATTCGTGGTCTATCTTATTCAGTGCCCGTGCTCCAAGCAGTATATTGGTCGAACCAAACGTGAGTTACATGTGCGACTATCGGAGCATATTGCCAACATTAAACGGGGTTACCCAAAGCACAACCTATCTAGGCATTATGCCAAATATCATGACAAGAAACCAGATGGGACCCTCTTTATGGCAATTGATAAATTAAATCCACACTGGAGAGGGACTAATAAGGTCAGATCATTATCTAGGCTTGAGACCAGGTGGATCTTTCATATGAGATCTTTTGTACCACATGGGTTAAACGTTGACTGGGACATTAACTGTTTTTTAAACAACTCTTGATTATTTTAAATAAAAATATTGTTTTTACTGTTTCATCCCTATGAGAATAATTTCTCATATTGCCAATGCGGCCTCTTTTATATATCTTGTATTTGATGTATTGAGGTTTTGGATTAGTATGTATTGCAATTTATATGTTTTTTAATGTTTCATCTAGCCTCCTGTCTGCTGCACCCCTTCTGAGTTTGTTACTGCCATTTGAGAATTCATTTTCTCTTTTTAATTTGTTTTTCCTTTGTTATTCATTTTGGCCACAAGATGGCGTTTTCTTTCGTTTTTTGTTTTTTCGTTTTTTCCTAAGTGTTTCCTCCGCTTCCCTAATTACCATTGGCCGGCATGTAACACGGCTTGGCCGTTTCCTAATGCCAAAATTACCTTACCAGTAGTTAAGATGGCGCCCATAGTGTATTTAATGCCCACACGCGGTGACGCTCGAGCTTGGCCAATCCCCAGACGACGTCCGCTAGTGACGAAACGCGTAGGGAGGAGCCTATGACGTCACCACGTCCGTACTCTGTGTAGGGCTTACACGAACCAGGAAGGCGGAGGCAGCAGACGGAGGTGCAGATTGTCAGCTGTATGCGATATGCTGTTTTTACCACGAGATTTTGTAAGTGCAATTCTTTTAATAAAACGACTGTGCAGACTATATTATGCGATGGTTTTCCTTTCTCTCCTTGAATCCTGAGATACCATCTGTCGCCCTTTGGGAATATTGAGCTGAGGTTGTGGGGAGCCCCTAAATTCCCTGTGCTGTCTTTGACCGCTGTAATGGCGGTCAACGGGATCTGGTGAGCATATTTGATATTTCACCTCGGGTGTGAGGAACTACGGAAGATTTTTTTCTCTACTGCACCCTCATCTCTGCTATGGCCCTTATTTGCACTTTTTCTTGATTTATCACGGACTCTTTGTTTTGCCTTGGATTCTATCTGTCTATTTCATTAGTTTTGGGACATTGAATCATGTAATTTTCAATTTTCACTAATATTTTGATTATTGTATCATATTCACTATATTTGTCCTTAGCGCCGCATCTTTTTTGTATTACTATTTTGGTGGGATTTGGAGACTAGATCTCGATGCAGGCTGCTTAGTTTTTCACTACATTGTATTTTTGGTTCACCTTAAGCGCAGCTTTTATTTTTGTTTTTGCTACAACTGGGGTCTGCATATTAAGGTAAAGTCAGTGTATATTTATGACAGCCTTTTTCAACCAGGGTGCTGTAGCACCTTGGGTGCCTCATGGGTTCTTCAGGGGTGCCTTGGCAAAAAACACCAAAGAATTGCCCAGAAATTGTGAACAAGCCAAACAGTAGATCAAGCCTGCCTTTTTGTTACACAAAGCCACAGGTTTTTATTGTGCAGCATTACAACCTTGGGTGCCAGTTGCTCTCATTCTATCATCCTAACAATCGATGATGTTATTGGTTGATAAAGAGGATGTTGGCCAGATACATGCTTTGTTTTCCCCTTGCCTGCCTCTTTCCATCAGCACTGAGGTCCCATTTGCTGGCAGAGGGAGAGGAAAAATGCTGGAATACTAGTCAGTACCAGTATGCAGAGGTGTATTTGCTTTGCAAGAATAAATCCCCTGTAATGTTGGGTTTCCCACACGTGTGGAGGCTGGTGCATTATGTAAAACTATTAGTAAAAGATTAGTAAAAATGTAAAAGTTGAGAAGCACTGATTCATGGCCATAGATTTGTCTGGCATGAAACTAGCTTGATCATCAAGCATTAATGAGTTGATCACCTTCAACTGGATAATACTTGTGGTAGGATCTTTTTTGTCACTAGTAAAAAGAGAAATATCTCTGTTAAAATGCGTATCAAGCAGATATTGACCTCCTTACATGGTGATGTTCACCTGCATAGAATGTGGAAGGTCACCTTCTCAATGGCCTCATTGAAAATTCTGCTCAGCCTGCAAAATATCAGCATAATGTTTGAATACTTCAATAGACAGGCCATGTTCACCTGGTGCGTTATTGTTAGGGAATGCAGCTACCACCTTAGGAAGTCAAGAAATTCCCTATGAGCCTGTGTCAACTGAGATAGATTATTCTACTGGACATAGGTTTAAATATCAGAAGGGGCTGTGGAAAGCCTAGACTTATAAACTGATTGGTAATAATGGGAAAATTTGGCCAGGATTTGGTCATTAAAGTGATACTAAAGGTATTTTTTTTATAACAAACATGACCTGCTCTGTGCAATGGTTTTGCAGCCCTGCTCCTTCTCTTCTCAGTCCCCCACCAGTTCTCCTTTCAGCAGAGTCTCTGCTGAAATTTGATAGTAGTGGCTGTTCTAAAAATTCAGTAGGATTACTGGCCTCCATTCACTCCAGTAGGCTGACTATTTGGTTCTCTATATCCTCATTCTTAAGGGCGTTAGCCTTAGCAAGTTTCTGTGCAGAGGAGAAATCTATTGAAAGGGAATCCAGTCTGACCTCAACATCATTCTCTATGCTCTCTATAGACACTTTTCTGTCTTTATTTTCTGTAGATCTTGTTGTAATAGGGCCGCCACTTCTCCAAACCCCCAATCTGAGTTTTAAGGTAATGAAATGAGTTATACTTGTTAGTGACTGATAATACCTCTTTCAAGTAGGTTCTACCTCTGAATAAGCAGGGCTTGGGCCTGTTAAGGGGAATCAATGCATCAGGGAACCTTGCCACTGGGTTGCTGGGGTAAGAGTACTTATTGTTTCCTGAAGAATTTTAGTCTGCCACAGAACACCCAGCTCCTCTTGAACTTCTCTTTTGTCCACCACAGTAGAAGTATGATCTGTAGCAGGGACAATATCTTTAGCCAGAGTGCAGGCATATCATTTTAGCCCAACTGTCACTTCTATCCCTTTCCCTGCTTCACAACTGTTGCATGGTCGAGCACCTGAAGCAGCACCGTATTGCCTCTGCTTCTTCTCGCTTCTTGCAAGATACAGTTTAAAACAAGTGTAAATGATGCACCTCCACCCACATGCCCTTCCTGGCCTGCAGTATATTCAGGTAACTTACAGTGGGGACGGAAACTATTCAGGCCCCCTTAAATTTTTCACTCTTTGTTATATTGCAGCCATTTGCTAAAATCATCAAAAAATGTTTTCCTTATTAATGTACACACAGCACCCCATACTGACAAAAAAACACAGAATTGTTGACATTTTTGTAGATTTATTAAAAAAAGGAAAACTGAAATATCACATGGTCCTAAGTATTCAAACCCTTTGCTCAGCATTTAGTAGAAGCACCCTTTTGATTTAATACAGCCATGAGTCTTTTTGGGAAAGATGCAACAAGTTTTTCACACCTGGATTTGGGGATCCTCTGCCATTCCTCCTTGCAGATCCTCTCCAGTTCTGTCAGATTGGATGGTAAACGTTGGTGGACAGCCATTTTTAGGTCTCTCCAGAGATGCTCAATTGGGTTTAAGTCAGGGCTCTGGCTGGGCCATTCAAGAACAGTCACGGAATTGTTGTGAAGCCAATTCTTGGTTATTTTAGCTGTGTGCTTGTCTTGTTGTAAGGTAAACCTTCGGCCCAGTCTGAGGTCCTGAGCACTCTGGAGAATGCTTTCGTCCAGGATATCCCTGTACTTGGCCGCATTCATCATTCTCTCGATTGAAACCAGTCGTCCTGTCCCTGCAGCCGAAAAACACCCCCACAGCATGATGCTGCCACCACCATACTTCACTGTTGGGACTGTATTAGACGGTTAATGAGCAGTGCCTGGTTTTCTCCACACATACCGCTTAGAATTAAGGGCCAAAAAGTTCTATATTGGTCTCATCAGACCAAAGAATCTTATTTCACACCATCTTGGAGTCCTTCAGGTGTTTTTTTTGCAAACTCCATGCAGGCTTACATGTTTCTTGCACTAAGGAGAGGCTTCCGTCGGGTCACTCTGCCATAAAGCACAGACTGGTGGAGAGCTGCAATGATGGTTGACTTTCTACAACTATCTCCCATCTCCCGACTGCATCTCTGGAGTTCAGCCACAGTGATCTTTGGGTTCTTCTTTACCTCTCTCACCAAGGCTCTTCTCCCTCGATAGCTCAGTTTGGCCGGACGACCAGCAAAAGGAAGGGTTCTGGTCGTCCCAAACGTCTTCCATTAAAGGATTATGGAGGCCACTGTTCTTTTAGGAACCTTTAGTGCAGCAGAAATTTTTTTGTAACCTTGGCCAGATCAGTGCCTTGCCACAATTCTGTCTCTGAGCTCTTCAGGCAGTTCCTTTGACCTAATGATTCTCATTTGCTCGGACATGCACTGTGAGCTGTAAGGTCTTATATAGACAGGTGTGTGGCTTTCCTAATCAAGTCCAAACAGTATAATCAAAGACAGCTGGACTCAAATGAAGGTGTAGAACCATCTCAAGGATGATCAGAAGAAATGAACAGCACCTGAGTTAAATATATGAGTGTCACAGCAAAGGGTCTGAATACTTAGGACCATGTGATATTTCAGTTTTTATTTTTTAATAAATCTGCAAAAATGTCAACAATTCTGTGTTTTTCTGTCAATATGGGGTGCTGTGTGTACATTAATGGGGAAAGAAATGAACTTAAATGATTTTAGCAAATGGCTGCAATATAAAAAAGAGTGAGAAATTTAAGGGGGTCTGAATACTTTCCATCCCCACTGTATCCACTAGATCGCATCTGCTTCCATGACCTGTTAAGTGCAAGTGTAGGGCTCATGACACATTACTGGTGATGAAAACTTGGTTAGTTCTCCAAGATGTTTGGAGCAACCTACCTGCCGAGTTCCTTCAAAAACTGTGCGCAAGTGTATCTAATTAAGAATTGATGCTGTTTTGAAGGCAAAGGGAGGTCACCCCAAATATTGATTTGATTTGGATTTCTCTTCTGTTTGTTTACTTTCCATTTTGTTAATTAATAAAAATAAACTAATAACATGTCTATTTCTGAAAGCATTCTTAATTTACATCATTTCGTTACACCTGCCTAAAACTTTTGCATCTTACTGTATATCTATTTTTTAATTTTATAAAAAAAAAAAAATTGCAAAACATTTTTTTTTTGGTTATAGTGTTTTCAGTTTAGTTTTTTCCTTTTATTTTTTTTTTCTGTGAGGTATATTTTTTTCTATGCAATTTTATCAGGGTCTTTTATGGTTTTACAGGAACGACAGCATGTGAACTTTCTGGTGACAAAGCTGCTCTTTGTTAGAATACAATAGTTAGTATGCAGTATTGTACTGCTATTTTAGTTTAAAAAACACCACAATATCAAGTGCAGAAAAGCACCACTTTGCCCATAACTGTTACTAAAGCTAAGAAATCACCCATTATCCTAATATCTGTGAGGCCTTAAAGGAAAGGCAGAGGTTTTTCACATGCAACTATTAGGTGGCGAGTAGATTCTGTATCAACAGACCAAATTAATGGTCAGGACACACCTTAAAAAAAAAAAAAAAATATTAACATGTTTTTTTCTCCAGTTTTTTAAATCATAGTATTACACATGCACTTTTATGTACTTTACATTTTAAAAATGAGTAGCAAGATCGCAACACAATGTTGACAGCATAAGGTAGAGCTAATATAAAAGACACAAATTAATGCAATTCTTTGATACATCACCCACGGTATGTTTTAAATGCAAGCAGTGTAAATATCTGAATTTGACTTGGTATTAGTCTCTTGTAAGCCCTGTGCAGCAGAGCTCAGAGTTTGAGAGGAAGAAACAGCACAAGAAGCCACATATTTCATGTGCTGGAGGCATGCTAATTAAAAAGAGTAACAAAGAGATTAATTCAACATGTGCTTTTTTCTCCTTCACTAACCAGTGACAGGCTGGGGGCAAGTTTATAACTGCCTAGGCTCAGTGAAGATGGTAGAATGAGGCTGGCCAGTATTCAACCCAGAAGACAGAAGAAATCTCGAAGCTGAAAAGTATTGCAGGTGACAGCTCCGGATTGAAGGGAAGTATTGCAACATAAGCTGTTTTTAACACATAAATATAACTTTGATTCTAGAAAATCTTGAAAATGTGCAGCAATATTAAACTGATTAGTGTAAGCTTTGTTCTACCTATCAAAAAAATAATTTGGCAATTAGCACAGAGTATAATTTCCAGTTATTTGTACAAATAACTGGCAAGCTATCAAACAAAAAATATTGGCATATTTATTATGTGCTTTTACCCATTATATACATGTTTTACCAGTTACATCAATTCCTTGCTATATAAAGAAAAATAGGGCATAAGGCAAAAATCTAGGTAAACAGTCACATACCTGTATTAATTTAACCTCATTACAACCTGTCAAAAATCATAAGTGATTGCTGTGCCTGGTCTGTACTGGACTAAAACTAAGGCTGGCAATAGACAGTCAATATTTTGTCCAACTTGATGTACTGCAAATAGGGAAACTGGAAACATGTAGGTAAACCTAAATGTTGATCCCAAATGCTCCCCCTTTGCCCTCCCCATGCAATTTTAAACCGCCAGACCTTAGATCAGCAGGCAACCCGAAGCAAAGGTCATAATCTTTTCAAGTCCTGGCCTCACTTCCATCTCTGTAGACCTTAATGGAAAAGCTATTAGGGTCTATGGAGAA
The DNA here is from genome assembly GCA_037952925.1 of Lithobates clamitans. NCBI lineage: Eukaryota > Metazoa > Chordata > Amphibia > Anura > Ranidae > Lithobates > Lithobates clamitans. The sequence goes on along the minus strand of JBBGZY010000138.1, from coordinate 3,213,986 downwards.
AATATGCCAATGAGCAGTTCTGCATGGTTCACCTGGACCAGCATAGATTATGGCCTTAGCTTCAGGTTGCCTGATGATATGAGAAATGAAGCAATGTGAAGCCTAGCTTGAGCCAAAACCCTAGGTTTCTTGATCTTGTAGAACATAAAACCTCTATTTTTTTATTAAAAATACCAAACACAGGTCTAAAAGTAAAAATAAACACTTCTTTATAGCAAAATATAAAGTTGTTTTTTTGTTTTTTTTTAAAAGGTGACCACAGAAATATGTTGGCACTTTGTAGTTAATCATTCAGGTATGAAATGCTTAACCAAATCTGACCTACAGCGGATTTAAAAAAAAAATCAGGGCTAACTGGGGGTTTCTGCAGTTCCTAACTGTTGTTGCATTAAATACGACATTCTTCCAACAAGTTACTTATATAGTAGCAATTAGTGATGGACAAATCAAAATCACCTAAATTAGCAAATTGCTAATGTTCTTCATATATGCAAGCAGTTCCCCAAGCTATGCTGAGTAATAGAAAAGATGAATCACAATTGCCTGGCTTCCTGAATGGTGTAACTCCCTGCACATCAGACAGATTAGTATGCAAATATTCAGGTAAATGAAAAATGAGTAAGTCATCAATTTTTCTTATTTCTATGTGGAAATATCTCTTTAGAGCTTTAATGTCCTTGCCAAAATGCTTTTATAATAAACAGCTTAAAAAAGCAGATGTAACGTTTAAAGCCTTGTTTAAACTAGTTAGTTAGTTTTGGATAAAGTGGAAAACAGTTAAAGTATAGTTAAAGACAAAACCTTTTTTTTTATGTAGCGCTGGTAGATCTTTTTAATTTACGTAAATTTAGTGGGTCATCTGTTCTGTACATAGTTCAGATTCAATCTATTGTTCAATTAGCCTCTGTTCCAGTTTGGCTGTGTTGCATGCAGTTCCACATTGTGCCTGCGGGTGTCGTTGTCACCGTAGGTCGGTGTTGGAAAGCAACAAGCTGAAGTATATGAGTGCTCTTCTTTCTCAGAAGTAACTCGGCAGAGGTTGTCCCCTGCGGTGAATTCTGGGAAGAGGTATTTAAGGGACAGACGCCATATTTCTTGGTCCTTTTCTTTCCACCTGCTGGCCCTCCTGGCCGACAGGTATGTACTAGGAGTCCTACCTCGTGGTCCTCCAGGCCGGAGGACTGCGTTGCTGCAGCGTGTGGGTGGGCCCAGAAGTCTGTCTGGGGCCTACTACAACTACTGCAGAGATGGTCCTGTGCTGTCTGTCCTGCAGGAAGAAGCTGGACTATTGGGAAGAATCCAGGATGGATCATGCGGAGAGCTGGTCTGGAGAGGGGCCTGGTGACTCAATTGGAGGACGCATCTTAAGTTACCTTCCACATAGTACTGCCGGGTCGGCTTAAAGGTTCTGGTACTGTGTTGCTGTTCATCTAAAACGACTACGTCCTGTGGCAGAGGATCGTACAGTTTTGTTCTACCCAAGTCTGTGGCAGAGACTTTCTGTTCGTGCTGCGCTCCGACTGCTAGGTTAGTGAGAGAGACCTCTCTGGGCGGGCAAAGATTTAATCCTGAACTGAAGATACATTCATCCCTGAGATTTCAATTCCTTAGTGCTACACCAAGAAAAGGGTATTTGAACTTCCCTGCAACTCTTCTTCTACCTCTTTCCTGCTACTTCTTCCAGTTATCTCCCATTAAAGCATTGGAAAAGTACTAAAGTGACTGGTGCCTACATTGTCAGATAATAAGCTCAACGTGGACTCTAAGTCTGGTATTGGTGAAACTACAGGTAAAAAGGTGACAGTAACAGCCCGCTTTAAATCAGCAGCTCCACCTTGAGTTATTGCTACATTTAGATTTAGAAAAAGTGGTGAAGGGATAAAACTGTTGACAAGTGTATATTGCTGTTGGTGTCCCTGTTAGGGAGATTCTACTCTCATTAATTGTTCTGATAACCAGTGTCACCAGGAATGAATGTCATGTCCAAAATTTGGAGTTATCATCAGAGCAGGAATAAAGAGAGGGTAAACTTCCAATGGAGGTACTTTATTTCCTGTGATAACTGTTCTAAAGGTTTTTTTGCCCCAGAATGGAAAAATATCCTCTCACTCACTGTTGGGTCTACAGGACAGGAAGTAAAAGGAAATCTCCGTTTTAATCCTCCCCCAATCTTTTCAATATTACTAAATATTTTTGCTTTAAATATACTTTTATATTTTCTATTTTGTTTATAATCCTTTCTGTGAGCCTATTGGGGATATTGTCACTCATATCATGTCACTAAAACAGGCCATACATTTTGCAATTTCCTTACCTTCAACCACCAGTTGAATGAAAGAAAATTGCTCGATTCTCCCATCAACACAGTCAGTGTTGATGGGGAATCCATCCTGCTGCGCTATTCTATTCTGACAGCGGGAGCTTTCCCTACCATCAGAATACAAGAAGAAAAAAAAACCTGACAAGCTAGTTGCATTGAAATTGATGATCAGATTGACTTCAATACAGCCAAACTGCTAATAGGTGGATCAAAATTCAGCTGACGGTAACCAGACGTGTAAACCTCATTAAGATGATTTGGGCTCCGCAATTATTGTATATTTTACATAATGCCCCAGTATGGATACCGCATTACTGGTTCCAATGCATGGACTCACAATTCCTGGCTCTTATTTGGAGAGGTGGAGTGGCCCGTATTAAACTGACCACTCTGCAGTTTCCAAAGGATCAAGGTGGACTGGCTGTCCGACATCCACAAACATACTACTTTGCAGCCCAATTACAATACTTTGCAGGCTGGGATTTGAGTACAACTGCAGACTCTTCCAGGGGTGGGGTGGGGTGCAGGGGACAGAGGACACTACAGTGGGGTGCAGGGGACAGAGGACACTACAGTGGGGGTGCAGAGGACACTAAAGTGGATTGGGGTGCAGGGGACAGAGGACACTACAGTGGGGGATACAGGGGACAGAAGACACAACAGTGGAGTGGGGTGCAGGAGACAGAGGACACGACAGTGGGGGGGGTGCAGGGGATAGAGGACACTACAATGGGGTGGGGTGCAGGGGACGGAAGACACTACAGTGGGGGGGGGGGGGTTCAGGGAACAGAGGATACTACAGTGGTGGGTGTAGGAACAGAGGATACTACAGTGGGAGGTGCCCTGCTGGGCAATGGTGAGGCTGCATTGCTACGCACAGGTGAAGCTGCATTGCTGGGCACTGGTGAGGCTGCATTGCTGGGCACTGGTGAGGCTGCATTGATGGGCACAGGTGAGGCTGCATTCCTTGGCACTGGTGAGGCTGCATTGCTGGGCACTATAGTGGGGGGGTGCAGGGGACAGAGGACACTACAGTGGGGGGTGCAGGGGACAGAGGATACTACAGTTGGGAATCCAGGGACAGAGGACACTACAGTGGGGGGTGCATTGCTGGGCACTGGTGCGGCTGCATTGCTGGGCCCTGGTGAGGCTGCATTACTGAGCACTACAGTGAGGTGGGTGCAGGGGAAAGAGGACACTGCAGTGGGGGGGGGTGCAGGGGACACTACAGTGGGGGGTGCAAGGGACAGAGGACACTACAGTGGGGGTGCAGGAGACAGAGGACACTACAGTGGGGGGGTTCGGGGGACAGAGGACACTACAGTGGGGTGGGGTGCAGGGGACAGAGGACACTACAGTGGTGGGGTGCAGGGGACAGAGGATACTACAGTGGGGGGTGTAGGGGACAGAGGACACTACAGTGGGGGGGGTTGCATTGCTGGGCACTAATGAGGCTGCATTGCTGGGCACTGGTGAGGCTGCATAGATGGGCACAGCTGAGCCCTGCATTCTTTATGTAGCGCACTTGTGAGTCCTGCATTCTTTATGTAGCACAATCCTGAGCCATGGGGCTCTCTGGGGACCCTGATGTAAGGGGGAGGCTCTCTGGAGACCCTGATGTAAGGGGGAGGCTCTCTGGAGACCCTGATGTAAGGAAGTAGCTCTATGGGGAGCCTGATGTAAGGGGGGCTCTCTGGGGACCTTGATGTAATGAGGGGGGGCTCTCCGGGGACCCTGATGTAATGAGGAAGGCTCTGGGGACCCTGATGTAAGGGAGGGGCTCTCCGGGGACCCTGATATAAGGAGGGATCTGCATTCAGATATGTAATGATATTTTATATATATATATATATATATATATATATATATATATATATATATATATATATATATATATATATATATATATATATATATTTATGGGTGGAGCCCTATGTCCGATATGGACATAGATAACATTTGTAGTTAACATAAACTTACCATCGGAAATAGACCTGGAAGTGTGGACTTACCATATGAAATGGACCTGAAAGTGTGCCTTGGTCTGCTGGTCGGTATGCCAGAATAAGGGGGCATACCCTAGTTTAAGAAATGATTATTCTGTAGAGAGAAATGAATGAAATGAATGAATGAAATGAATGCCTTGAAATGGGGATGGGAGGGTGGGTATCGCGCACAGGAAACCGACAAGCACCACAGGTGAGCGGGCTGCCTAAATACCCCCCGGGCTCCTCCCATAAATTCAGGCCACCATACTGGCCTTCCTACTTATGGGTGGAGCCCTATGTCCGATATGGACATAGATAACATTTGTAGTTAACATAAACTTACCATCGGAAATAGACCTGGAAGTGTGAACTTACCATATGAAATGGACCTGAAAGTGTGCCTTGGTCTGCTGGTCGGTATGCCAGAATAAGGGGGCAAAAACATTCAGGTAGGGGTGTGGTTTTATTAGTTTTGGCTTTATTTATTTGAGCAAGTTTGGTGAATGCTTGTGCCGTTTCCACCTAAGGAGTGGGGACGTACCGGGCGAGGTAGGCAGAGTTTCACCTGCTAAGTCTCTTGATGACGTGGTCTGGGACCCATGCCGACATGCTGCCAAGGCTGCCCCTATACTAAAGAGTGAATGGAGTGCTGACTGGGGTCGAGGTGTAGGCAGCGTCGAGGAACCCCAGGTGTTTGAAGAACTGGCAGGCACTCGAAGGTTGCCCGAAAAGGTAATAGGGGACTAGAGTTTGAGTGTTCCGGTATGAGTGACAGTAGGCGGTCGATTATGGTTACTGGCCACTGGACGTTGTTTACTTTATGGAGATGGATGTCTATCCTGGGGCTTGATTGCTGGGTTTTGGACACTGCAGGGTGGAGGATGAAATGGTGTTGGCAGCGAGCCAACTACACAGAACTTGGCCTGCGGGATTGCTGTGGGTGAACTCGCTGGGCCGCCAGAACCCGTGATAGGCCAAGTAATGGCTGCTTGTATGACCAAACTGGGGAGAAGGCCCAATAGCGTACTGGTTAATATAGTAGACATGTCCCAGAAGATGGCAGCCTGGAACGAACATGCAGTGGACATTAAACTGGTGTTGCCAAGATAATTACACCAGCGTGCGCAGGAAGGGCATCAGAGAGCGATGCGGACCTGGCTTCATTAAGAGGCTCGCCCCGGACCTGATGTCGGTGGCAAAGCCACGGCCTGTCCTGTCCGGATAAGACCCTGGAGTTAAGCGGTTGCCATGACCGGGTGTAACTTGAAGAGGGAGGAAGTCCGGGTAAACCCGGGGTTTTAGGAGTGTCTCTGGGGGCCATGTACTTGTAAACCGATGATGGCCAAAAATTGCCGCGATGCCTGTGGTGGCTGTGGCATCTATCGCTACCTGGGGTGACAAGGGCGACGTAGGTGATAAGACCCTAGAGTTAAGGTATAATCATTGATACACCGATCCACGTAGTACGGGACCTTCCGACATTGATAGGTCCACATTCTTAGGAAAGACTGCAGCTACTTGTTAATACACACCCGTGTCTGGGTGAAATCTTGGGGAACTAACCTGATACGGGTCAGTTTGTCAAGGGGGAGGCTGGCCTGCGTGGTATTCGTTAATTCGGAGGAGGTTATTGTAGACCTCGGTTCCAGATTATTGAGTATTTTGAGACTACAAGCTGAAGGACATAATGGTATTACCAGCAAGTCAAGTTGTGTCTGCGTAGTACCTGGCTGCCTGTGCCAGTAAAGTGAATTTGTTAGGCCGTAGAAAACCACAGAGGGGCAGGTAGATGGCTGCTTGTATGACTAGACTGGGGAATGTCTGAGGTTTTGACATGTCCCTGAAGATGGCAGTTGTGATGGGCAAGCGTTTGCCGTTTAGCTATGGGCTGATGCTTCTGGACGCCACTTAGAAAGGATCCTACTGTATGAGCCGTAAACGCGAATGACTCTCTGGGGTCCTGTGAGGGCAAGAAATGCTGGATGTTGGCTAGGTATAGCCTGATGATGTTATGAGGAGCCAGCTGTGTGTGGTAATACGATACCTGGTGCGGGGTGGAACCTGAACTCAACTGACCTAAGCGAGAAATGACCCAGAAATTGATGAGTGGCTCGTATGAAATGCCACTGGAGACAAGTGGCCGATTAAGTGCCACTGAAGAATGATGTGTGACTGATTGTGTGCCACTGGAAATGTGTGCTGATTGCAAGAAGTCATGCTAAGATGCGAGCCCTGCAATGATTGCAAGAGTTGTGCTTAAATACGTGTTTGCAACAATTGCCAGGGAGTTTGTGTCAATGGTGATGTGTTTGCCGTGACTGCGGGAAGTCCGTATTACTGCATGTGCTTGCACGGGCTGCAAGGAGTTATACTTGGATGCGTGTTTGCAACGATTATAAAGTTGTGTTTGGATGCATGCTTGCCATGATTGCAAGAAATTATGCTTGGGTGTGTCCCTGCAACATTTTGCAAGAAGTTGTGACTGGATGCGTGCTTGCAATGATTGCAAGAAGTTATGCTTGGATGCATGCTTGCAACGTTTGCAAGAAGTTATGCTAAGATGCGTGTCTTGTAATAATTGTAAGATTTGTGCTTAAATGTGTGCTTGCAACGATTGCAAGGGAGTTACTGTCGGTGGAGATGTGTTTGAAGTGACTGTGAAAAGTTCGTATTGCTGCATGTGCTTGCAAGACTGCAAGAGTTTTAAGCTAGGATGCGTACTCGCAACGACTGCAAGAAGTTATGCTTGAATGCATGCCTGCAACGTTTGCAAGAAGTTTTATGATTGGATGCGTGTTTGAAATGATTGCAAGAAATTGTGCTTGGATGTGTGCTTGCAACGATTGCAAGACGTTCTGTTTGGATGCGTACTTGCAACGATTGCAAGAAGTCATGATGGGATGTGTGCTTGCAACAATAGCAAGAAGTTATGTTTCGATGTGTGCTTGCAATGTAATGCAAGAAGTTCTGTTTGGATGCGTATTTGCGACGATTGCAAAAAGTTATACTTGGATGTGCTGTGACTATGAGGGGGTATAGTAGCGAGGCGAAGGTTTCAACGAATGAATCGGGACCATGACTGAGCTTCGAAGGAAGACGGGGTGTGGCCCCCTCCTTTTTTTTTTTTTTTTGACTGACCTAGAGGAAATGACAGATAAGAACCGGTGGAGGGTTTGACTACCTGGTTTGAAAGGTAAATGGTAACATGTTTAAGCGACAGATGCATGGCATTAAATAAATGAGTGAACTGTTTGTGCCATGACAGAGGCAGGAATCGGTGTGCCATGACTGCGCCAATGAGGCCGCGCCAACTGGGGTTTGCCAGGATGAATCGATGTCTGACGGATACCCTGAACTTGAATCGGGGCGCGGCATGCGACAACGAAATAAATGAAATGTTTGCCTTAGAGTGAAATGAATGAAAAACGTTCCGCCATGACAGAGGCACGAATCGGTCGTGCCGCAGCTGCAACTGACAGCGACCCGGACTCTGGAGCATGTACTGAAATGAGGCAAAAACGCTGGTGTATGCCGGAGTTCATTGGTGCATCACGGATGCGACTGGATTTGAATTGGAGTGTGGTATGTAACCGTGAAATGTTTGCCCTGGCAAAGGCACGAATTGGTTATGCCGCAACTGATAGCTAACCAAGTTCTGATGCAGGTGTTGGCTGAGGCCCAAACGTTTAATTTATACTACTTTATCTATACATGTACATAGATATATATATATATACACATATGTTGTTTTTTTCTTTTCGTTTTTTTTTTTTTTGACTTCGACAAATGACGAGTCGGACTATGGAGTACGAATGAAATGAGGCCAAGACCACTGGGGCGCGCCGGGACGAATCGGTGCATCTCGGATGCTACTGGATTCGAATCGGGGCGCGGTACGTGACAGTGAGATGAGTGAAATGATGAAATGAATGAAATGATTCGTCATGGTAGAGGCACGTGCCATGACAGAGGCACGAGTCGATCATGTCGCGATTGCAACTGACAACGACCGGACTCCGGAGCATGTACTGAAATGTGGCCAAAAATACCTGGAGCACGCCGGGACGAATCGGTGCATCATGGATGCGACTGGATTCGAATCAAAGCGTGATTCGTGACAGTTGAAATGATTCCCATGACAGAGGCACGAATCGGTGAGCCGCAAACTACGACTGACAACGAACCGGACTCTGGAGCATGTCCAGAAATGAGGCCGGGCCCTGGGGCACGCCGTAACGAATCGGTGCATCGAAGATGCGAATGGATTCGAACCGGAGCGCGGTAAGTGCAGGTGTAACATTTGTTTGCCATGACAGAGGCACAAATCGATCATGCCGCTATAGTGACTGACTGCGAATCGGACTCTGGAGCATGTACTGAAATGTGGCCAATACCTGGGGCACGCCGAGACGAATCGGTGCATTTCCATGCGACTGAATTCGTAACGGAGCGTGATACGTGGCATGATAACCATGACAGAGGTACGAATCGGTGAGTCGAAAGCGATTGATAATGACGTGACTCTGGAGCATGTATTGAAATGAGGCCGTAACTACTGGGGCACACCGGAGCGAATCGGTGCATCTTTAGGTGCGACTGGATTCGAATCGGAGCGCAGTATGTGAGTGAAATGAGAAATGATTCGAAATGGTTTGAAATGTTAGAAATTTATTTAGAAACGTTCAGAAATGAGAAATGATTGGTATCGAACTGACGTGATTCGATAAGATTTGCGAATTGCTATGGCTGTCTACTGACACATGTTTAACAATTTTGACATGCCTGAAATAAAGCGACGCCTGTGTCGCGGTGGTTTCTCAGATAACGCGAAATGGTAACATAACGACAGTACGAGTGATATACATTGCGGTACGTTAGTGAAATTTGCGAGTGATTCGTAAGTTTGATATCACGGTTTAGTGACATGATATCTATAATGCGTAAAAATAAAAGTCCGACGGGACCCTACCTGCAACAGCCAAGCCAGACGCGTGATACGAACGTACGAATCGGTAAACGCGGGCTTCGTAACTCTCGAGCAGGGAAATTGCGAATGCGGGAACTTTGCACGATGAGACTTGCGGACGCTGGTATACGAATAGTCGGCCTAGTGACGTATATCGCGCACAGGAAACCGACAAGCACCACAGGTGAGCGGGCTGCTTAAATACCCCCCGGGCTCCTCCCATAAATTCAGGCCACCATACTGGCCTTCCTACATATATTTAGTATATATTTAGTATATATATATATACATATATATATATATATATTTATATTTATTATTTATATATATGTGTGCATATATATATATATATATATATATATATATATATATATATATATATAGTAACCTGGGGGACAGGTAGCAGGTACAAAGCTCCCTGTGATAAGCAATCTTTCAGGCACAGATAACAAATCCAGTGAGGTAGTGACAAACAGTGCAGTGTTTATTTGTGATATATACAAGTCTATATACAGGTGCTGTACAGGGTTCCAGAAAAACAAATAGGAACAAAAATAGTCAAACAAAAACCTAGCCGTGTCTCAGCACTAACTATACAATATTTACAGGTCCTAACTACCAGGCCGAGCAAGCCTACAGCTTGTCAGCTTCCACATACACAGCTTAATAGCTTTTACCAATCTTTTGCTCTCCTAGAGAGAAGTTGTCTGAGGTTTCCAGGCCAAGAGCACTGGCGTCTGTCTCAGGTGAGTTTAAATTGGCCTGGGGAAAAGGAACAAGATCCAAACTAGACCATGGACCAGAGATCCCTGAATGTGTATGAGAGGAGTCTGGGAGACATATAAACCCCTCTGGGACGCTCTGCTACATATCCCCCATCTTGTTTTAACCCCAGGGTTGGAACACCTGTGGCCCAACAGGAGTGAACAGGAGACAGGGCATCTACATTCCCCATCTCAACACCTGGCCTGTGTTTTACAGTGAAGATATAATCCTGTAGAGCCAAAAACCACCGGTTCACCCGTCTATTAGTCTCCTTCTTTCTTGTACTGAAACAAACCCTCCGGGGTCACAAACGCAGTATTCTCTTTGGAGCTACAGTCAAGGGATATTTGCCAATATCCTTTGGTCAAGTCCAAAGTGGTCAGATAGCTGGCCTTGCCAAGTCGGTCTATAAGTTTGTCTACCCTGTGCAGTGGGTACGTGTCAAATTTTGTCACAACATTAAGCTTTCTGAAGTTGTTACAAAACCTCCAAGTGCCATCCAGTTTTGGGACTAACACAATGGGGCTAGACCAGTAACTATTGGATTCCTCAATAACATCTAACTCCAACATCCTTTTAACTTCAACACTGATGTCCTTTCTTCTAGCTTCGGGAATTCGATATGGTTTGAGCTTGACATGGACTCCAGGTTCAGTAACAATATCATGCTGAACTGTTGAAGTCATACCAGGTAACTCTGAAAATTTCAGGCTATTTCTTATCAGAAACTCTCTAGCTTCCTGTTTTTGGGAATAAGACAGGGTGTCTGGAATCGTAACCCCAGGGCCCAGAGGAGACTCAGTATTCCTAGGCGTTACAGGGACCTCGCAGTCAATGCCATCCTATCCTTCCAGGGTTTTAACAAGTTTATATGATATATCTGTTCAAGCTTCCTTTTACCGGGTTGATACACTTTGTAATTAACCTCCCCAACTCTTTCAATTACTTTGAAGGGACCCTGTCACTGGGTGAGAAAACACAGAGTTGGACCCCCTGTTGTATATTCTCTGTTGGGCTGCCTGGGCCTGCAGTAAGTGTTCTTTTACCATAGGCATGACCGCTGCAATCCTGTCCTGTATTTGAGCTACATACTCAATTACACTTTTGTGGGGCATCTGCTCCCCTTCCCTGGTTTCCTTAGCTATGTCTAAGAGTCCTCGAGGGTGTCTCCCATAAAGAGACTCAAATGGAGAGTACCCCATAGAGGACTGGGGTACCTCCGTGATGGCAAACATCAAGTACGGAATCAGGAAGTCCCAGTTTTTCCCATCCTTGTCAACAATCTTTTTTAATGACTTTTTAATGTTTTATTGAAGCGTTCCACCAAGCCATCAGTTTGAGGGTGGTACACGGAGGTTTGCAACTGTGTCACCTTAAATAACTTGCACAACTCCCTAGTTACTCGTGACATAAATGGGGGGCCCTGGTCTGTAAGGACTTCCTTAGGGATCCCAGCATGACTGAACACCATGAACAGTTCTTTGGCAATGTTCTTAGCAGATGCAGTGTGTAAGGAAACTGTCTCGGGTAGCGTAATCAATGATTACAATAATATGATGATGACCCCAGGCAGACTTAGGGAGTGGGCCCACAAGGTCCATGGCAATCCTCTCAAAGGGCCCTTCAATAATGGGTAAGGGCACTAAAGGACTTGTGGAAGTGGGGTAGTGGGGCTGACATTTGACACACAGGACAGGATTGACAATAATTCTCAATATCTTTCTGTATCCCGGGCCAGTAAAACCTTCGCAACACCCTTTCTGTGGTTTTCTCAACCCCTAAATGACCTCCTAGCAAGTGCCCATGGGCAAGTTGCAACACCACCCCTCTGTATTGCTCTGGGACCACCAACTGTTCAACAATTTCATAATTCTTTTTACATACACAATACAGTAAATCCTCATTGCTGCTGAAATAAGGAAAACAGGGCCTGTTCCCTGGGTCGACAGGTACATCATTAATCACTACAAAATTTTCCCAGGCCCTGGCAAGGGTAGGGTCTCTTCTCTGCTCGGTACCAACGTTTTCCTTGTGCACATTAAGGTCAGCAAAATCTAACGTAGCCTCAGAGTCAGCAGACGGCTGTCCACCTTCACTGGTTGTGGGGACTTCTTCAGGCTCTTCCAGTTCTCCTGCCATAACTGGGAAAGGAAGACCCAGGGAACCTTGAGAGAAGCCTCCTGAACCCATATTGGGCAGTGCTGACAAGGAGTTCTGGCTCTGCTATTGAGTCAGTTACTGTGACTGAGTCAGGGCTATCCCAGAGTTCCCAAATCTTAGGGAAGTCCCTACCAATGATGGCTTCATGCACCAAGTGGGGCACAAGTCTGACCGGATGGGTCACTGTACCTAAGTCAGTTTTAAAGTTAACAGTGGCTGTATGATACTCCTGCGTATCCCCATGTACACAAATCACAGCAACTTTTTTGCATGGAAATTCACAGTTTCAACCATCTCAGCTTTAACCAAAGTCACTAGACTTCCAGAGTCCAGCAATGCCATAATAGGCTTATCATTAACAATCATTTGGCACATGTGTTTTCCTACACTTCACAGCGCATGAAACAGCAGCACACATAGACTGCCTTCTATAAGATACATCACACTATATAGGTTCATCTGTCAATGGACAGTTTGCTGCAACATGTCCTAGTTCCTGGCAAAGGAAACACATGATCTTGCCCCAGTTTGATTTGCTAACAGGCAGTGGCTTCCCTGGTTTGGGATGCCAAACTTCAGCCCTGGCACCAAAAGTCCTCCCCCCATCTCCTTGCCATGCTTACCACCCACTTCCTCTGGAACAGTCTTATCAGTTACCTGGGGAGACCATGGCTTTGGGTGGAAAGTCCACACGGCTGTAGGGGTGGTAACCAGGCTCTCTGCAGCAAAGTATCTCTTCACAAGCTCCACCAGGATGTTTGCCAACTTGGGGTCTCCTTGACTCACACACTTCTGCAGGGGAACTGGTAGTTACCTCAGGAATCGATCCATGACCACACACACTCCACTATTTGTGTCCCAGACAAGCCATTTCTGCACTAGGCGGATTAGGTCAAACATCTGCGATCTTGGAGGCCTCTCATCTTGGAAGAACCAGCTGTGGACTCTCTGTGCTCGAACTGCCAAGGTGACACCGAGTTGCGCCAATATTTCCTGCTTGACCTTTTCATAGTCTCCTGCTTCTGCCGACTCCAGATCATAGTAGGCCTTCTGCGATTCTCCAGAAAGTAAGGGGTGACCTGCCCACTGGGTTTTAGGCCAACATTCCCTCTCAGCGGTGCATTCAAATATTAGCAGAAAGATCTCTGGATCATCATCTGCAGTCATCTTGGAAAGAAATCGACCAACATGGATGACTGAGGGCTTGTCTCCAACATCATCAATTTTAGCAGGTGACCACTGTGCTAGCATCTCCACAACCTTAGTTAGGGTTTTCCTATCCGCTTTTGCCTCAGTGGGTAGCTGTTCAAACAGCCTCTGCAATTGCTCCTGTAAAATAGCATTAGTTTGCTGTTGTGCAGCATTGGATAACACCATTTGTTTGAGGATTTCCTCCATGTTTAGTCACTTTAGGTACTGTCCCTTTAAGTAATAACTTACTACTGCTGGTCGCAGCCTCCAGCATATGTAACCTGGGGGACAGGTAGCAGGTAAAAAGCTGCATGGGATGAGCAGTCTTTCAGGCACAGATAGCAAATCCAGTGAGGTAGTGACAAACAGTGCAGTGTTTATTTGTGATATATAAAAGTCTATATATAGGTGCTGTACAGGGTTTCAGAAAAACAAATAGGAACAAAAATAAACCAAAACCTAATCATGTCTCCACCAGGGGCGGATCCAGGGGGGGGGCAACAGGGCAATTGCCCCCCCCGAAATAGTCGCACTGACAATCTCCCATCATGTCATTGCTGCCTCTGCCCGCAGCCCGAGTCTCTCTCTCACATCAGCCGATCAACGGCAACGAGAGAGAGACCCGTCTAATGTAATTGCGGCCGCACTGACAGTGACTGACTAGGAGGAGGGGTGGGTGGAGCCTCTTCCCTGCACTCGTTGCTAACGCCGGGGCCGCCCGGCGTCTAGCAACGAGTGACGTCAGAGTCACGTTGGCAGTGGCGTTTCTGGGGTATGGCAGCCATGGGCGCCATGGGAGCGCAGTAAAAAGCCACCCCCGCACTAAAAAACCTTCACCTGTCCTCCCGCGGCCTCCTCCCGCAACCATGTAGCTTCCGGCACCGCGGCCGGCCTGCAGGAGCACGGCGCCGGCACAGCAATTGTTTCTTGGCCTGGGGAGGCGAGTGACAGGCGCCTTCATTATGGATTACGGCCGATGACTGGCCAGACCGGATCCACCTAGGGTAACAGTGTCCCTCTGCGCGGCATCATCTTCTCCACGGAGGAGCGGGGAATGTGGCATGAGGAGAAGGAATGGTTGAGGGCAGGACGGAAAACCCCCAGCAGCAGCACCAAGGATAGCAGCGTTAGTGTTGGCTCCAGTGACTGGGCAGGCAGCAGGGAGATTACATTATCTCTCTGCTGCCTGACTCTGGGACACAGCAAGAGACAACCAAACCACCTTAGCAGGCAAGTGGCAATCCGCAAGGTGTGGCAGGTGACGTGGCAAGTGGCAATCTGCAAGGTGTGGCAGGTGACGTGGCAAGTGGCAATCCGCAAGGTGTGGCAGGTGACGTGGCAAGTGGCAATCCGCAAGGTGTGGCAGGTGACCTGGCAAGTGGCAATCCGCAAGGTGTGGCAGGTGACGTGGCAAGTGGCAATCCGCAAGGTGTCGCAGGTGACGTGGCAAGTGGCAATCCGCAAGGTGTGGCAGGTGACCTGGCAGGTGAAGTGGCAATCCACAAGGTGTGGCAGGTGACGTGGCAATCCGCAAGGTGTGGCAGGTGACGTGGCAATCCGCAAGGTGTGGCAGGTGACGTGGCAAGTGGCAATCTGCATCTGGTGGCAGGCAAGTGACAATCCGCAACGTGTAGCAGGTAACGTGGCAAGTGACAAACTCAGGTCTCCCACTGATTCTGCATTATGGTGAGTTGAACTATTTCATTTTATATTACAATGTAATTATAGAAAAAATGTGCTTCAATCATCCTGACACTGGTGCCGGGATGATTGAAGTGCAAACACCAGCCGTTTCCCCGATAAATTGCACACAAAAAAAACGGATTTTCTGGCAGTGCCCCTCCCGAGACAAGACTCTGGATCCGCCCCTGGTCTCCACAGTAACTATACAATATTTACAGGTCCTAATTACCAGGCCGAGCAAGCCTACAGCTTGTCAGCTTCCACATACACAGCTTAATAGCTTTTTCCAACCTTTTGCTCTCCTAGACAGAAATTGTCTGAGGTTCTGGACCATGGTTTAGAGATCCCTGAATGTGTATGAGAGGAGCCTGGGAGATGTATAAACCCCCGAACAGGACTTTTCCCGGCTCTCTCTGGGACGTTCTGCTACAAAATATATATATATATATTATACATCTCCCAGGCTCCTCTCATACACATTCAGGGATCTCTGAATGTGTATGAATGTGTATATATACATACACACCTGTATATTATATACATGTGTACACCCGCCCAAGCATATGATTTTCTTTACTTCACTGCTATAGGCTCTAGCCCCAGATCTTTTGTAGACCTGGCAATGCCCCTGCGTCAGACGCCTATTTTGGCATAACCGCTTTTATAAAGATTTGGCTAAGGTTGATAAACACCCAGTGTGGGAGAGGGTGGAGATCAGATACATCACTCAAGTGCTAAATAATTCTGTCATGAAACCATACGACCAGCTAGTACGGGATTTTCCTGCTGTTGAAAGGCCATCACTATCAATATATACAGCTACATTATGCTATGCAGTGCCAGAGCAGCCATTCTGCTTTGAAGTTAGAGGACTCCACATTCTTGGAATCCATATACACTGATGCCGAGAAGAAGGGTATTATCTCTCGAATCTATATACACCTCTTGTCTCATATACAAGCCCCTGATCTTTTACCCTGCCAGGAGAGATGGGAGAGAGATGTCGGCCCCATTGGTGAACAGTGGGATCAGAACCTTGGGGTGGGAACTGACAATCCTGTTCATTTTGCACCGGGCATATCGCACACCAGTACAGCTACATAAATGGGGTAGAAGAGAGACTTCAATATGACCTAAATGTTAGGCCCATCCTGGTGATCTTATCCACATGCTCTGGAGATGTACCAAGCTTGTGCGATAGTGGAATCGAGTTATCAAAACAATCAATAAAATATATCAAGTTCAACTGACTATGGACCCGCTGACGTGTCTGTTGGAAAATCTCAATGAGGAACTGTACCTCCCTCTGGTGTACATTGCCCTTACGAGACTTCTATACCTAGCCAGGAAACTGATTGCTCAGCTTTAGCTTTCTTTTGGACACGCAATGGTTCCAAGCGCTTAATAATATCCTTGTAGGAGAAAGAAACACCTATTGTCATAGGAACTCACCAAAGAAATTCATAAATATCTGGCAGTGCTGGTTAAATACCCCAGAGGTGGCACCCCCGCAGCTGGTCCTGGACAGATTATTGTTGGGCTAGATGTACCTGCACTAGTTCCTGTTGTGTGACTATAAGGGACTATTCAAAACCTAAAAGCAATGTTTTACTTTAAGGGCTATCTGACAGTCACATGTTGGAATCAGAACTTCTTTAGTACTAGTTAACTAATGCTAGCTTCCAGTTGGTTTTCTTTTCTTTTCTTTTCTTTAGTTGTTTACATTTCTTTGACAGTACATTAAACATAAGGTGTTATGCAATGTCTATTCTTCTTTCGATTCTTCTTTTGGCTACGCAGTTATTGCAGATCATTTTCTGTCCTGCTGATTACATCTCCTGTTTTTTTATGGACTGTATGCCTACTTATTTGTACCCTGTAATGCCTTATGTTTCACTCAATAAAGTTCTATTTTGTTGATTAAAAAAAAAATTCAGCTGGTTCCTGCTGAATTGGCCAAATTTTTCGATCTGACTATGGCCGGCTTTATAAACACCAGTTCTAAAAATATGGAAAGGAGTTGTCACTGGGTTAGAATGAAGGACAACAATAAAACACTGTCAGAAGTTCTAATCATTCCCTGTTCTATTTTAGGC
Source organism: Lithobates clamitans (assembly GCA_037952925.1). Classification (NCBI taxonomy): domain Eukaryota; kingdom Metazoa; phylum Chordata; class Amphibia; order Anura; family Ranidae; genus Lithobates; species Lithobates clamitans. Next base: position 3,196,817 of record JBBGZY010000138.1, on the reverse strand, counting down.
TTTTCCTTTTGGGGAGATTTCCTATCATTTTCTTAACAGGAAGTGTGATCAAGTCTTCCCAATAGGAACACAGAAAGCAATAATAAGTGAGCAAAATATCTAACCTTGCTTGATCCACAATAAAACTGTAGCTGGTGCTTGGACATTAATTTAGGAGAACTGGCCTATTAGAGGGTTTTACTGAGACTTCAATACTATTTATATCTAAAAATGTGTAGATGGGACTATTTTGCATACAATATATTACATATAAATTCACCTCAGGCTGTCTGCATAAGAGGACGTTACAGAAGCAGGAGGATAAGAGGTCTACAAAATCCTAAATGCAATCTGTTTTTGGATGCAGAAATACTGAAAGTTAAATGAAGAAATATTAGAATTTTACTTTGGAGGTTTTAGAAGTCCAAAGATGGCACCAAACTGAAAGGAATAGTAATTTTTAACAATAATACATAACATGCACAGCATTCATAGTTATCAACTGTTTTTCACATTGAGTTAAAATTTTTATAGCAAAAAATGTAAACCGATGGGGATGCAGAATGTCATGGACCCTTTATTATCTGGTGTGTGTCTGTTAGTGTATAATATATGCCACATAATAGCACAACATTTCTAATCCTCTAGTATTAAGCCCTCTGTAATTACATACACTAGTTCTGTCTGAGCTGTAATTAAGCACAGACCCATTGAAAAACAGCTTTGCGTTCATCTATCGATGTCACATTGTTGTAAAAGAATGGCAAGGTACACACCTGTGAATATTCAGCCAGGAAACAGCGGTGGTGAGATCATGTCATTGCTATTTGGTGGCAAATATTCTACTACAATAAAATCTGGGCATTAGTAGCTTTAGGCTCTGTTTCCACTACTGCGAGTTGTTGTGCGACCTGACACATGTGAAGTCGTATAACAAGTCAAAATCCATGTATTTCAATGGTCCCCATTTTAATTGGTTTGACTCAAGTCGCAACAACTCCAAAAAATATTTTTGCACTACTTTGTTCTGTCTTCAGTGCGACTTGTTCTCCATAGAAAGTAATTAAGTCGCAATGCAGTCACGTGTACATGTAAAACACCACGACTTTGTTGCGACTTCCACGGAAGTCTACGGAAGCACATGATCTCTGCTCCTCCCAAATACATCACTTCCTATAAGTATGTATGTGAGTGTGGAAGACACCAGGAAGCATGCCTAGGGCTAGAAAGAACAAGCGACAAGTTCATTAAGAAATCATTCGGCTTGTCAGACAACATCCAGCAATATATGACCTCAGAGATCTATGTTACAAAGATCAGGTAAAGAAGGAGAGAGCATGGTTGGAAGTGGCTCGCATATATTATGATACCTGGGACTCTTTATCAGCTATAGAACGGTCTGCAAAAAGTAAGTGGTTGCTTAGCATTTTGCGGCTTGCACCTATTTAAATATGCAGGTTTGGCAGGAGGGAATACCCTGTCAACACTATCTGTGTTAATGGTGGAATTTAGACCTATGGCTGCAGGAAAGTAAATCTGTGTGTGTGTGTGGGGGGGCCCCAAATAATATTTGCCCATGGTCCAAACAATATTAAAGATGGCCTTTCGACATCCTTCAGCACATCACAAATTCTGCAGGTGTCATGGATAATATATCTTGCGGTTGTTTTCCCATTATCAACATCAATTATTCAGCCTAGCAAATGAATGACCTATGGGCAGTTAATAAAGAAAGATTTTTTGAACTTGGTATTGTCTTTATATTTTGCAGTGCACTCATTACAAACTCGATGGAGAAGTCTCAAAGACTGTTACAACCGGTACCTACGAAAATTAAAAGAAGGAAGGAGTGGTTCCGGCTCAAAAAGATTAGCCCCATATGCCCATGCCGGGGATCTTGAATTTTTAAAACCGGTGTTGGAAATGCGAGAGTAAGTTATCAGCAGGCATATTTTATGAATTTGACATCTAAAATTGTAATGCTTACTTTAAAAATATGTTATTCGTATTTCAGAACCCAAGCAAGCTGGGAAGACAGCACATAGGGTTTGCCACCGGAAGATGAGTCAGAGGAAGCTGCTGCTGCGGAGGAAGAACAAATCCAAGACAATGTTGACAAGGAACCGTTCGTAGATGAATCAAGGTCATCAACAAACTCCATGAATGAGGAGAATGCAAAACCAGGGCCTAGCAATGACTCTAGGCCTTTGCGAAGATCTTCAAGTGGAAGTGCCAGGGCTGGGAAATCTATGGATTAAATCTTAGATGTAGTCAGTCAGATGTCCACTAAAATGGCTGAAAACCAGTGTGAAGACACAGCATTTCTCACTGTAATTTTAGGCATATGTAAACACATCCCCCAAGAGAAAAAATATGCACTCAGGATGGCTTTGATGTCAACTGCTCAATCCTTTGTGGGTGAGGAGCCAACAACATCCTCAGCATATATGCAACCCCCCCCCCCCATATCCCCCTTATCAACAATACCTTCACTCCTCACTTTCAAAGTACACAGTATGCTCCACCAATAAACCGGCCATACTGTGACCAGTATGGTAATATGCTGAATCCCTCAAGGCCATGCATGTTGCATCCAATTCCTGCCCCCACTACCTCTACCCTTGGCCCCCCGACCACTCACCAACTTAGGCAGCCTTCACCCAGTCAGGTTACACCTCTTCTTGAAAGGAAATACTACCCGGAAACATCAGTGAATTACCCTGGACCAACCACTAGTTCAGTTTCTGGGACCACTGAAACAAAAATATACCAGCAATTGTAAGGGTTTTTTTATGTTTTTTTGATACTTGTTCATTTATGTTTTTTTGTTGTGGTTGCCAAAACAACAACCCAAAAATGGTTTAGTTCACAGAAACTAATTTGTGTTATTTTTTCATTCTTGCAAAAATATTTTGCTTCTAAAAAAGATTCAGATTATATATTGTTATTTTTTGTATGCCTTTTTTTTGGTGTTGTTCAAATTTATATGTTAATTTATTTTCCTTCGTTGTGGCTGTCTAAAAAAAAACCAATAAGAACGATAGGGGAATTATATTAAAATCTGAGGCCAGTCCACAAACGATCAATTTTCTAGACCTTAAGATCTGGAGTGAAGGGAATGTTCTACGCACCTCCACCCATTTTAAGGCCACAGACCGGAATTCATTCATTCCCCATGACAGCTGCCACCATAAAGCTGGCTAGACTCAGTTCCCAAAAGTCAGTATATTAGAATGAAGCGGAACTGTTCTACAACCACTAACTTTAAGGCCCAATCCAAAGTTCTTACTGACAGTTTTCTAGAGAAAGGGTATGAGGCCCACTTCCTTAAAGAGAAATTGGATAAAGTGGATCAGCTTGATCGAGACCATCTTCCCATGGATAGTACAAGGAGAGGCAGTAATACTGATAGCAATTTTGTCTGTCCTTTCATAACAGGATACTCCCACCAACATTTCTCGATCAAGAAAAAGTTACACAAACACTGGCATATTGTTAAAAATGATTCCCTATTGGGACCATTACTCCCTGACAGACCTCAGATTGTCTTCAGAGGTGCTCCTTCAATAAAATCATGTGTAGCTCCCAGTGTTTGTGACCCTCCCATTAAAAAACCTATGTTTTTCCAAAATTTGGTAGGGTACTACAGGTGTAGAAACTGTGCGGTATGTTCTGTCAATGCTATCACAGAAAGGAAGGTCAGCCAGTTCCATTCTAACAGCATTTCCTGGGATTTTTCCATCAAATCCTTCATTACCTGTTCCACGACTAACGTTGTGTATCTTCTCACCTGCCCGTGTGGGCTTCAATATGTGGGACGTACTATATGACCACTACAGGTGAGACTTATCGAGCACATTGGGAACATCAGGAGGGGCTTTAAAGGCCATCCGGTTTCTAAACACTATTTAGAAGTACACAAGCAGGACCCTAGGGGAACTTCATTTGTAGGTATAGATAGACTTAAATTACCTTGGAGAGGGGGACCTAAACAGCGTGCTATCTCTAAGTTAGAAATGGAGTGGATCTACAAAACTGTCTCAGACCCCTAGGATCTACATATATTATTATGCTTTTTCCTTGACTATTTTTATCATTAATGTTATGATTTTTATTATTACTATTATTAATATCTTTTTCAGCTTAAGTAAAAATTTTGGAGTTATCCCATTAGAGGTGGACAAAACTTATAAACAGCAATCATTTTGGCGTGGTATTATTTTTTTAATTCAGCTGATGAAATATTATTTCTTTATTCCATGCTATTTGGTTTGGATTCACACACATTGGGCCTAACCCTAGACTCATTTATATATGTCCCTTGTCATCGTAGCTCATTTTTTCTCCCCCTTTTTGGGATCCTAGTATGGAACTTTCATTGCGTGGTGGACACCAGATCGAGGCTTGGTGTTTTTTCCGTGCTTCCTTATTATTGTTCAGTGCTGAATGACACCCAGACGAAATCAAGGTCTGGTTCTCATCCAGCGCTATATAGGTGATGGTTCAGTGCATCGCCCGTGCCCCTTTGAAGACGTCATTTATGACAAAACATGTAGGGCGTGGCTACGCACTGTACGCCATCATGCTGTTCGCCCCATGTTTGTACGGGTGTTCGCTTTTTACATGTCGGCGTTTTTAAACTTGTTTTAATCATTGTATGGTGGAGTTGTCCTTTCTGCCTTTGTCCAGCAATAAATATTCTTAATCCTACTACACCATTGGAGCCCTTTTTGCTTTTTTTGCACCTACGGCCCTCGGGTCCAGTGAGTGCCACCCTCCAGGTAGACGGTTTGGAATCGCCCCCTGTTGGAACGCCTCATTTATCAGCTGATTCGGACGCCACCATCCAGCTGTCCCCGCAGAGGGCTGTATCTGCATGCATACAACACCTCGCTATCAGGGAGGTCCACCATTCCTGGTAAGGGTCCATCTATAGCGTCCTCCGGACTCACTGTCTGTTTGGATACCCCTTTACATCACTTTTCCTTTCTTCAACTACACTGGCTGTCTCCAATGAATTGTAGATTTGTGACTTTTCCTTCATGGGACTGAGGCGTCTCCACTGAGCTGTTTATGAATGGACTTTATTCACTGTTTTTTATATATCATTTATGATATCTGACTTTTCAAAAAAATTTTTACACATATTTACTCTATATTCATTTACACGCTTTATCACTTATTGAGCACTTAACTTATCAATTTAATTTATTTTTAAGCACTTTTTTGTTTATGGTATTTGATTCATTAATCATGCAAGCAATACATGAATGTAGATTTGTGACCATCTGACTGTAAGCGCACTTAATTTATTTGCTAAAAAAAAACAACAAATGGTGTAGTTCACCAAAAAAATACTTTAGTTTTGGTGCATTCTTGCCCAAAATTTTTGAAAATAAAAATTATTCTGGTTACATTATGCGTTTTTTAATTATCCATTTTTATATTTTGTGTTGAAGACCTGTTATTCAGCATTTGAATGCAATTAAACATACAGTGGGGATGGAAAGTATTCAGACCCCCTTAAATTTTTCACTCTTTGTTATATTGCAGCCATTTGCTAAAATCATTTAAGTTCATTTTTTTTCTCATGAATGTACACACAGCACCCCATATTGACAGAAAAACACAGAATTGTTGACATTTTTGCAGATTTATTAAAAAAGAAAAACTGAAATATCACTCGGACCTAAGTATTCAGACCCTTTGCTCAGTATTTAGTAGAAGCAACCTTTTGATCTAATACAGCCATGAGTCTTTTTGGGAAAGATGCAACAAGTTTTTCACACCTGGATTTGGGGATCCTCTGCCATTCCTCCTTGCAGATCCTCTCCAGTTCTGTCAGGTTGGATGGTAAACATTGGTGGACAGCCATTTTTAGGTCTCTCCAGAGATGCTAAATTGGGTTTAAGTCAGGGCTCTGGCTGGGCCATTCAAGAACAGTCACTGAGTTGTTGTGAAGCCACTCCTTCATTATTTTAGCTGTGTGCTTAGGGTCATTGTCTTGTTGGAAGGTAAACCTTCGGCCCAGTCTGCCATCCTGAGCACTATGGAGAAGGTTTTCGTCCAGGATATCCCTGTACTTGGCCGCATTCATCTTTCCCTCGATTGAAACCAGTCGTCCTGTCCCTGCAGCTGAAAAAAACACTCCCACAGCATGATGCTGCCACCACCATGCTTCACTGTTGGTACTGTATTGGACAGGTGATGAGCAGTGCCTGGTTTTCTCCACACATATCGTTTAGAATTAAGGCCAAAAAGTTCTATCTTGGTCTCATCAGACCAGAGAATCTTATTTCTCACCATCTTGGAGTTCTTCAGGTGTTTTTTTAGCAAACTCCATGCGGGCTTTCATGTGTCTTGCACTGAGGAAAGGCTTCCATCGGGCCACTCTGCCATAAAGCCCCGATTGGTGGAGGGCTGCAGTAATGGTTAACTTTCTACAACTTTCTCCCATCTCCCGACTGCACCTCTGGAGCTCAGCCACAGTGATCTTTGGGTTCTTCTTTACCTCTCTCACCAGGGCTCTTCTCCCCTGATAGCTCAGTTTGGCCAGACGGCCAGCTCTAGGAAGGGTTCTGGTCGTCCCAAATGTCTTCCATTTAAGGATTATGGAGGCCACTGTGCTCTATAAACCTTAAGTGCAGCAGACATTTTTTTGTAACCTTGGCATCTGTGCCTTGCCACAATTCTGTCTCTGAGCTCTTCAGGCAGTTCCTTTGACCTCATGATTCTCATTTGCTCTGACATGCACTGTGAGCTGTAAGGTCTTATATAGACAGGTGTGTGGATTTCCTAATCAAGTCCAATCAGTATAATTAAGTGCTACCACTAGCCAAACTAGGCAGCCGCCTAGGGCGCACTACTGCCTAGGGCACCCAAACACTGGTGTTCCTACTCTCTTCTCTCTGCAGCAAGCAACTACGTCTCAGCATCAGCAGGCAGCCATCACTCCGTTCGCACATAGTGTCACAGGTGTAACGGAGGACTGTGTCTGTGTCCCGACTCCTGAATGAATGGAAGCAAGCAAACATTCATTGATGGGCACTGGTAGGCTGCATTTGATGGGCTCTGGTGAGGCTGCATTTGATGGGCGCTGGTTGGTTGCATTTATGGGCGCTGGTAGGTTGCATTTATGGGCGCTGGTAGGTTGCATTGATGGGCGCTGGTAGGGCTGCATTCGATACACGCTGGTGATGCTGCATTTGATGGGTGCTGGCAAGACTGCATTTGATGGGCGCTAGTGAGGCTGCATTTGATGGGCGCTGGTGAGGCTGCATTGATGGGCGCTAGTCAGGGCTGCTTTGATGGGTGCTGGTGAGGCTGCATTTGATGGGCACTGGTGGTCTGCATTTGATGTGCACTTCATTAAAAAGGTGGGGTATACATGGGCAGGGCAAATGGGGTGGAGTCAGGGGTGGGGCAAGGGGGGGCAGCAAAATGAAGTTTCGCCTAGGGTTTTAAAAATCCTTGCACCAGCCCTGAGTATAATCAAACACAGCTGGACTCAAATGAAGGTGTAGAACCATCTCAAGGATGATCAGAAGAAATGGACAGCACTCGAAAGATATGAGTGTCACAGCAAAGAGTCTGAATACTTAGGACCATGTGATATTTCAGTTTTTCTTTTTTAATAAATCTGCAAAAATGTCAACAATTCTGTGTTTTTCTGTCAATATGGGGTGCTGTGTGTACATTAATGAGGAAAAAAATGAACTTACCGTATATACTCGAGTATAAGTCGTTCCGAGAATAAGTCGAGGCCCTAATTTACCACAAAAAACTGGGAAAAAATTATTGACCCGAGTATAAGACGAGGGTGAGAAATGCAGAGGGTCAACAATGCCCATCTGCAGCTGCATGCCTCCCTGTGTCCTGTGCAGCCTATCTGTACCCTGTGCATGTGTCCTGTACATGTGCATGTATCCTGTACATGTGTGTCCTGTACATGTGTGTCCTGTACATGTGTGTCCTGTGTTCCTGTGTCCCTGTGTGCATGTGTCCTGTACATGTCCTGTGTGCATGTGCAGCCTACCTGTGTCCTGTGCAGCCTCCCTGTGGCGATCTCCATCCTCCCCGTGGCGATCTCCATCCTCAGACGGCGGCCGGCGTGTGATGATAGTGTTCGGCGGCCATTCCACAGTTCAAAAGCCACACCTCCTCCTCATCTGTGATAGGCTGACCGCTGACTGACTATCAAGGACATTCTCTCATTCTCATACCACGGACGAGGATGAGAGAATGTCCGTGATAGGCTGTACACTGACAGCTGTTCAGCCTATCACAGATGAGCAGGAGGCGCGGCTTTTGAAAGCTGGAATAGCCGCCGAACACTATCATCACACGCCGGACACGCTGATCATGCAGACAGACGGCGGTGACTCGAGTATAAGTCGAAGGGGGCACTTTCAGCCCAAAAAAAAAGGGCTGAAAAATTCGACTTATACTCGAGTATATACGGTAAATGATTTTAGCAAATGGCTGCAATATAACAAAGAGTGAAAAATTTAAGGGGGTCTGAATACTTTCCGTCCCCACTGTAACAGACATATAAATAATAATAAAAAATGTATGAAATACATTATGCAATGGCATCCTGCTGCCAGGTGACACATAGAGCAGCAGACATGAAAAACAAAGTGAAACCTTCACACCCAGTGGCACCATTGGTGGTGTCCCCCTACTGGCGCTCCATTGTGCACCTTCCATATCATGCATGAGGGAATCTTCAAAAAGGTACCCATCACAAATTCAGACATAGTTAGGAAGCATACATGCTGCTTTTTACCGCAGATATCGCATTCCATTTTCAAATTGATAGGTGTATGTAGGAACCGCCAATTGTTCGATAAAATGCCAAATGCACATTCGACAACTCGTCTTGCCCTTGTTAAGCAGTAGTTGAAGATTCTCTTCACTCAGAGACTCATTAGAATAAGGCCTTAGTAAATGGTCACTGACAGCAAAGGCCTCATCCCCAACATACACAAATGGCAGTGGCAGCCCATTTGTTCCTGGCAACGGACAGTTCTGTGGCAGGTCCAGGCCATTTTCCCTCAACAGTCTTCCAAAAGATGATCGTGCAAAAATGCTGGTGTCTGATCCTATGTCTATATATCTAAAACAATAATTGGCATCAGCCACTGCTAGTAAGACAAACGGAAAATATTTTTTTTATAGTTGAAGAATTTTGTTCCACTGCCAATGGGCATCACTACTTTTATATGTTTGCCATCAATTGCCCCAACACAATTCAGAAAATTGCATCGGTCCCAGAAAACTTCCGCTATCTTGTACCAATCTTCGGGAGTGGCTTCTTCAGTACCAAATCCTTAAGAACATTCCAGATGTCTCTGCAGGTATCATGTACAATATTGCTGGCAGTAGTTTTGCCAACCAAGAACTCAAAATGCAAACTTGCAAAGGAATATCCAGTTGCCAGGTACCTAAAATGGAAGAGTAAATACAGTTTATTAGAATGATACATATTAACAATAAGCTACTTCTATATTAGATCTAAAAACAAGCTTGGAAGGAGGTGCCTGAGGAAGTGAAGGAAGAAGAGGAGCAGGAGAAAGACACTGGTGATGTACAGGGACAATTAATATTGTAAAAAACAATCACACCCACAATAACATGCTAGTATTTATTATTTCAGTTCATGTAAAGAGGATGAAAGAATGATGTGGATATCCAAATGCCACATATGAGGTAAGAAGAAGAAAAAGTAGGTATGAGTTACCTCAATGATATAATGAGTCTTTCAACAGCTGGAATACTCCTTCGGAAACTGGTGTTTTGTTGCTCTAGATGGCTAGAGAGCAAAGCCAACAATTCATCAAAACTGAAAAGAGAAAATGTATGGCTATTATCTACATTGACCATGTATAAATCAACCATTTATAAATCGATTTCCATTTTTTAAAACATTTGATCAGGTTATTGTTAACTCTTCTAGCTATTCAAAACTAAAAATTAGAAAAAGAGTCATAGTGACTATGGATGGGCTTTATGTTCGGGTCGAACATGAGTTCGACTCGAACATTGGCTGTTCACCTATTCGCCGAATAGCAAACAATTTGGGGTGTTCATGGCAAATTCGAAAGCCGTGGAACACCCTTTAAAAGTCTATGGGACAAATCAAAAGTGTTAATTTTAAAGGCTTATATGCAAGTTATTGTCATAAAAAGTGTTTGGGGACCTGGGTCCTGCCCCAGGGGGCATGTATCAGTACAAAAAAAAAGTTTTAAAAACGGCCGTTTTTTCTTAGGAGCAGTGATTTTAATAATGCTTAAAGTGAAACAATAAAAGTGAAATATTCCTTTAAATTTCGTACCTGGGGGGTGTCTATAGTATGCCTGTAAAGTGGCAATTTTTTCCCGTGTTTAGAACAGTCTGAGTGCAAAATGACATTTCTAAAGGATAAAAATTCATTTAAAAGTACTAGCGCTAGCGCCGGTTATAATGAATTGTCGGTCCGGCAATACATATAAAAGTTCATTGATAAAAATGGCATGGGATTTCCCCACAGCAGAACCCCGAACCAAAATTTTAAAAAAAATGCGTGGGGGTCCCCCCAAATTCCATACCAGGCCCTTCAGGTCTGGTATGGTTATTAAGGGGAACCCTGTGCCAAATTTTTTTTAAAAATGGCGTGGGGGTCCCCCTCAAAATCCATACCAGACCCTTCAGGTCTGGTATGGATTTTAAGGGGAACCCTACGCCAAAATTAAAAAAAAAATTTAAAAATCCATACCAGACCCTTATCTGAGCACGCAACCTGGCAGGCCGCAGGAAAAAAGGGGGGACGAGAAAGTCCCCCCCCTCCTGAACCGTACCAGGCCACATGCCCTCAACATTGGGAGGGTGCTTTGGGGTAGCGGCCCCCCAAAGCACCTTGTCCCCATGTTGATGGGGAGAAGGGCCTCATCCCCACAACCCGGGCAGGGGGCTTAACAAGGGGACCCCCAGATCCCGACGCCCCCCTGGGTGAATTGGTAATGGGGTACATATGTACCCCTACAATTTCACAAAAAAAGGGTCAAAAAGGTTCAAAAAGACAAAAGACGGTTTTTGACAATTCCTTTATTAATTTCTTCTTCTTTCCCCGCTTCTTCTTCCATCTGCTTTCTTCTGGTCTTCCTTCAGTGTTCTTCTTCTTCCTCCATATTCTTCTTCCCCCGCTTCTTCCTCCGCATCTTCCTCTTAGTTCTTCTACGCTTCGTCCTCCACACGATCTGCCTCAGTGGGAGTCTTCCGCTGTGTGACGCTTCTGTTCAGGGGACAGTTCTTATATAGCCACGCGGTGACCCTGCCCCCCTCTGACGCACGGGGACTTCCCTATGGCTTTTCCCGTGTTGTCAGAGGAGGGCAGGGTCACCCGTTTGCGACTCCGCCCCCTCTGACAACACGGGAAAAGCCATAGGGAAGTCCTTCTACAATTCCTTTGATTCTTTTTATATACAACCACATTGTCATCTCATTAAATGCCACCGACACCTGTTCTTTAATCTCATTTTGGTCTCTTTCTCCTTCATTTTTTTTTCTTCAGCACTATTCTTCATTATTCTCTTTTTCCTAATACAGAGTTGTCCATCTCAACCTTACTGGATATTATCCATCTTATATTTCAGTCGCCCTTCACCCCATGCTCTGCATATGTTTGCTTTTAATCAAGTACTTTGTTTGGCACCGTATTCTGAATTTGGTGCTGAATCTACTGTGATTATTTATTTTTTATAATTCTATATAGGCGTTATACTTTTTTCCTTTGTTGAGTTTCTTAGCCTGGTCCTTTTGTGCCCTCTGTGGCCGTGCAGGGCTCATTCCCCCCTATTGGTTGGTTGGTCCCATCCTTGCGGTTGTCCGCTTCGGGAGATTTGTGGCGGTAGGTTCCCTCTCTTTTGGGGAGAGCATTGGCAAATGGTGTAAAATCTATTTTGTATACAATGTTACAATGTCCTATTTTAATTGAACACCTGCTATATGACCACTTCCATCATGAAATGTTGAATACCTCTGAACAAATGACTCTGTTTGGTTTTTAACTGTAACCTTATTAAACTTATACTTTTTTAAGTATTGGTTTCCATCATTATCTGTAAGCACCGCAACAATCCCTTTCTCTCTCCCTAATTGAATTATTTGAATCTGGGATGAGGTGCTAATTGTTTCTGTGTTTTTCCTTTAGTCGGACATTTATAAAATAAATACCGTATTTATCGGCGTATAACACGCACCGGCGTATAACACGCACCCCAATTTAGGAGGGAATTTTAAGGAAAAAAAAACTTTTAGGAGGGAAGTTGAAGGGAAAAAAACTTACATTTAAATGCCCATCATTGCAGCCTTCTCAGTGCAGCCTTGCCCCAGTGCAGCCATGTCAGTGCAGCCTTCCCCAGTGCAGCCTTGTCAGTGCAGCCATGTCAGTGCAGCCATGTCAGTGCAGCCTTCTCAGTGCAGCCTTGCCCCAGTGCAGCCATGTCAGTGCAGCCATGTCAGTGCAGCCATGTCAGTGCAGCCTTGTCAGTGCAGCCTTGCCCGTGCAGCCTTCTCAGTGCAGCCTTCCCCAGTGCAGCCTTCTCAGTGCAGCCTTCCCCAGTGCAGCCTTCCCCCAGTGCAGCCTTCCCCCAGTGCAGCCTTCCCCCAGTGCAGCCTTCGATCCCCTGTCCCTGCTGCTGTGCTTCAAAATCGCCGACCGCGATTTGAAAATGGCGCCGCCGGCGCCGAAATACACAGAGCCGGTCCTCGGCTCTTTCCGGCGGCTCTCGTTTACTTTCGGTTTCACTCGTAGCCCCGAGCGGAGCTATCCGAGTAGGTTCGGATAGCTCCGCTCGGGGCTACGAGTGAAACCGAAAGTAAACGAGAGCCGCCGGAAAGAGCCGAGGACCGGCTCTGTGTATTTCGGCGCCGGCGGCGCCATTTTCAAATCGCGGTCGGCGATTTTTAACTTTTGACAGGTCGGGATCGCAGGGCATCGGCGTATAACACGCACCTGCGACTTTCCCCTGATTTTAAGGGGAAAAAAGTGCGTGTTATACGCCGATAAATACGGTAATCTGTGTAAATGTTTACATCTTGTCCCTCAAATAACTGACATGCACGGGATAAAGCAATCAACTTTGCTACTTGTGCTGAACAATGGGGAATGGCTTTGGCTTTCCACACAATGTCTGGGAGTTGTACTACAGCATACCCAGTTAAGTACAGTATCTCACAAAAGTGAGTACACCCCTCACATTTTTGTAAATTTTTAAATATATCTTTTCATTTTACAACACTAAAGCGATGACACTTTGCTACAATGTAAAGTAGTGAGTGTACAACTTGTATAACAGTGTACATTTGCTGTCCCCTCAAAATAACTCAACACTCAGCCATCAATGTCTAAACCACTGGCAAGAAAAGTGAGTACACCCCTAAGTGAAAATGTCAAAATTGGGCCCACTTAGCCATTTTCCCTCCCCGGTGTCATGTGACTCGTTAGTGTTACAAGCTCTCAGGTGTGAATGGAGATCAGGTGTGTTAAATTTGGTGTTATCGCTCTCACTCTCTCATACTGGTCACTGGAAGTTCAACATGGCACCCCATGGCAAAGAACTCTCTGAGGATCCGCAAAAAAAGAATTGTTGCTTTACATAAAGATGGCCTAGGCTATAAGAAGATTGCCAAGACCCTGAAACTGAGCTGCAGCATGGTGGCCAAGACCATACAGCGGTTTAACAGGACAGATTCCGCTCAGAACAGGCCTCGCCATGATTGACCAAAGAAGTTGAGTGCACATGCTCATCGTCATCTCCAGAGGTTGTTTATGGGAAATAGACATATGAGTGCTGCCAGCATTGCTGCAAAGGTTGCAGGGGTGGGGGGGTCAGCCTGTCAGTGCTCAGACCATACACCGCACACTGCATCAAATTGGTCTGCATGGCTGTCATCCCAGAAGGAAGCCTCTTCTAAAGATGATGCACAAGAAAGTCTGCAGTTTGTTGAAGACAAGCAGAGTAAGTACATGCGTTACTGGAATCATGTTCTGTGGTCTGATGAGACCAAGATAAACTTATTTGGTTCAGATGGTGTCAAATGTGTGTGGCAGCAACCAGGTGAGGAGTACACAGACAAGTGTGTCTTGCCTACAGTCAAGCATGGTGGAGGGAATGTCATGGTCAGGGGCTGCAAGAGTGCTGCCGGCATTGGGGAGCTACAGTTCATTGAGGAAACCATAAATGCCAACCGAGACTGAGCCGCAGGGCAGTATTCCAACATGATAACGACACACCTACAAGATGACCACTGCCTTGCTAAAGAAGCTGAGGGTAAAGGTGATGGACTGGCCAAGCATGTCTCCAGACCTAAACCCTATTGAACATCTGTGGGGCATCCTCAAATGGAAAGAGGAGGAGCGCAAGGTCTCTAACATCCATCGGCTCCGTGATGTCGTCATGGAGGATTGGAAGAGGACTCCAGTGGCAACCTGTGAAGCTCTGGTGAACTCCATGCCCAAGAGGGTTAAAGCAGTGCTGGAAAATAATGGTGGCCACACAAAATATTGACACTTTGGGCACAATTTTGACATTTTCACTTAGGGTTGTATTCACTCTTGTTGCCAGCGGTTTAGACATTAATGGCTGTGTGTTGAGTTATTTTGAGGGGAAAGCAAATTTACACTGTTATAGAAGCTATACACTCACTACTTTACATTGTAGCAAAGTGTAATTTCTTCAGTGTTGTCACATGAAAAAATATAATAAAATATTTACAAAAATGTGAGGGGTGTACTCACTTTTGTTAGATAGTATATGTTTTGTCATTTGGTCTAGTACATGAGCCATCTACAAAAATGTCTATACTACCTGGTTGGGGATCTTGCATCATGTCTGCTCTGGGTGTGGTATCCTCGTGAATAACCTGTACATAGTCATGTTCTTCTAATGGGGAATCTTCTTCACCCTTAACACCTAGCATTACATTAAGAATGGGTAGGGGGCCTGAAGCTGGGGAAGCATATTTAATATACAAGTTACTGGTCGGAGTCAAAATAACTTCATAATCAGATGCTCGTTGGGCCATCATGTGTTTTAAATACACGTAGTACATGATGAGTAGTGTGTAAAATGGTTTCATGTCCCAGTGTTATTGACAGGGGCGTGGCTGGGTCTGAAAAAGATCTAGGGCTAGAGCCCATAGCAGCGGTCACCAACCGGGGGGGGCACACCGGTGGTAAGCAATTTTTTTGTGGGCAAAGGAAGGCTGGTGTTGGCGTTTCAATCGTCATGGCACCATGGTTGATATGGTGTCAGGGTGATCAAAGCGCATTGTTTCTATTGTTATATTGTAATATATAATGAAGTGGTTCAACTCATCATAATGCAGAATCAGTGGGAGCCCTGGGCGTGTCACTTGCCACATCAGCTGCCACCATTTGCAGATTGTCACTTGCCACCATTTGCAGATTGTCACTTGCCACCATTTGCAGATTGTCACTTGCCACCCATTGTAGATTGTCACTTGCCACCATTTGCAGATTGTCACTTGCCATGTCACCTGCCACCATTTGCAGATTGTCACTTGCCATGTCACCTGCCACCATTAGCAGATTGTCACTTGCCACGTCACTTGCCACCATTAGCAGATTGTCACTTGCCACCATTTGCAGATTGTCACTTGCTATGCCAGCCAGTGCCACCAAATGTGCATTCTCGCTGCATTGGTGGCAGGCTGGCAGCACTGGCCCATTTAGTGAGGGCAGGAGAGCGGAGATGCGGGGCGGGCAGTGAGAGATGATGTAATCTCTCTGCTCCCCACCACACCTCCGACATTGAAGAGGCCCATTTAGTGAGGGCAGAAGAGCGCTGATGTGTGGCAGGCAGTGAGAGATGACATCATCTCTCTGCTCCCCGCCGCACATCGCTCCCACATTGAAGTCCCAGCTGTGAAAGCGGAAGATTGGTGATGGGCAGGCGGAGAGAGATGATGTCCTCTCTGCTTGTCCGCCTGCTCGTCTCCAGGGCTGGACTGAGACAAAAATTTGGCCCTGGACTTCATCCAGACCGGCCAACTTTGACAGGTCTCACCCATGCCGGATCTTCTGGTCCCCCTTGCTCCTGTGGTCCCCCTGTGCTTCTCTGGTCCCCCGCGTGCTGCTCTGGTCCCTAGCATGCTGCTCTGGCCCCCCGCGTGCTGCGCTGGTCCCCCGCATGCTGCGCTGGTCCCCCGCCCCCTGCTTACTGCGCTGGTCCCCCTGTGCTCCTCTGGTCCCCCACGTGCTGTGCTGGTCCCCCTGTGCTCCTCTGGTCCCCCACGTGCTGCGCTGGTCCCCCTGTGCTCCTCTGGTCCCCCTCGTGCTGCGCTGGTCCCCCTGTGCTCCTCTGGTCCCCCGCGTGCTGCGCTGGTCCCCCTGTTCTCCTCTGGTCCCCCGCGTGCTGCGCTGGTCCCCCTGTGCTCCTCTGGTCCCCCACGTGCTGCGCTGGTCCCCCTGTGCTCCTTTGGTCCCCCACGTGCTGCGCTGGTCCCCCTGTGCTCCTCTGGTCCCCCGCGTTCTGTGCTGGTCCCCCTGTGCTCCTCTGGTCCCCCACGTGCTGCGCTGGTCCCCCTGTGCTCCTCTGGTCCCCCGCGTGCTGCGCTGGTCCCCCTGTGCTCCTCTGGTCCCCAGTGTGCTGCGCTGTTCCCCCTGTGCTCCTCTGGTCCCCTGCGTGCTGCGCTGGTCCCCCTGTGCTCCTCTGGTCCCCCGAGTGCTGTGTTGGTCCCCCTGTGCTCCTCTGGTCCCCTGCATGCTGCGCTGGTCCCCCCGTGCTCCTCTGGTCCCCCACGTGCTGTGCTGGTCCCCCTGTGCTCCTCTGGTCCCCCGCGTGCTGCGCTGGTCCCCCTGTGCTCCTCTGGTCCCCCACGTGCTGCGCTGGTCCCCCTGTATTCCTCTGGTCCCCCGCGTGCTGCGCTGGTCCCCCTGTGCTCCTCTGGTCCCCCGCGTGCTGTGCTGGTCCCCCTGTGCTCCTCTGGTCCCCCACGTGCTGCGCTGGTCCCCCTGTGCTCCTCCGATGGCTCAGTGCCTGTATATGCCTGATCGTCCCTCCTCCACCCCCAATGCCGCCAACCCGCCGGCTCGTCTCTCCTCCACACCCGCTGAGACTCGGGGCTGAGGGGCTCCACATTCGGGGCTCCAGCCTCGATAGCCACCCCCTGGTGACGCCTATAGTTATTGACATTGATGTTTTTACCCCCATTGGGCAAACAGCAAGTGCCTGTAGACACGCCGGCATACCTTGTACCGGTAGAGGAACTACTCTGGAAAAAAAGGCTACAGGTCTCATAACCCCCCCGTGTACCTGGGGGACCACCACTGCCATGGTTGTACAATTATCTCGAGCAAACACATGAAAAGGTGACGTATAACAAGGTAAGCCCAACGCAGGAGAGGAAACTAAAGATGACTTCAAGGTTTTAAAGGTATCTGTCAGCTCCTGGGTCCACTCAATTCAGTCGGGTGCCGGGGCATTAGTTGTTGCCCTGAGTATGGGATCATAGTAGGAACAGTCAAGTATCCATTGCCTGCATAAGTTGATCATACCAAGAAAGGATAGCATGTCTTTCTTAGAGGCTGGGTAGGGCAGACCCAGAATGGCTTGGATCCTAGACTGACTCAC
Source organism: Lithobates clamitans (assembly GCA_037952925.1). NCBI lineage: Eukaryota > Metazoa > Chordata > Amphibia > Anura > Ranidae > Lithobates > Lithobates clamitans. The sequence goes on along the minus strand of JBBGZY010000138.1, from coordinate 3,179,202 downwards.
TTTGCATGTGCCTTTTGTTAAGGTGAAACCCAGATACTGAACAGATTCCTAGCAATATTGCATTTTATGTTTTGCCACCTTGTGTTCTTCATTACACAGATATTCTAACAGGTATCTGCTATCCTTCCTACACACCTCTCTGCTTGCGCTGCACAAAAGAATACCATTAACATACCGGAGCAACACAGAACTATGGAGTGGGGACCAACCCTGTAAGGATGCACGGAGGGCCAAAGAGTAAACCGCAAGTGAGTCCATGTAACCTTGAGGCGTTCTCCACCCGGTAAGCTGGCGGCCATCAAATGTGAAACTCAGTAGTAGTTGTGTCTCTTTGTCCACTGGGACGGAAAAAAAAGCATTTGACAAGTCCAGCACAGTATAATACTAAGTGGTAAAGGGAATAGAAGTAATCAATGATGGTACATCTGGGACAATTAGTGCAACTGGGACTATCAAGTTATTAATAGTCCTAAGGTCTTGGGTAAACCTATAAGAGCCACCAGGCTTCTTCACTGGATTTATTGGTTTTGTAGGGAGATATCACCGGCCTTAATATACCTTGTTCTAAGAAGGACTCAATTATTGGCCTAATTCCCTCTATTTTCTCTTGTGACAAAGGGAATTCTGGTACACAAGATTAGTAAAGGGCTTCAGTGTAGCTTTATAAGGTGTGCATGGAATGAACCCTATGTCTAACTTGTCCTTTGCCCATACCTGCGGATTTATATCATCAAGTTCACCAGCTGCTAGGAAGCAATACGGTGATTCCATGTGTATGCCACTATTAGGGTCTACCTCAATTCTACTCTCTAATTTGCCTAATAAGTCTCTTCCAAGTAAATTTACAGGGCAGTCTGGGGTGATTCTGAATGAATGTTGTAAAATGTTACCTGTACCATAAGGGCTGGTTACCTCAAGGGGTGGGATTTCCCAGGTACGAGTCAATATCCCATTTATTTTTACAGAAGGTTCACACTCTGACAGGTACCCTTCATATAATTCTGATCCTATGGTGGTCTGGGTGTCTATTATAAAATGGAGAATTATGCCATCTACCATTAAAGGTATTGTTGGCTGATCAGAATATTGAGAGGATATCTGAGGGAGCATGAGGGTACTACCTTCTGGGCAACCCTATTGTTATTTTCTCTGCCATTGTAATGGGTATTTAATGGTATGCTGCTCATTATTACTCTGGAGTTACTGTCTTTGTTGGGGGTAGTTTCCAGGATTATATCCTGAATTACCACCCTTGGACTGTGGGCATTGCTTCCGTCAGTGTCCTAATTCCCCACAAATGAAGCATCTCTCATTTCTCTCTCCTTAATCCTTCTTTTCTATTTCCTCTGTATCCTCCCCTTCCTCTGTATCCCCCTCTATTTCAATATTGGGAATTAACAAAATTCCCTGGGCTATGCTGAAGTCCCTGGAATTGTGCCTTTGATGAGGTTTTGGGAATATCAAAACAACCTGCTGTATCCAGCTCAGGCCATTTAGCAACTAGCTGCCTAATCAAAAGGGAAACTTCTGGTTTAAATGCCTGCATAATAGTCTGTGTATATATCATGCCCATATCACATTCCATGGTCATTCCCACTTCTTCCTTCAACATCTTTTTAAACCTTTTAATAAAGTCAGTTACTGACTCTTTAGGACCTTGCTTACAAGCAAGAGAAAGGGAAGGATGAGCCAATCTAAGTACAGTATCCCAAGAGTTTTTTTATGCAAAAATAAGATTAAGAACACTTACAAGAGAGAGGATTAAAAAGGACTCATCTGTAGATAGATCTCCAGGGCATGCTCCTTGTCATCAGTAGGAGCATCCAGATGGAGAAGATGTGTGTTCTCCCTGCGTCTGTGGGGATGTGTTCGTCACTTTCCAGGCTGTGGAAACCGGAAGTGCAACCAGCGTGGAACGTGGACCATGAAACCGGAAGTGACATCATCGGAACTAGACGAGGCCAGACTGAATGGGAAAATTCTGTGGATTGAATAGGCTACGCGCTGAGAGCCTTCAGCTCCTTCTACAGGCCTTGTGTGGCTATGACATGTTGGACACATAAATAGTCTGTGAGAGATGAGGCTGATTGGCTGGACTTTGCTATTTGAACATTACCCCTATGCGCCAGTTGTTTTCTCTTAACAGGACCTTGCTTACAGGCTATGGCTGTAGAAATTGATTTCTTATCCTGCCATAGTCTTTTCATCTCTACCTCAATTTGCTTCCACATGTCTTCCACATCGGTATCTGTTAACAAAGGATAATCTGCTGCTCTACCGCCTGGTGCTATTAGCTCTATCTCAATTCCATCCTGATTCCATGTCATATCCCAATATGCCATCTATAAGTAATCTATAGTCTTCTATAGAACACTGCCTACCCTTTGTAGCTCTCTTTAAATAGTTTATGGTAGCTGAAGGATTTTTTCTAGGATCTGGGGAATTTTTGATAATGTCCACGCAGTATTGCATGTCCATTGGTTTAACCATAAAATAATTTACAACTATGATATAAGGTGCTGTTAAATCTGAAGATGGGAAGTGGCATGCAATGGGGGAAGAGGTATTGGGCCCAGCGATGGGAGTGGAAGCACTGGGCCTAATTAAAGTACCACTTCTCAAAGTACTAGGGGAGGTAACCTGACTTACAAATCTTCCTTCTGTACTAGCTGCCGCTTCTCCCCCCTCAGTAGAGGATGTTACTATACCTCCTTGGGCACCCTCACTTTGTTCATCCCTTACCCTAGGGGCAATGGTTCCTGCAGAACTACCTGCCTGGACCGATTGCTGGGGATCCCCATTCCTGACAACCCGCTGTACGGGCAGGGTCCTGGGATGCTGGGGCCGGGGACGATTTGTACGCCATCTAAAAACTGCTGCAATAGTCTGTGAGAGATGATGCTGATCGGCTGGACTTCACTCTTTGAACATTACCCCTATGCGCCAGTTGTTTTCTCCTAACAGGACCTTGCTTATAGGCTATGGCTGTAGAAATTAATTTCTTATCCTGCCATAGTCTTTTCATCTCTACCTCAACTTGCTTCCACATGTCTTCCACATCGGTATCTGTTAACAAAGGATAATCTGCTGCTCTACCACCTGGAGCTATTAGCTCTAATTATCCCAACTCCATCCTGATTCCATGTCATATCCCAATATGCCATCTATAAGTAATCTATAGTCTTCTATAGAACACTACCTATCTTTTGTAGCTCTCTTTAAATAGTTTATGGTAGCTGAAGGATTTTTTCTAGGATCTGGGGAATTCTTGATAATGTCCACGCAGTATTGCATGTCCATTGGTTTAACCATAACATAATTTCCAACTATGATATAAGGTGCTGTTAAATCTGCAGATGGGAAGTGGCATGCAATGGAGGAAGAGTTATTGGGCCCAGCGATGGGAGTGGAAGCACTGGGCTTAATTTAAGTACCACTTCTCAAAGTACTAGGGGAGGTAACCTGACTAACAAATCTTCCTTCTGTACTAGCTGCCGCTCCCCCACAGTAGAGGATGTTACTATACCTCCTTGGGCACCCTCACTTTGTTCATTCCTTACCCTAGGGGCAATGGTTCCTGCAGAACTACCTGCCTGGACCGGTTGCTGGGGAACCCCATTCCTGACAACCCGCTGTACGGGCGGGGTCCTGGGATGCTGGGGCCGAAGGACGATTTGCACGCAGTCTAAACACTGCTGCATCCTCTGCTATTACCTGTGATGTTAGAGGTAATTGCAGGTATATCTGTGTATAATTAGGGGGCCCCGGGAGTGGAGCAGCAGGCTCCATTGTATCTAAAAGTAAAGGGTTATTAGATTTTTTTATCTGCCTAGGATAGTCCTGAAGGTACATATCCCGGTGCATATTTTAACCAGTTTAATCCTCCCACCATCATATACTTTTTATCCCATTTTGGATCAGGGCCAAACCATGGGAAAGCTTCCTTGTCTCCAACTTCCCTGTCTCCTAGGCATAGACCCTCCACCATAGGCATGCGCAGGGGGTGTGCCAGGTGTGCCTGGGCACACCCTAATCATTATGTGCATTTCCGATTCCCCCTACTCCTCTCCTCTCCCCCCGCCTTCTGAGGGGAATGTTTCAGGATGGAGAGCTGGGGAAGGGGCTAGTAAATATATAATTTACAGGCCCCATCCTTTTCTAAATGAACTGAACACAGTGAACACACTCGCTCACTGTGTCCATTCACAACCGAAGCATAGTAAACTGCATTTACTATTCTTCCATTTGTGAATGAATAGGAAGCCACTCAGCACAGAGCACTTCCTATTCATTTACTGCCCTGTGCAGCTGAGGCTGCAGAGAAAGGCATGTGTAATTGCGCTTTGTGGTACACACCCTAATGCAATAGGCTGCGCACACCTATGCCCTTCACCATACTCATATGAAACTTATCGTTTGCTCCATCTCTGGGAAAGGGGCAGGAACTATGCATTAACTCAGTATACCCTGACAGATTACCTACCCAAGGATTTACATAATAATGATCCCATGGGGATGTCTGTGCAATATACTCTTTACATGTTAAATTTTCAGGATTTGGTTTTGGAGCTGATTCTGAAATTTTACCAAGTTCACACAACAATTTTATTTCTCTAAGAACCTTTCTAGGAGGCTTAGGCAGGTCTGGGAGTTTCCCCTTACCTAGGAAATTTCCCATCCTTTGGATGCAAAAGAGCGGTTATGCAAGCGGTTCCTAGCATTGTGATAATTACTCACTACTCTTTGTGTTGGAGTGGCTGTACAACACTTTCGTAGAGCCTCTGTCAATCCTCTCAACAACACAGGAGTTTTATAGCGTAAAGTGAGCAAAAATCAGATTACTCCTAACACTTCGTCTCTTTGCCACTTGCGTTCACCTTTCTCTGAGCTGATTCTGAAATTTTTCCAAGTTCACACAATAATTTTATTTCTCTAAGAATCTTTCTAGGAGGCTTAGGCAGGTCTGGGAGTTTCCCCTTACCTAGGAAATTTCCCATCCTTTGGATGCAAAAGAGCAGTTATGCAAGCGGTTCCTAGTATTGTGATAATTACTCACTACTCTTTGTGTTGGAGTGGCTGTACAACACTCTCGTAGAGCCTCTGTCAATCCTCTCAACAACAAAGGAGTTTTACAGCATGAAGTGAGCAAAAATCAGATTACCCCTAACACATCGTCTCTTTGCCACTTGTGTTCACCTTTCTCTGGGTCAACGGTGGGAGCCTAGCCACAGGGGTGGGGTGTCTTGCAAAGATCAAGAGCACAAAATTCTAACATTTCATTCTAACAACAGCACATTAAGCAATCTAACAAAAGCACAATAAGCAATGCAAGAAAAGCACAATAAGCAAAACATGCATATCACTCTTAACAGGCTGGAGGGAGTATTCCTACCACTATTTAAATTTGCCTAGGCTAATAATCTGTCTGTGAGCTACCTCAGCTCAAACAGACCTATCTGCTGTGCAACCACAGCACTAGGGTTTTTTGAAATGTGCCCGCAATCAGGGTGTCATAAGACAAGATGTCTTACTTATCTGATGGCAAAGTCACATGCCAACTTCTGATCACCAGTTTCTGTTAGGTAATACCCTTTGGTAGGTACACTTCTGCTGGCCAGCCTCCCTTCAACCTGTAAATAATGTAGGAGCACTCAGAAATAAGACATCAATAGATGTGTGGTCTTTCAGTCTGTATCAATTTAAGTCAAGTCAGGACAGCTTATATACAGTTCAAAAAGGGGATGTGACACTAGTCCCCTAGACCAACTAAAATATACATAGAATATTTACGAACAATGATCAATACATATATACATCATAGAAAATAGTAGTGCGCACGTAATGATAATCTGAAATAATAGAGACAGGGTGTATGTACGTAAAAAGAAAACAGATGTAACAGGAAACTAACTCGGGAAAGGGAGATCCTAGAATAAGCAGAAATAACTTGAAAAAACATATTTTCAGGCTTTAGATAACAATGGGAGCAAACTTACATCCTCGAACACAGAAATGTCTAAATTGCAAAAAAAAACAGAGCATTTCAGCAGAATTAGAAGTTAGAGCCTAACTCTAATGCCCCGTACACACGGTCGGATTTTCTGATGGAAAATGTCCGATTGGAGCGTGTTGTCGGAAATTCCGACCGTGTGTGGGCTCCATCGAACATTTTCCATCGGATTTTCCGACACACAAAGTTTGAGAGCAGGATATAAAATTTTCCGACAACAAAATCCGTTGTCGGAAATTCCGATCGTGTGTACACAAATCCGACGGACAAAGTGCCACGCATGCTCAGAATAAATAAAGAGATGAAAGCTATTGGCCACTGCCCCGTTTATAGACCCGACGTACGTGTTTTATGTCACCACGTTCAGAACGATCGGATTTTCAGACAACTTTGTGTGACCGTGTGTATACAAGACAAGTTTGAGCCAACATCCGTCGGATAAAATCCTAGGATTTTGTTGTCGGAATGTCCGAACAAAGTCCGACCGTGTGTACGGGGCATAAGAAATAATTTTAGCATAACTATATAATATTTAAAATAAAGCATAATTCATACAGCTGCCATAGTTAAACTCCTTGTGAAAATTGCTGCCTGGTTGTCATACTGATCCTTTTCAGATCAGTGACTAGGGAAGTATTGAAATCACTCTATTGGCATGACAGGCAGGCAACTAGCATTTTCACAAAGCGAGGACACCAATGGCAGCCTTTGTATTCATCTGGGTATAGATTTCCTTTAACCACTTGCCGGCGGGTTCATGCCGATATACGCTGGCAAAGTGGCATGGGTGCCCAAAACAACGTACCCGTATGTCGCTCCGTCATCCCCGGCTAGAGGGCGCGCACACGCGGGAGCGTGCCTGCGGGTCCCGCGGACTCGATGTCCGCAGGTGGCCCACAATCGTGGCATGGAGAGGCAGAATGGGGAGATGCCTATGTAAACAAGGCATTTCCCTGTTCTGCCTAGCAACATGCCAGGGATCTACTGCTCCCAGTGATCAGGAGCAGTGATCTCTGTCATATTCTAGTGAGCCCATCCCCCCTACAATTAGAACATGCTAAGGGAACACAGTTAACCCCTTGATCACCGCCTAGTGTTTAACCCCTTCCCTGCCAGTGACATTTACATAGTAATCAGTGTCAAAATAGTGTCAAAAGTGTCCGATCTGTCTGCCGCAATGTTGCAGTCACGATAAAAATCGCAGATCGCTGCCATTACTAATAAATTAAATATTAATAAAAATGCCATAGATCTATCCCCTATTTTGTAGACGTGATAACTTTTGCACAAACCAATCAATATACGCTTATTGCGATTTTTTTTTACCAAAAATATGTAAAAGAATACATATTGGCCTAAACTGTGGAAGAAATGTGTTTTTTTTATATATATATATTTTTGGGGGGTATTTATTATAGCAAAAAGTAAAAAATATTGCTTTTTTTTTTTCAAAATTATAATAATAATAATAATAATAATAATAATAATTATAGTTATAATAATTAATAATATAAAAATAATAATTATAAAAAAACTGCAGAGGTGATCAAATACCATCAAAAGAAAGCTCTATTTGTGGGAAAAAAGGGCGTCAATTTTGTTTGGGTACAACGTCGCATGACCGCGCAATTGTCAGTTAAAGGGACGCAGTGCCGTATCGCAAAAAAGGGCTTGGTCAGGAAGGGGGTAAATTCTTCTGGGGCTGAAGTGGTTAAAATTTCAGCTTATCAATCATTAGATCTGGTGGCTGCATTCATTTTCTTTTTTAGGCTTTTTCCCAATCTGTTTTCACCTGATGGTCTGGCCAGTAAACCACCTCCTGCATTAGAGTGACCCCACTCTGGATAAAGCAAGCACAGGGGCAATTGTGGACAGCAGCATTGTCTGTCTGGGGGGAGGGGAGTGTTAGGTGTACTAGCAGATTTAAGGAAAAAAAATAGATTTCATATTTACCTCACCCCCTGTCTTCTGCATTGCAAGACATGGCATCACTATCCTTTCAGTGAGTTCCCCAAATCTATCGAGAAGACATTCCAGCCTCGTGTAAGTGTATTTTCTCATGAAATTTGGGATTCTCCCAAGATCTCACTGGAAGGAGAGTGACGTCACCCTTGCCTAGGTAGTGTAAGCAGAAAGTGAGGTAAGGCTGGGTCATAGATCATTTTTTTCTTGGGGGATTTCAGCCTTTGAGACCGAGTAGAGAATAACAAGGCAGTGTCTTCAGAGTGCCACAGCAAACTGTGTGTGTATGAAGCACAAAGGAGTAAGGAGAGCTTAATGCACAGTATAAATGGGTCAGAGGAGAGTAATGCACAGAGTACAGGGGTTAGGACAGTGTAATACACACAGTGCAGGGGTCGGGTGCATAACCTACACGTGCAGGGGTCAGGAATGTGTGACATATATTGCAGGCGTCAGATGTACTTGATATACAGAGTGCAGGAGTCAGAAGAGCAATAACTCACATAGTGCAGGGGTCAGAGGTTTGTAACCCACAAACTACATGGGTCAGGAGTAATGCACAGGTCAGTAGACAGAAAACAACTAACATTTCCCTCCCACCTTAATCTATTTTTTGCTCTCTCTGTGATTGCAAGCTTCAGGTCCCTTTAGTATTCTGTAATATTATAGTAATATAGTGCTAGTAATAACATTTTACTATTAGTGATACTTGATACAGCATCAGACCTTGTCCCACTGATAGTCTGAACAAATAGTGGCTGTGTTAGGGAGTTAGCAGTGGACAGATGTTTCAGTTATTGTAGGACTGGCCTGGGAGAGAAGAGAGCCAAGAGCAGAGCCAAGAGCAGAGTCTGTAGTTTGTCTGCATAAAGGCGCCCCTCTATTGGCAACACATGGCCAAACCTCCAGTTAATGGCCCACAGTAATACAAGTCATCCAGGGGCCAGGTAGCCAGTGTGCAGTCCAGATACTCCATGCAGACCTCATGTCTGCACACGGTGGGTTTAAGATCCCATATGCTTCATCCCCCCTACTCCACTTTCATATGTACCCTCTTTACACCTGAACCACACTATCTTGCAGGGTCTTGCATGTTCTGTGGTTCAGGCTAGAGCTCTGGGGTTAATCAGAGCCCTTGCAAAAGCATTTGATGCAGTTCCCCATAAACGTTTACTGTACAAAGTAAGGTCAGTCGGCATGGACCATAGGGTGAGTAAATGGAATGAAAACTGGTTACAGGGGCGAGTTTAGAGGGTAATGATAAATAGGGAGTACTCAGATTGGGAAGGGTTGGAAAGTGGGGTCCCTCAGGGTTCTGTCCTGGGACCAATCCTATTTAATTTATTCCTAAACGACCTGGAGGATGGTATAAACAGTTCAATCTCTGTATTTGAGGATGATACTAAGCTAAGTAGGGCAATAACTTCTCTGCAGGATGTGGAAACCTTGCAAAAAGATCTGAACAAATTAATGGGGTGGGCAACTACATGGCAAATGAGGTTCAATGTAGAAAAATGTAAAATAATGCATTTGGGTGGCAAAAATATGAATGCAATCTATACACTGGGGGGAGAATCTCTGGGGGAATCTAGGATGGAAAAGGACCTGGGGGTCCTAGTAGATGATAGGCTCAGCAATGGCAGGCAATGCCAAGCCTCTGCAAGCAAAGCAAACAGAATATTGGCATGCATTAAAAAGGGGATTAACTTTAGAGATAAAACGATAACTCTCCCACTCTACAAGACTCTGGTCCGGCCGCAGCTGGAGTATGCTGTCCATTTCTGGGCACCAGTCCTCAGGAAGGATGTGCTGGAAATGGATCGAGTACAGAGAAGGGCAACAAAGCTAATAAAGGGACTGGAGGACCTTAGTTATGAGGAAAGGCTACGAGCACTGAACTTGTTCTCTCTGGAGAAGAGATGCTTGAGGGGGGATATGATTTCAATGTACAAATACCGTACTGGTGACCCCACAATAGGGATAAAATGTTTCCACGTAAGGGAATTTAATAAGACACGCAGCCATTCACTGAAATTAGAAGAAAAGCAGTTTAACCTTAAACTGTATAGAGGGTTCTTTACTGTAAGAGCGGTTAGCATGTGGAATTCTCTTCCACAGGCAGTTTTTTCAGTGGGGACCATCGATCATTTAAAAAAACTATTAGATAAGCACCTGAACGACGGCAACATACAGGGATATACAATGTAATACTGACACAAAATCACACACATAGGTTGGACTTGATGGAGTTGTGTCTTTTTTCAACCTCGCCTACTATGTAACTATGTAACTAATCTGTATGCCTGAGGCCCATAAGGCAGGGGGTCCAAGCCCCCTGGCACATGTGAGAGCGCGGTCTAAAACAACTGCCAGGAGGGTAATCCTCATTCCAGCTAGCCACCACCAGGTCCCAGAGGAATCAAATTTGCCTTAATACTTCAAGAGGCATTCCCTTGGTATTGGCTGTGCATTTTGAATGATATCTGTAGTTTTACACATAATGCCATTTACTTTCTTAGCTTGGCTGCTTGTAGACCTACAGTGACGGGAAAAAGTACTTGATCCCTTGCTGATTTTGTACCAAGGCCGGTACCAGGGGGGGGGACGGAAGGGGGGCATGCCCTGGGCGGAGCAATTTATTGTAGGAAGGGGGACGCATGTAAAGTGCTGGCAAAACTTTCTGGGCAACAAGTGACTGTGACTACTGCCAAACGTGCTACAACACTGCAGAGCTGCCTGCAATGATGTGCTGAGTGCGCTCCTGCACCTGGCACATGCCTAGGGCTCGGCCTTCACTTCCCTGCCAGGCAGAGCCGTAGGCGCTTCCGAGTCCCGGCGCGGCATGACGTCACCGAGAGGCCGGCCGGGAGGCGGGATGGGAGAGGACATCTCTATTCACAACTTCCTGAATCTATTTCATGCTTTGCAGCTTCTCCTCTGCTGTTTACTTTCAATTTCTAAGAACTACATATCTCATGGTACCTTGCAGTCTGCAAGCAGAGATTCCTGTACTGATGCTGCCTCCTGAAATTCCTCCTCTCGCCACCTCTGTAGTTTAGAAGGTAGGCTCTGTGAAATGTGTGACACAGCAGTGCCTACTTGCAGGGCATAGTGAATACATGTCACTAGACATGTGCACACCTAAATATTTTGTTTCGGAATTTCGTTTTCGTCCGAAAAATAAATTTATTTAGTTACTCCCGAAATTCGTTTTTATTTATTTTGCTTTTCGTTAAAAATTGCATTCGTCCGAAAATCCAAGCTAAGGTCGAATATGTCATTGAAGCCTTATGGTGTCTGTCGAATGTTCAAAGAATATTCGACGGAGCAGCTAAACTGTACGACGCTGTAAAGTTTACCTGCTCCATCGAATCTTCTTGGAACTTTCAACAGACACCATAAGCCAAAGTACGTGTGTACTGAGTTCTAGCTATTTTACTGCTCCTCCTCTTTTGTTACAATCAGCCAATAACATTCATCATCATCATTATATTTATTTATCTTTTCTCCCCTACGTCAAATCTTTTCTCCCCTACGTCGAATCTTTTCTCTCTATGTCGAATCTTTTCTCTCTATGTAGAATAATCTTGGACTAATAGAGTTAAGGTTAGGCACATTCGACCACAGGTTTGATGGACACAGATTGTTATTGTCATCATCATGTCGAATCTCCTATCTATATCGAATTGTTGTAGCAATGAAAACGAAAATAAAGCATTGGTTTATGTCGGATCTTTCGTTTTTCGGATTCTGCACTTCCGTTATCGTTTGTTAAAACGATAACGAAAATACCTGAAATTCGGACGAAAATGCATTCGGATGAAAACGAATGCACATGTCTACATGTCACAGAATTCAAGGAAGTAGATGTGTGGGGATCTTCACAAAGTAAGTTTACCAACTTCAAGATCATTCAGCTTATTAGGAGTAGGCTGGTGCAAGAAGTGGGATAGATCTTTGGAGGAGTGAGCATTGCTATGCAGGCTGCAATTTTATGCGGACTACCCTAGGCAATGCCCACATGTGATGCTGAACCTCCATGATTGATAGTACTAAAATCCAATGAATGAGAGGGATGGGCAAGGGACAGAAAGGTTGGGGAGAAAAAAGCTGGCTGATAACTGATGTCCTCCAGCCAGAAAATGAAGCAAGCTCCATCTGATTTGCAAATATCAACCACAGCATCTATAGTTGGGTTCTAGCCTACTTTCTCCTCCAATTTCCAGATGTTCAGCAAATGAACCTTGTTGGCCAATGTAAATATTTAACAGTGTGCATAGATTTAAGAGCTAACACTATTAATTATTCTCTATTCTCTTGTGGTTAAAAACATGTGAAAAGATATAACTGAAATGATCAGTTATCAGTGAGGGTTCTGATGAGAGTGCAGACCAAGGATCCAACTATAGCCATAGCATACTATGTGGCTGTACAACCTGATTTCAGCAGAAAATAATAACATTTATGAAGTGTTTGGCAAGATTTTGCACAGTGCTTATGTATCACCAACCTTTCTCACCTACATATGGTGAGGGGCTCCTGTGTTGATGACTTATATGGCGAAGATAAACTTGTTGCTGAATCTTTGAGGCCAGAGGTTTGGTAGAGTTTTGTGCGGGATATGTTGTTCAACATATTTGCTCAAGCAAACATTAGATCCTTATTTAGTGTTCACAGACAAAAGTGATATACTTTAAAAAAAATCATTTATTCAACAAAAATATCAATAAATGTAATGGTGTACTGCTGAAAAAGTAGGAACACCCTTGTCCACAGATGCTGGCATTATCCCTTTTGGCAAGAATGGCTTTTTGTGAGCAAATTTCATAATTGCCCATTAGTCTCATAGGCATCCATGACCTTCTTTTTAAGGGCCTTAGATTGCTTTCATTGATCATGGCATGATGCACACATTTTAATAGCATAGGGAACTCTGCATCCTAGACATCTGATGTTTACATAAGTAAAGTTCCACTTGCTTACTACCTAAGGAGGTTCTAATCATTGACACACAATCTGGAACACCACCATTTAAATTTGTGAATTTAAAGTGGTGGTGTACTTACTTTTTAATCATGGCAAATCTGCATTTTTATTAATTTTGATTATAAGTATGAATACGCTATGTCAATGTTTTTGCTATTAGTATATTGCCCTTATATGTTGGCAATGTTTAATTGATTATCTAATGTTCAAATATGTTGACAAGTACACTTACTTTTTGACATTACTATAAACAGTGTCTTGAAAAAGTATTCCTACCCCTTGAAATTTTCCACATTTTGTCATATTACAATCAAAAACATAAATGTATTTTATTGGGATTTTATGTGATAGACCAACACAAAGTGGCACATTATTGTGAAGTAGAAGGAAAATGATAAACGGTTTTCAAAATCTTTTACAAATAAATATGTGAAAAGTGTGGCGTGCATTTGTATTCAGTCCAACTGAGTCAATACTTTGTAGAACCACCTTTCATTGCAATTACAACTGCAAGTCTTTTTGGTATGTCTCTACCAGCTTTGCACATCTAGAGAGTGACATTTTTGCCCATTCTTCTTTGCAAAATAGCTCAAGCTCTGTCAGATTGGATGAAGAGCGTCTGTGAACAGCAATTTTCAAATTTTGCCACAGATTATCAATTGTATTAACGTCTGGACTTTGACTGGGCTATTCTAACACATGAATATGCTTTGATCTAAACCATTCCATTGTAGCTCTGGCTTTATGTTTAGGGTCATTGTCCCACTGAAAGATGAACCTCCACTCCAGTCTCAAGTATTTTGCAGAATCTAACAGGTTTTCTTTTAAGATTGCCCTGTATTTCACTCCATCCATCTTCCCATCACCTCTGACCAGCTTCCCTGTCAATGCTGAAGAAAAGCATCCCCACAACATGATGCTGCCACCACCATGTTTCACGGTAGGGATGGTGTGTTCAGGGTGATGTGCAGTGTAAAGCCTCATACACACAATCAGATTGTTGGCCAACAAACCGTGGAATTTTGTCCGAAGGGCGTTGGCTCAAACTTGTCTTGCATACACACGGTCACACAATTGTTGGCCAACAATTCCGAACATAGTGATGTAGTACGTTGTTTTTCAGCTCTTTAGCGCCACCCTTTGGGCTCCTTCTGCTAATTTCGTGTTAGTAGAAGTTTGGTGAGTGTTGATTCGCACTTTTCATTTCGCACTTTTCTTTTTGCACTTTTCATTTAGTTTCTGAACGGCCGTTTGTCAACCAGCCATGTTGCGGAATCGGAGGAGATAACGTGTTATTTATTATTGGCCTTGGATTCATTGTTTTGACATTATTTTTTTGGTTGAATAATGATTAGATTTTGTACATTTTCTATATTTTTGGATGCATAGAATACATTTTTTGGTTAAGTTCTATTGGCAGATAACATGTCTAATTTTATTTGATTTCTTTTTTTTAATGCACAATGAAAAAATTGTGGAGAATAATACTTGATGTGTTTTAGTTTAAATGTAATTTTGGGAGTAGGCAGTTACATTTTAAAAAATACAATGTAAAATTAACAAGGGGACACCAACATAGTTGTATCTTTGATCTTAAAAACTACAGGATAATGGTGTTGTGGTAACTTGCCAAATAAAATTTAAAAAAGCATAATATTATTCTTGATATCACTAGAAAAAAAAGCCTTTGCAAATTTGTTTGCAATAACTCCATCAGTATCACCAGCAAAGCAGCTTCATTATTATCCCATTAAAAAAGAAGAGAATGTGTGCTGCATTTCGAGATTTCATAATTTGCCACGTCACGAATGTTAATTCTCCATTACGAGCGCTAGTTTACAAGACCGACTGCTTCTGGCTCGTCCTTGCTTCCGAGCATGCGTGTTTGTACTTGGACATTTGTCCGACGGACTTGTGTACACATGCTCGGAAAAGCCAACAACAGACAATTGTCCAAATTTATAAACCTGCCATCCAACATTTGTTCACGGAAAGTTGGTCAACAATTGTCCGATGGAGCATACACACGGTCGGATTTTCCGCCAACAGCCTGTCATCACATATTTTCCCTCGGAAAATCCGATCGTGTGTATGAGGCTTTCGTTTTTGCCACACATAGCATTTTGCTTTTAGGGAAAAAAGTTACATTTTGGTCCCAACTGACCAGAGCACCTTCTTCCACATGTTTGCTGTGTCCCCCACATGACTTGCAAATGGGACTTCTTATGGCTTTCTTTTAACAATGGCTTTCTCCTAACAATGGCTTTCGCCTTGCCGCCCTTCCATAAAAGCCAGATTTGTGGAGTGCACGACTAATAGTTGTCCTGTGGACAGATTCTCCCACCTGAGCTGTGGATCTTTGCAGCTCCTCCAGAGATACCGTGGGCCTCTCGGTTGCTTCTCTGATTAATGCTCTCCTTACCCGGCCTTTCAGTTTAGGTGGATGGCCGTTTCTTGGTAGGTTTGCAGTTGTTCCATACTCTTTCCATTTTCAGATGATGGATTGAACAGTGCTTCATGGGATTTCAAAGCTTGGGATAATTTTTTATAACCTAGCCCTGCTTTATACTCCACAACTTTATCCCTGACCTGTCTGGTGTGTCCCTTGGCCTTTATGATGCTGTTTGTTCACTAAGGTTCTCTAACAAACCTCTGAGAGCTTCACAGAACAGCTGGACTATACACAGGTGGACTGTATTTACTAATTAGGAGACTTCTGAAGGAAATTGGTTCCACTAGATTTTAGTTAGGGGTATCAGAGTAAGGAATACAAATGCACACCACACTTTTCACATATTTATTTGTAAAAAAATTGAAAACCATTTACCATTTTCCTTCCACTTCACAATTATGTGCCACTTTGCTTTGGTCTATCACATAAAATCCCAATAAAATATATTTACGCTTTTGGTTGTAACATGAAAAAAATTGGAAAATGTCAAGGGGTATAAATACTTTTTTAAGGCACTGTATACATTACTTTTTGACATTACTATTATATATTTGTAGCACCCTGGTGTTTAGGCAGGGTTGCTCCTAAATTTACCTGCCAGGTGTAGTTACCTTAGCTCATTGTTAGGGATCAATTGAGTTCACCCTAAATCTAGAATTGCTGCACTTCTCTCTTCTGCTGCTAGGTACCTGGTGACATTAGATAAGAGAAGGGCAAAGCAAGGATAGATTAGGAGTATATGTGGTACCTCAGCCAATGGGCAGGGGTTTTCTTAAATCCTTTGGCCTGCTGGGAGAACCTACATATTTGGGTGGCGTCAGGTGATCATTGTTCTGTGCCACCTGGACGGCTGCCTGGGTGGACATGTGTTGTACTGCCCGGGCTGCTAGGCCGGAGTTTGTCCCGGGCATATCTGGCTGCTAGGCTGGTCTGAAGTCTGAAGACCTATCCAGAAGCAAGAGAGCAGCGTAAGGTTGGGACTGTGGCTTGCAGTCCAACCAGAAGTGACAGTTCTGCCGGCTGGAGAACCTGTCATGGTCAGGGGTAGAGGGGAAGCTGTCGCCACTAAGGGACCAACCACCTTATTACCAGGGACCACAGTGAGTAGCTAAAGCAAGTACCAGAACAGTATTCTCACCAACCGGGGACGATGAAGAATCAGGAAACTTCAGCAGGTGTCAAGCCAGGGACCCAGCCAGCGGAGGTGATGCTTGCAGAGCAGCCTTGTGTGTCAAGCCAGGGACCGAGCAGGCCAGTGGGGTGAAGCTTGGGAAGTATCTGGAGTGCCAAGTTAGGGACCCAGCAGAGAAGCGGGGGTGACGCTTGAGGAAGATACTTAAGTGAAGATTGGAAGAGCTCAAGGTATTCGGTGGCAGTGAATCCTGCATGGCTGCCTACCTGTAGAATTGCATTCAAGAAGTGTCTGGTGCCCATGAATCTATCATGCATTACACCCACTATGCCTTACAACCCACTTTATATGGGAGGATGTCAGCAGCTTTTGGCTCTGGAGGTTCTCATTAGACTAAAGAAGGCCTGGGTCCTTGCTACATATTTATTACCACTGCAAGAACTGCTTTTGAGATGGAAAATAGACAGACAGGGGGCCCTTAATGGATTTTGTTATGGTGCTTACCACACATTGTTACAGCCGTAACACAGACATTTAATATTAGGGAAACATATAAGATGCCTTTCAGTTCTGGTTACTCAGTGTATAAATATTTTCTCCCAGATTCCCTATATGAGTCATTAACACAAGAACTTCCTTCTCCCAAGCTGAGTGCATGCATTATCCTAATTATAGTTCTTTTTCCATTTCCTATTGTGTGCCCAGCAACCCATCTACTAAAATGACATAGTTATAATAATTGTCCAATACGTATATTATTACTGATCCACTTTATGACATGAGGAACCTGGTGATCAAATTTGTCTGCTTCTGCCACATACCTACTAATTAATTTCACATAAGCAATTGTATACTGATCCATGGGCATTTCCTTTCAGAGCTCCTGTTACTATACAGCAACAGGTGCTTAGGATGAGGGCACCTGACAAACTGACATATTAATTGAGAAACTTGCTGAGATTTTCCCTGCTCAAAACGAATAATGTTAGTTTATTTAGTGTGCTATCGTTTCTGAGGTTTCCTAATGCTGCATATACAGTGGGTAAAATAGGTATTGAACACGTCACCATTTTTATAGGAAAGTATATTTCTAAAGGTGCTATTGAAAGGAAATTTTCACCACATGTCTGTAACAATGATACAGGGAAAAGTGATTGAACACATGAAGAAAGGGAGGTACAAAAAGACATGGAAAAGCCAAGACACCAGCTGAAATCTATCAGCAATCCTGCCCCTTGTCAGTGCGAATTAATATCAGCCAGTTCAGTCTCAATTGATGGCCTATAAAATACCTATAAAAGGTGTCTCATTACAAAGGTGTCACATAAGGGATGTTTACACTCCTTGGGACAGCAAGAAACTGGGAATTTGCGCTGTGCCACAATGGCAGGTTCTCAGTCTTACAGCTCTGCAGGGACAGGCCCAGAGGTGGTTCACACCACGCCAGCTGGAGCCAGGAATGGTGGTGTCTGATAATGGCTCAAACCTCCTGTCCGCCCTTAGACAGGGAAAGTTGACACATGTGCCTTGCCTGGCACAAGTCCTCAATTTGGTGGTGCAGCATTTCCTAAGTATGTATCCAGGGTTGCAAGATGTACTAAAGCAGGCCAGAAGAGTCTGAAGCCATTTCAGGCGGTCATACACAGCCGGTGCTCGGTTGGCTGAAATTCAGCGGGAATTCATGTAGCAGAGGGCCGTCAAGGAGTACCTGTGCCAGTATGGCACAACGACAGTCTCAGGCCACCTCTGCTTTTTTTCCCCACGCCAATGGCTGATCATTAAGGATGCATACACTGTATTCTCACCACAAGGATGGTGAGCAGTGACAGTACATGCATCAGTGACACAATCCCTGATGTGTTCCTGCTGGAGCAAACTCTGCGTGGCATTATGGACAGGGCACTGGAGGCAGAGCAGCAGGAGGAAGAGGAGGACTTCCTTTCCTCTCAAGGCACACTTTATCCAGACACCATCATTCCTATGTCACAGAACACACAGGATGAGAGAGAGGAGGATGAGGAGGAGGAGGATTCTGGCACTTTCATAGGCTTCAAAGAAGAGGAAGACATGCGTGAATCTGTAAGCAATGGCTTTCCAACTCCAGGACCCTTTGGAGTAGTACATGGTTGGCAGGAGGAAGTTCCAGATGCTGTCATCCTGAGTGACTCCAAGGAGTCTGCTTATCAAGCCTCGGCAAATTTGAGGCACATGGGCAAAGTCATGCTTCAAAGCCTGCAAAAGGATCCAAGAATACGTGGCATAAAGAAAAAGGATGATTACTAGTTGGCAACCCTCCTTGACCACCGTTATAAGGGGAAGGTCTCAGAACTCATCCAGTCCCCACAGAGAGTACAGAAGATAATATCTCTTGAGGACACGTTAAAGAGGATTTTATTGAACGATTTTCCTGACTGCAGTAGGTTACAGTGTCGTGGAAACCTTAGTTTTGAGTCTTCTGTTGAGTCTTCCACCAAAGTGAGGCATTTCGTAATTTTTTAGTCCTTGCCACCCAGGGCTGTCAGCTTCCACATTGCATCGGCAGCATCTGCATCACATGGTGGATGATTACCTTGGAGCCAAAACAGAGACGGAGAGCTTTCCAGCTGACAATCCACTGACTTACTGGGTCATGACCACTGGCCAGAACTTGCCCAGTATGCTATTGAGTTGTTGGGCTACCCTGCATCCAGCGTGCTTTGAGAACAGGCATTGAGTGCTTCAGGAGGTTTTGTTACTGATCATAGAATGTGTCTGTCCACAGACTCAGTGGACCGTTTGACTTTGATAAAAATGAATCAGTCACTGATTAAGTCTTTTTGGGATGTGGAATCTCTGCAGGACTTCGAAGCTGCCTAGCTTTGAGGGTGTTCAATCATTTCATCTGGAAGAATGTTTTTGATATAGGTTTCATGGGCACAATTAACACCCAAAGACCAATTTTTCAGTACCTGTTTGACAGGTGCATATCATTGCAATTTCTTACAGCAAGGCCAATTCTTGCTTTTATCAAGAGTACCTCTATAGGGTTGCGGTGGGAAGGCGCCCCCGACACCCAAAGAGAAATTTTTCTGCACCTGTTTGACAGGTGCATATCATTGCAGTTTTTTACAGCAAGGCCAATTCTTGCTTTCATCAAGAGTACCTCTATAGGGTTACAGTGGGAAGGTGCCCCTGACACCCAAAGAGTAATTTTTCTACACCTGTTTGACAGGTGCATATCATTGCAATTTTTACAGCAAGGCCAATTCTTGCTTTCATCAAGAGTACCTCTATAGGGTTACGGTGGGAAGGCGCCACCGACACCCAAATACCAATTTTTCTGCACCTGTTTGACAGGTGCATATCATAGTATCTGAGTCTAAGACCAAAAAGAAACAGAAGGACAGATCAGAGTTTAGGATTATTCTTGATTACCCAGCACAAGAAATTTGAAAAGATTATAATGAAACATTGGGATATTCTGAAGAAAGACAGGATTTTAGGTACAGTGCTACCAGCACGGCCTAGGTTTATCTACAAGAGGGCACCCACTCTAAGGGATATTTTAGCCCCAAGTGTAATAGATCCTCCTATCGTGAAAGAAAACAGAATATTTTCTTTCTTAACTGGTTTTTATGCATGTGGCCGATACCCTCCTTGTAAATAATGCAAACATAATGTTAAAAGAAGGAAAGAATTTGTGGCTCCTGCCACTGGCATAACATATCCTATTAAAAATGTAATCAATTGCAATACTATTGGTGTTGTTTACGTGCTCGAGTGCAATTGCAGTTTGCAATATGTCGGGAGGACTTCTCAGCATCCATATCGCCGAGCACGTTAACAAAAATCAAAAAAGGCTTGAGGACTCACAATGTCTCCAAGCACTTCAGATATTTCCATAACAGAGACCCCAAATGTCTTAAATTTTGGGGCCTGGAAAGGGTCAATCAGCACTGGAGAGGAGGGAATTATATTCGCCGGAATTATAGTCGGCGTGAATCCTTCTGGATCCATGAGATGCGTGTGTTGGTTCCAGGAGGGTTAAACTCGACTGATCTCAATTGCTTTATCTCAGACAAGTAGGTCTTCAGATGGTTGCCCCCCATCTGATGTGGCATAAGTGGTTCCTTTTATTATTTATCATTTATTTTTTATTATGTATTTTTACATTGTTTGGTGTATATTCAGATGGTCGCGGGTTTTTTGTCCATTATTACAATTTTTTATATATTTTTTTAAATTTTAAAAATCTTTGATGCTTAGCCATTTCTATGCATTTAGATTATCTATTTTGTAGTGATCTGGCAAATATTGCACAGTTACCAATTGAGTTATTTCAGTTTGTAATGTTTATCGTGTGTGGACTCCAGCGGACTTTTTCTTCCCAAAAGTCAGACGGACCTAGAAATAAAACATGTTTCAAATCTTTCCGACGGACTCGAGTCCAGTCCAAAAATCCGCTCGTCTGTATGCTAGTCCGACGGACTAAAACCGACCCTAGGACAGCTATTGGCTACTGGCTATCAACTTCCTTATTTTAGTCCAGTCGTACGACTTCACGTACAAATCAGTCGGACTTTGGTGTGATCGTGTGTAGGCAAGTCCGTTCAATCGGAAAGTCCGTTGGAAGTCCGTCGAAAGTCCGTCGGATAGTCCATCGGACCAGTCTGGTCGAAAAGTCTGCTCATGTGTACGTGGCATTATACATACAAGATCAAAAGTCTAATTAACTGTGCAACCACTAAAGTAATTTACAGTCTGCAATGTCCATGTAATAAAATATATGTGGGCAAAACTAAACACCAACTTTGTGTCCGTATTGGCGAACATCTTGTGACATTAAACATAAGGAGCCAAAAAGACCTTTAGGTCAGTATTTCCTCCTTCACCATCAGCCCAACGTTGATTTTGGCTGATGGGTCAAGGGGATTTATGCTTTGAAGCTGAGTAAAAGACTGGGTGACTTTAATAAGGTACTACTCAAAAAGGAAACAAATTTAGCTTTGCAGATTAAATACACTGATGCCAAAATGACTCAACAAGGAGTTAAATTTAACAGGTATTCCTGGATTTAATAAACTCCCAATTCAATTAAGCTTTTAAAAATCTGTATCCCTGTATGGATTATGCTTTGTTGCTTTGTTCACCCTTTACTCATCCCTTAGTTGGTGTAACGTAAGTAGTCTGTATGCAGGGGCGTTGCTAGGTGGCAAAAAGACCAGGGGCTTCAGCCCGAAGTCCAAGGCTGGCACGGGGGGGGCCTCTAGTGGCGCTGGGTTTTTTTGGTTGGGCGAAGGGGTTGTGTGGTTGTGTGGCGGGGGTACGCTGACTTGCTGGTTGCTGCCTGGCTTACCAGTGCCCATCAATGCTGACCACTAAACTTACCTACCTACCTGACATACACTGACCTACCTGACACATACACTGACCTACCTGACATACACACACTGACCTACCTACCTGACATACACTGACCTACATACACTGACCTACCTGACATACACAAAAAACAGGAAGTTTGGGACTTTAAATGAGGTGGGCAAATGAGGCCAATGGGTCAGTCACCATCAAAAACAAGCCATTTTATTAATACATAGTAAAATAATGACATAATGGCGACCCCAATATGGGTTGACTGTCACATCATATACAGATACACCCTGTTTGGTACATTGTAAACATTCATAACAAGCCCCTAAAAAAGGGGGTGCAGAGCGAATGGTATGAAAGGTGAAATGTCCATAAATTGCATAACATCACAAAGTAAATAAATAAATGGAACTTTGGGATTGGTAGACCCAGTAAGAGGGGAAGTAATTGTTGGGTGCATGTCGTAATCCCGACGCGTTTCGTGTATCAAAACACTCTTCAGGGGCGATTAAGCACCAATATCTAAAGACAAAAGAAAAAGGGGAAGGCTGTTCTAGATGGAGTGCAATATGCATGGTAAAAAAGAAACAGGGTAACTGTGCATATGGGGGGGCAGAAACGCCACTACCCCAAATGGATACTTACATGCCGATGGGGTATGAACTCCATGAGGTGCACGGTCACTGACATACACTGACCTACCTGACCCACACTGACCTACCTGACCCACATACACTGACCTATCTGACATGCACTGACCTACCTGACTCGCACTGACCTACACTGACCTACATACACTGACCCACCCACACTGACCCACACACACTGACCTACCTGACCCACACTGACAGGGTTAGACACGGGTGGTGAGGGGGGGTTAGACACAGCAGGGGTGGTGAGGGGGGTTAGACACAGGCAGGGGTAGAGGAGGAGGGTTAGACATACACAGGCAAGGGTGGTGAGGGGGTTAGACACAGGCAGGGCTGGTGAGGGGGGTTAGACACAGGCAGGGCTGGTGAGGGGGGGTTGGACACAGGCAGGGGTAGAAGAGGAGGGTTAGACATAAACAGGCAGGGGTGGTGGGGGGGTTGGACACAGGCAGGGCTGGTGAGGGGGGGTTAGACACAGGAAGAGGTGGGGAGGGGGGGTTAGACACAGGAAGTGGTGGTGAGGGGGGGGTTAGACACAGGCAGGGGTGGTGAGGGGGGTTAGACATAGGCAGGGGTGGTGAGGGGGGGTTAGACACAGGCAGGGGTGGTGAGGGGGGTTAGACACAGACAGGGGTGGTGAGGGGGGGTTAGACACAGGAAGTGGTGGTGAGGGGGGGTTAGACACAGGCAGGGGTGGTGAGGGGGGTTAGACACAGGCAGGGGTGGTGAGGGGGGTTAGACACAGGCAGAGGTGGTGAGGGGGGTTAGACACAGGCAGAGGTGGTGAGGGGGGGTTAGACACAGGCAGGGGTGGTGAGGGGGGGTTAGACACAGGCAGGGGTGGTGAGGGGGGGTTAGACACAGGCAGGGGTGGTGAGGGGGGTTAGACACAGGCAGGGCTGGTGAGGGGGGGGTTAGACACAGGCAGGGCTGGTGGGGGGATTAGACACAGGCAGGGCTGGTGGGGGGGGGGGTTAGACACAGGCAGGGCTGGTGGGGGGGTTAGACACAGGAAGAGGTGGTGAGGGGGGGTTAGACACAAGCAGGGGTGGTGAGGGGGGGTTAGACACAAGCAGGGGTGGTGAGGGGGGGTTAGACACAGGCAGGGGTGGTGAGGGGGGTAGACACAGGAAGGGGTGGTGAGGGGGGGGTTAGACACAGGAAGGGGTGGTGAGGGGGGGTTAGACACAGGAAGTGGTGGTGAGGGGGGGTTAGACACAGGCAGGGGTGGTGAGGGGGGGTTAGACACAGGCAGGGGTGGTGAGGGGGGGGTTAGACACAGGAAGAGGTGGTGAGGGGGGGTTAGACACAGGCAGGGCTGGTGAGGGGGGGTTAGACACAGGCAGGGCTGGTGAGGGGGGGGGGTTAGACACAGGCAGGGCTGGTGAGGGGGGGTTAGACACAGGCAGAGCTGGTGAGGGGGGTTAGACACAGGAAGTGGTGGTGAGGGGGGTTAGACACAGGCAGAGGTGGTGAGGGGGGTTAGACACAGGCAGAGGTGGTGAGGGGGGGTTAGACACAGGCAGGGGTGGTGAGGGGGGGTTAGACACAGGCAGGGGTGGTGAGGGGGGGTTAGACACAGGCAGGGGTGGTGAGGGGGGTTAGACACAGGCAGGGCTGGTGAGGGGGGGGTTAGACACAGGCAGGGCTGGTGGGGGGATTAGACACAGGCAGGGCTGGTGGGGGGGGGGGTTAGACACAGGCAGGGGTGGTGAGGGGGGTTAGACACAGGCAGGGCTGGTGAGGGGGGGGTTAGACACAGGCAGGGCTGGTGGGGGGATTAGACACAGGCAGGGCTGGTGGGGGGGGGGTTAGACACAGGCAGGGCTGGTGGGGGGGTTAGACACAGGAAGAGGTGGTGAGGGGGGGTTAGACACAAGCAGGGGTGGTGAGGGGGGGTTAGACACAAGCAGGGGTGGTGAGGGGGGGTTAGACACAGGCAGGGGTGGTGAGGGGGGGTAGACACAGGAAGGGGTGGTGAGGGGGGGGTTAGACACAGGAAGGGGTGGTGAGGGGGAGTTAGACACAGGAAGTGGTGGTGAGGGGGGGTTAGACACAGGCAGGGGTGGTGAGGGGGGGTTAGACACAGGCAGGGGTGGTGAGGGGGGGGTTAGACACAGGAAGAGGTGGTGAGGGGGGGTTAGACACAGGCAGGGCTGGTGAGGGGGGGTTAGACACAGGCAGGGCTGGTGAGGGGGGGGGGTTAGACACAGGCAGGGCTGGTGAGGGGGGGTTAGACACAGGCAGAGCTGGTGAGGGGGGTTAGACACAGGAAGTGGTGGTGAGGGGGGGTTAGACACAGGCAGGGGTGGTGAGGGGGGTTAGACACAGGAAGTGGTGGTGAGGGGGGTTAGACACAGGCAGGGGTGGTGGTGGGGGGGTTAGACACAGGCAGGGCTGGTGAGGGGGGGGTTAGACACAGGCAGGGCTGGTGGGGGGGGTTAGACACAGGAAGAGGTGGTGAGGGGGGGTTAGACACAAACTCACCCAAAGCATTGGGTTTGCTATATATATTTATCATATATATTTATCTATGTGCAATTAAATCAATTGGTGCACTTTGCATATATTTTTTAACAAATAAATGTTTTTTGATGGTAAAACTTACCTTTTTGTATTTCAATAAAAGTGACACTTGGTTGCCTTTTATATACCGGTACTTCTCTACTTTCTGCCTTTAAAGTCCAAGGGGGCGGCTCCTATTGCACCAGTTGCATATTCTCTCTGTCTATAATCAATGATGTTGGCAGTTCCTCACATTCAATTCCCTTACAAACCTTCTTCTAAACTAGGTAGTAGCATATGGAATTGTGCTATCCTTCTAAATAGTTGTGAATAGCTTAATGTTTTTACTTTTGTTGTATGACTGAATTCTGTTTCCCAGGTCATAATGGTTGAGTATTTCACTGTTATATTTGAATTCACAAAATAACATTTCATATCCACCTAAAAAGTGTGCTACAAGAAGATGCAGTTTTTGGAATTGGTAACATCTGGGGGATTTTTTCAATGTACTGTATACTGAGTGTAATACAACGTACCTACAGTACCTTCAGCCTTGATACGAGGATCTTCATTGTGTGGCCCTGCTCAAAGCCTCACAGAATTATCTCCAGAAAAGTCTGCAAACTTTAAAGAGGAACTTCACTCTCTCAAGCAACATGGACTACTTTATGCTGCTAACATTAGTAAAATTAGTAAATACGAGGGGCGTTTAAGTCAAACCGTGACTTTTGAGTTCATATAATAAAAGCACAAATTTCAAGGAGTGGGAACTACATTTATTTTTGGACATACTCCCCTGCTTCGTTTATACACCTACCCCAGTGTTTAACTAATGCCTGGAAAGATTTAGCAGAGAAAGATTTGTTAGTACGCCTGAATCATTCTAGGACAGCCTGCTTCACTTCATCATCAGTGCTAAAATGCTGACCTCCAAGGAACTCATTTAGGGGACCAAACAGGTGGAAATCATTCAGAGTGAGTGAGTGGAGAACAAACGGTCAACATGACTTGAAGACTGCAGTCCACAAACGGTCACCAAATTTAACTGAACTTGAGCAGTTCTGCAAAGAAGAGTGGGAAAATATTGAAAAGTCTAGATGTGCAAAGTTAGTAGACAGATTACAACAGACTAAAGGCTGGAATTAAAGCAGAAGGTGAAAAAATACTGACAAGGAGGGTGATCCTTTTTCCAACTCAGTGATTCTGTTTTTATGTTTTTCTTATTTTTTTATGAAATGTTGGCGTTATATCTTTCACTTGGATGTTATAAGTTGCACTGAGTAATTACAGCTGGATAAAACAAAAACTGTGTCTGTCTTCATTCCAGGCAACAAAATGTGATTATTTTAAAGGGGGTGATTATTTTCTTTACCCACTGTATATACTGTATAAACACTCATCGACCATTTTATTAGGTACACCTTGCTAGTACCGGGTTAGACCCCCTCTTGCCTTCAGAGCTGCCTTAATTCTTCGTGGCATAGATGTAACAAGGTGTTGGAAACATTCCTCAGAGATTTTGGTCCATATTGACATGATAGCATCACGCAGTTGCTGCAGATCTGTCAGCTGCACATCCATGATGCAAAACTCTCGTTCCACCACATCCCAAAGGTGCTCTATTGGATTGAGATCTGGTAATTGTGGGGGCTATTAGAGTACAGTGAACTATTTTTTTTCACTTTTTGAAATACTCAGGCCAGCCCATCTGGCACCAACAACCATGTCACATTCAATGTCACTTAAATCCCCTTTCTTCCCCATTCTAATGCTCGGTTTGAAATTCAGCAAGTCATCTTCACCACGTCTAGATGCCTAAATGCATTGAGTTGCTGCCATGTGATTGGCTGATTAGCAATTTGTGTTACCAAGCAATTGAACAGGTGTACCTAATAAAGTGGCCGGTGAGTGTATATCCCCATTCTAGACAGGAAAGGCAAAGAAGCACAGGTGCATGAGTGCTAGTTTTTTTTTTTTTTTGTACCTACAATAACACCCATCCATCATTATTGTTTATCCACCATTCCTGAAAGAGCCCAGGGGATGTTGCTTGCACTTATGCTGTGAAAGAGAAATGAATCTCTGCCTATTTAATTTCAATAGTATAGCACAAACCAGAATAAGATATTTATGCAAGCTTGAGCTTGTTTAGTAGGGCTACCCATAAACTTCAGGCATCGGTCAATCATGCAGATACATTCTGATCGCCATCCACACAATCCATCGTGAGGCATTGCAGAGCATACTATTATTCCAAAGCTCAGCTTGGCTGTGCTTACATGTACTTCCCATTGAAAAGAACGTAGGAACTGGCATCAGCTTAACAGGACAGGAACAACAGTGAGCAGGGCAGCTTATCTAAATTGCTCAGTGGATTGTTTCCCCAACAGTAGGTTGTCAGCTGGTTCAGGAGACACCTATAGACATGACATCATTGCCTGATGGCAAAAAACAGATGTATTGGTAGCTACACCATTGATTATATGCAGTGCAATAACACATAGCAATCAATCAGCTCCTATGGTTACCTGATTATCTAATACAGACTGAATTTAGATCAAAATAAAATCTAGCTATCCTGATATAAATATACCCGTGGACAGATACCATACCATATTTGGCCACAAGATCAAATTTCTTTGAATTTCTATAAATGGGAATGGCCATCCACTACTGTTGGGGCATAGTCAATCAGCCAGTTTCAGAAGCCCCAATTCCCACTAATCAAGTCCAGCTCTCTCACTCCTTATCCTTTTCTACCTCCATCCTTTAAGAGACTGCCTTAAAGGATATCTAAACTCCAAAATAAAATGTAATATATTACAAGTTTTTAGATGTGGTGATTTTATCCACTTTCTTTTTTTTTTAAATGTAGCAATAACTCATGGTGGAGCTGCTGGTTTAAGCGGGTCTGTTACCTTCACTTTGCTTCCCTCTGTTTTACCAGCACTGGGTGTAGGGGTTCCGTTGAGTTTACTGCTGGACAACACACGCACCAACACTGGAGTACGTTTTCAATGCTTTATTAAACAGTCAACTTTAGGAAGTAGCAGGAAAGAGGCGGAAAAGGAAACCTTCAGGAGAAACTCAAATATCTTCTTACAAGATCTTAGCAACAAATGTCCCGATAGAATTCAGATAATTATGTGGAATGCGTTCCCCTCATGGGATACATTCTTTGCTCGTCTGGATAGGCCTCTCTCACCGGTCTAGCAGCCAGTACGCAGCACGAATCAAAGTCTCTGCCACAGACTTGTTTGGGGGGGTAAATCTGAACGATCCTCTGCCACAGGATGTACCAGATCTTCTGCAGTGAACAGTCAGTCACAGTGCCTGAACCTTTAAGCCAAACCGGCGACACTATGCTGCAACCGAGTCACCAGGCCCCTCTATAGACCCGCACGCTGCGCGATCTCTCCAAGACGGGTCCTCCCCTGGGATCTCCTCGGCTGTCCAGCTTCATCACACAGGGGCGACAGCTCAGGACCATTCCTTGGCCGCGGTGGTAGGCCCCAGACAAGCCTCTGGACTCACCCCTGCGCCGCAGCATCGTGGGCCTCCCGATCGGAGCACCACGAGGTAGCTCCTTAACGCATACCTGTCGGCCAGGAGGGCCAGCAGGTGGCTGCAAAACGACCCTAGAACATGGCGTCTGTCCCATAAATACCCCCTCCCAAAATGCAACTTGGAGGACCACCTCCACCGAGCTTGTCTCTGAGACAGAGGAGCATCTATACACTTCGACACGTTGCCTTTCCAACACTGACCAGTGGTAACAGCGACACCCACCGGTCAGCACGGAAACACACACAACGTCAGCCAAGCTGGAACAGAGGCGAACGTTTAACCTTCCTAACACACAATTTACTAAATTTACCTAATCTGCGGTAGATTGTAAATCTACCAGCGCTACATAAATAATTGTAAAGGCAGAAGGTTTTTTTTATCTTAATGCATTATTTACATTAAGATAAAAAGCCTTCTGTGCAGCACCCCCCCGCCACCGCCTCCGTAATACTTACCTGGGCTCCTTCTCGCTACAGCGATGCTGCACGAGAGCTACGAAGTCTGGGGACTCTCCCTCCTGATTGGCTAAGACACAGCAGCAGGCGACATTGGCACCCGCTGCTGTCATTAAAAGTCAGCGAACCAATGAGGAGAGAGAGGAGTGGGGCTGTGTCTGAATGGACACACAGAGCAGCGACTCGGCTCTGGTGCCCACAGTGTTTGCTGTGGGGGCCAGGAGCGCCAGCAAGGGACCCAAGAAGAGGAGGATCGGGGCTGTCCTGTGCAAAACCATTGCATAGAGCAGGTAATTATAACATGTTTGTTATTTTTATAGAAAAAAAATGAAACTTTACTATTATTTTAAAGAAAAGGACATTTTCAGCAAGTATAGAAAATACCAATCTTGGCAGAAATGCAAAACTGTAAAAATTGGTTATTATGCACAGCTGCACCAGATTCTATGTGTATCAGTTTTAGTAAATCTCCCCCCATAGTGTGAATTGGCCCTGGAGGTTTTTAATTAAGGCTAATGAACTAGTTTTGAAAGCCCCATTTATGGCAGTTTCAGTATAAATTCACAATATCACCTTTGCGCTAACAAGACTTAAAATGGTTATAAACCCAGAAGCAAACATTTATTATATTCACAAAACAAAGAATGCTGAGATAGTTATAATAAATGTAACCAACCACTTAGTGTATCAATTTTCCTGTGCAAATATGAGTGCCAACATAATAACATGTGAATATAAAAATATATAATACATTCATGTGTATTTCTTCCTGTGATAATATAAACCCGTGCTTGCGTGTTGTTGAATCTTCACAAATCCTCAAAAATCCGTGCTTTGTATCTATTCACCTCAGTGACACGCTGGAGTTGATTTACTAATGGTAAATAGAATGTGCACTTTTCAAAATGCAGTTGCACTATGCATGAGAAGTTGCGCCAGAGCTTAGTAAATGAGCAGAAGTTCTGTTGACTACTATCATCCAATCATGTGCAAGCAAAAATGCTGTTTTTTCTAAATTTTCCTTGCACATGATTGGGTATTCTTTGCAAAGTGAACCTTTACCTCATTTACCAAGCTCTGGAGCAACTGTTCTTGCAGAGTTCAACTGCCCATTGCAAAGTGCACAGTCTATTTGCCTTTAGTAAACCAACCCCATTGCCTCCTCTCCTTCCTAGTTGAACATCCATCCCCTACCCAATCCCACCAACTTACCCATAAAATGCAAATTGCAATTGTAATTTTACACTCAGTACCGGCTGCTCTCATTGGAGCCTCTCAGTACAGCAGCACCTGACTTGTGCAAGGTGCAGCGTTCTTATTTTACATACATATATATATAGGTTCTAAAAGTGTATAGAAGGCACTCATAAAACACACAGAAAACATCTCACTATGAGAAAATGACAGCAGGAATGCTAGGAAATGTAGTTTCCACAATCGCTTAGAGGGCTTCCAAAAGCAAACACATGTCACCCAAAAGAAGTTCTGGAACTTCTTTTTAGGCGAGATGCGTCACATGATTTGGTTTGCATGATTGCAGCATGAGGTGTCACACGACAATTGCAGTAGAATCACGCAGTGTTTGGGGTGCCATTAAGAAATAATGACATTGCGAACACTTCCTGCGTTTTTCGTGGTTCTGGAATCGCAGACAGAATCACGGTGGTTCTGGAATCGCAGGCAGAATCACGGTGATTCTGCCTGCAATTGAAATCGCCTATGTGTGAACAGAGCCTCAATGACTTGGTGAATGTCAATTGAAAGTACATCAAAGAGCATTTGATTTTGAAGTGAATGGACTTTCTCAGATGTAAACCCTTATGCCGCGTACACACGGTCGGACTTTTCAGCTACAAAAGTCCGACAGCCTGTCCGACAGACTTTCGACGGACTTTTGGCGGACTTTCGACGGACTTGCGGCGGACTTTCTAACGAACAGACTTTCCTACACACGATCACACAAAAGTCCGTCGAATTCTTACGTGATGACATACACCGGACTAAAATAAGGAAGTTCATAGCCAGTAGCCAATAGCTGCCCTAGCATGGGTTTTTGTCCGTCGGACTAGCACACAGACGAGCGGATTTTTCGACCGGACTCGAGTCCGTCGGAAAGATTTGAAGCATGTTTCAAATCTAAAGTACGTCGGATTTGAGGCTAAAAAAGTCAGTTGAAAGTCCGGAGAAGCCCACACACGATCGGATTACCAGCCAGCTTTAGTCCGTCAGCGTCCGTTGGACTTTTGTAGACGAAAAGTCCGACCGTGTGTACGCGGCATTAGAGATTTAGGAAATTCTCTTTGATGTTAAGTCAGATTTGAAGAAATGTGTGTACTTGTGTCCGTACGTCTGTACTTTGTGCCAGAGCTATAAGATCTTGCTCAAGCAACTTTTAGAAGAGATACAATTTATCCTCCCTGGATTGGATTGGGTAAAAGTCTGATTTTAAACCTGAAGAGATGTGGAGGTGGTCTGGAACTTTGATCTTGTCGGAAACCAAAATACCTGAGTATCCATTGTCATCCATTGTACTTAAATCATGGATCATGTAAAGATCCTGAAAATCTAATTTCCATTGCCCCATGGGATTAAGACAAAACATGTCAACCAACAGGTAAAAGGAGTGACAACATTAGTATCAAGATAATGTCTCTTGAGAATAAAATGACGTGCAAAATTGTTCACATCAATAATTGTGGAAAAAAGATCAAAATCCCATGTAGGTGCAGAATTATATCCTAGTGTAAGGACATTTAGTGCTGTGGAAAATTAAGTAAAATCAGACAGACTCAGAACATTGCATGTGTAAGTTTGAGTAACCAAGTCATTTTCTTCCCTCTCACTACTCTTCTTCTCTGATGGTGTTTGTATCCCTCTTGTGTCTGTTTTTTTTTTCTACTTTTTTGATTGCTGTGAATTGTTTCCATCTGAAAAAGTGTCCATCTCCTTTCATTTCCTATCCCTCACACTGGATGGTGAGGATGATGGAAATGAGGCTGGTATATCCCCACCGGGGTCAGAAAAACTGACTATTTTAGATCTATGGGTTGGTGTAGAAGACATTGTCAATATTGAGTATCTTGATTTATCTTGTCCACTAGTGTCATGTTGAGAAAAAGAGCTTTTCATATTATATACAACTCCATTCTCATAATCAGATTTATCTCTAAGGATTTTTTTTATCCTTTTATATATGATTGTTAGTCTGGTAAACTCTGATATTTATCCAAATCTTTGTGTATTTGACAGATGTAATTGTCTAGTGTTTCCAAACATGCCTTTTTAATTAATAATTAACCTCATTAAACCCCTAGATGCCTCGTCTAATATCTCAATCCATTGGGTCTGAAATCTTCATCCTTGACACCAAACAAGGGAATTTTCTTGATCCTTAAACTTCTCATTTCCTTCAGGTACTCCTTCAAAGCGACTACATCCCACTCACCCATTAGAAAAGAAATCACATTTTTATTTTTGTCACCTCATAGCCCTCCCTACTTAGAAAACCACATTGTCAGGAAGTTTGCCGTGAAAGGCAACTGATGTGCATGTTACCATGCACATTGATGTAACTGTGTAAACACCTATTCTTTAGTGAATCGGGCCCATATTACTATGGCCAACCAACAACTTTCAAGAACTTTAGCTGCTGATCTTAAAGTTGATGTTGCATTTAAACAGTGTTTGCTTGCAGGTGTCTAGGGACTAATGGCTTTTGGCACCATTGTCCAGGTATGATTGATAATTAGCCACGTTCTTCCTACAGTATATGAAATGTTTCCAAATTCAAAGTTTCTCTTTAGGCTTTTCAGATGGCATAATGTAGAACTCCAGTCCAAACCTGTTGAGGCTAATGCTCCTCCTTCTCAAACTCATCATAGACTTTCCCATACCATTGATAGGAACCCCCCATATATTATACCAGCTCCATTTTCTACCTACAGTGAGTCCCTGTGACCTATATATATTACTTGGTGATGGAGGTTGGTCAGTGGTATTTTAGGTGGAAACAGTGAAAATACTCTTTGTCCCCTTCCTTGATTCTTGATGCACCTAATTCGTTCCTCATGTTTTCCAATTATATTCATTCAGATATGTGCAACTTAAAAATTGCAGCAACTTCAAAGTAGTTCATGCACTACTTTGGTCCAACTTTCATGCTTGAGGGCCATAAACCTCAATTTTAACCCTCAGAAGTTGCATGAAAGACGTACCTGAATGTTATACAATGCAATTTGTGTGCAACAGTTGTCCTTTATCACTGGTCAAAGCCAAAGTCGTATCCAAGTTGCATCCATCCAAAGTCGCTTTAAAGTTGCACCAAAGTTGTACTCCAAAGTCAGCCCAAATTTGGAGTTGTACAAGTGTGAATGGAGCCTAAGGGATTGTCCAAGTGCAGAGGAAAAGCTATGTTGTTTAGAACACACTTTTTACAATAAATCAATGAGAGGCAAATGTATGGATTTTGGCTGATACAGCTTTAAAAAGGTATAACTGTTTAGCTGTATGTGCGCTTAATTTTATGTTGTCTAACCAAAAGATTCTGGACATTCACCCTGATTACATGCCCTGATGAAGCAGACGCTGTTTCGTGAAACCTGTTGAACATGATAAGAGCTTGACGCTTGCAGCAAAATCATATGGTGAATTGGAAGCAACAACAAAATTATGCTAGGAAAAATATATTAAACTAAATGTTCTATATTGAGCATAATAACTGGAAGACAGAAAGGTGTTTAGGAATGCTGTAAAATTAGTGTTTTATTGTTCTTATGAATGTAACATAATATCATTGTAACTTATTCATTATTAAAGTGTGTGGTTTCAAAGGTACATTTTTGGAATGGATCTCCCAAGAGAAACCTTGAATTTGGAAATAATAATAATTACAT
Organism: Lithobates clamitans; assembly: GCA_037952925.1. Lineage (NCBI taxonomy): Eukaryota > Metazoa > Chordata > Amphibia > Anura > Ranidae > Lithobates > Lithobates clamitans. The sequence continues at coordinate 3,145,239 of JBBGZY010000138.1, read as the reverse complement.
AATGAGATGTTGCTACTGTTTGACCAGTGTGAAGTATGTTATTCTGCTCTCATTACATGTGTAATTTTAAATATGTAAACTTTATTCTGATACTTCTGGAAAGTTTGCAAAATACAGCAAACAAAGGCAACAAGCCATATCTTTTTTAATTGAAACGTGATGGTTGTAAGGAACATTTCAAATCTGAGTCTAAAAACTTCTCAACTCTTCCAATAACTTCTGCCAGGACGATCCTGATTTTGCCAGGGGTGGAAAGTGCAGTGTCTCAAAGTATTTTCTTATGATACATCTTAAAATATATCTACAAAGTGCAGTTCCTGTCTTCCTTAAAACATTTAGGAGATTGTGAAAAAGCATGGATTCTTCTTTTCACACAGAATGTAAATTCAGATGACAAAGTCTTTAAGGATGATGCTCAGGGCAGATTGGACACACAAGACACTGAAAGTTAAAAAAAAGGAAAAAAAGATAAAATAAAGGACAGAAAAATAGCAGTCAAGTTGATGGATACATTGATAAACAAAGCTCCTGCACTAATGAGCAAACAGGACAATGAATAATACACCATTTACTTCAGCCAGCGAAATGAGATGTATGGGCTAAGAGCAGAGAATACTTGGTAAACAACTTGTGAGGTAACCAGTGCACAAATGCCTATGCCATAAAACACAGACAATGCAAAGATTATGGACTTTACCCCTGCAACCCCCATAACCCAACACCAAAACATCTTGAAAAATATGTACATATATTTCCTTTAGTTACCAGCCAGTGTCTCCCACTTCAGGATTTATTTTCCTGACAACACTTGAAGAGTCAGGAGCAGCACAATATATTTGGAAGTTTAATGTATTTCACAGAGTGCGTTTTCTTTTTCTGGTTATTGGTGCCACCTGAAACAGGACGTAATATAAAACAAACCAATAGACTGAGAAAGGATTGGAACCTGTGTCAGGTTTCTTTTAGCTGTGATCCCATGGGTAGAATTCAATAGTTATTTTTGACAATCCGGTATAATCCTACTTGAAAAATGTCCTTTAATGTTGTGAGTTTTGCCTGTTTGCTCACCACTTCTTTTTGCAACTTCCGTGATTTGCAGCTTCTCCTCTGCTGTTTACTTTCAATTTATAAGGACTACATATCCCATGGTACCTTGCTTCCTACAAGCAGTGATATCCTGTATTCCTGAAACTCAATCTCTCAGCACTTCTGTAGTTCTGAAGGCAGACTCTGTGGAATGTGTGACACAGCAGTGCCTACTCACAGGGCATAGTGAATACATGTGACATAATTCAATGAGTCACAATATTTAAGGAAGTAATGTTTAGTTTACAAACTTCAAGATCATCCAGATTAATAGGAGTAGGCTAGAAATAATTGAAATACAATGCAGAATCTAATATATGACCTTACATTTTGACCATAGATATTCTTTACGGAATAGGGACACAGATAGCAGTAAAATTCTGGCAAAGATTTTTAAACTTTCCCTTCTCCATCTAAAAGTAATAAAAATGATTTGGGATACTTCTTGTTTAAGTTGTCCAGTGACTGTAGCTAAATATTAAAAGAAAGCTATCAGATTTGTTCAGTACTTATAGACTTCTGCATGCAGTTATTGCTTTTCTGGGATGACTGTTGTGTCATTTAATTGAATTTGAAAACAGGCAGGTAGTCGATAGTCCTCTGGGTTAAAGACTTTCAGCTCTTGAAGCAACACCATGTGGAATATAATTTCTCACTTAAGCAGCCATTAGTTTCAAAATACATTCCTTTTATATAATGTTTCATTTTGAATTGCATGATGTATAAGCGCAACACTAGCTGCCGTCCTTTTGATACCAGTCATCCAAATGGTTTTATCATAAGAAGCAGAGGGCTTGGATATTGAAGTCTTTTGCAGCTGGAAAAGTTGAGGAAAGTGGAAAGATCTAGCAGCAAAAGGGTCAGTGGTTCAAATCCCAGCCAAGACACTACCTACAGTGTGCTTGCGTGGATTTCCTCTGGATACTCCAGTTTCCTCCCACACTCCAAAGACATGCTGGTAGGTTAATTGGCTCCTGTGTAAATTGGCCCTAGTATGTGTATGTATGAATGTGAGTTAGGGACCTTAGATTGTAAGCTCCTTGAGGCTAGGGACTGATGTGAATGTACAATGTATATGTAAAACACTGTGTAAGCTGACAGCGCTATATAAGTACCTGAAATAAATAAAATAAAATCACACTGGACCCAAATGATTTTGCTGCAGGAAGGTCTTTGGCATCCCAGCACACACAATAGGATTTTCCGACAACAAAAGCGTGAATTTTTTTCCGAAGGATGTTGGCTCAAACTTGTCTTGCATACACACGGTCACACAACTGTTTTCGGAAATTTCGAACGTCAAGAACACAGTGACGTACAACTCGTACGATGAGCCAAGCACACGCAGACTTTTTTGTGCGTTCCCACGCATTGCACCTGAATTCATGTGCATTTGCTAGATGCATGGGGATGCCATTAAGAAATAATGGCACCCACTTGTGCCTCCAAAATGCAGCACATTCTTGTGCAATGTGGGAAAACTTGCAATTTCTCACGCATTACCGCACCACACCTGGTGTGAACAAGCCTTAAAATGAAGTATGTGAGGCAGAGTCCTGTGGTTACTAGGTTGTGATGCAGAGTTACCCTGTACCTGTAGAAATCTGTGAGCAGTATGTACTGGCAGGACAGGGCAGTATGCAGTGGTAGGGCAGTCAGTGAGCAGTATGTAGTTTCAGTCAGTGAGTCGTATGTAGTGCCAGTCAGTGAGCGTGCATAGTGTCAGTCAGTGAGTGGTATGTAGTGCCAGAGAGTGATTGGTATGTAGTGTCAGTCAGTGAGCGGTATGTAGTGCCAGTCAGTAAGTGGTATGTAGTGTCAGTCAGTGAATGGTATGTAGTGTCAGTCAGTGAGTGGTATGTAGTGCCAGTCAGTGAGCAGTATGTAGTGTAATTTAGTAAATAGCATGTAGTGCCAGTCAGTGAGCGGTAAGTAGTGTCAGTCAGTGAGCGGTTTGTAGTGCCAGTCAGTAAGCGATATGTAGTACCTATCTGCAGCCCATCAGAGTACCCAAGTACCTGTCTCCAGCCCATCAGCATACCTGAGTACCTGTCTCCAGCCCATAAGAGTACCCGAGTACCTGTTTCCAGCCCATCAGAGTACCTGAGTACCTGTCTCCAGCCCAAAGTATCTATCTCCAGCCCAGAGTACCCGAGTTCCTATCTCCAGCCCATCAGAGTACCCAAGTACCTATCTGTAGCCCATCAGAATACCCTAGTACCTATCTGTAAACCATCAGAGTACCTGAGTACATGTCTCCAGCCCAAAGTACCTGTCTCCAGCCCAGAGAACCCGAATACCTATCTGCAGCCCATCAGAGTACCCCTATGTACCTGTCTCTAGCCCAGAGAACCTGAGTACTTATCTCCACCTCATCGGATTACCCGAGTACCTGTTTCCAGCCTATCAGAGTACCCGAGTACCTGTCTCCAGCCTATCAGAGTATCTGAGGACCGGTAACCAGCTCCTCAGAGTGCCTAAGTACCTGTCTCCAGCCCAGAGTACCCAAGTATCTGACTCCAGACGAGAATACCCAAGTACCTATCTGCAGTCCATCAGAGTACCCGAGTACCTGTCTCCAGCCCAGAGTATCCAAGTACCTATCTGCAGCCCATCAGAGTACCTGTATCCAGCTCCTCAGAGTACCCAAGTACCTGTCTCCAGCCCAGAGTACCCAAGTATCTGTCTCCAGACCAGAATACCCAAAGTACCTATCTGCAGCCCATCAGAGTACCCGAGTACCTGTCTCCAGCCCAGAGTATCCAAATACCTATCTGCAGCCCATGAGAGTACGCGAATACCTGTCTCAAGCCCAATAGAGTACCCGAATACCTATCTTCAGCCCATCAGAGTACCTGAGTACCTATCTGCAGCCCATCAGAGTACCTGAGTACCTATCTGCAGTCCATGCAGTCCATGCCTCATAATATTTATGTTGGGGTGTGTGCTTTCCAAAATGGGGTCATTTTGTGGGCGTTTCTATTGTCCTGATGCTCCAGGATCTTCAAAAGTGTGATAGGTTGTCAGGAAATTAGATATGTATATTATGCTCCTAGATCGCCTGAAGGTGTTACTTGGATGTTGGGCCTCTGTATGTGGCTATGCTGTGTAAAAGTCTCACACATGTGGTATCGCTATACTCAGGAGGAGTAACATAATGTTTTTTTGGGGTGTCATTTTTATTATATACATGCTATGTGAAAAATCTTTTAAATTGACAACAGTAAAAAAAAAAAAATGTTTTCATTTTCTTTCCACATTTTCCAAAATTGTGTGGAAAAAAATGACTTATTAAAAAGACTCATTATGCCTCATAGATTATACATAGATTATCCTGAGTATAGCGATACCACATGTGTGAGACTTTTACACAGCATGGCCACATACAGAGGCCCAACATCCAAGTAACACCTTCAGGCGATCTAGGAGCATAATATTCATATCTAATTTCCTGACAACCTATCACACTTTCCAAAATAGGGTCATTTTGTGGGTAATTCCACTGTCCTGGTGCTCCAGGGCCTTTAAAAGTGTGATAGGTCATCAGGAAATTATATGTGTAATTTATGCTCCTAGAATGTCTGACGGTGCTCCCTGCATATTGGGCCTCTGTATGTGGCTAGGCTGTGTAAAAGTCTCACACATGTGGTCTTGCCATACTCAGGAGCAGAATGTATTTTGGGATGTAATTGCAAGTATGCATATGCTGTGTGTGAGAAATAACTTTTTATTATGACAATTTTGTGTAAAAAAATAAAAAATAATAATTTCTTAATTTTCCCAAGAATTGTGGGAAAAAATTACAACTTCAAAAAACTTACTATGCCTCTTACCATATACCTTGGACTGTCTACTTTCCAAAAAGGGGTCATTTGGGGGGTATTTGTACTGTCCTGACCTTTTGGGGCCTCAAGAAATTAGATAGGCCATCAGGTGTGATCAGGTGTGATCAATTTTCAATGATTGGCACCATAGCTTGTAGACTCTATAACTTTCACTTAGATTAAATAATATCCACTAATTTTGGTTATTCTTACCAAAGATATGTAGCAGTATAAATTTTGGCCCAAGTTTATGAACAAAAATTACTTATTTGCAAAATTTTATAATAGAAATGAAAAATATGTCAAATTTCAACATTTTCGCTCTTTTTTCACTTATATCGCAAAAAAAAACCCAGTGGTGATTAAATACCACCAAAAGAATTTTGTTTGGGTACAGTGTTGCATGACTGAGTAATTGTCATTCAAACTCTGAGAGCACTGAAAGCTGAAAATTGGTCTGGGCAGGAATGGGGTGAAAGTGCCCAGTATTGAAGTGGTTAATCCTAGCCTAAATCAACTTTAGCCCTAAACTAAGCCCCAGTGTACGATCAGTTTACAAGGAACATTAGGAAGCATACTTCATCCCATGGTGCAGCCAGGTGCCAGAGCCCAGGGGCCCACCTCCACTCCACACTGCACACCAGTTAGAGGATTGGGCCACACATAGGGATTCCCTATGTCTAAGCCCTGTAAAGGGTAAAATACATTAGATTTGGCCTCAGGTGGGAGGTGTCCGATGTGTGCTGTTTTGTCATTTCTGCTTGCTCAATAAAACAATTGAATTTTTCAAACACCATCAGTCTGTAGCCCAATCCTTCGACTGGTAAGCTCCAGTGTACACTTGCCTTGTCCAAAGAAGCATAATATAAATACTGTTTAAAAAAAGAACTGCTCCTTGTATGATCATTCACTTTGAATAAACATCTGAAACCAATTTCATTTAGATCTTTCTAATTTACTTAGCATTAGCGTTGTTTAGTGACCGAATGATCCAATGATTCCAATGAACCAGCCTAGGTAAGTAAGCTGGAAAGCAGACGCAGGTGCATTTCAAAAAAACTTTCAGAGGCAAAGGAGTTAAATAAAATTGTATGAACCCCAATCTGTGTGTCACAAGCAGATTAGGAGAGTAAAGGACAGCCTTTAGGCAAATTTCCAGCTCTACGGCTAGAGAGCCATATAATTACTAACGCCTGTAGCATTTTCTTTTTGTCAAATAGATTATCTCCTTTCAATTTGTGACATTTTTTTTTCACATTTAGTACTACCCTACATTATTAATACAGCATAGGAATTCAATCTAATTTCAAAGCCTGTGTGTGCAGTTGTTTAATACCTCTGCATATAAACAGTGCAGAGTGAAGTCATGTTGGTTTGTAGTCAGTCTAGTCATTTTTAAGTTTTTAATTTGGAGTTAACATTGCTTTACTATTGACCTGAGCACTCTATGAATCTTTACAGAATGCAAAATATTAGTAAGCAATATTTTATACTCTATACCATATGGGGAGTTCCACAAGAGAGGACCAGAAGCCATATTAGATAGAAATCATCTGTATAAGCATTATATGTGAATCTGTAAAGCGAGAGGCATTGTTGTCTGGTGAGTCCTAGTCTGTGCTATTGTTATATTGTGTTACATATTTTGGGTATAGAAGGCTGTGATATTGGCCACTGCATTAATATTATTTTTGGTATATTGTATGTCTGTGGCACTGGGTTGATTATATTAATATTTTATATTTGCTAGACATTAAAGGAAAAATACTAACCTTTTTTAGCCCTGACCTAATAATCTCTTTTGATTCACTTACTTAAATAAATTACAGCTTGGGCTACTGAGCTCTATAAACTACATGTGTTATTACTATATAAGAAACAGAGGAAAGTACTGTATGTGAAAATAAGCCTAAAGTTTCAAATGCTGGCTTGACAGAGGAATACTGTTCAATATTAAGACATTTACCTGACTAAATAAATATACCGTATATACTCGAGTATAAGTCGAATTTTTCAGCACATTTTTTTGTGCTGAATGTGCCCCCCTCGACTTATACTCGAGTCAAGCACTTTTCTGCAGCAAAAAATTTCATTTTCCGCAACGATTTTGGGGCCCCGTATCTCAGGGCCACTTGGTGCTAGGAACCCCAAATTTGGTGTGCAAACCCAATGGAAGTGGTACCACAACATATCCAAAGATGAAGTTCCTAGCACTAAGTGGCCCCGAGATACGTGGCCCCAAAATCGGTTCGGAAAATGTCATTCTCTGCTGAAGAAAAGTGCTTGACATTTTCTGAACCGATTTTGGGGCCCCGTATCTCAGGGCCACTTGGTGCTAGGAACCTCAAATTTGGTGTACAAACCCAGAGGAAGTGGTACCACAACATTTCCAAAGATGAAGTTCCTAGCACTAAGTGGCCCCGAGATACTGGGCCCCAAAACCGGTTCGGAAAATGTCATTCTCTGCTGCAGAAAAGTGCTTGACATTTTCTGAACTGATATTTGGGGCCCTGTATCTCGGGGCCACTTGGTGCTAGAAACCCCAGCTTTGGTAATTTTATGGTGCTACTTCCACTGGGTTTGCACACCAAATTTGGGGTTCCTAGCACTAAGTGGCCCCGAGATACGGGGCCCCAAATTCGGTCAACTGTGTCCATCTGCAGCAATGTCATTTCAGGACCCTTTGGGTTCAGAGACCCCAAATTTTGGCTGCAGCTAGGGGGGCATCTAGGAACCCTTAACTACCGAGTTTGAAGTTCAGGGGACCTATGGCTGCAAATGGGCACAGTGAGGCTGCAAATGGGCATTGTTGACCCTCTTTTCCACTTACAGTAGCTGTGCATTTCTCACCCTCGTCTTATACTCGGGTCAATAAGTTTTTCCCATTTTTTTTGTAGTAAATTAGGGCCTCGACTTATACTCGGAACGACTTATACTCGAGTATATACGGTAAAACAAATTTAACAATTTTAGTTGAAATTGCAAAAATCTTGTTAGATGCATAACCAGGGTGTTTATGCACATTATCTTTATATTTAGTGCCGGTTCACACAGGGGCGGCACGACTTGCAAAACAACTTCTGTATAGAAGTCTATGCAAGTCGCCTCAAGTCGCCCCCAAAGTAGTACAGGAACCTTTTTCTAAGTCTGAGCGACTTGCGTCGCTCCTATTAGAACGGTTCTATTGTACAGAACGGGAGGCGACTTGTCAGGCGGCTAGGTCGCCTGACAAGTCGCCCCTGTGTGAACCGGCACTTACAGTGTTTTTCCATATATTGTAGTTCTGTTACATCTGATCACATTAACTTACTATACAGAAAAAAGTTGGTTCAAAAGCAGTGCAATGTAATGAAAGCACACTGGAACGTTCATGTGCATGGCAAAACATGATCAACAACTCAAGGGTGTATTTATAAACCATATGTGGAAAATTGTGGTGGTTTTATAGAACATTCAACAGCTGCCCATTTCCCTAATAAATATTTAGAAGAGGTGAAATAAAGTATAAACTGTTAAAATAACTCCTGACCAGCTAGATTTAGCACTACGTGACTTGTTAATTTTTTGTAAAATTTAAATTTAAAAATTGCATGCCCACTACCTCTCAACCATCCCACTACCAGCCCAGAACATTAAGCATGAGGATATTGTGTCCATGGCAAAAAAGACAGCAAATCTGCATCCCCTTGTGCTGATACCAGCCTGCATAGCTTTCAGTAGCATAGGGGAATTTAAGAGGAAACCTCAAAAAAGGGTAGCCTTTTCAAAGTATTAATCCTAATAATGCACAAGCACAAAAACAAAACCATTTCTCAAAAATCATATGCATAGCAATTAATATATTACATTACACTGATTTTTTTGTATTATGATAATGTAACTAATGGTTATCCTAACATGCTATCTAAAGAAGAACAAAAGGCTTTCAGGTATTTGAAAACATTTTTATTAATTTTTTAGATTGGTGTGGGTGCTTTTAGATATACATTTGTAAATGTTAGTATTGTTTTTTTTACATAAAGTACACAGTATAACTTCTTTTATTTGAGGTTTATTGGTTCTTTAAATACTAGAGAACCATTTGAGTTCTTTTTTTACAAATGATTAGGTCCTGCTATCATTAAACCTGTTTTATTGCCTAGGTTTCGCAACAGCCCACGTAGTAAAATTGCAATTTGAGAATGGTAGCGATAAAAGCCAAACACCACTGTTTTCATGTTTGTGTGTGGGCATGTCTGGACCTCTGACAGACGGAACTGAAAACAATGCTTAGCAGGTGTCTCTTCTTAAGGCATAATTGCTCTTCATTATTACCATTAATCATTATTTCAGGTGTTTCATCATGAGATCAATGACTGCTTCCTGTGTGCTTTAAAAATCTCCGTGCTGGCTTGGAGTAAGAATTGCTGTTTCTTTTGGGAGTTCTAAGTAATTTTGGAAACTAGTTTTATTTACAGTGCATATTTTTATAAAATGCATATAGTGTATGGATTTTAGGTGATGTATGCACCTGTGTGACTTATTGTTAAAGAGGAATTTCATTCTTGTTTAAAAAAATTAGGTCCGTAGCTACAAATTTTGTAGCTACTGACTTTCAGGAACCAAACACACCAGCCCATGGAGTTCAGTGTTGTCCTCCCCACAGTCGATTCTTCTCCACGCTTGGATTTGAGAATCGGTTGTGACCTCCTGATGTCTCACAGCTGGCTACCCACTGTGCATGCTTTATGCCATTGCTGTGGGACTGGACCTGTAGCCTCCTAGGACATGTGTCAGGAAAGAGAGGCATCCCAAGCAGACATTATTCTCGCCTAGATGAGAATTGAGGAAGGGAGAGCAGGTACTTGTCAAAAATGTACTCCCCTGACTCATGTCAACTCAAATGTGTTTGGGGCAGGAGTGGTACGTTCACTTTTGAGTGAAGTCAAGATGGACATGATCGCTTGTGGTGGTCATCTCATGGCTGCTGAAGGATAAAGCACATCATGCTTGCCTATCTCACATCTGCATTTTCTTATTAAATAAGCCTGTAAGGGTCCATCTAGGAGCCAACAAGTCTACTTATATAATTATAGATAAATATAATTAAGCATAACATTTTAGGGCAGTGTCACTTTAGAGTAATCTTTTTTTTTTTTTTTTAGCTTATAGTTAGATTGTCAAAATCAAGAGGCAATGCAAGTCTGATTTAAAATAACTCTTTAACTACAAAAAAACAAACAAAAAAAAACCACAAAAAAGTGCTATCAGGTAAAAATTGTAGGAGCCTTCAAGCTCAGATGTTGTGCCACTCTGATGGGCACAGCTCTGACAATTCCTGGTAGTGTTAAAGCTTGCCCACCCTAAACACATTCCTACTGGGTGTTGAGGCAGCCCATCCTAGTGATTGATAAATAGGAATGCGAGAGCGAAGAAAGAGTGAAGGTAAGCGTCTACTGTACTGGTAAACTGTTTTTGGAAACCGCAGACACTGCCCTTTTTGTCAGTTGGATGCCAGTAAGTGAATTAGAACTGGGTGTATGATACAGTACTTTTTATAAAGATCTGAAATTGTACCACCATCAATTGTTATATTGTGTCTTCATCCTTTTAGAATTGCCTTTGAATCACTTTGAGAAGAACAGAGTGCAGCTTCAATTATTCAATTGTAGGGAAGTCATAAAAACTGATACATGTATTAGGACAGCATCAGTTCTCCTCCTTAGTCATCTTTTTGAGTCTAAATTAGTAAATATGACCCGATTATGATTAAAATAATAATCACATTGTTCTATGTTATTCATAATATGATTATGAGTAACTTTAGAACTTTATGGTTCCAGTTATTTAAGCACAGATATAACCATATATAGATTGATGAGTCCTAGCCTCATTGCTTTGACAATAGGCACAAAAGGATATGTGGAGATGGAAAACTTCCACTATGACACACTTCAACATTCTTTCACCTCTTTGGGCGCATTAACTTATAGGTATGGTCCTGAGCCATCTTCAGATAAAAAAAATGGGTACTGCAACACAGGTAGGTTCTAACATGACTGTGATGACACCAGTATAAGTCCTCCCCAAAGCAGCAGAACAGTATCTAAGCAGAAGTTTCATACTCAACATTAGATCTACATGACACTGCAGAAGTGGGCCCATCCTATCCAACCAGTACTACAATCACATAGGACTAGGAATATATGCTGCAACAAGAGCCTCTGCTTAAATGAACATTGTTTTAATGGAAACAAAACATGTATACATAACTGTAAAAAGAAAACCATACACAAACAGATAAGATGTGCTGAACTAAGATAAACAAATGCAGAAAAAACTTTTGATGCTTATCAATTCAAGACAAGGCAGTAGAAGGAAATAATATGTAAACCCAACTAGGATTGTCAGGAAGGCCTGAATATACCTTCAAAGTAAGATTCATGTGAAAGATATTTCTATATCTACATAGAGAGGGAGGATTATGAACAGAGGAAGTGCTGTTACTATTTACAATAACTAAACCCATTGACACAGCATAATAAAACACAATGACACAGCATAAAAAAGTTCATCATCCTGAAAACCTCTACAGTGAAAAAAGTACTGGGGTAGATTTACTAAAGCTGGTGAACACAGAATCTGGTGCAGCTGTTCATTGTAGCCAATCAGCTTCTAACTTTAGCATGTTAAGTTAAACTTTGACAATAAACCATGGAAGCTGATTGGTTTCTATGCAGAGTTGCACCAGATTTTGCACTCTCCAGTTTTAGTAAATCGCCCCCTCTGTCTTTTCCTAAAGTATTTTCATACTGGTCAAATAACACAAAAAGACCAATAAAAAGGGCATACGCAAATGTAGTCAATTATTTAGTATGTTTCTATTAATGATTAAAGACTTACCAAGATATAGACTATGACCATGCTTGGATAACCCATAAGAAGCATACATTTTTTTGTAATCTCTGAACTGTTAGCGTAGGACTCACCAGGCATGAAGACCCTTTGCATGGATTGTGAGTTTACACATGGTGAAGATGCAAACCAATGCCTTGTGTTTTTGCATGTAGGTAGGTGCAGTCTAATTTCTTCACTGTAGGTGGCGCTCGATCGCAGGGCATTGCAGTTGGAGGGAAAGTCAAGAGGCACATGGTTCCTCTATGGTTTCCCGGGGGGTGTGACTCTGGCAGCCATCTTGGGTCAGGCAGAGCCTATTTAACCGCATCAGCCCCGGACGATTTGGCTGCTGAATGACCGGGCCATTTTTTGTGATTCGACACTGCGTCGCTTTAATTGACAGTTGCGCCGTCGTGCGACGTTGTACCCAAACAAAATTGACGTCCTTTTTTCCCACAAATAGAGCTTTCTTTTGGTGGTATTTGATCACCTCTGCGGTTTTTATTTTTTGCGCCATAAACAAAAAAATACCGACAATTTTGAAAATAACACAATATTTTGTACTTTTTGCTATTATAAATATCCTCATTTTTTTTCAAAAAAGCAAATCTTTTCTCAGTTTAGGCCGATGTGTATTCTTCTACATATTTTTGGTAATAAAAATCGCAATAAGCGTATATTGATTGGTTTGCGCAAAAGTTATAGCGTCTACAAAATAGGGGATAGATTTATAGCATTATTATTATTTTTTTTTTTTTTTACTAGTGATGGCGGCAGTCTGCGATTTTTATTGGGACTGCGACAATATGGCAGACACATCGGACAATTTTGACACATTTTTGGGACCACTGGCAATAATACAGCGATCAGTGCTATAAAAATGCGTTGATTACTATAAAAATGTCACTGGCAGTGAAGGGGTTAATACTAGGGGGCGATCAAGGGGTTAACTGTGTTCCCTAGTGTTTGTTCTAACTGAAGGGGGGTGGGCCTGTCTAGGGGAGATGACAGATCGCTGTTCATACCTTGTATGAACAGATGATCTGTCTCCTCAACCCCTCATAAAACTGGAATCTCTGTGTTTACACACAGAGATCCCGGTGCTCGCCGTTTCACAAAGGATCGTGGGAGCCCGGCGGTCATCGCGACTGCTGGGCACTCGCATCGGCTCAGTGGGCGAGCAATGGGCGCGCACGTGCCCCTAGTGGCCACCAGAAGGTGCGACGTAACATGACGGCGATTCACCTACCTGTGTCATTCTGCCGCAGTAAAACTGCAGCAGGCTGGTCAGCAAGCGATTAAGGCCCTGGCTCCAAGGATTGGTGCACATTTTTGTGGGTAGTAATAGGACAGGTCTCCCGTCTGTCAGGGACAGCATTAACAGTAGGGAGAGGTTCCAGACAAAAAGGGAAAGAGAAAGGACACACTATTCTTCCTGGAATTATCCCTGTTTGGGCAAAGACTGGCCAAGCCACATTCCATCCCTCGAGACAGACACTGTCGGTGCATCCGAGACCTGCTGTTACACTGTTCGCAGCAACATTCTGTGACCCGATTGGGTTGACTTCCCGCCGGGTCATTGTGCTTGTTTGAACTTTAACTACAATACACTTCTATTACTGCATCTGGACCCTGAGTGTTTACTGCCGCCACACTATGCTGCACCTCCCCACATGCATGTTTTGGTCTTTTGGAGAGAAAGTGAATAGATGCATTTAAAATGCATACCACCCTGCCAGCTAAATGAATGGTATAGGTTGGCTTACCGCCATTGTATATCCACAATTGATTACTTTGGTGTGGTCAGGCACTCATAAAATTTCCCTTCTAAAATGTCTTGCTAAGTTTATGATGAGTGGAGCATCATCATAATGAGTCAGTTGAAATGTGTATTCACTTTTTACTCCATGAAAATGCAATTTAAGTAGAAATCAGTCTATTTCTCTGTGTTAAATTCACATCCTTCAGTGCTGCTACTTGCATGCAGGTGCTGTTTATTTTCTCCACTGAAGATGGCACTCACTCGCAGCAGTCTTGCAGCTGGAGAGGAAGTAAAGAGAAACAGAGTTCTTCTATGGTTTCCTGGGTCACTGGAGAAGCTATTTGGTTGGATGCTGCCGCCCCACGTGACCATAGCAACCGTCTTGGGTTAGGCAGAGCCTTTTTAAGGCCCTGGTTTGGCGCTTTATGTGAGTCACTAGTGTAGAGACAGATACTCAGCCTGTTAGGGACAGTACTGGCGGTAGGCAAAGGTTCCAGACGTCCCGCTTGGGCATGAGATGGCAAGGCCGCATTCTGCTCTGTTAACAGATGCGGTCAATCTGGCTGATACCTGCTCTCTTCACTTTATTGGAAACCATGAGGGCACCCAGTTGAGAAGCCATCCCACTGGTTTTGTTGAGAACTGTTGCTGCATTACTTCAATACAACTTTTCATTGCACCTAAATTCTTGCTGCCTCACTACGCTGCACCCTACCTACTTGCATAGTGCAAGGAATGAGCAAACTAGCCTGGATTTGGTTTGCAGGAGGCTTCACAAACCCAGCCTGAAAATTGTAAACAACGAACATAGTGCCCAAACTCCACTGAGGTCAAGGAGAGTTTAATCTTGTCATTTTAAGCATAATGTTTAAATTAAAAATGCACAATTCTTTTAATTCTTTAAAATAATGCCTAACACCTACATGTGTAGTGTGGCACACCTGTACGATATACTCCAGCAAAACAGACATTAAAAAAAAAAAACATGAATTGGTATTTCCAAAGCTATGTACCTTAAGGGGACATGTAAATAAAAAGGAAAAAATTGATGAAGGTCCCCTAAAATCCATACCACACTTTTATCCTTGCTCCAGGCAAAAACAAAAAAGTTGGGTTCCCCCACCTCCCTAAAATCCATACCAGCCCCTTATAAAGGGAGGGTTGACAAGTATGGAATAGAGGCTGGAAAACACAGGCAGCCTCTTTCCCACTAGGAGCAACCCTTCCCCATCATACCCTCCCATTTTTCTCCTTAATAGAAATAGAAATGTACAACTAATCATCCATTTATCCAACAAATGAAAACTCATTTGGCCAAGATGCTGGAGTTGCAGTTAATACAATAGCAATTAGTTGATTATAGCTCCCTATGGAAATGTATGGTGTATACCAATATTTCTTCGCCTCAGTGCTGTTTCTGTATAGTATGTACACAATGTAGGTAATGTGACACACTGTCTGGTTCATGCCATGTGGATGAATATTTTTGTTTTATGACCCACTTAGTCTATGGCAGCAACAACACACCATAATAATAAGAACAGCAAGAGGTAACACCAGCATGAATCGTCAGGTTGATCTCCTTGACCTTTTAGAATTGTGTGGTGTGTACTTTGCCCATAGAAAATATTGAACCACCACTATTTCATGACCATTTCATTAGTCCATGACAGCAAAAATACAACTTAAAGTAGCAATAAACCCCAAAATGTATTAGATTGCAGCTTACCAATCTTTAGGTATGTGGCTTTATCATTTTTTTTTTCTTTGGCCTTTTTTTCTCAATTATCACCTGGTGATATGGCCAGTAACACACCTCCAGTATTATTGAGACACAACTCTGGAGAAATGAGAACAGATGGCACAGCAGCAATGTCAGTTTGGGGGGGAAGGTAGTGTTAAATGTAAAAGTAGATTTAGATACACTAGCAAACTGAAGCCTTTGGGTTTAATACTACTTTAATAACAATGACAGTATGCAGTAACACCGGCATGAATTGATCCCCTTGACAATGCGCTTGTCCTTTATGTCCTAGTAGCAGAGGTCCTCAGAGTCAGTAACAGCAATGTGGCTATCCTCTACTGGCCCTAGTCCCTATCATATATGTAAAGTGAAGGACTGCCATACTATATTTTACCTTACATGCATAATAGAAAGTCATATACAGCATATATATATATATATATATGTATATATATATATATATATTTATATATATATATATGTGTATATATATATATATATATATATGTGTATATATATATATATATATATATATATATATATATATATACAGTCATGCTCAAAAGTTTGCATTACCCTGGCATAAAATGTAAAATTTTGGCATCAATAATGAAAATCATGCTGATCATGCCAAAAAGCTGTCTTTTATTTAACCACTTGACCACTGGGCACTTAAACCCCCTTAATAACCGGACCAATTCACAGCTTTCGGTGCTCTCTCACTTTGAATGACAATTACTCAGTCATGCAACACTGTACCCAAATGAAATTTTTGTCCTTTTTTTTACACAAATAGAGCTTTCTTTTGGTGGTATCTAATCACCGCTGGGAAAAAAGACAGAAAATTCTGTTAAAAAAATGCATTTTTCTTCATTTCTGTTATAAAATTTTGCGAATTAGTAATTTTTTCTTCATATATTTTGTCCAAAATTTATACCGCTACATATCTTTGGTAAAAATAACCCAAATTGGTGTATATTATTTGGTCTTTGTGAAAGTTATAGAGTCCACAAGCTATGGTGCCAATCTCTGAAAATTGATCACACCTGATGTACTGACGGCCTATCTCATTTCTTGAGACCCTAACATGCCATAAAAGTACAAATACCCCCCAAATGACCCCTTTTTGGAAAGAAGACATTCCAAGGTAGTTAGAAAGATGCATGATGAGTTTTTTGAAGTTGTCATTTTTTCTCACAATTCTTTGCAAAATCAAGATTTCTTTTTTTTTTTTTCACAAAATTGCCATATTAGCAGGTTATTTCTCAAACACAGCATATGCATACCACAAATTACACCCCAAAACACATTCTGCTATTACTCCCGAGTATGGCGATACCACATGTGTGAGACTTTTACACAGCGTGGCCACATACAGAGGCCCAACATGCATGGAGCACCTTCAGGCGTTCTGGAGCACCCAGGCCAATTCTGACATTTCTGATGTAAAAATGATCATTTATAATTTATAATTTATTTGCTAGAAAATTACATAGAACCCCAAAACATTATATATGTTTTTTAGCAAAGACCCTAGAGAATACAATGGTGGTCGTTGCAACTTTTTATCTCGCACAGTATTTGCGCAGCAATTTTTCGAACGCGTTTAAAAAAAAAAAAAAAAAACAGTTTTGTGCTTTAAAAAAAAACAAACAGTAAAGTTAGCCCAATGTTTTTATATAATGTGAAAGATGAAGTTACGCCGAGTAAATAGATACCTAACATGTCACCCTTCAAAATTGCACACGCTCGTGGAATGGCGCCAAACTTCGCTACTTAAAAATCCCCATAGGAGACGCTTTAAAATTTTTTACATGTTGTGAGTTGCTGGTTACATGTTGTGAGTTACAGATGAGGTCTAGGGCCAAAATTATTGCTCTTGCTCTACCGATCGCAGCGATACCTCACATGTGTGGTTTGAACACCATTTTCATATGTGGGCGGGACTTACGTATGCGTTCACTTCTGCATGCGAGCACACGGGGACACAGGGAAAAAAAAAATATTTTTTTTATTGTTCATTTTATTTTGTTTATTTTAGTTTGATGCTTTTTTCCAAAAAATACATTTTTTGATCACTGTTATTCTTATTACAAGCAATGTAAACATCCCTTGTAATAGGAATATGGCATGACAGGTCCTCTTTACAGTGAGATACGGGGTCAATAAGACCCCACATCTCACCTCTAGGCTGGGAAGCCTGAAATAAAAAAAAAAAAAAAAAAAGATCCTGGCTTCGACTGTAGCGGTGAGTCGGTAGAAGCACCTGAGGGTGGCGGCAGGGGGGGTGTCTCCTCTTGCCTCCCATAAGAACGATCAAGCAGTGGAACAGCCACTATGATCGTTCTTATGGTGTAGGGAATCACCGGCTGAAAAAGCTGATATCTGAATGATGCCTGTAGCTGCACCCATCATTCAGATATCTCCGCACAAAGTCAAGGACGTCGTATGACGGCCGGTGGGCAGGAAGTGGTTTTTTTTAACACAAAGTTGTCTATTTATACAATATTTCTAACACATAGCATGTACATACCAAAAATGACACCCCAAAATATATTCTCCTACTCCTCCTGAGTACCGCGATACCACATGTGTCAGACTTCCACAGCCTGGCCACATACAGAGGCCGAGTACAGCCGAGCATGGCTGAGCATGGCTGGGTATGGCTGGGTATGGCGGGGTATGGCAAAGTATGGCTGAGTATCACAGAGTATTGCAGAGAATGGCTGGGTATGGCTGAGTATAGCCAAGCATGGCTGGGTATGGCTGAGCATGGCTGAGCATGGCTGGGTATGGCAAAGTATGGCTGGGTATCACCGAGTATTGCAGAGTATGGCTGGGTATGGCCGAGTATGGCTGAGTATAGCCAAGCATGGCTGGGTATGGCTGAGCATGGCAAAGTATGGCTGGGTATCACCGAGTATTGCAGAGTAGGGCTGGGTATGGAAGAGTATGGCGGGGTATTACAGAGTATTGCAGAGTATTGCAGGGTATTGCAGAGTATTGCAGGGTATTGCAGAGTATTGCAGGGTATTGCAGAGTATTGCGGGGTATTGCGGGGCATTGCAGAGTATTGCGGGGTATTGCTGGGTATTGCAGAGTATTACGGTGTATTGCAGAGTATTGCGGGGTATTGCGGGATATTGCAGGGCATTGCAGAGTATTGCAGAGTATTGCGGGCATTGCAGAGTATTGTGGGGCATTGCAGAGTATTGCAGAGTATTGCGGGGCATTGCAGAGTATTGTGGGGCATTGCAGAGTATTGCAGAGTATTGTGGGGTATTGCAGGGCATTGCAGAGTATTACAGAGTATTGCGGGGTATTGCGGGGAATTGCAGAGTATTGCGGAGCATTACAGGGTAATGCAGGGCATTGCAGAGTATTGCAGGGTATTGCGGGGCATTGCAGAGCATTGCAGGGTATTGCAGAGTATTGCACAGGGAATTGCAGAGTATTGCACAGGGAATTGCAGAGTATTGCAGAGTATTGCACAGGGAATTGCAGAGTATTGCACAGGGAATTGCAGAGTATTGCAGAGTATTGCAGAGGGAATTGCAGAGTATTGCACAGGGAATTGCAGAGTATTGCTCAGGGAATTGCAGAGTATTGCAGAGTATTGCACAGAGAATTGCAGAGTATTGCAGAGTATTGCACAGGGAATTGCAGAGTATTGCAAAGTATTGCACAGGGAATTGCAGAGTATTGCACAGGGAATTGCAGAGTATTGCAGAGTAGTCCTGGGTATTGCTGAGCATGGGGGGGATGGCTGAGCATGGATGGATGTGACTGCACATATCACTGAGCAGTGCTGTGGGCACTACACATCCAACCCACAGCGCTGCTCCCATTCGATCCCTCCCCCTCTATACCGATCGATACAGAGAGGGGAGGAGAGGAACGGGCGGCATGACATGACGCCGGTTTGTTTACATGTGATCTCTCCGTCATTTGACGAAGTGATCACATGGTAAACGGCCACGTTCAGCGGACGTTTACCGTTTACCGTGATGCGCCGGGTCTTCTGGACCCGGCGGTCACGGATGTTCCCGTGTGCGCGCCCCAGGGGGCACGCAGGAGCGGTTTTCTGGGGTCACGTCATATGACGTGCTCCCAGAGTTATCCAACCGCCCTGCAGCCGCCATTTGGCTATGGGCCGGTTGGCAACTGGTTAAGGATAGCAATCACATGAAGCCATTTATTATCACATAGTTTTTTGGATCCTTTTTAATTCATAATGATAACAGAAATCACCCAAATGGCTCTGATAAAAAGTTTACATACCCTGGAATGTTTGACCTTGGTACAGACACAGAAGGTGGCACACACAGGTTAAAATGGCAATTAAAGGTTGATTTCCCACATTTGTGGCTTTTTTTTTTTTCAATTAATTAATTAAATTCATTTTTTATTATCACTTTTTCATACGAAAACTACAACAGTAACGAACAACATAAACCCAACATTCAACCCCAGCACGTGATGAGATGGGGTAAAAGAAAAAACAAGAAAACACTAAGGTTTCCCTTATTTGTGTCTTCCATTCTGCTATTTTTGGTGGACATGATGATGGCCACTTTTGCGCTATAAGCTTACGAGCCTGAAATAGGATCCTAGTTATTGGTATCCCATTATCCCTCGGGGTTCCCCAATCGTCCAGGATACCCAAAAGGCATCCTCTCGGTTCTGGAGACAGCCCGGTCCCAAAAACACTATTATTCATTAATATCACTTCATTCCAGTAGCGATGGAGTTTGGGGCATCTCCATAACATATGGATCAGTTTAGCAGGGCTCCCTTTACATCTAGGGCTTTGGGCTGTATCTCTACATTTCCCAATTCTCTGGTGTATAGTAGGCCCTGTGTAGTATAAATAATTGTGTAATTGTATTAGATTTTGTGTTGGGGCTAGGGATGACTGAGGTGTTACCGACAATGCCGATGCCCATTGTTCATCTGAAATTGGCCCTCACGATATCACAAGACCATGCTGATTTTGCTGGTATATCCACTGTACCTTTAAATGTATCATATAATATGTTATGAATTTGTGAGATCAGACCCTTTTTTTTCTGTCTTTTCCAACAAGGCTATAATCTCTGATTTATTAAATTTCATTTCAGTCAATTCGCCCTGTGCTTGTATTGCATGCCTAAGCTGTAAAAATTGAAAAAACCTTTGATTTGGGATGTTATTTTCATTTCTTAGTTCAATGAAGGTTTTTATCCCTTCATCCTGGAATAGCTGTGTCATATACCTTAGTCCCTTGAGCCCCCATATCTCAAACCCTTCCAATTTCATCAGTTCCACATAGCTACTATTATTCCATATGGGGGGTATATACCAAATAGCCTTTTACTTCCGTAATTTTTTTCATTTCTTGCCATACCTTGTCAAACAGTTCACCCGTAATAAATCCTTTATTAAACAATTGATTTCTCGTCTCCAATAAGGAAATCAATGGGTAATCAGGATATACTGATAATATCAGACTCTGTATAGGATCAGAGTCTGATATTACTGTCCATCCAAAAAATGTTGTATTTATGAGGCTAGGAAGTAACTTTTCGGATGGGGAATCCCCAATCCACCAGCCTCCTCATTTAACATCAATGTTGTTAACTTTATACGTGGTTGTTTTTTCTTCCAAATAAGTTCTCAAAAAAGGAATTCTATTTTTCTGAACCAAAGTATTGTGATCCATATGGTAGAATTATTAAACACGTAAAGCAATTGAGGGGTCCAAATCATTTTTACAAGATTTGCTCTACCTATCACTGTCAATGGTAGTTTACACAAGCTTCGGCATTTATCCTTAAATTTCGCCAGTAAAGGTTTAAGGTTCCGTTTAATATAATCTTTTACAATCTGTGATATCTCAATCGCCAAATATCTCACTGTATACTTAATTTGAATTTGAGACCTGTGGTTTAATAAAGGGGCTTTTAATTTATTTTATTTATTTATTTTTCGACCATTTGTTTAATTCATTCTTTATTTACAATATTATTTTTTTAAATTTTTTTACAATTTTTTAGGAGCCCCGTTAGGAACTTTGGTGAGATATCGGGGCTCTAAACAGACCTCTGATGTTTCATCTTTAAGACTTAAGCCTTCAATCTCCTTCTCTGCAGCCTTAGCTGCACAGAATGAATGGACAAGAATAGCTCTGTACAGAGCTTCCCGTTCATTCACAAGCTGAAGCATAGGAAACACAGTTTACTATGATTCTGTTATGAATAGACAGCGTAAGTGATCGGTAGGGATCACTATCTCTCCTTTCAGAAAAGGCTTCATCCTGACAGATCCCCCGCAGCAGCAGAGAGGGGAGAACCCTGCAGAGCTGTGGGGGCGAGGGGGGCAGGAAAAAAACAGGGAGGCTGGAGAGCACACAGGGGGCAGCAGAAGGAAGCTGCACAGGAGAAGCTGTGGGGGTGGCTGCATAAAAAGGAACTGATCTCTCCACCCCCCCTCCTTCCCCCGCTTGTCCTGCTCTCCCTTCTGCAGGCATTCAGCAGCTGCAGGAGGAAAATGTAGAGATGGGTTCCTCTATGTCGGTGTTTCTGAGTCTTTTTCCAGTCAGGGCACCCTTGAAGTATACCCCTAGGTGAATGGGGCTGCACTGCAACCACCCTGCAACTGTGTGCATTGCAGGCAGTTGCAGCATAGTGATGATGCATTTAGGGATTAAAGCAGGCGGTGAGGAGATAACATATTGCCTCTTTACCACCTGTCAAATGCCTCTGAAAAAGGGATTTGAGCATGGACCGCTTTTTAGAGAAACTGCATTTTCTTGCTGATACTATGAACAAGCAGTACAAAAAAAAAAAAATCAGTTCTGATTGTACACATATCAGTACGCACATACACATGTATAAACACACACATACATGCACACACACATATAAACACACATACATACATGTACACACACATATAAACACACACATACATGTACACATACACACACATATATAAACACACACACGTGTACGCACACACACATACCTGTGCACACACAAATATATAAACACACATACATAGATAGCCTTTTAAAAAACGGCAGTTCTTTACTTTAACTCTTCCTGCGGGGTACTACACTGTAGGGGGAGGCAGAGAGCACAGCACACACTGTGCTTTCCAGGGCTTTTTTTCTCAAACAATAGGTGCTGGAATTCAACCATGACCCCCCAAAACCCCTCCCCCCACACACACCCTCCAAATTACATCAAATAGTGGGTGTGGTCATATTTCACAAACAGTAGAAGGGTCTTAAAGGGGCATTAGATATCAGGATTGCATTACATACAGAGTGCAGAGTTCATGGGGGTTACACACAGAGTGCAGAGCTGTCACTTGTAAACACAGAAACCAGACTTCTGTGTTTACAAGTGATTGTGGTAAGCAGGCAACAAAGGGACTGAGCCAGAGGTGGTGGAACTGAGTTCCCCCAAGTTCCCCCTGAAAAAAAGCCCTGGTGCTTTCACTTTAACACCCTTGCCACTCCTCCTATCTAAGCATACAGGCGGCCTGCAAATTGATCAAAAAAATTATGAATTAAGGGGACAGTGTAAAAAATAAATAAATAAGAAAAAATAAATAAATAAATAAATGTGATTGGGAGTTCTAAGTATTTTTCTAGCAAAAAATACTGATTTAAACTTGTAAACATTTTTCTTCCAGGTGATACATGCAGGGGTATAGAGTGGTACACATGATTTTTTGAGGGGTGGGAATTGATATTGGGAGGGGATAAGGGGTTGGGGAAACAGAGAGGGGATAGATCACATAGGAGGGAGTGTAAGGGAAAGTGGACACAGAGGAGGGGGGATAGCTGGAATAGATATGTCAAAGGGGAGATGAGGTATATACTCACTTTAGGTAGGTAAGAGGGTAGTATGGCTCACAGAAGCCTCATACATTATTATTATTTTTTTCCCATGGTGTTTAGAGTTAGGTTTATATGGCTCTGAGAAGCCCCCTAATTTTTTTTTTTTTTACTTACATTTTTTTTGTGTGTGCAATGATGGATTTTTTGAAGGGCACTATGAAATGAATGAATTGGGTTTATCGGTGGAGGGGGGGGGGGGGGTTAATTAGAAATGTCTTTTTTTTCTCTCTTTTTTTTTTACCTATTAGTATGTTAAATACTAATAAAAATGTAATATAAAAAAATAAATAAACTTGTAAACAAAAAGTGCCCGAAAAGGCCTGGTCTTCAAGTGGTTAAATATTATGTATAATAAAAACATTTGTTTTCTGTCTTTTCTACATCAGAAAAATATAGCCACTGCAACTGTATGTGACTATTGTATGTTTGCTTCAACTGTTATCCATAACAAGGGTGGCTTTATTGAGTTGATAATGTAATTTCTTCTGAAAGTTAATAAACTTTCTAAGCTTTATGTTACAAAATGAGATACGGCAAAAACAAAAAACAAAATGGCCACTGTTTATTTAAATGTATTCAAATTTATTTGAATATATTTATTCAAAATTGCCATAGCCAGAGAGAACAGAAGATTACCCTTGGATCACCCAGCAGGTGACTACTACCATAATAATGATGATGTCTGGGACTAGAGGACAGCAAAGTGGAGCCAGATCAGGCTTGCTTTTGTATTGTGGTCCCTTTGTTCCAGTCTTCTAGAAGATTCTCCTCTTCTCACGATGAAGTCCAGATTTACATTTCTTGACTTAACCTTGATAACTTTAGGCCCATTGCTTTAAATACAATAGCCAAAGTGCTTTTGTCCATCTCACATCCTACTGCCTATGCTATAGATGCTCCAATGATGTGTGGGTCTTAATGAGGCGCATAATAATTGCCCAATAAAAAGAGTGCCCATGTTTACATCGCGCTGTCCACACATAACATATGTTTACAATAAGCATCCTAGAGGTGTTAGATTTAAAAGGCAGCATAATGTACAGCAGTTTCAGGGTTGGGAACACTGAAACTACTTATTGTACTTAGAGTGTGCTATTTGATGATGTGGGTAGAGCTATTTTGATTAATGATCCGCTTCATCCAGACATAAATGTATATATATACAGCATCTCACAACAGTGAGTACACCCCTCATATTTTTGTAAAAATGTTATTCTATCTTTTCATGTGACAACACTGAAGAAATTACACTTTGTTACAATGTAAAGTAGTGAGTGTACAGCTTGTATAACAGTGTCAATTTTCTGTCCCCTCAAAATAACTCAACACAGCCAATAATGTCTAAACCGCTGGCAACAAAAGTGAGTACACCGCTAAGTGAAAATGTCCAAAGTGTCAATGTTTTGTGTGGCCACCATTATTTACCAGCACTGCCTTAACCCTCTTGGGCATGGAGTTCACCAGAGCTTCATAGGTTGCCCATGGAGTCCTCTTCCACTCCTCCATGATGACATCACAGAGCTGGTGGATGTTAGAGACCTTGCGCTCCTCCACCTTCCATTTAAGGATGCCCCAAAGATGCTCAATAGGGTATATTTCTGGAGACATGCTTGGCCAGTCCATCACCTTTACCCTCAGCTTCTTTAGCAAGGCAGTGGTCATCTTGGAGGTGCGTTTGGGGTCATTATCATGTTGGAATACTGCCCTGGGGCCCAGTCTCCGAAGGGAAGGGATCATGCTCTGCTTCAGTATGTCACAGTACATGTTGGCATTCATGGTTCCCTCAATGAACTGTAGCTCCCCAGTGCCGGCAGCACTCATGCAGCCCCAGACCATGACACTCCCACCACCATGCTTGACTGTAGGCAAGACACACTTGTCTTTGCACTCCTCACCTGGTTGCCGCCACACACGCTTGACACCATCTGAACCAAATACGTTTATCTTGGTCTCATCAGACCACAGGACATGGTTCCAGTAATCCATATCCCTAGTCTGCTTGTCTTCAGCAAACTGTTTGCGGACTCTCTTGTGCATCATCTGTAGAAGAGGCTTTCTTATGGGATGACAGCCATGCAGACCAATTTGATACAGTGTGCGGCATATGGTCTGAGCACTGACAGGCTGCTCTGCCACCCCTTCAACCTCTGCAGCAATGCTGGCAGCACTCATACATCTATTTCCCAATGACAACCTCTAGATATGATGCTGAGCACGTGCACGCAACTTCTTTGGTTGACCATGGTGAGTCTTGTTCTGAGTGGAACCTGTCCTGTTAAATCACTGTATGGATCTTGGCCACCATGCTGCAGCTCAGTTTCAGGGTCTTGGCAATCTTCTTATAGCCTAAGCCACCTTTATATAGGGCAACAATTATTTTTTTCAGATCCTCAGAGAGTTCTTTGCCATGTTGTGTCACGTTGAACTTCCAGTGACCAGTATGAGAGAGTGAGAGCAATAACACCAAATTTAACACACCTGCTCCCCATTCACACCTGAGACCTTGTAACACTAATGAGTCACATGACACTGGGGAGGGAAAATGGGTAATTGGGCCCAATTTGGACATTTTGACTTAGGGGTGTACTCACTTTCGTTGCCAGCGGTTTAGACATTAATGGCTGTGTGTTAAGTTATTTAGAGGGGACAGCAAATTTACACTGTTATACAAGCTGTACACTCACTACTTTACATTGTAGCAAAGTGTCATTTCTTCAGTGTGGTCACATGAAAAGATATAAATATTTACAAAAATGTGAGGGGTGTACTTACTTTTGTTAGATACTGTATATATATATATATATGTATGTATATGGCTCTGGCACATTGATCTCCCTGCCGGCACAGTCAACAAGAAGTGGAGCAGTAGACAGTGTCAGTAGGGCAAAGGTTGGTGTCAGTAGACCAGTGGATGGTCTCAATGGTTTTTTATTTTTATTATTTTATTTTTTTATTATTTTTGTTTACAATTTTTAAAATTATTTTTTACACTTTTTTTTAGCAGCCCTGTTGGGGGGGCCCTGGTGAAATATCAGGTGTCTAAACAGACCTCCGATATCTCACTTTTGAGACGGAGAAAGGAAATTGAGTTCATAGGCCTTAATTTCTATCTCTTCAGCCTTAGCTGCACAGAATGAGTGAACAGGAATAGCTCTGTTTAAAGCTTCCTATTCATTCACAAATTGAAGCATAGTGAACACAGTTTACTATGCTTCAGTGACCAATGAATATAGTGAGTGATCAGTACCAATCACTCACTGTGTTCATTCAGAAAAGGAGGATGCTGGTAAATATTTACCAGCCCCTTCCCCGCTCTCTTTCCTGGGAGAGGCATGGAGGGGTAGCTGGCAGAAGGGGGATCAGGGGCTCACACAGGGGGGCCCAGGCAGCAAAAGGAAGGGGAAGCTGGACAGGAGTGGGTGTGGCATTTATTGCAACAGATCCCCTTCTCCTCCTGCAGCAGCTGAAGGCTGACAGGAGGGAGTGGGGGACAAGCAGGCTTTCAGCTGCTTCAAGAAAGGGGATCGGTTCCAGTAAATGTTGCCCCCGCTCCTGACCAGGTTCAGTCAAACCTAAAGTGACAGGGACACCACATGGGCCCCCTGGAGCATGGTCGGAGTCACCATTGTGGACCCTGAAGCTACACCCATGATGCACTAGGGGTCTTAAGGTGTGCCCATGCACATCCGACACGCCCTGTGCGCAAACGCCCATGGTATGTGTACGATCTGTGTGGTGCTTTTGAAGCTTCATGGGGAGCAGTAAAAACGTGCCTCAACCGTATTTTTTTAACTCCCCCACTGCAAGTGTAAAAAAGCCCTAAATGCAAGCCACTATTTGTCTACACGGTGGGGCAAGAGTCAAAACTGCTTATTTTTAATTACTCAGCAAAGGTAGTATACATTTAAAAGGAAATTGATTCAACATATTTTCTTACAATATGATCTTTAAATGTAAAAGATTTGCTCTTTAAATGTAAAAGATATGGTTTTCTTGAGAAAATTATAGAAGCTGCCATTACTACTGACCTTTTTCTGAAAACGCTAGTTGCTTGGCTTTTATGCTGATTCAAGATCTTAATACTTTCACTAATCCAGAGAAAGCATGATGAACAGGAAAGTCAGAATTCCTACATAAACATAACCTGTATACCTGTTCTAGTTCAGGGACTCAAAGTATTGAAGCAAGAGTGATAGCCAAGGCAGGGTAGTCAGGCAATTAGCATTTCTTGAATGAGAGGCCAGCAATGGTAAACTCCAAGCTTCCGTCTGGAAAGATTTCCTTTATGTAACAGAAACATACATGTAACAGAGCCATTAGGAAAGCAGTTATTTCCAGACTTGTGGGCCGCATTCTAGTTGTAGGGAAGAGAAGCACACCTAATCACTGTGTCATTGCCTGGAACTAGAACACGGAAAATGAGTAGGAAATGGGTGTTTCCATCGGTAGCTAATCTCCCAGGCATTGCATATACAGTAAAGGGTATCTGTCCTAACAAGAACCTAGTTAGATGGAATAACATATTTCTCTCAAGTCTGCTGCTGTAGCCATTTTTAATATTTTTTTTGCAGCGTCCAGGCACAGAGTAGTATGGAAATCCATACCTATTTGTAGCTATTATGCAATCTGAAAGATTTACATCTAAGGCCTCATGCACACTGGACATTATAAAAACACCAGTAGT
Organism: Lithobates clamitans; assembly: GCA_037952925.1. NCBI lineage: Eukaryota > Metazoa > Chordata > Amphibia > Anura > Ranidae > Lithobates > Lithobates clamitans. The sequence goes on along the minus strand of JBBGZY010000138.1, from coordinate 3,117,375 downwards.
ATTAGCTGTAAAATGCTGCATTAAAAACACAGATTTTGCAGAATTTTTGCTGCGTTTTTTAGCAAAACCATACTCCCACAAAGGCTTGAAGCTCAAAAACTTGCCACATTTTACAGCGTTTTTTTTAGCATTTTTCAGATCTAGAGCATTTTTCAAGCTGAAAAACACAGTAGTTCTGGGTTTTTTTTTTTTCAGCCTTAAAACACCACTGCCAAAAACCGCTGATAAAAATGGATGCATGGACACATAGGATAACATGCTGACTGTAGCAAAAAACGCCTGCCGCCCAGAACAGCTGTAAAAACGCCCAATGTGCATGAGGCCTAAAGCCGCATACACACGAGCGCAATGTCCGACAGAAAAAGTCAGACGGAAGCTTTTCATCGTATATTCCGATCGTGTGTGTGCCTCATCTGACTTTTTTTTGTTCGAAAAATCTGACGGACCTAGAAATGGAACATGTTCTAAATATTTCCTATTGGAAACCGCTCGTCTGTATGCTGTTCCGACGGACCAAAAACGATGCATGCTCTGAAGCAAGTACGAGACGGAAGCTATTGGCTACTGGCTATTGCACTTCCTTTTTCTAGTCCCATCGTACGTGTTGTATGTCACCGCGTTCTGGACATTCGGACTTTGGTCTGACTTTGGTGTGACCGTTTGTAGGCAAGACCGCTTGAATGGAATTCTGTCGGAGATCCATCAGAGAAACCTTCGGAGTTTATTCCGACGGCAAAACCGGTCGTATGTACGCGGCATAAGGCTCCATGCCTACTGGCTTAAAAATCGCTGCTTCTACAGGAGTGTTGTGTTCTGCCTGTAGAAGCAACTCAATGTTATCCTGAGTGTCCATGCACATTAGGACGATTAGAGGCATATTTTGAGCTCAACGTTTAGAGGCAGGGAAAAAAAACCTTCTGGTATGCATTTCTGATTGGAGCTTTCTGGCAAATAAAAAAGCTAAACTCTCCTAAACTCGCCAAAACTGTGTACAGAAACGCTCTTTATGAGCGTTTTTTTCTGCCAAGGGAACTGGCATTTTTTTTAAGCCCAGTGTGCATGGAGCCTAAGCATTCCAAACTATTTCCACAGCTAATTGCTCAGCAAAGTTATCCATAAATGTAAAAAGTACCCTCGATTTCTGCAGTGTCCGCCCACTTATTATGGGTATGATCCTGATAAGGGTGTGTGTACTGATTTACCTATTCCCTGCACTTGTCAGTATTTGGTAGCCATAGACATTGGTTTTGAATTTGACAGTTAAAACAACGTTTATGCCTGTGAATACTTGATCTTATGAATATATGTTGCAATGTGTTAGCATTTATGAGCTTCATTGCAAGTTTATACATTTTTTAATTTGTCTCATGTAAAATTGTTGGTTGACTGTAGTTTCAAATGTATGTTTAGAAAAAAAAACCTAAAAAAGACTAAACATGTACCACACCACTAATGATATATGTTTAAAAAAAATCAAACACTTTTATTCGATTTCAATAGATTAAAAATCTCAAAAGAAGGGAAATAATTGCACATATCACATCACATGTAGATAAGCATACTAATGTTGAACAAAAAGTAGTCTTGGTCTTGATGCACGACACGTTTCACAGGTGCAAAGTCTGCTTCTTCAGGAAACTCAAGACTCCATAATTATCTGTGAACACAGAAAGAAAGAAATAACTGCAGGCTAGTACAAACTTAACACTTATTTGCTCACATTAGCAGTAAGTAACATATACTACCTAACATCATGTGCAACTAGTTAAAATCAGCATTAGATACAATAGCGGACTCCATCGATGATGGACACAAGATCAGCTGCCCCAATGGGGAAGAAAAGGAGGCAGAAGAAACAGTACAACAGTCATCAGGGGAATGTGCCCCAATATTTGATCATTTGAGTTTATTTTTATCATTTGCATTAGCCTTGAATGTAGTCTATAGTCAGAAAGGAAGACAAAAATGGAGAAAGATGAAAAAGCCAAAACACATCGTTAAAGATGATACCTTCATGCCCCAAAGTCCTAGAATGTCTCCATGTGTTGCCCTTGGTACTGCAACCCATCTGATGCCAGAGTAAACAAGGCCTTATTATGACACTACCATCTAGCCCTTAACCTCACCTTTACAGGTGGGTCAAATACTTGTTCCCTGCTGCTTGCAGTGGTTACCCTTCTTAACTATGACATATTGTAGTGACATGAATGCTGGCGAGAGGAAATACAGCATGTGTGGCAGATATTCATACACCCCGAAGTGTGGAATACCTGCAGCAACTGGGGAGCAGCAAAATGGTGGCATTTCAAGACACAGGTCACCAGGAAAGTTGGTATAGGTAATCTTCTTAACAGAACTGGTCTTACAAGTGACCGTGTGGTGACAGACTCACTCTAATTCTTAAACTTACATAGAAAAATTATGGCAGAAAAAAGACTAAGTGGCCCATCGAGTCTGCCCGTTTTTTTATTGTTACATGTTTTTGTACTTTAGGGTGTTTTTTTTTTTTCTTTTTGATAACTTTTTTGTCTGAGTATAGATCTATGTTTGTCCTAAGCATAATTGAATATATTTACTGTTGACTGACTCACTACCTCTGCTGGAAGTTTATTCCAAGCATCAACTACCCTTTCAGTAAAATAATGCTTTTTAGGATTAGTTTTGAACTTTTCTCCTGTAGCTTGAGGCAGTGGCGGCTGGTGCTCCAAATTTTTGGGGGGCGCAAAAAAACTGAAAAATTCTGAAAGAAAACCATCAATTGCAGCCTCACTGTGCCATTAAATGCAGCCACTGTGCCATCAAATGCAGCCACTGTGCCATCAAATGCAGCCACTGTGCCATCAATTGCAGCCACTGTGCCCATCACATGCACCCACTGTCCCATCAATTGCAACCACTGTGCCCCTCAAATGCAGCCACTGTGCCATCAATTGCAGCCACTGTGCCCATCAAATGCAGCCACTGTGCCCATCAATTGCAGCCACTGTGCCATCAAATGCAGCCACTGTGCCATCAATAGCAGCCACTGTGCCCATCAAATGCAGCCACTGTGCCATCAATTGCAGCCACTGTGCCCATGAAATGCAGCCAGTGCGCCATCAATTGCAGCCTTTGTGCCCATCAAATGCAGCCACTGTGCCCATCTAATGCAGCCACTGTGACCCCCCGCCCGCCTGCTCGCTGTCTGACAGGCGCTTACCCCATCTTGGTGGCAGGTCAGGCAGCGGGTGACGGCGGTAAGCTGTGGGACAGGCTTGAGGAATGCTTTTCACAGTACCCTGTGGTCCACTAAAATAGACATTTTTTTCCTTTCACCCTTTTTTCTTGGAGGAGTTAGAATAATAACATTGAGGCAAAATGTTCATATACACCGATCAGCCATAACATTAGGACCACTGACAGATAATGTAAATAGCATTAATTCTTGTTACAATGGCACCTAAAAGTGGGTATGATATATTAGGCAGCAAGCAAACATGTTGTCCCTGAAGTTAATGTGTTGAAAGCAGAACAAAAATGGACAAACGTAAAGATTTGAGCAACTTTGACAAGGGCCTTATTGTAGTGGCTAGATGACTGGGACAGAACATCACCAAAGCTGCAGCTCTTGTGGCATGTTCTCTGTGTACAGTGGTCAGGACTTTCCAAAAGTGGTTCAAGGCAAACTGGCAAACCAGCCACAGGGTCATGGGTGGCCAAGACTCATTGATGCCCATTGGGAGTGAAGGCTGGCCTGTGTAGTCTGATCCAATAGAAGAGGTACTGTAGCTCAAATTGCTGAAAACAGTAATGCTGGTTTAGATAGAAAAGTGTCAGAACACACAGTGCATGACACTTTGTTGCATATGGGACTGCGTAGTCGCAGACAGGTCAGGGTGCCCATGCTGACCTGTGTCCACAGCCAAAAGTGCCTACAATTGCCACAGAACTGGAAAATTGGAGTGATGGAAGAAGGTGGCCTGGTCTCATGAATTTAAAAATGGTTTGATGAACACAGCTCAAGTTTGAGGTGTTGACTTGGCCTTCAAATTCTCCAGATTTCTCGCAACTTGCAGGACTTAAAGGATCTGCTACTGACAGCTTGGTATCAGATACCACGGCACACTTTCAGAGGTCTAGTGGAGTTCATGCCTTGATATGGTGGGTGATTAGTGTATGTTGATATAAATATATAAACATAAAATTCCATGCTAGATTTATAGCTCTGCTTGAGTAAAAAGTAAAAAGAAAAAAGGACAGCTGCTGGCACAGGTTAACAGATACAAACCCTCTACAAACCCTCTACAACCATATACAAACTAACACAAAGTACAGTGCTTAACACAAAAAAAATGTTCGATAAATGATGGAAACAAATATAGAAAAAAACAAAGCCACACCTCTGACAGTGTCAAAGGTATGATGAAATGCATAAGGCGGTGCCTAACGTGATGTCACCACGTATAGCAGCCGCTAGCCAGAAGGAACTCATTGCCAACATTAGGATTGCTGCAGCTTATGGGATTGTGATGCATGTCTATTTTATCTGAAATGTGAGTGCTTTTTCTCAATTTTTAATACATTTTCTATAAGGATTTACTGCACTTTGAGTATTTGTATTTCATATGTCCCCACGAAGAAGGGTTTACTACCACATTAGGGAGGGTGACAGTGATAAAGTGGGAGAGGAGTAGGGTAATTGTGATGAACAGGAGGGTAAAATTCTTACTGTGAGACTAATGCCGTGTACACACGGGTGGACTTTTCAACCAGACTGGTCCGACGGACCTAATCCGGCGGACAATCCGACCGTGTGTGGGCTTCATCGAACCTGCAGTGGACTTTTTCGATCAAAAATCTGACGGACTTTAGATTTGGAACATGTTTCAAATTTGTCCGACGGACTTGAGTCCGGTCGAAAAATCCGCTCATCCTTATGCTAGTCTGACGGACGAAAACCCACGCTTGGGCAGCTATTGGCTACCGGCTATCAACTTCCTTATTTTAGTCGAACGTCATCACGTAAGAATCCATCGGACTTTGGTGTGATCGTGTGTAGGCAAGTCCGTTCATTCAAAAGTCCATCGGTAGTCCGTCGGAAAGTCCGTCGGACCAGTCCAGTCGAAACGTCCACCCGTGTGTACGTTGCATTAGAAGAAGCACAGGGCCAGCTGGATATTTACCCCCTATGTTTGCCTTCCATTTTGTGTCCTGTCTGCACGGAAGAATATAGAGATGTATATATATCAAAATAGGAAGATAAAATATTGTTTAAAAAAAGTAGCCATTCAAATTTGGGGATTTTAAAACAATAAATGGGCAGAAATGCATAGAATGAATGAATTGAATGAATGAATGATTTGTAAAGCGCTGCAAATGCGAACTGAATCGCCTCAAGGCGCTGGATGTATTCTCTGATGTCAGCTTCTCAGAAAAGGAAGGTCTTTAGTTAATAGTCAAGCACAATTAATTAGCCAGTCCATAAGAGCCCATTCACACAGGGACGACTTGTCAGGCGACCTAGTCGCCTGACAAGTCGCCTCCCGTTCTGTGCTATGGAACCGTTCTAAGGGGAGCGACGCAAGTCGCTCCAACTTAGAAAAAGGTTCCTGTACGACTTTGGGGGCGACTTGGGGCGACTTGCATAGACTTCTATACAGAAGTCGTTTTGCAAGTCGCCCGGGCAGTCGTTTGCAGGTCGCCTCGCTGAGGCGACCTGCAAGTCGTGTTGCCCCTGTGTGAATGGGGAGTAAGGCTTAGTCAGTTAGACAATGTGCCAAGAGCAATGAGGGTATGCAGTGTTCAGACCCCTGGAAACCTTAAGCTTACTATAGAAATGTTCTATGTATTGTAGCTTTCATCTTTATGCTACCTTAACCATATCAGCCCCAGAAGGATTTGCCCCCTTCCTGACCAGAGCACTTTTTGCTATTCGGCTCCGCCTCGCTTTAACTGACAATTGCACGGTCGAGCGACGTTGTTCCCAAACAAAATTGACGTTCTTTTTTTCCCACAAATAGAGCTTTTTTTTGGTGGTATTTGATCGCGTCTGCGTTTTTTATTTTTTGCGCTATAGACAAAAAAAGAGTAACAATTTTGAAAAAAAAGCAATATTTTTTACTTTTTGCTATAATAAATATCCCCCCCAAAATATAAAAAAAAACAATTTGTTTCCTCAGTTTAGGCCGATATGTATTTTTCTACATATTTTTGGTAAAAAAAATCACAATAAGCGTATATTGATTGGTTTGCGCAAAATTTATAGCGTCTACAAAATAGGGCATAGTTTTATGGCATTTTTATTATTATTTTTTTTTTATTAGTAATGGCGGCGATCAGCAATTTTTATCGTGACATTATGGCGGACACATCGGACACTTTTGACACTATTTAGGGACCATTGTCATTTATACAGCGATCAGTGCTATAAAAATGCATTGATTACTGTGTAAATGACACTGGCAGTGAAGGGGTTAGCCACTAGGGGGCGATGAAGGGGTTAAGTGTGTCCTAGGGAGTAATTCTAACTGTGGGGGGATGGGCTTCAACACACATGACAGTCGATGACAGAGAGCAGTGATCTCTGTCATGACACTAGGCAGAATGGGGAAATGCTTTGTTTACAAAGGCATCTCCCCGTTCTACCTCTCCGTGACACGATCGCGGGCACCCAGCGGACATCGAGTCCGGGGGACCTGCGGTCACAGAGAACGCAGCGGGCGCACGAGCCTTCAGTGCCTTCAGTGCTTCTTAAAGGGGACGTACCTGTACACCCTTTTGCCCACCCATGCCATTCTGCCGACGTATATCGTCGTGCAGCGGTCGGGAAGCGGTTAAGCTGGCCATGCACTAGTAGATTTTCAAATCAACACTCAAAATTCTCATCAGTACATTTGATGATTGATAAATGTTACTTGGAAGGACATAAAAAAGTGTTTGCTTTCAGCATTTGATTTTGAAATGAATGGGCATTCCTGGATGAAGAAAACACAGATTGTATAGTGTTCACTGTAATGCCGTGTGCACACGACCGGTTTAGCTGTCGGAATAAACTCCGAAGGTTTCCCTGACGAAACTCCGACGGAATTCCATTTAAACGGTGTTGCCTACACACGGTCAATCTAAAACCCGACCAAAGTCCGACCGTCCAGAACGAGGTGACGTACAACACTTACGATGGGACTAGAAAAAGGAAGTTCAATAGCCAGTAGCCAACAGCTTCCGTCTTGTACTTGCTTCAGAGCATGCGTCGTTTTTGGTACGTCGGAACAGCATACAGACGATCAGTTTTCCCGATAGGAATTGCTTCCATCAGAAATATTTAGAGCATGTTCTATTTCTAGGTCCGTCAGAATTTTTGAAAAATTAGTCCAATAAGGCGTACACACGATAGGAATAGACGATGAAAAGCTTCCGTTGGACTTTTTCTGTCGGACGTTCCGCTCATGTGTACGCGGCATAAGAAGTGCATTCCTTCAAGAAGAAATTTCCATCTTGTTCCTTTTCTCATCACTGTGGTGGAAAGCGTACATGGATTTTACCCCTGTTAAAACAAAACATTTCAAAATAATGCCCAGCCTTAGTGAAAAGGCCCAAAAAGTCTTCTTTGCTCTATACATCCATTAACACATTCAAGCATTTTTTAATCATATTGCTTTCTCATAACTCTGCAAATACACAATAGCCCACATAATTAACATAGATCACACGTTAGCATCATTCAGTCCCATTTAATTATAATTACCCTTTAAACTGTAAACTCTAATAAAGTCAAATTAAGCCTATCAACTATAATATACTTCTCATGAACTTTAGCTATTTAACTCTAACTGCTGTGCTTAATGCCATCTACCATTTTTTGTGACATAACTTGCCCTCTTCCATTTCTAAACTAAGTGAGTATTTTTTAACTCCCTGCTAAATCTTCCAAGGTGGACATATGAAAGCCATAAAACATCAGAGACCGTCTGATAATGTCACTGCAGTGCGTCTCCAGTGCTTAAGGGCCAATTCCCATTAAGACCACAGAAGGGTTAGCATAGTTATCATTGAGGCTGTAATCTGTCAATTTCAATGACAATAGGTTAAGCGTATGTTTGTGTTAATGTGATGGGGAGAGTTTGTAGTCTCCATGGGTGAGAATCTTCCAGCTAGCACTGTTCCCAAGCAGACCCAATAAGTGGAGGGATTGTTGTGGTTTATAACATTAGCACAGTAAACAATGTGAAAATGATGGCCAGTGATCAAAACACAGATAAAAGAGCTATTTCACTGTAGTGTTATTCTAGCAAAATAGCAAAAAAAAATACATGATTAGAAGGAAAATAAATGTTTCTTTGATGGTGTCTGTGGTGTAATCAGTACATAAATAAATGAATGAAATAAAATATAATTATTTAGGTTAAAGTATGCATATATGCAATAGACATTACATTAGGAAGTTGCTATTATGAAGCAGGATTGTAATGTCGAAGTCCCAGACAAATTCATGCATGCCCTATGTTACTGTCATCACTAAACCATATCCACATACTAAGATCCAGAACCCTGACATTGAAGGATTATAATAAAGTGAACCTGGGGTCACATTGACATTACTAAAACAGCAGCAGATATAGAAAACTGGCGTGTACTGCCAAATATACTACACAGTACCCCAAGAATCCTGAAAAAGAGCTTCCTATTATGGAAATACTTACTTTAGCTCAGGATAGAGGCTTAGCGGTGACATCATTACCCCCCCACACCCCACACCCCCACCCCCCGGAGGATCAGCAGTGCTGTTACATAATTGTCATGCTTTGTTATGTGTATTGAGTACCCATTTTAGTTTTATAATAAAAACATTTTAAGCTGTACTTCACTATGGGATTCCCACCTTCCTCCTTTAGTATATCTGCATGGTGCTGAGACCTTTGCATAGAAAGCGATCCTGAGGCCCAATGAGGTGTGCCATTTAGAGTGAGAGGATTTGGGTAGTGATAGGAGCAAAGCTAAAGCCATCCATCCATGAAGGATCTGACATCTTCTAATGCTGGTTCAGACCTCCTTAGTTGTGGAGTCTGAATATCTGGTAAGCGGCAGCATATTTATTGGTCGCTGGTGTACAATTGTTGCATGTAGATGTTATATTCACGGTGGATTATTTTTGTTGCATGAAGGATTTATATTCATGGTGGACCTTATTTTTGGTTTATTTTTCTTTTTTATGTTTATGGGACTTTTATTGAATTCATTATTTAATCCTTTAGCATAATATTGCATTATTACATTCATTGTCACTTGTGATATTGATATGACAGCGTAACATTTTTTGTAAAGCAAATTTTGGATATTTGTATGTGCTGATATCGGTGAGTGCTGCAGTCTAGTCTTTTTTCTTTTCTCTTTTTGATTTTATTCACCATTATATTTACCAGCGTTGGGATTTTACAGTATTTATCTCAGGATAACCTATCCAGGCTTCTGAGCCTTTTTATCTAAGCCAGTGTTTCTCAACCAGGGTGCTACGGCACCCTAGGGTGGAGCCTGGGTTTCCAGCTGGTGCCGGTGTTCCCAGGGTCAGTGTCATGAGTTGCCATGTGTGGACAGGCTAGCACCATAACAACTAATGATGCTATAGGGCCAGGAAGCATTGTATCATTTGTTTCTATGTTATTGAAGGTCAGCTCGCCCACAGCATGGCACACCATGGCAATGCATGATCCAGGGCAGCTGCTGTGCAGGGCCTTCTCCAAACCTACTTCACCTCCTGACCAAGCTCTCATATATGAGGGGCCTATGACATAGTAGGGGAACCTCTGACATTGTGAGGGCCTCTAATGTGATGAGCGTACTCTGACATTAAGGGAGACCTCTGATGTGATGGGACACCTCTAATATGAAGCAGGGATTCTGATGTAAAGGTAATTTCCTCAAGCAAGTAGTGTGCCTTTTCTCAGGATCAGATTTATTATTGATAAGTAACATGTAATTATTTTACATTTTAAACTGGGGTGCCTCAAAATTTTGCATAAAGGGTGCCACAGCTAAAAAAAGGTTGAGGAACCTTGATCTAAGCCATAGAGACTGGTAATCCCAGAATATTAATAGAAGATTGTTGCATGGGTGAAAAAAGACATTGGCCGCGAGTTGCATCCTCTACAATCAAACTTGACTAGGAGGCAAGAAAAACGTATACAGCATGTTTCAGTTAGCTATTACAAGGAGGACATTTTTCTTGACCACGAACAGCAATCCAATACATATAGTCAAAGAAAAATCCTGCGCTTATCCCACCTTTAATTTGATAACCAAACTCAGTGCGACCAAATTATTTGTTAGGTGTCAGTTCAAGAATTACTGAAACTAAGTTGACCACTGCGAGGGCTTGGAAAACCCCTGTGCTTAGCTTTGAAGCAGTTAAGAACTGTATGAATGATATCATGATAAACGAGAAACTGACAGCCTTTGCTTCAGATAACCATGATAAATTTCTCGGGGTCTGGCAGCCGTGGATAACATACATCTCATCTTCCAGGTTCGATAATAAGCTCCTTTCAACTTGAGTGATCTCCGGCTGCACACTCCGTTGGACTCCTCCCCTTCTTTCTTCTCTTCTCTTGGCCCTTTACTTTTCATTTTCACTTTATTTCCCAGCTTTCGTTCTAGCTCTTTTCTTTTTTATGTATAAATGACTTTATTACTCACCAGGCCACCGGGCGTGAGTTTGGTGAGGAAAGTTACAGTGATCACATCTTATTATTTGTATATTGTATACTTATTTACACAGGGGCCCACTCTCTACCAGTTAAACTGTTTTGTATTCTTTACTAACAAGTTTGGGTGTCTAGATTTTAGCCCACCATGCACTACAGTCTGGAGTATTAAAGTGACACTAAAGGTTCTTTTTTACATAACAAACATCTCATGCTTACCTCCACTGTGCAGCTCGTTTTGCACAGAGTGGCCCCAAACCTCGTCTTCTGGGGTCCCTCGGCGGCTCTCTCGGCTCCTCCCCACATCAGATAACCCCCTTAAAGAAGCACTCTCCCGGGGGGTTACCTTGCAGGCGCGTTCCCCGCCCCCCGGCGGCCGCGTCATTGGATTTGATTGACAGCAGCGGGAGCCAATAGATGCGCTGCTATCAATCTATCCAATCAACAGCCAAGAACCCACTAGCAAAGAGATGTTGTGTCCCCGTGCGACAAGTTCAAGGGTTCAGGTAAATAAAACGGGGGAGGTTGGGGGCTGGTCACTGCCAGGTATTTTTTCACCTTAGTACATAGGATGCATTAAGGTGAAAAAACAGGAACCTTTACAACCCCTTTAAGCCCTCTTCATCAAGAACTTAAGGACTTAAGTCGATATCTTATATTGCATTAGAGAATTATGTAACATTCTTTTTGCGCCCCTCTGTCAGGATTTTTTCCTTTATATTATGTTTGATGTAACCATCTTATTGTTGAACTAACTTGTTGAATTTTTTGCAATAAAATCTTTTTGTAAAAGAAAATATAAAATAATTCAAGACTATTACTTGTGTGTAAAACTAGTGCGCTTCTCAAAAATACTAATATATATTTCAGCTGTTACTAAAAACAAAAATCAATCACTTGTAACAGAAAAAACAATAAAATAGTGCACAACATATCAAGTTGACTACTATATGGTTGAGATCCATAAAAAATGCTAAAACAAACAAACATAAAATTAAAGTCTATAAACCAATCAAATCATAAGAGACAATGTCACGAATAATTCAATCCTATAGTGTGTGTCCAAGTGGTTAATCAGTGTCCCAAACGACAAACTAAAACGTGACAGACCACACGCCTCTTACCAGAAAATTATGATCTCACTTGCTATATATGTATCTAAAAGATGCAGCAGTAGGAGGGAGACATGTCTCGATCAGCTCTTAGCAGCATGGTAATCCAAGGGTATCAGGAACATAGGTTAACGTGTTCTCAGTCACTCCCAGCACTACATAGAAAGAGGAAGACTTTGTAGTGCAATATGTTTAATCTAGCGTTTATTAAAAATACAAAATGCACTTACACTTACTAATAATCTAATCAGCGAGACACAAACAATTGCAGGCATGGCGGCGGTCCTCACCAGCCAGCTAATGTGGGATGATGTCACAGAGATGGCTCCACCTGACGCTTCTCCCCGTAATAGGTGTCAACTGGGAACAGAGGCTCATCTGGGATGTCACTTACTAACATTTAAATACACATGTCCTGTGCCATGTCACCCCGACACTAAGTTTGAGTGTGAACAGCTGAAGGCACATATACCCAATTTATTATATCTAAATGGAAAGTCGCCCTTAGTTATCCTCTATCATTTGAAGTGATTTATTTCACACCTTTAAAAGATATTATTCCATACCCCTATCATCCCCTCCAAGAGCTTGCATACTAGCCTAACATCAATAGTATGCAAGCTGAGGGGATTATAAGGGATTATATACAAGATTTTAGTAATGAAAACGGTATCATTAGCAGTAATCAGCATGGATTCATGAAGAATCATTCTTGCCAAACCAATCTATTAACCTTCTATGAGGAGGTGAGTTGCCATCTAGATAAAGGAAGGCCCGTAGACGTGGTGTATCTGGATTTTGCAAAAGCATTTGACACAGTTCCCCATAAATGTTCACTGTACAAAGTACAAAGTAAGGTCCGTTGGCATGGACCATAGGGTGAGTACAGGAATTGAAAACCGGCTACAGGGGCAAGTTTAGAGGGTGGTGGGTAGTGGGGTCCCACATGGTTCTGTGCTGGGACTAATCCTATTTAATTTGTTCATAAACGACCTGGAGGATGGGGTAAACAGCTCAATCTCTGTATTTGCAGACGATACTAAGCTAAGCAGGGCAATAACTTCTCCGCAGGATGTGGAAACCTTGCAAGAAGATCTGAACAAATTAATCAGGTAGGCCACTACATGGCAAATGAGGTTCAATGTAGAAAAATTTAAAATAATCCATTTGGGTGGCAAAAATATGAATGCAATCTATACACTGGGGGGAGAACCTTTCAGGGAAACTAGGATGGAAAGGGACCTTGGGGTCCTAGTAGATGATAGGCTCAGCAATGGCATGCAATGACAAGCTGCTGCTAACAAAGCAAACAGAATATTGGCATGCATCGAAAAAGAAATTAACTCCAGGGATAAAGTGATAATTCTCCCACTCTACAAGACTCTGGTCCGGTCGCACCTGGAGTATGCTGTCCAGTTCTGGGAACCAGTCCTCAGGAAGGATGTATTGGAAATGGAGCGAGTACAAAGAAGGGCAACAAAGCTAATAAAGGGTCTGGAGGATATTAGTTATGAAGAAAGGTTGCGAGCACTGAACTTATTCTCTCTGGAGAAGAGACTCTTGAGAGGGGATATGATTTCAATTTACAAATACCATACTGGGGACCCCACAATAGGGATAAAACTTTTTCGCGGAAGGGAGTTTAACAAGACACGTGGCCACTCATTAAAATTAGAAGAAAAGAGATTTAATCTTAAACTACGTAGAGAGTTCTTTACTGTAAGAGCGGCAAGGATGTGGAATTCCCTTCCATAGGCAGTGGTCTCAGCGGGGGGCATCGATAGTTTCAAAAAACTTTTAGATAAGCACCTGAACGATCGCAACATACAGGGATATACAATGTAATACTGACATATAATCACACACATAGGTTGGACTTGATGGACTTGTGTCTTTTTTCAACCTCACCTACTATGTAACTATGTAACTATATACTAGCATATTGGTATAAGCACAGATTAATGAAAATACATTAAATTAATTGAATATTAATTAGTTGGAGTACTTCTTATTTAAATAACTCATTTTAAACCTTTAAGAGATGTTAATCAGTACCAAAATATCCAATACATCCCTGAATCATCCTTCTATTATATCATCTTATATCTGCAAGCAACATTTCCTTTTTTCAGGGATCTCTTAAACACTTTTGTTGCAACAATCGACCATACCTTTTCGTATAGGTAACTGTAAAAGTTGCATATTTTTACTGCTGCTACTAAAAGATCCCTTTTGCAGGTAGAAGGCAAATCTTTTTTTTTTTTTTTTTCAACCACAAGAAGTATTATGCCTTTTGCACTTATTTTAAAGTCTGCTGAATTTGATAAGTGGTGGGATAAATAGGTTAAAGAAATAGGATATTATAGTTTTTTTCACAACTGATACAAAAGGTATTTTTTCAATCACTGATAGAAGAACAATGTAAGTGGATTAAGACATGTTTGGGACAAACATGGGTCTATACAAAAAACAGACAAGAAGTTAACAAAAAGACTTTTTTTTATAAAGTAAAAAAAAAAAAATGATAAAAAAAACCCCAAAAACAAAGGGCAGACTCCATGGACCGCTTGGTCTTTTTTCTGCCATTGGTTTTGCAACGTGGTAGTAGTAAATTACTGTTTGTAAATATGATACACTGTACTTTACAGGATCAATAACTGTATTTCCCTATTATAAAATAGTTTATTTCTGGAGTTATATCACCGCTACCCCAATTAAAGAAACTAATGTTATTATAACTACAAATATTAATACAGGACATTTCGCCAGTTATAGTGCGAGTATCAACAACGCATCACAGAAACATTATCTGTGCTTTTCCAGCAGCATTTTGCTGAGTTAAACAGTGGAGCCGTGGAGGGATATGTTAAAAAGAGAGGGAAATCAGCCACAGACATGAGGAGGGGGAGGATAGGGAATTGGAGGGATTACAATAGAAAGAGTGGGAAACTAAAAGGAATCAAAATACATGGGGCATGTAGGCAGGAGAGTGGGAAAATAAAAAGAGAGGGAGGGAAGGGTGGAGAAAAGGGAGTGGGGCCTCATTGAACAGTACATGTGTATACTGTAAATGAATGTAAAATACGTAACCCTTTCGTCTTCCTCTAGCATCAAAGATTGGAAAAGATCATTATCTGTTTCTATAAACTTCTGACATTTCCCGCACCTCATATCTCTGTAGACAAGAGGGAATTATAGCAGATAATAACTACACTGCCTAAGAGACACTTGACTTGCCGAGATGAGCCATCAGTGATAAAACAGGCTGTACTATATACTGCTCTTACTAGCCTTATGACCAGATCATGACCTATAGATATTCATCTTAATTCTCTCATTGATCTTACATATTATGACCTGACATACATGAGGAAACTGAGCCACAGTGTTATGAAACATATACTGTAGTAGGCCAGTCATGAATGAAAAAAGGAAAAAATAGTGTGAATGGGCTCTAAAAGAAAGTCATTTTTAATGTTTTTAAATCTGTACTATTCTTCAATAGTTACTGCTATGAAGGTCCTTGTTAGGGCATTTACCTTTGTAGGGTGGCAATGCTCTGTGTCTGCCCTCCAATTGTGCTCCTGTGCTGTCACCTTGTCTAATGAACACTACAGGTGTCTGTTTCAACATACATTAGGCTACTATGGTCTACTGTTGTCACTGGCCTTGTTAAAAACAGCTGCAACCACTAAAGCCACCACAGGAATCTTGAAAATGCAAGCATAAGTTGTGATGTGTAATTGCTGCTCTTTTTGAACATTTACAATTTGATCATTGCTAGCTGGTAGTTATGCTCAAACTCCTAATTCACAATAACCATGTGTTGGATGATAAGTGATAGTCTGAGGCTCTGTTCACACTGCTGCAACTTGAGACCTGACTTGTGAAATCCCATGTTAGTCAATGAGAGCTGTCCTAATTAGCATTACTGAAGCCGCTCCGACTTTAGAAAAGTTCCTGTGATACTTCAGGGCAACTTCTATCCAACTTGTGCCCATAGGCTTTAACCACTTGACGTCCGCGCCGAAGGACGGCCACAGCGCAGACCTGAAATTCCGGGAGGCCGTCATATGATGGCCTCCCCTGTGCACACACCCCGCGCGCCCCAAGCAGGGCGCGCGTGGCGCACGCTGTGATCACCAAGTCACTGAGACTCGGGCGATCACAGATCCGAGTAAGGGGATGGTCCCGGCCCCTTACCACGTGATCAACTGTCAGCCAATGATAGCTGATCACATGACGTAAACAAAAGCTCGGAAATCTTTTTTTTTCTCCTCACGCTGACAGCGTGAGGAGAAAAAAAAGCCGATCAACCCGCTTATCTGCAAGGGACATCGGTCCTGAAGAGGAAGAGGCAATTATGCCTCATCTGTGCCCATCAGTACCCCCCGCCAGCTCCACCTGCCATTGCCACCTGCCAGTGCCCACAGTGCCCACCAGTGCCACCTATCAATGCCCATGAGTGCCACCTATCAATGCCCACAAGTGCCACCTATCAATGCCCACCAGTGGTGGAAATCAGTGCCACCTAGCAGTGCTGCCTATCAGTGTAACCGATCAGTGCCCATTATTGCCACCCATCAGTGCCCATCACTGCCACCCATCAGCGCCCATCACTGCCACCTATCGGTGCCCATCAGTGCTGCCTCATCAGCGTACATCAATGAAGGAGAAAAATTACCTGTTTCCAAATTTTATAACAAAATATTAAAAAAAAAAAAATTAAAATATTCCGTCTTTTTACATTTTTTTAAGAAAAAATAAAAACCGCAGAGGTGATCAAATACCACAAAAAGAAAGCTCTATTGTGGGGAAAAAATGATAAAAATTTCATTTGGGTACAGTGTTGTATGACCGCGCAATTGTCATTCAAAGTTCGTTAGCGCTGAAAGCTGAAAATTGGTCTGGACAGGAGGGGGTTTAAGCACCCAGTAAGCAAGTGGTTAATGAAAGTGGCCTCCAAGTCGTATCATTATCTATATTGATGTGATTTGGATCCAGCATTACAGGAAGATTACCCAGGCATTCCCTGAAAGTTGCTTCAAAGTTGCTTCAAAGTCACATCAAGTTGCATCAAGTACTCAAGTTGCCAGCAAATCGCCAGGAAGTCACCTGTCAAAGTCGCACTGAACGTCGCGCAACTTTGAGGTCGCGGCAGTGTGAACCGAGCCTGAGAACCTTGCTTTTGGTTACTTGTTTTTTTCAGTATATTGGGACATCTCTGCTCTATTCAGTAACACAGCAAGACAGAAGAGTTGTTAAGCTATCTATAAGAGCAGTAGGAGACCTGCCTGTTTGGATTTCCCAAAATGTTAATTGCTTAGACAAGATAGATCTCTGCCATTTTTTTTTCTCTGCACTTGTCAATGCTTTTTTTTTTTGTATAGTTTTGCAAATTGAGCACACTTTTCAGTTAAGGAAAAAAATCCAGGCCTTATTACTGTGTCAATAAATATATCAAGACCGTTTGTTAAAAGATTTACATGTGTATGGCCTTAGGTGATTGGAGACTCTCCAGGCAACAAGGGCAATTTATACTATAACATGTACTGTAGTTGCCCTGGTAGTAAAAATGTATGGCCACGTGTCAAGCTTTAGCAATCTACCTACCGTTTCTGCGATTGTAAAAATTAAAAGCTGCACCTATCTCACCAGACTGCACTTATAACTGAAATATAAATTTGGGGTGGACTACTCTTTAAAACCTTTAACACAAGAGGCCTGATTTTCTGCTGTGTAAAGTGAGGAAGAAATAAATATGCGAAATGTGAATAAGGGCATATTCACTTTACACTATAGTGAATCAGGTCCTGTGGCCTGATACAAAGTAGAATGCAATGTCAAGTCTGTTTATGGACAAGCTTATTTTTTATGATGGCCATGAGTCAGAAGATGATCTGCCCAATACAGTTACCACTGTATGGACAACCTTAAAGTGATACTAAAGTCTTGTATTTTTTTAGTTAAAAATAACAAACATATTATACTTACCTGCTCTGTTGCAGTGGTTTTGTACAGAGCAGCCCGAATCCTCCTCTTTTCAGGTCCCTCTTCTGCGCTCCTGGCCCCTCCCTACTGTTGAGTGCCCCTACAGCAAGCAGCTTGTTGTGGGGGGCACCCGAGCCAAGCCACATCTCCCTGTGTCCATTCAGACATGGACCCGCGGCCCAGCCCCGCCCCACCTCCTTTCTCTTCTCATTGGCTTACTGACTTTGATTAACAGCAGTGGGGGCCAATGGCGCTACACTGTTGTCTCACGCAGTGAGGAGGGGAGTCCCAGGCAGCTGAGAAACTCCTGCAACATCGATGGTTCTAGATGGAAATCAGGTAAGTATTAGGGGGGCTGCTGCACAGAGAAGACTTTTTTTCCTTAAAACATTCTGCCTTCACAACCACTTTAAGCAGCCCATAAATGGATCGGAATTCCAGTGGTTCAGCAGAGAATGGACGAATTTTGATCCATCTATGGGTGTTCCGACTCAACAGAACTCGATCTTTTGATTGATTTATGATGAACGGGGCTGCTGGAAATTATTCTCAATCCTCTGGCTCAGTGTATTCGAGCAGCGGAGGAATCCCACCATTATATTACAATAGCACAGTTGGGAGGATTCCTCCACCCAGCTCGCATTTGTGGATTGGGGAATCTATTGTTTTTTTGTTTTTTTTTGTGATTCACCATAAAAAAACAACAAGGCATCTATGGCTAGCCTTAGAATGTACACTCTTCTAAGCAGATCTCTAATCCCTATTATTCATTTTCTAAAGCCCTATTGGAGCCGAGATGTGCTAAAACAGATAGAAAACTATGTTAAAACCATCACATTCATTTTTTTAATTGTGATTAAAGTGTTAGTTCACCTTTACTGACTTTTACCAAAAACATTCCCTAGCATTAGAGTATCCTAAATACATTAACATGCAGCGCTGCACTTTGTAAAAGAATGGTTACTTTTTTAGCTGCCTATTTCATTGCCTTCCCCGCTCCGTCCTGCATATGGCAGGACTTACAGAGCGTGGGATGCGCAGCCCCAGAAACTCACAAATAAGCACTTAGTTTTGTTCCCTACCCACACATGCGCAGTCCGATCTCCCACACAGCTCAGTGTCTTGCAAGAGTGAGAGTGGACTGTGCATGCATGAGCAGGAAACAAAGCCAAGTGCTCGTTCATGAGTTTATGGGGATGCGCATTTAACGCTCATTACGTCCTGCCATCTGCAGGACAGAGAGGGGAGGTCAATGAAATAAGCAGCTTAAACAAATAAGCATTCTTTTTCAAAATGAAACACTGCATTATAAAGTGGGACTAAACCCTCCTATACTTTACAGCAGAGGCAGTCACCATCCTAGTCTTGGTTTGTTCTACAGTTGCCATGGGGCTGTACATATGATCAATTATGACACCGGCCATTTGATAGCTTAACAGTTCAGTTGAGAACACAGGCAACTGTGACAGTTATCACTCACAGCATGTCTTAAAATGTAACTGTTTTGGTAATTAGTTAAATCGGTGGGTTTAGTTCCGCTTTAATGTACTGAGGATGCTGGAATGCTTGGGGATGTCAACTAACCCTTAAAACACATTCATCATGTGATTCTTAATAAACTGTTTAAGCAAACTGTACAGATAAGGGCTGTAATAAATAAACTGTAGCAAAAATAGAAGTGTCATTTAGGAAATGTCCGCCCACCTCTGCAAAACCTAAAAGCCAGCAGCTACACATACTGCAGCTGCTGACTTTTAATAATCGGACCTGTCCTGGAGTCCAGCAATGTTGGCACCGCATGATGTTTTCATCAGCTGTCGGGTGCTGCCGCCGCCATTGCGGGTAAGGGAAACCGGCAGTGTAGCATTACGGCTTCACGCCGGGTCCCTACTGCGAATGCACGAGGCACCGCTGCGCTCTCCTGCTGGCTCGGCGACGGAGAAAGGAGGAGGGAGAGGGGAGGAAGGAGGAGGAGGGTGCCGAGCTGTGATGTAATTTGCAGTGGCCGGGATTACCGGAAGTGGGGGCAGGACAGGTATTTGCTCCCCCCCGAAAGGTGCCAAATGTGGCATCGGAGGGGGAGAGGAGACAAATGAGCGGAAGTTCCTCTTTTGGGTGGAACTCCGCGTTAACGTTTTCTGATCTCTACAACGCTTGATGCCTTTAAGTGCAAAAATATAAAATGACTACTGCATTACCTGATCAATAAAGAGAACTTGACAGTTTTCAGTTTTGCCAAGTTTGTCCAAAATGTATGTTCTTTTAATGCTATATTGTGACAGCACAGGTACTAACAACAAAGCATGCAGTTAGTACAATAAAAAGGAGGGACCAAAAAAAAAAAAAAACTTTTACGTTTATTTTGCACACTGGTTTTAGCAGTTGATTTGGATTCTGAAGTGATTTATCAAAGGTCATTAGCTGGGATTGATGCTTAATGACAGTTGCCATTGTGGACAGTAGATCTTCAAACAGTCGGTGACCTCCCTCAGCTACACCTGAGGCTGTTGGTTACCAATATTCAGCCATTATCATGTCACAATAGCCCTGTCCAGAGTATGTAATTACTGTAATGACAGCTCTCAGTGGCCACATAAGAAGGTAAAGCTACAATGTAGATAGCCAAAAGTTATAAAAATTTGCAGACTGGTTACTATTATAAATATCTGTTCTTCAATCTCTGTGTGAAATACAGTATATTTAAGAAGTGCCTATATTCATTAAGTAGGTCTTCTTGTGGAATTCAGTGTCCTCCTCACCTGTAACCTCTTTAATTACCTCAATGCATACTTTTCTGTAATTATTTTAATGGTATCTCACAAGCTGTTCTAAAATGTCAAATTAAGGTTCTTTGAAAAAGAGTAAAAAAAAAAAAATGCTAAATTTAATGATTATTAAATGGTATTACTATTGTCTTGGCTTAGCTGACCAGTAGTATCAAATGGCATACTGCCTCTTAAAAAATATTTAAATCAATAAAAATGTAGTAGGGAGTTTGCAAATGCTGAGATCATTAAAAGGCAGATTTGTCTTCATTTGTTGAAATTGATAAGTGATTAGACTCTGCTGGGTTAGCGTGACCATTACTTCCTATAGAAGCCCCCTTGGCCTCTGCTACATAGAAAACTACCTGGCCCTGGGACAGGTTACTTGTGAGAAGAGAGTCAAATCTGCCACTGATATCTGTAAATATATTTACAGATATTCTATAAATCAGTGTTGTTCAACCTTCTTACAGTTAGGGCACCCTTGAAAAATATTTTCAGTATCGAGGCACCCCAGTCTAGGCCTTGGTTCACTTTACTGTGTGTCAGAACATACGCCAAATCACGCATGTCCCCGGCACACAGACAAATGTCCTGCTCTTTAGCAGGTGCACAGGGGTGCCATGTATTCTGAAATTCTCTTTCACCAAATCAGTGTGGCGTGATTTTAAAAAAGAGGTCAGGGACTTCTTTCCCTGTGTTTCTGTGGGTAGGACTGCCCTATACGCATCACACAGCTGCAAAGAGGTGAACCAAGGGCTCGTTCACCCATGAGGTTGAGGGCTGGCAAAACCACGCTGTTTAGTCACCTTTTACCATGATCTCACGACTTCTCCTCTTTAGTTGCAGAGGCAGCAGCCAGTGTCATACACATGTTGTGGCAGTGGCCGGAAGTATACCCTCAGGTAAATGAGGCCACCTCACAACTGCATGTATTGCACGTGGTTTCAGCAAGATGGTGCTGCTTTTATGGCTGCATAAGACCTCTTTACTGCCTGTCAAATGCAGTGGCGGCCCGTTGATCGGTGGGACGGTCAGCTGCACTTACCCCATTGCTGCTTCCCATGCTCAGCGGCGGCCTCCTGTTCCCCTGCTATCCACGAGTCTTCATGGCGGCGGCGGCTTCCGTTTCCTCCCTCCTTCTCGGCGGCCAATCGGGAGTCTTCTCTTTTCGGCCAATCAGAAAACGGGTCTCACATCCACTTCTGATTGGCTGGATTGAGGATCAGTGTTACAACAGCTAATATTAATTCGCTGTTATAACACCTGGGCGGGTTCATGGCACAATGCTCTGCACCACGAGCCACCCTAATTTGAAGCCTATTAGAGCCTATGGCTCTAATCAGGTGCGTAAAAAAACACCCCTGCCACTGTAATTCAGGCGCCCGGCATCCTGAAAGGGGCCGGACGCCTAAATAGGGGGAGGCAGCGGCAGCCATGGATAGATACATGCTATGCATGAATCTATCCATTATTCATATAGGGGGTGGCAAGGATAGAGGGGGCGGTGCCCGGGCGCCCCTAATGGGCGGGCCACAACTGGTCAAATACCTCTGAAAGCAATCGGAGCATGAATCTCTTTTCAGAGGAGTGGCATTCCTAGCAACTCTAAAAAAGCAAGATTAGGGGTTAAGAACAATTAATATCAATAAACTGTTTCAAATTGTCATACAGATATATGTTTGAAATCAAATATTTATTATTTTTTGGCAATAACATGTTGTGGACGGATTTCTGCCAGTCACAGGCTGTGTCACACCCCTCCAGCCTGTGCCTTAAAAGTGAGGCATGTGAAGACTCCATTAATCTACATGTAATATCCCACCCTAATTGTGTTTAGCTGGTTAGTGGGCATGAAAGAGGAGTGGGCTGTCATTTACCACTGTGTATATGCCCACATGTGTGAATCTACAGTCACATGGGCTGCTCAGATGTGAGGGAGGAAATGCTCAGCATAGAAACTCACTGAAATCCAAGCATGTGCAGAGTTGCCACCACAGCTGCAAAATCCCTAGCTGAATTGGGGACATGGACAGAAGGGGGAGATAGAGAACAGCAGGATCAACCGGGTTTTATGCAGAATACAGAAAAGGAATCTCATAGTGACTGAGTGAGTATGAACAGCATGTAATATACCATGTATTAATAGTTTTTTTATGACGTGGGTTTCAGTGACACTTTAATTATCATATGAGCCTTTACATAGCACAGGTGCTGAATGGAGGAAAGATCATGCCTGAATGTTTAACCATCCCCTTTCTATCTGCACCTTTATTTATGAATATAGTATTTACACAAAAGTTGTAACCAAATAGTTATTAGTTATAAAATGTACAAAGATTAACGTAGACTATGGACAGATTTGACATTTTGCGCAACGGTCTCACTTTGTATAAGGCATTGGGCACTTTAGGAGTGTTGGAGAAAAAACATTCTACCAATAATGTAAAAGGTCAGATAATATACTACTGTATAGTAGAACTAAATGAGTTTGAAATAATGGAGAGTTACTGTCAGGAACCATGAATCAGACTGACACAGAAGTACAGTTAAATCTCACTTGTTTAATAATAATAAAAAGGTAAACAGTGTAAACATAGTCAAAACATAGCCAGAGTTCAGGAACCGGAACGGATAGTCAGACAAGCCAAAACATCAGGGAGCCAGAGATGAGCGTAGTAGAATAGCAAGCAGAATCTGGAGCCAGAAGGAATGTCAGCCAAGCAAATCTTACCAGGAACACGGGAGAGCGTCTCTAGAGATGTGATCAAGGCGAAGGCAGAGATCATCTAGTCTGGACGGCATAAGTAGACAGGACTGACGAGCAGGATATCATCAACAGGTGAGTCACTGTGGAGAGATAGGAGCTGGTAATTAGCCAACAACTGAGCAGCCAGCTCAGAGAAGGAAAGGCTGAGCCCAGCCCTGAAAGGTGCCTAATGTAGTCAAGTGAAAAGACAAAAATATGGTTACACCGGGTACATATGCAGTCCTTAACTGTTATATGTACATATAATAATGCGTAGTATCTGAATATACCATTATTGTTCTACCCAGTGGCGGCTGGTGGTATATTTTCAGGGGGAGGCGGCAAACAATGCACCCACAGCCACCCCCCGGTCGATCGGTTACCAGCCTCGCACTCACCCCATCTATGGTGCAGGCAGCGATTCCCTCTGGGCAGAGGCTTCCCCTGCATCCCCTCCTCTGCATCACGGCGGTCATGCCTCTCCTCTCTTCTCCTCCTAGGCCAATAGGATCGCTTCTCCTTTCAGCCAATCGGGTAACCAGCCTTAGGACCCTCTTCCTGGTCCTGGTCAGGAGGAGAATCAGTCTGTCAATAGCGAATATTCATTCGCTATTGTCACACAACTGGGTGGACTCAGGGCCCAGTGCTCTTCGCCCTGAACCCTCCCTTTTTTGAAGCCTATTAAGAGCCTCTGGCTCTAATCAAGTGCTTCAAAAAAGAAACCCTGATTGGAATCCATGCGTCCGGTTCCCTGCATGTAGATTAGGGGGCCGGACGCATGGATAGGGGGGCGGCGCCCTTGTGCCCTGCATTACAGGCCGCCACTGGTATATAAGTAGGTTTTAAGTCAGCTAAATTCACCTGTGCCAGTTTCTCATCTAATTGTCTGCATGGTTGTCCAAAAATGTTTCTCAACCTTTTTTTCAGTTGAGGCACCCTTTAAAATTATGGACAGTCTTGAGGCATCCCATTCTAAAATGTAAAAAAGTATTCTAATAGCTTTACATAATGCAGTAACATCCACACAGGTAGGACACCCAATGCTAGAGGTGATTTATCCTTAATAAATACACTTTGGCACAATAGTACTGACTATTATTCCAATGTTTCTCTTCTCCCTCAATTTCTCTCCATCAGTCAGCCAATGTCACTTCAGTGCTGAGGGAGAGGAGCACAGGAGGGTCAAACAAGGATGCAGTGAAGGCAACAGACATCCTCCATATTAACTGAAGTAATTGGTTGTTAGGATGCCAGTGTCTAGAAAGGCTTTGTGTAACTAAAAGGCAGGCTTGATCCTGGGTAATGCTATATGGGACCAAGGTTTAAGGAATAAAAAAGAGAGAACCTCATCACTTCTGACTGGGGTTCCAAGGAGAAGCAACAGACACCAATAAGTAATCTTATCTGCTGAAGGGCTTAGCACTGGATTGGGTGTAGGTTGTAATGTGATGGAAGAGAGGGGTAGCTAATGGAGTTGTATACTGTGGGAATCATAGCAAATTCTTAAGCCATGATGGGATTGTTGGCCAACATAACCGTGGACTTTTGTCTGAAGGGCGTTGGCCTAAACTTGTCTTGCATACAAACGCCAAGGAATTGTTGGCCAACAAAAACGAATGTAGTGACGTACTACGTTGTTTTTCAGCTCTATAGCACCACCCTTTGGGCTCCTTCTGCTAATTTCATGTTAGTAGAAGTTTGGTGAGTATTGATTTGCGCTTTTCATTTCGCACTTTTCATTTCGCACTTTTCATTTCGCACTTTTCATTTTGCGCTTTTCATTTCGTGCTTTTCAGTTCATTTCTAAATGGCCGTTCGTCAACCAGCCATGTTGCGGAATCGGAGGAGATAACGTGTTATTTATTATTGGCCATGAAGTTATTGCTTTAACATTGTTTTTTAGGTTGAATAATGATGTGATCTGGTATATTTTCTATATTTTTGGATGCATAGAATGCACTTTTTGGTTATTATTATTATTATTATTATTCAGGATTTATATAGCGCCAACAGTTTACGCAGCGCTTTACAATATATTGGCAGATAGCACATGTCTAATTGTATTTGTTTTCCTTTTTTAATGCACAATTAAAAAATTGAGTAGAATAATACTTGGCTATGTGTTTTACTTCAAATGACAGTTTGGGAGTAGCAGTTACATTGTAAAAAATACAATGTAAAATTGACAAGGGACACCAACATAGTTGTATCTTTCATCTTAAAAACTACAGGATAATGGTGTTGTGGTAGCTTGCCCACAAAAAAAAAAAAGCATAATATTATTCTTGATATCACTAGAAAAAAAAAGCCTTTGAAAATCATCAGCAAAGCAGCTTCATTATTATCCCATTAAAGAAGAAGAGAATTGTGTGCTGCATTTCGAGATTTCATAATTTGCCGTGTCAAGAATGTTAATTCTCTATTGCAAGTGCTAGTTTACAAGACCGACCGCTTCTGGCTCGTCCTTGCTTCTGAGCATGCGTGTTTAATACTTTGGACTTTTGTCTGACAGATTTGTGTGCACACGCTTGGAGAATCCGACAACAGACATTTGTCCACGGAAATTTTTAAAACCTGCGATCCAACATTTGTCCGAGGAAAATCCGACAACAATTGTCTCATGGAGCATACACGCGGTCGGATTTTCCGCCAACAGCCTGTCATCACACATTTCCCGTTGGAAAATCCGATCGTGTGTACGTAAGTGTCTAAATCATTTCCATTGAAACATAGGGGATTTACTAAAGGCAAATAGGCTGTTTACTTTACAAGGGAAGTTGTACTTATCAAGGAAATTTCCCCAGAGCTTAGTGAATGTGGTGAAAATCACTTTGCAAAGAATGTCCAATCATGTGCAAGGAAAAAAAAAAAACTTTTTTGTTTGCACATGATTGGATGATGGAAGTCAGCAGAGCTTCAGTTCATTTACTAAGCTCTGCGGATAATTTCTTTGCACAGTGAACAGTCTATTTGCCTTTAGTAAATCAACTCCATAGCCTAGACAAGAAGCAATATTGCCCCTCAAAGAAATGGAGCACTAAGGGATCTAGACTGTCCATTTACAGAGTCCCTCTTCATTCTATGCACACCATCCATGTATATATAACAAAACAGGTGCTATTCTAAAATGTGGTTCGGAAAAAATCAACATACAATATAAAATTCATCTACACTTTGTGTAAACTTAGTCCATATCAGACCATCAAATTTATCCAAAAATCATTAAGGATATTATAAATCCAATATTTATTCTGTTATATGTTTCCGACTGAATGCTTGAAAGATGATAGGTGTGGTAAATATACTTATAAAGACAAACCGATGTAATGGTGCCTATAGACTTGTATAGGTAGATCAGTTTTGTGTGTAGCTGTCAGCGTGTGTATCAGGTTGTTTGAAAAAGACTGTGTTTGTAAATCCCACTGAGAACTCGTGGGTTGAATAGCTAATATGAAGTTTTTGCAGCGTGCCTGTGCTTGTATGTCCCACAGAAACTCATCCTCCCCAAGATAACCCATCTGCATGCTGACTCAGAGACTCTGCCCTTCTCTGTTGCATAAAGTACAGCCTTCATGTCCTGAAACTGTGCTGCCTAATGTCATTCCATCCCCACATTGCACACAGACCAGGTATCCAGCTTCATCACTGTGCTGTACTGTTTCAGTATATATAGTCAATTATTACATTAACCACTTCAATACAGGCACTTAGACACCCTCCTGCCCAGACCAATTTTCAGCTTTCAGTGCTATCGCAGTTTGAATGACAATTCAGCGGTCATACAACACTGTACTGTTCCCACAAATAGAGCTTTCTTTTGGTGGTATTTGATCACCTCTGCGGTTTTTATTTTTTGCTAAACAAATAAAAAAAGACCGAAAATTTTGAAAAAAATAAAAGTTTTGCTTTTGTTTCTGTTAAAAAGATTTGTAGATAAGTAGGTTTTCTCTTTCACTGATGGGCACTGATAAGGCGGCACTGATACAGCGGCACCGATGAGGTGGCACCAATGAGCGGGCACTAACGATGGGCACTGATATGCGGCACTGATGGGCACTGGTAGGCGGCACTGATGGGTGGCACTGATATGCAGCACTGATGGGCATTGATAGGCGGCACTGATGGGCACTCATGGGTGGCATTGGGTGGCACTGGTTGGCACTGATGGGCACTGAAAGGCGGCACTGTTGGGCACTGATAGGGTGGCACTGATAGGCAGCACTGATAGGCGGCACTGCTGGGCACTGATGGGCACTGATAGGGGGCACTGCTGGGCACTGATGGGGACTGATACGTGGCACTGATACGCAGCACTGATATGCGGCACTGATAGGCATCCCTGGTGGCACTGGCAGTGGTAGGCATTGGAGTGGGCACTGATTGGCATCTGCCTGGGCACACCTGGTGGTTCATGTGGTGGCCATCCTGGTGGTCTTGGGCGGCTTCCCTGGTGGTCCTGGGTAGGATCCGAGGGGGGGCTGTGCTGATAAACAATTAGCACAGACCCCCCCTGTCAGGAGAGCAGCCGATTGGCTCTCCTCTACTCGCGTCTGTCAGACGCAAGTGAGGAAAAGTCGATCACCGGCTCTTCCTATTTACATCGTGATCAGCCGTTATTGGACACGGCTGATCACGTGGTAAAGAGTCTCCATCAGAGACTCTTTACCTAGATCGGTGTTGCAGACTGACACCCCGCAACAACGATCGCCGTGATGCGCGCCCCCGGGGGCGCGCAGCGGCTCGATATCCTGATCACGTCATATGACGTCCGGTCAGGAATATCAAACCCCTTTGCCGCCGTCATTTTGTAATAGGGCGGGCGGCAAGTGGTTAAATGTGTTGTGAACCATCAAGGTTTTTCACCTTAATGCATTCTATGCATTAGGGTGAAAAACCTCCTGTGCTGCAGCCCCCCAGAGCCCCCCTTTTACTTACCTGAACCCGATCGTTCCAGTGACGAGGACGAGCACAGCAGCTCGAGCCGGTGTCTCGGGTCCTCATTTGATAGATTGATAGCAGCAGGAGCCATTGACTCTCGCTGCTGTCAATCAAATCCAATGACGCAGGAGCCAGGGGGCGAGACTGGGTCCTGCTGTCTGTGTCAATGGATGCAGCAGCAGGACACAGGAGCGCGCCCACACGGGTGCCCCCAGGGAAAACGCTTCTCTGTCGGGGCACTCAAGAAAAGGAGGAGCCAGGAGCGCCGCAGAGGGACCCCAGAAGAGGAGAATTTGGGCCCCTCTGTGCAAAACCCTTGCACAGATGAGGTAAATATGACATGTTTGTCTTTTTAAAAAAAAAAAAAAAAACGAGACTTTACAACCCCTTTTAGGGGTTAGGGAGGTAAAAAAAAGTGCAGAACAATTCTGATTTTTTTTTTTTTTCAGATGGAGCCCATTCAATAATGTACTTGGGGCCACATTCAATTTTTCCTTTTTTTCCATCTTCTGCAGCATTGAAAAATCTGACTGGTTGTTTGAAGGAAATCAGACTGCCTTAAGGTTTTTTCCTTAGGTACCTTTTGATATATGATGATTTTTAATTATTTTATCAATAAAATGGTACAGACACGAGTGGAAACGTAAAGCAGCAATCAGATATTAGATGTCAGGATCCTGGCCATGCTTAGGAATCTTTCACATCTAGGTGTATCCTTTTCTTACCATATGTGGGTGAAGGGACAACCATAAGCCCTTGGTAAAAATATATTTTTTTAAATATCAATAGAGTTTACTTGCTTAATTTTTATGACGTAACTTCAAGTTTGGGCAGCCGAGCAATCCATGCATCACCGTGGTCATGTGTACTACATACTTGGGACTACAAGTTCCTTGATGCCTCCCACACTTTATGACTTGCACAGGCCTGAAAAAAAGGCTGTAGATGTCTTCACACAATGGGGTGGATTTACTAAAGGCAAATATACTGTGCACTTTGGAAAGTGCAGTTGCACTCTGCAAGTGCAGTTGCTCCAGAGCTTAGTAAATGAGCAGAAGCTCTGCTGACTTCCATCATCCAATTATGTGCAAGCAAAAATGCTTTTTTTCCTAGCACGTGATTGGGTACTCTTTGCAAAGTGAAGGTTTACCTCATTTACCAAGCTCTGGAGCAACTGCACTTGCAGAGTCTATTTGAATTTAGTAAATCAACCCCAATGCGTCAGCATGTACACCCGTAGTCGAAGATGGAGGCAAAAAGAGGAGGGTGACAACACTGTGGGATTTTTTTTTCTAAAACTTGAAAGTGCAAAATCTGGTGCAGCTTTGCATGGTAGCCAATCACCTTCTAACATCAGCTTGTTCATTTAAGTTTTTACAATAAAACCTGGAAGTTAATTGGTTTCTATGCAGAGCTGCATCAGATTTTGCACTCTCCAATTTTAGTAAATCAACCACAATATGACGTAAGGCAAAGCAGCGCAGAAAATATGAGTGTATGCGGAATAAAAAAAAAATCTAGGATTTCACGTTAAAAGTATCATAAAGAAGAATGGCCCAACAGCCTTAAAAATCATTTCCACAACTTTTCAATATGACCTAATATGACTCTGCTTGATCTGTTTTTGTGGCATATTACAAAATATATTGCATAAAAAAAAATATATATATACATATATATATATATATATATATATATATATATATATATATTTTTTTTTTTTTTTTTTTTAATGAATATTAACATTCTGGCTGAAAGAAAATAAACACACAAAACTATAACGTGATAGGTATCATGATTGCTTAGTAAGATATGACAGTGCTCTCAATATGCACAAGGCAGCCTAAAGACTGGTATTGGGCACTGCAGAATGCATTCACAAGTAACAGCAGATACAATTGTGTGCTTGTCATGACCAAAGTGTGGATGTATGCACTTGCACACTGTGTTACCCTTAACAAAGCATCAACTGTGTTTTTTTTTACTTTCAGTGATTTTTGACAGTTAGGATTAGTGACTGTTAGTGATATTTTGCACACATCATGCCATATTTTCCTACAGAAAAAAAATGCATGCTATGTGGCTGTCCAACATAAGATAACCCCAGATATTCCATTTTGATTCTATGTATGGCATCAATAATTTAGCCTACATTTAGAGGATGTATGTGCTGCTTAGTGAACCCAATTTCTTATAGAACTAGCCATACACACACTTTGCATATGTGCTGATACATCTCTTAGGTCTTTATATGTTAGATATATGAATGCTATTTGAATTGTGATCACAGACATGTTTTTTTCAGCTATATTACTTAGTGCAAGTCAGTGACCGGACGTTTTCTGTAACCCTCCTCTAGTTGTGTCAGTTTACCCCATGTTGGCACTATATGTTTGTAATGTTTGCATTTTTTTTTGGTAGATATATAAATATTTCAAATTATGATTCATCAGTCCAGAGCACCTGCTCCCATTTTTCTGCACCCCATTTCCTATTTCTTTGTGCATAGTTGAGTCTCTTAGCTTTGTTTCCATATCAGGGGAATGGCTTTTTGGCTGCAAATCTTCTAGGAAGACCACTTCTGGCCAGACTTCTCTGGATAGTAGATGGGTGTACTAGGAATGCTTTATTGTTAGGAATGCATTCCATAAGGATATTGGTCAGAAAAAAAGGCTGATGTGCAGGTGTAACTTGTGAGAAAAGTATGCTCTATTCTGGATAAATTATGTTTTATTTATGGGTGACATGTTATCTGCTAAGATGGCCCCACTGGTTTCTGCCAGTTCTGTACTGATGGCACTGCTGGACATCTTCGGATGTGGAAGGGAAGTAAGCATGATGTGTCTTTTATCTGCTGCATTAAGTTTTTTTTTTGGCCACCTACTCCATCTACGATCTGCAATGTTGCCCGTTTCTTTGTGCTTCTTAAAAAGAACTTGAAAAGCACATCTTGAAACCCCAGTCTTTGACATATTTGCCTGGGAGAGACCTTGTTGATGCAGTATAACTACCTTGTGTCGTGTTACTCTGCTCAGTCTTGCGAGGGTGTATGACCTTTGATATGAAACTCTCTTCCACAACCTCACCTTAGTAGTAGAGTTTGGCTGTTCCTCACCCAATTTTAAGCCTCTTATGCAGCTGTTAATGACTGTGTTTCAATTTACATATGAAATTGATGATCATTAGCACCTGCTTGGTGTAGTTGGTTAACCATACACCTGACTCTAATCCTAGAAAATCCCTGACTTTTGTGCAAGTGTACAAAGTGTGTAAGTGTAAGAATTGATGCTGGTTTGAAGCCAATAGGTAGTAACACCAAATATTGATTTGATTTAGATTTTTCTTCTGTTGGCTCACTTTGTATTTTGTAAATTGCTAAAAATAAACAATTAAGTATATATTTTTAAAAGCATTCTTACCTTACAGCATTTCTTTACACCTACCTACAACTTCTACACAGTACTGTATATACCACCGATCAGCCATAACATTATGAACACTGACAGGTAAAGTGAATGTCATTAACTTTTTCTTTCTAATGGCGCCTGGAAAGAGGGGGATATATTAGACATCAAGTGAACATGTTTTCCCTGAAGTTGATGCATTGAAAGCAGAAAGAATGGGCATGCGTAAGGATTTGAGTAACTTTGACAGGGGTCAAATTGTATTGGTCAAAGCATCTCCAAATCTGCAGCTCTTGTGGGATGTTCTGTGTGGTCAGGAGCTACCAAAAGTGGCCCAAGGAAGGATAACTGGTAATAGGGTCATTTGCGGCCAAGGGACATAGATGCACTTGGGGAGCAAAGTCTGACCCTTGTAATCTTATCCAATAGAAAAGCTATGGTAGCTCAAATTGCTGAAAAAGTTAACGCTGATTTCAATAGAAAGGTGTGTAAACTTACAGTGCGTAACAGTTTGTTGTGTATGGGCTGCGTAGCCTTTGCTGACCCATGTCCACAGCCAAAAGGCCCGTATCGCCATTTACAGGACTTAAAGCAGAACTTCACCCTAGAGGGGACATTCTGCTTTATGTCCCCCCCCCTCTACTACATATTAAATTTTTTTACATTT
Source organism: Lithobates clamitans (assembly GCA_037952925.1). NCBI lineage: Eukaryota > Metazoa > Chordata > Amphibia > Anura > Ranidae > Lithobates > Lithobates clamitans. Next base: position 3,085,073 of record JBBGZY010000138.1, on the reverse strand, counting down.
TTACATTTTTTTTTTTTTTTTACATTTTTTTTTTACATTTTTTTTACATTACACTACATATTACATTTTTTTGGGAGGGGCAGGTACCATACTGAGTGAATGAGCACTTTAATCTGCAAAAGTAGTTTACTGTACATACGGCATTAGCCGGACATTTAGAGATTGTCACATTTGTCCTATTTGCCTATCCATTTGCTGTACTATGGATATATTGAATGTAAGCATTGCATATATGTGGTGAATCCCAGCAAATCCAATGTATAAACATTTGACATATTTATTTAACAAAATGTTATTTATCACTTGCATACAGTACTGTATTATGCATACTGCATGAGCTATGTCCATGATGCAATGATAGCTATACATTTTTCCCTTATCTAAACCATGACATTTTAACCAATTTAACTGAAGTCAGATGTTGTGACCATTGCTTTATTGTTAGGAATGCATCCCATAAGGATATTGGTCAGAAAAAAAAAAGGCTGATGTGCAGGTATAACTTGTGAGAAAAGTATGCTCTATTCTGGATAAATCATTTTTTATTTATGGGTGACATGTTATCTGCTAAGATGGCCATGGACAGTTAATGAATGTTGCCTTTTTGCACATGGTCTGACCAATGAACGATTATATTTTGTTGTCTGTGGAGTTGATATAAACTCCTGTAATCTACTGGAATGTATGGGCAAGTGTATCCCAGTATCATACTCATCTTGGAGGAACAGAAAACTATAAAAAAAAAAAAAGAAATGCAACCCAACCTAGCCTTATCTTACTGACATCAGACCATCAAGTATGCCTGCAAGGGTTTGTTGTACCCCCTAGACATCCTGGTTATGACCCAGTTCCACCCATTTCTGGTTTATACCACATGCCTCCAGGGTTTGTGGGATATATGTTGATAGATACCTAAAAAAAAATTTTAAACAATAATTTGGTGTATTATATCATGACATTAATATTAAATTATATTATCGAGCAAAATAAATGCAAATTTCATCAATAGCAGTAGTTTGCCTGGCCAACTCATTAGGTTTTTATTACAAAGAAACAATTTATATTAAAAAAATAAAAAAATAAAATCTATATGACAGTTAAGGATATGGTAAGATAAAACAAGTTAAACTGTATGACGTTATAGAACAAATTGGTTCATGGCACAGACTCTTTTAAAGTGATTATAATCCAAATCTTACCTGTAATACTAAATATGCTAAACAAATACAGTTGCTATATATACATTTAATTTACTAAACCTAGATATAGGGAAATTCTATACACCCTATTTAATTAAATGCATGCATAGATGTCATATTCATAATTCAAGCTGTTGCTTAATCTTTTATCATTCAACCACAAGCCTTCAACAAGCAAAGACACGTTTTTAGTTTTGGCTAAGTTTCGCCTGAAGTCTGAGTTTCTTTAAGATTTTTTTTTTCTACCTGTTTGGGGGAGGTGTTTGCTCTGCTATGGTTCATTCATATGTCTTCTCTGGCTCACATAGGGTTAAGTACTGCACCTGCTGAGGTGTGCCTGTCTTAAGGCACCTGTTCCATCGGCCAATCAACTCTGGAGTTATACAAAGAACCCACCTGTCAGAAAAGATACCTGTACACAAATCCTCACACATAAATCGAAAACATCATTCTCCAGGGGATGCCTGTGCTTAACAAGAATTAGAGGAACAACACATTTTGGAGAAGAGCCATTTACACAACTTTAAGGGAAAATGTCTAATGAACTAGAGTAAGTAATCAGCATTACGTACACAGCTTTATTACAATGCTGTACTAGAATCCAATTTGTGGAAGCTGTACTGTGTTACTATACAGTAATTATTGCTTATTTTTAGTTATTTTTAGTTTTTTTTTTAGTTTTTTTTTTCATTTTTCTTTCTCTATCTATCTATCTATCTATCTATCTATCTATCTATCTATCTATCTATCTATCTATCTATCTATCTATCTATCTATCTATCTATCTGCTATATCTCTATATTTTTTAAGTGTGTGTGTTTATGTATGCATAGTTGTGTGTTTATGTATGTATGTACTGTATATATGTATATAGTAGTTATCTGTTTGTATTTTTAAGTGTGTGTGTTTGTGTTCATGTTTGTCTGCCTGTCTGTCTGTCTGTCTATCTAGTAGTTGTCTGTCTGTATTTTTAAGTGTTTATTTTTTGTGTGTATATTTGTGTGTATGTATGTATGTAGTAGTTATCTGTTTGTATTTTTAAGTATGTCTATCTATCTATCTATCTATCTATCTATCTATCTATCTATCTATCTATCTATCAGCATTTTTACTATAAAATATACATAATTATTTACCAGTATGCTGTAACGTTTTCATTACAGGCATACCCCACTTTTAAGTACACAATGGGGTTTATTTACTAAAGCTGGAAAGTGCAAAATCAGGCTCACTTCTGCATACAAACCAACAAGCTTTTAACCCCAGCTTGTTCAATTAAGCTTTGGTAATACAACCTGGAAGCTCATTAGTTTCTATGCAGAAGTGAGCCTGATTTTGAACTTTCCAGCTTTAGTAAATAAACCCCATTGTGTACTTAAAAGTGGGGTATGCCTGTACCTAGCAATACTTATATTCTAAATGTATTTTTTTTTACCCTTTTCACTAACATTTGTAACTACAGTCAATCTGTATGCAAAACATACAAAACAGAATACACATTTTCCACCTTCATATCCTTAGTACTTACATATGTAAATAATGTAGATCTGTATAGAAGATTTAGAAAACATTTTTATTCTTATTTTTTATCCTTAATCTATGCTTTCTGAAATTCTTCAGATTGAATTTATTTTTAAGGGAAAGTAAACATTAAAACAGCCACCTAAGCAATTTTAGAGACGTCAATAGCTATAGAAATAACACTTGCATTTTAAGACCCATGATTATTTTTGATGAAAAAAAAAATAGTTCTTGCAAAGTTTTAGTGCATGTTTTCTGTAGTTTGCACTGGGTCTGAGCTGAATTCATTTTTTTAGGATCTTATAAATTTGCCTTTGTCTAGTGCCAATGTTTTTAGCTTACTCAGCAATGCTTTGCTTGTATTACTCATGGCAGTGTTCAGAATGTTAGGGTCCATGCACAATGGGCTTAAAAAATGGCAGTGCTCTTGGCAGAAAAAAACACTTATTTTAAGTGTTTTTTATTTTTTATTTTTTTTGTACTAGCATTTAGAAGCGTTTATCAGCATTTAGCATTTGTTTCTGCCTGTAAACCACTCTCAAAAACGAAAACCAGAAGGGGCATTTTTTTTTTTTTTTGCCTCTAAACACTGAGCTTAAAATATGTCTCCAAAAGACGAAATGTGCATGGACACATAGGATAACATTAGTTACTCCTACAGGCAAAATGCAGTTTTTTTTTTAAGCCAGTGTGTATGGACCCTAAAAGTATGGAACTGGTTGTATTTAAAATTAATAGAAGGTGCCTGTCTAAAACATAGGAGAGACTAATTGAAGTGAAGTACATGTCAGATAACTCTTATTGCTCAATAAATGACTTTGGTTTCAAAGAATTTTTATGTGGAGCTGCATGCACTAAACTGGACATTTATTTGAATTCCAGCAATAAAACAAATCCCTGTAAAATAAAGACTTTATAATCCATCTAATTGGAGTCTCTTAAAAACATGCATGCAACTATTAAACTCTTTGGTGTGGCACTTTTAGAAAGGTATTAACTCATATCTTTCCAAATACTTAAGCAAGTTCAATGAAAAGCCATTTTAAAACAAAACAGTTTAATGTAGAACAGTTTAATTTGCTTGAGACAACTTGGCACCAAGAATACAAAAGTTAGGTGTCTTTGATTTTCGAGTTTCGCTCTTGCTGTACAGCAGTTTCACTCAAAACATCTTAGAGAATATGCTGTCTGCTTATTAGCATAGGAGTTGTAGTTATTTGCATAGCCAAAGTTAACTGAAAGAAAGCTGTCCTGTGGTTGTATGCTAATTATGCAAAGTGCTTTACATGTCTGGGGCCACTTTGTAAGATCCTTTAATACTCAGTGCATATAATTATTCTTTTGTTACCCTTATTAGTGGTGGTATAATGTACCTTACACCCCATAAGATTTCACAATGGTTTTAAGAGAGCAAGAGGCTTCTAATTGGCTTTTAAATGTAGTAAGTCTGAACCATACTGTGAAACAGTGCTGTTCTCCAGCTACAAATGAACTGGAAACTTGGCTCTGTTTCTGGAACTCAGTGGAGTTGGTTTACCAAGGGAATCAAGAATTTTAAATCAGCCAATCTTATTCTAATAAAAATCCTGTGGCTTTTTTTTACTTGCACATGATTGGGATTCAAAGGGATCATTCTCTTGTTCTTTAGTCCATCAAAACTACTGCATTTTGAAATGGCATGAAAAATGATTGGTGCTCATAGATTATTGAGAAAAGATGGTCCGCAACTCCTTGCTTGATCTTTGAAATCTTCAAAATGTATTGATTTTCCATAAAAGACACAGCAGATGTAAACGTGTTTCAAGGCGTAGTGAACAAGGCCCACAAGGCTGAAACACCTTTACATCTGCTGTCTGTGTCTTCTGAAACTTGAAGGTTTTGAAGAGCAAGCAAGGAGATGAGGACCATTTTTTTTCATGATAGCTGCAGCAGCTGTGTGACTGCCTTTCCGCACCCAGGTAGCGCTAAACAATCTTCTGATCATATTGGGTAGTAGCACCCTACTTCTGCTCCAATTTATGGGCTTATAGATTATTACCTTAAGTCACTATAGGCAGCGATTTACTAAAACTGGATAGTGCAAAATCTGGCTCTGCATGGTAGCCAATCAGCTTCTAACTTTAGCTTTGACAATAAAAGATGGAAGCTCATTTGGTTTCTATACACAGCTGCACCAGATTTTGCACTCTCCAGTTTTAGTGAATCAACCCTAATACTATTTTTAACTTCAACTTAACTTTTAACCCAAATGAAAAGGTCAAAATGAGAGGTGGAGGTTTTAAAGTATCACTATCATTTAGGCAATCACAATTTTTTTTGGAAATTTCATATTTTGTTACTCTTCATACTTTAGACCAAGGGTAGGCAACCTCAGCCCTTCAGACTACAAGTCCCATGAGACATTGCAAGACCCTGACAGTCACAGGCATGACTCCTAGAGGCAGTGGCATGATGGGATTTGTAGTTTCACCACTGCTGCTTAAATTTTTTTGGTGGTTTAATTCTACTTTACTGTTAAATTTATATGCGTGCAATCTTATTTTCTTCACAAAAATCTATGAACAATACCTCTGACCTGGACTGTGTTCTACTATAAGTTTTATGAACAGAAACTTTGTAATCACTTCAAAGGGAAAAAAAACATTGTAGTTGTTATTTACTGTAAAATAACATTATCCAAGATATATTTCCTTGTCTTCATTTTAGATCTGTACATCCACATCTCATTACAATATATAGGCAGCACCTATTCCTTTGACTGCTTGGCGATATTAGTTCATGTTATACTGAACCTGTACTAAGACAGATAAGGGAAAATAGGTCACAAATATTGTAAGAATGCAAGCACACACATAGATGGAACTACCATTTCGTGAGAACGGTCACACTGGCTCCAAAATGCCATTCAAGCGAAGCATACTTGTATTATTATAATGCAATCTGGGTCACTTCTCAATCCACTTAAAAACCGGCCTCTGAAAAAGGTAAGGTGTAAGGAAAAAGTGATGATGTAAGTCTTTCCCCCTACATATCTCATGCTAGTAGGCAGGGTAGCCTACTCCTAAAATAGCAAAGTTACATGGGCCATTATTCTTTCTGTATAGTTTTTTTTTGGCTGTGGTTTTCATCAAGGTGACCTTTTTAAGAATCAATTTATAATCTGTTTTCTACTAATTACAGGCATACCCCACTTTTAAGTACACAATGGGGTTTATTTACTAAAGTTGGAAAGTGCAAAATCAGGCTCACTTCTGCGTAGAAACCAATGAGCTTCTAACTTCGGCTTGTTCAATTAAGCTTTGGTAATAAAACCTAGAAGCTCATTGGTTTCTATGCAGAGGTGAGCCTGATTTTACACTTTCCAGCTAGTAAATAAACACCATTGTGTACTTAAAGGTGGGGTATGCCTGTACCTGCTACTCAGAGGTGTAGGTTGTGGACATAAGCAGTATATATACAGATATTTAAAAGAAAAAAAGAATATATATATATGTATATTCATATGTATCTATATATGTATATATATATATATATATAGATAGATAGATAGATAGATAGATAGATAGATAGATAGATAGATAGATAGATAGATAGATAGATAGATAGATAGATAGATAGATATAGATATATAGATCTATATATATATATATATTTACATATAGATCTATATATATATAGATATAAATATTTATCTATATACCGTATATTCTTTTAAAATGAGTAATAGTTCCAAATTATTGCTTAACTTCCTTCAAATAAAAATATGTTTTTGCCAAACGTGCACTAGTAAATGTTGGTAGTGTGTTATGCAAAATAAATTTGTGGACTGGCATAAGATCATAGTTATGTATGCCAAGAATAGATTGGCTCATCAGCTAAGACAAAAGGCAATACACCTAATCCAACAAGGCATAAAACTATAAATTCTGCTAACCCACCTACACACTGTGCTACAGGTAACACACCCTTTTCATGCCTGGAGCTAGTCCATCAAACATTCTATGACTTCATTACCTTTCTTTTGTTGATAACATGTACAAGAAGGATTCCACATGATCTACTCTATAATATTAAAAAATGTATTTACTCTAGAATAGTCCATTTTTATGGAAGACTATTCTCCAGGTTCACAGCTCTTGAATTAAAGAACCATTTCATAGTGAAAAAAAAACACAATTTTTTACAGTTTGCAGTTACAGAGTTCTCTTTTAGCAGTGAATAGCTTTTCACAAACTTTTATACATAGGCCAAATAAATATACTAAAATATACTAAATTTTAAAAAGCCGAATATGGTAGAATGTCATAGACCAGATGTACACAGCTTATGAACAGTCTTGTACCTGATACTCTTATGCCCTGTACACACGGTCGGACATTGATCGGACATTCCGACAACAAAATCCATGGATTTTTTCTGACGGATGTTGGCTCAAACTTGTCTTGCATACACACGGTCGCGCAAAGTTGTTGGAAAATCCGATCGTTCTGAACGCGGTGACGTAAAACACATACGCCGGGACTATAAACAGGGCAGTAGCCAATAGCTTTCGTCTCTTAATTTATTCTGAGCATGCGTGGCACTTTGTCGGATTTGTGTACACACGATCGGAATTTCTGACAACGGATTTTGTTGTGGGAAAATTTTATAGCAAGCTCTCAAACTTTGTGTGTTGGAAATTCCTATGGAAAATGTGTGATGGAGCCTACACACTGTCGGAATTTCTGACAGCAAGGTCCTATCACACATTTTCCATCGGAAAATCCTATCGTGTGTACAGGGCATAAGGCTCCATGCACACTCTGCTTAAAAAAAATGTCTGTTCTCTCGGGAGTAAAAAACGCTCATATAGATATTTTTTGTACAAAGTTTAGACGAGTTTAGGAGAGTTTTACGGTTTTTTTTCTGCCTTCAAGCTCCAATCAGAAACGCGTACCAGAAGGTTTTTTTTTTTCTGCCTCGAAACATAAAACTCAAAATATGCCTCTTAACATCCTAATGTGCATGGACACAGGATAACATTGAGATGCTTCTACAGGCAGAACACAAAACTCCTGTAGAAGCAACGTTTTTAAAGCCAGTGTGCATGGAACTACTGCTTGTTTGGCGTAAAGGAGAAAAATGGATTTGGATTGTCATGAAGCAATTTTTCATGTTACTGCTGCATATTTAATTGCTTGCTTTCCTATATGGCCATGTGCCTCTTTTCCAACATACGAAGAGAAAATTGCACTAAATTAATTGATAGTAATATTGGATATTCATTCCTATATAATTTGCACCTTTTCTAAATGTCTGCTTATTTGGCTGCACTTATGTATTTATGGCATTTAAAGGCCTAAGAGAAGCACATTTTTAAATAATTAACTCATATTGAAAAGATGAATTCTATTAAGCCTCTCACATTCAGATACATATCTTTAAAAAAAAACTGTAAAGAGACCACAGCTTCCATTTTAAACCTTGGTATGTGTACAGAGTACATATTTATACATTGTACTGTGCTGGAGGGACTGAAAAATAGAGTTTTCCTGGAGAACAAAAGCTGCTAGTTAGGAGTGGCCAAAAGTAAAGAAATGACAGCTCAGAGTAACCTATACAGAACATATGAAAAGAAATGATTGAAGATAGAAGCCTAGGTATTAAAATAACACAGGCAGGTGCCTTTCCAGTTGGTTGAACCTGTAACCTTCCCGAACAAGGCTGGAAGCTGTGAGCAACATGTGTTTGCTTTGCTATGAAAGCATGGCTTGTGGTCTAATAGGAAGAGAATTAGTAACTATACAGCCTGTCACCCACATCAGCAATTGTCTGACTTAAAGGTGTGTGGTAACTGCACTCCCTTCTTAGGTATCATGTTTAACTAAGGCATAAAGCCATGACAGTCAAAGACCCACTATAGCCATACACATTTGTGTAAAGGCCTTATATATGTTGCATGGTGTGGACACTTACATTAGATCAGCAGCAACCATTTGCCTCATATAACTTATCAGAAGATAGAGAAAATACCAGCCAAAGTCTAAAACAGGTATACATTGATATAGATGATATAATGGTGTATATACATACGATAAAATGTATTATTATAAATGTCACTGTCCATTTAGTCTTATGTATAAAAATCAAATGTTAGTAGATATGACTCTGACCAGGTACAGAAATGAAACAATTACTACTATACTATTCTAGCTGAATACCTTAAATATCAGGCATGTACAATACAGATTTTTTTATCTTGGATTTCTGAGCATATAATATATAATTATAAAAAACTGTTTTTTCTTTTTAGTTACAGGCCAGTCATGCTTCTCCAGAATGACAGCATCAATTTCCAGAAATATTCTTACAGCACTGATGAGGAGACATGGTCCAAATACCTGGATAACCCTATGACTGCAGCTACTAAAGCTATGATGAGGGCAAATGGAGATGATGATGGTGTTACCGCATTGAGCTTTCTCTATGATTACTATAGGGCAAGTACATTCATTGTTACCTATATTTGACAACAATGGCTTTTAATTCCAGGGCAGAAAGGACACCAATGATTGAGAAAACATAGTATATGTGGCATTGCTTTCTATTTAAGTATCAGACATGTCTATTCTTCCTCTTGTCTGGTGATGTTCCTGACTCTTTTTGTTATCCTCTTACACACTAATACCAGATAACTCCTTAATAAAATAGACAGTATTTTTGTACTGTGAGGTTTTGCACCATTCCTTTGACAAGTTACGGCTTTTTTTAAACTTGCATGATGTTCATACTTGAATTTAATGCTATCCTTTATCTTGTCTTAGGTTCCAAAAGAAAAAAGAATAATTCCACCAGGGTCAACAGACCGTTGTGAACAAGTGAAAAGGTAATTTTAGAAAAAAACATTCAGGAATGTTGATGTGTGTGTCTGTATTTGAATAGAATGTATTTTTTGTAATTATTAAAGCAGTTTGTATGTTGTCTTTTAGACACTGCAGTGAATACGACTCAGACATTTCATCTTATGAAAGCTCAACTCATCTTATGAAATTTCTAAATGATAATCCCTCTTCCACGCAAGATTATGTAGATTCACATAAAAAGAACAGTTATTTAACACTGGACTGTCTGATAAATCCCAGTAAACTGACTTTACCAGCAAATACCAACAAATTAACCAGTGATACACATGAGGATTTCATGGCCACATCATGTGATGTGTATGAGAAGAATTCTCTAAACAATCTCTTTGAACCATTACATGTAGCCCAGCAACAACAGCGTTGGCAACCAGACAGTACATTTAAAGAAGACAATCCAGAGGTAAACTATAGTCCACTATATAGTATGAATGATCAATCTTATTTAATATAGTAGCCATGTTTATCTCTATAATATCTTTTTTTTCTACAGCCCCTCATATTCAATGATATTCTTAGAGGTCAGGCAGAATCCACCGCAGATTACCTACCTGCTGAAGCCAATTGGTAAGTATTTTGAATACAACCAGAGTTTAAATTGTAGTATTGCTTTAATACAGTGCAGATAGATAGATAGATATTTTTTTTTAAATAGCCTAACCATTCAATAATCACATTGCGAGCCATGTTGAACTGTATTAAAGTCAATATAAAATGGTCTACACAAGTTTACTTGAGGGTAAGATGCACTATAACCGATTTATATTTCGAACAAAGCCTTAGTTTCTTTCAATATTTGTCAAATATTCCAAAAGCATTGTTTAAATTATTTATAAATTCTGCAGTGACTTTGAATACACACTGGAATCCCCCAAAGCCATTCACGTTAAGTCCGGCGACTCTCCAATGGCATATCTCAACAAAAGTCAATTTTATCCAGTAAATCTTCGAATGGCAGATGACAGCAAATGTTTGCAACTGTCTTCCAATAAAGTCAAGGTATGTTCAACAATGACCAGCGGCATAACATAGGGTTTTACCGATTGGGAAATTTTGTAAGTAATCCTGAGTACTGTATAATGAAGCAGTCTAGGTTTATGTGGCAGTACCAAAACGGGATTTTGAAAGTGTTAAAGATATATATATATCTACAATAAAGTGAAGGAATCAGATCCAGCTGGGAACATAGTAGACATTGATATATTGGACCACACAATAAACAAACTCAAAGACAAAAAGACCTCATGAATTGGAACAAATGCATATATTTCTGAAAGTCTAGTAAAATGACATGAGTCACTGAGAACACAAGGCTTTTTCTCCAGCGCAAACAGAATGGGTCTATAAGTGGCGTTTACTTATAGTGCCGTGTCTCCCCTGACAAACTGCCTTCTATTCAGACTTTGTAAAAGCCCCATTTAAATGTTGAACTCATTTATAAAAGACTGATGAATATCTATAGATTTAATGTGTACTGAGCAGGCTGTTCATATTTCCCTAGTGGGATACAGCTCACAACAAATGTAGTCTTCCATTAAATGTATATTCACACTAACGAGCCTATGGAAGGAGAGTGCATTACTTGTGTTTTAGGGACTCCACCAGGGTCTGGAAGTCTACAATATAATTCTTGAAAAGAATATACACTAATATTAGTAAAATTAAAATGATATATTTAATATACTTATATAATTTAACGGTTGTTTATATAGTAGGCTTTGAGTCATAATCACTTTTCAGCTGATTGAATACCTTGTGGACCTGTGAACAAAAATTTCTCCAAAAGAATACAAATGAAAAAATATATATATGTATACGTACTGCATGTATATGTATTGTGTATCACAAGAATGATGTAGCTCTTTAAAATTGGGAACATTTTTGCATCTTATATTTGCACAGTAAAAAAGTTGGGGGAAAAATTAGGGGACATTTAGGGTAAAAAGTAAAATTGGTAGTAAAACTTGTTTGCATTAAGTTATTATACACTCCATAATGCTTTAATTTATGTTTTTATTGTGCTAATTGAACATGCTATATATATATATATATATATATATATATATATATATATATATATATATAAAAAAATATATATATATTTATTTTTTTTGCAGAGTGTTGTAATGGTCGTTTTTGATAATGAGAAGAATCCTGAAGAGCAATTAAAACGATGGAAACACTGGCATTCCAGACAGCCAACTGCAAAGCAAAGAGTTATTGATGTTGGTATGTCGATTTCAATTTCTCTAGTACAACCGATTTAACATAAAGACTTGGAAAGGCTCTTATGAAATCATATAGTACTTTGTTTAAGGAATTCTAACATTTATATCACTTTTGCATTTCTACTGAATATGCATGTAATGGATATCAATGTCTTCCTGTCTTCTAGCTGACTACAAGGAAAACTGCAACACTGTGGAGAGCATTGAAGAAGTTGCCTATAATGCTTTGTCATTTGTATGGAATATCAATGAGGAAGCCAAGGTAAAGGAGTTATCCAGCACGTGACCTGCTCATATTAGTGAATAAACTGTCTGCAGGAATGTTAAACACAAGCAGCAATTATAAATGCTTACTTAAAAAAAATGTTTAAGTATCTACAAGTAAAAGGATGCTGACAGCTCCTGAAAATGCTAGTTGCTTGGCTGTTATGCTGACTCTCTTGCTTTAACAGATTGGGTTGATAACTAAGAACAAAATGTAGATATGGGGGTTGATTTACTAAAGGGAAATAGACTGTGCACTTTGCAGGTGCAGTTGCACTCTGCAAGGGAGTTTGTTCCAGAGCTTAGTAAATAAAGGGAAGCACTGCTGACATCCATCATCCACTCATGTGCAAGCAAAAAATGATTTTTTTTTAAATTTTCCTTGCATATGATTGGATTTTCCTTGCAAAATGAAGCATCGCCTCATTTACTCAGCTCTGGAGCATATTCCCTTGCAGAGTGCAGCTGCATTTGCAAAGTGCACAGTCTATTTAAATGTAATAGATACACCCCAAGGGCTGTCTGTTATCATGTGCGCATAGGCTCTAGGTCATTATCTCTGAAAGTATTGAACTGAAGCCAGAGGCAGCCAGGAAGACAAATGACAGCTCCCATAATTTTCTGCTGATTTGTTTTTTTCTATTTTCATATTCAACATACTTATGATTTTATAGATATGAAAAATGTACTTTTGTGACAGTTGAAAAAGCATTATCAGATGTGAAACAAGTACTTGATCAAATGTAGATAAAGAGACCTCACAAGTGATCACGAATGTGTAATACAAAGCTCTACTATCCTTAAATAAAACTACCACTGCTCATTTTCCCTACACTACATGCTTCCTGTTCAGAAATGTGTAATGCTGTATGAACTTGGAATATACTAAAGTAGTGTGTTATAGGCTTGTAACGTACAAAAATAAAAAAGTGTCTTCAATGAAAGTAAGGCAGGTGCACACAAAAAAGTAAACACAGTTGCTTGGCAAAGAGAAATATGAGTGAAAACGGTTTTTGATACAATCTTGGTTCCCACGTAAAACAGAGATACTTTCTGGGTGGGTTTTGAGCCTGAGGGAAAAATAAATTGTTAGGATCTCTGGGGATTATCTCCAAGGGAGGAAACAGTTGGAAGCATTGGCAGGGAGACAGGTGAATATAGTGACAATATGTTAGTGTTCCAAATTCAGCTCCATTTAGAAACAAGACTGGACAAGTGGTTAAGTTCTCCATCTGTAAATTCATGTGATGAAATTGTGGTATTATAATAATATTGGATCCATTTATCAAAGATCACAAAATATATGTTGTAGTTTTTATTAATGTGAAAAATATGGACTAAAATGTTAACATTAATCATTGCCTTAACATGTACTTCTCTGATTGGTTTCAGGTCTTTATTAGTATTAACTGCCTGAGCACAGATTTCTCATCTCAGAAGGGTGTAAAGGGTGTGCCTCTAAATCTCCAGATTGACACTTATGACTATGACACTGGGGTGAAGAGACTCATTCATCGGGCTGTCTGCCAGATCAAAATATTCTGTGACAAGGTATGATTAGCTACAAACGAAGCATGTAACAGTCATTACATCCAGTATGATAAGCAAATAGTTAGACAGAAAATAACTTGCAGTCTAATTCACATGGCCTTATTAAAAGAGTGTGATGGTGAAGAATAAAAAAACATTCTATGGGGGAAAAAAATGTATATTTTACATAGCAATCAGAATTGTTCCTTGTGAAACCTCGGCTATGGGAATAATGGATTTAAACTGATTGGTTGCTAAAGGCAACAAGTAACATTTTTTTCCCTATGGCAAACTTTCATACATCAGGCTGTTGATCCTTGCATGCAATAGTAACTAGACCTGTCTCTTATTTAAATAGGGTGCTGAGCGCAAGATGCGGGATGAAGAACGCAAGCAGTTTAGAAGGAAAGGAAAGGGGCCAGACACCAACAAAGGTAAGTTGGTAAACCAACTTGTGCTTAGGATCTATAGAAAACATTATCCAGCAAACTACACTGGGATTTAATTTACTAAAGTAGAATGTTCAGTTACAAAAGTAAATAAAGTAAAGTAATTTTTAATTTGAAAAACCCAGTCGTGCTGTGGAACTTAAAAAATAGCCTTTGCATCACTGTCTGATCACAGTGAACATTTTAACCCTTTAGCAAAACATATACCTTCTAAAAATATTGTGCAAGGCACGTTTAGGTGCATTGTAGAATGTTATAGATACCAAAAGCCAAATTTGTCATTTGGGGATGAGTTTGCTACATAAAATTCTTAAAACTTATCAATGGTTAAACTCTTTTATTCTGTTGTATCAGTTACACAAATAGCATTTACTTAAAGTGTCTTGCCTTACAGACATAAAATCAGCTGCACTCCCAGGATACAGAGGATTTGACATCACATATCTGAGGCCAGTGACAGATATGGAAACCCAACCAGTGCTGTTCATCCCTAACGTTCATTTTTCAAATCTCCAAAGATGTGGTGTGGTGAGTATCGTGAGACAATACTATAAAAATAAAAAGATTATGGCTGATCTTTTATTCCATCACATATGCTCCTCTGTATTGTATAGTCTGATCTTTTGTTCTATTGCATGCGCTCCCTTATATTACATTAGAAAAAGCAGACCAAATAGATTTACACCAACATAAAAAGCTGCAGTGTTGTGTTGTGTATTGTGTTGTAAATGTTGACCACTTGTGTTAAAGCATCTGCTGAGTAAATAGCAGGCATAGGAATTTTAACAAGATAAACACATCTTTCAATGTAGGATTTAGCTAGCAGTGCTATGAACAAGATACAATGGCTACCCTTTAGACACAGACATGGTGGAAGCACTAGAGAATGTGTTGTAAACTTCAAGTTGTTTCAACACTGCCTCAACTATGATCTAACACTTTTTCTTTTTCTATTCCAGGTACTTCCTGCTGTTACAGATAATGACAGGTAGGAACATCTTCCTTCTATTCCAAAATGTTTCTGGGATTCTGAACTATTCCTTTAAATATTTAAATAACCATAAGCAACTGTATCTATGGTTTGTCCAAAGTAACAAGGGAAACTTTAGTATCAAACATGTGTGGGCATATTTTGACAAAATAAGAAATGAGTATTATTATTCCTTTCTTAAGTTACTAATTTTGTTATCTTACTGGTAATACAGTCATGGCCGAAATTGTTGGCACCCCAGAAATGTTTCCAGAAAATCAAGTATTTCTCACAGAAAAGTATTGCAGTAACACATGTTTTGCTATACACATGTTTTTGTCTTTGTGTGTATTGGAACAAAACAAAAAAAAGCAAATTGGACATAATGTCACACAAAATTCCAAAAAAGGCTGGTCAAAATTCTTGGCACCCTTTCAAAATTGTGGATAAATAAGATTGTTTCAAGCATGTGATGCTCCTTTAAACTCACCTGGGGCAAGTAACAGGCATGGGCAATATAAAAATCACACCTGAAAGCAGGTAAAAAGGAGAGAAGTTCACTTTGCATTGTGTGTCTGTGTGTGCCACACTAAGCATGGACAACAGAAAGAGGAGAAGAGAACTGTCTGAGGACTTGAGAACCAAAATTGTGGAAAAATATCAACAATCTCAAGGTTACAAGTCCATCTCCAGAGATCTAGATTTGCCTTTGTCCACAGTGCGCAACATTATCAAGAAGTTTGCAACCCATGGCACTGTAGCTAATCTCTCTGGGCATGGACGGAAGAGAAAAATTGATGAAAGGTTGCAATGCAGGATAGTCTGGATGGTGGATAAGCAGCCCCAAACAAGTTTCAAAGAAATTCAAGCTGTCCTGCAGGCTCAGGGAGCATCAGTGTCAGGGCGAACTATCCGTCGACATTTAAATGAAATGAAACGCTAAGGCAGGAGATCCAGGAGGACCCCACTGCTGACACAGAGACATAAAAAAGCAAGACTACAGTTTGCCAAAATGTACTTGAGTAAGCCAAAATCCTTCTGGGAAAATGTCTTGTGGACAGATGAAACCAAGATAGAGCTTTTTGGTAAAGCACATCATTCTACTGTTTACCAAAAAGGGAATGAGGCCTACAAAAAAATGAACACAGTACCTACAGTGAAATATGGTGGAGGTTCAATGATGTTTTGGGGTTGTATTGCTGCCTCTGGCACTAGGTGCCTTGAATGTGTGCAAGGCATCATGAAATCTGAGGATTACCAAAGGAATTTGGGTCGCACTGTAGAGCCCAGTGTCAGAAAGCTGGGTTTGTGTCTGAGATCTTGGGTCTTCCAGCAGGACAATGACCCCAAACATACATCAAAAAGCACCTAGAAATGGATGGCAGCAAAGCGCTGGAGAGTTCTAAAGTGGCCAACAATGAGTTCAGATCTAAATCCCATTGAACACCTGTGGAGAGATTTTAAAATTACTGTTGGGAAAAGGCGCCCTTCCAATAAGGGAGACCTGGAACAGTTTGCAGAGGAAGAGTGGTCCAAAATTCCGGGTGAGAGGTGTAAGAAGCTTATTGATGGTTATAGAAAGCGACTGATTTCAGTTATTTTTTCCAAAGGGTGTGCAACCAAGTATTAAGTTAAGGGTGCCAAGAATTTTGACCAGCCCATTTTTGGAGTTTTGTGACATTATGTCCAATTTACTTTTTTTCCTCCCTTTTTTTGTTTTGTTCCAATATACACAAAGGAAATAAACATGTGTATAGGAAACAATTTCGGCCATGACTGTATATACAATTTGAAAGTCTAATGCCCTGTACACACGGTCGGACATTGATCAGACATTCCGACAACAAAATCCATGGATTTTTCCGATGGATGTTGGCTCAAACTTGTCTTGCATACACACGGTCACACAAAGTTGTCGGAAAATCCGATTGTTCTAAACACAGTGACGTAAAACACGTACGTCGGGACTATAAACGGGGCAGTAGCCAATAGCTTTCGTCTCTTAATTTATTCTGAGCATGCGTGGCACTTTGTGAGATTTGTGTACACACGATCGGAACAAAATCAGTTGTCGGAAAATTTTATAGCATGCTCTCAAACTTTGGGTGTCGTAAATTCCGATGGAAAAGGTGTGATGGAGCCCACATACAGTCGGAATTTCCGACAACATGGTCCTATCACACATTCTCTGTCGGAAAATCTGACCGTGTGTACAGGGCATAAGTCCCAAAAACATAGAAACAAAGGATAATGCATCTGACAGGGATGGTAGATGTTGTTCTAGTAAACCAATGAATGCAATTCAATTATGTATGTAGACCAAAAACAGGATTTAGTCTCACAACTCCTTCTGTTTATGTTTACAGGCTAGCACTAAAAAGAAGTTGTCCGTCCTTCACAGACATCCCTCCATCTAAACAAAAGTCTACTGAAGACCCTCAAAGAGGTATATGTTGATGCAGTTAGTATGCCTATGAAGAAATGCTTCATGTCAAATTATTGGGGTTGATTTACTGAAGCATATATGTTGTTAACTTTGCAAAGGAATTTTTCCTTTAGTTTTGTGAAATTGTGGAAAATTCACTTCGCAAAGAATACCCAATCATGTTCAAAGAAAACAGAAAAAATGGAAAATGCCCTTGCAAAGTGAACAGATTTTTTTCCCTTTAGTTAATCAACCCCAATGTATTCATACACAAAGACTGTGGTCAACCAACTTTTGGAGAGTGCAGGGAATAAAAATACAGTAAAAGCATGTCTGGTGGGAACCAGTTTTGTTTTGCTTTTGCACACCTCCCTAATTGTACGAAAACAGACACCCAAAAAGTAACCATTTTATCTTCGGGATACAGCTTATGATTGTGATCAGTTTATGAAAAATGAATCCTTCTGAGTTACTTTAGTTTAAGAATTGTATTCATGATAAAATGTTTCTAGGGTATCAATTTAAAATGTAAATCTTTGGTTTAGTTAAAAAAAATGCATTCAATATCTTTTCTCTACTTGCTTTATTTACATGTCCACTGCCCTCTTAAATAATGTCAGTTTAGGGCGCTTTCTTAAAATATGTTTTGTATGCATACCTGTTATTACAGGTACATAGGTGTCCGTTTATGAAGCATCCCCAGGATCGCCGCTGATCACAGTCCATAAACAGTTTATGAAACAGTTTATGAAACAGAGATAATCGGGGGAGAAGTGTTTGAACATGTTCTCCCACCGATTATCTCTACACACAGAGAATCCTCATTGACTGACACAGTAACGGCCAGTAACGGCCAGCTGCGATCTCAGCGCTTCACTGGCGATCTGTGTCAGAATTCACACTCCTCGATTCACCAGCTCAGAGGTGGAGAATTGGGAAGTGAAGAGAGAATCTGGGGGGATCTGAGGGGGAAGGAAGAAGATTTTTAACTTCCTTATACCTCGTTCAGACCCCCCAACACTGTAACCATGTCCCCCTGCCATATTTATGTGTATATATATATATATATATATATATATATATTTATATAATGTGTATATGTATATATATATATATATATATATATATATATATATATATATATATATATATATATATATATATAAAGTGCGTGTATATACATGTATATATAATGTGTGTGTGTATACATATATATATAATGTAGAGGTACTCGTTATTTAATTAACATTAACCACGTCATCTGTCAGTGTACTGAGCGGTGATATTTATCACTGCTTAATAAACTGACATCTCGGAGTTTCTGTGAATTTCTGGTGCTGTAATCTCATAAAGTCTCACGAGATTCACTCCTCCAAAGGTAAGGCGATCTACTCTGCTTCATAAACTGGCACACAGAGAAGAAAGATCTCCTCTGTGAATGCCAGAGAATGAAGCAGTGAATAGATTTCACTGCTTCATAAACGGTACATTCACATCAGTCCCTGCCCACAAGGAGCTTGCAATCTAAGGTCACTAACTCACATATACACATACTAGGGCCAATTTAAACAGGATCTAGTTAGCCTACCAGCATGTCTTTGGAGTGTGGGAGGAAACCGAAGTACTTGGAGGAAACCCACATAGGCACAGGGAGAACAAGCAAACTCCAGGCAGGTAGTGTCATGGTTGGGATAGTGTGGGAGGAAACCCCACGCAGGCACAGGGAGAACATACAAACTCCAGGCAGGTATTGTCATGATTGGGATTCAAACTGGTGACCCTAGTGCTGCCAGGCAGAAGTGCTAACCACTTAGCCACTATGCTGTTCAACACTAGTTACACAGGGGGAGATTTACTAAAACAGGTGCACTGAGAATCTGGTGCAGCTGTGCATGGAAGCCAATCAGCTTCTGACTTCAGCTTGTTCAATTAAGCTTTGGCAAAGCGGGGAGGGACCTATCAGAGCCCTACTGATCTCTTTGCAGAGATCGAACGAAAACGGACAGCATGTCCGTTTTCATCAGATCTCATCCGATCTGCCCAAGAGGGATGGCAGATGTATTGCCATACGTCTGTCTTGAGTGGATCGGATGGCAGATGGGTGTCAGTGGACACATCTCCGCTGACATCCGCCTGCCTACAGGAGTCAATGGATGGCCCACTCGGATCCGCCTGCTAAAAGGGACAGACGGATCCGAGCGGGCTTATCGTGTGAAAGGGGACTTACACACATGCATGCTTATCAATGTTCATGTTAAATAAATTGGAGCAATGCGCTGCTATATTTCCATTGATTGCCAAAGCCTGCCAGTGAGCTTCTGAACAGTGTATTTGGACCTATGGCTTTAGTATATAGACCGTTAACTGTAGGATTGATAGATCGATCTATAAGTCCTGTTTATGTGGTATTTACTACAATTTTATTGTGTTTGGTTTATTTCAGTATTATTATATGTACGGAGAGAAACAGAAGAGGTTTTTGATGCACTCATGCTGAAAACACCAGATCTTGCTGGATTAAAGAAAGCTGTAAGTAAAATTGTATAGATTCATAGCCCCTGAACTTTATCCTGTCAGCTACCATTCCCTTTCTAAAGTTTGTTTTTAAAAGTCCATATTTCACCTTACATGTCTATCAGATAGGTGATAGTATGCCAGGCCATATAAGGACATCCGCGTCAGTGTTATCCATCAGTAGTGTACAATAACCCAGCCCAGTTGTGTCACATAAAATGTCATTATCTCACAATCACAGTTTCATGTCACCCATATTGTGAAATATCCATTTCCCTATGTACTTTCTTCCTGTATGGTTTGTGGTTTTTCAAGTGATAATTTGCTTAAAGCATTACACTAAAAACCTCAATAAAAACATGTTGTACATAAAAAAACATTCTGTCAAGCTTCCATTGTGTTATAATCAAGTAAATGAATGTGTTTCAAACATTCCACAGATCTCAGAAAAATATGGTTTATTAGAAGAAAGCATATCCAGGGTCTACAAAAAATGCAAGAGAGGGTACGTTTTCTAAATGTTTATCTGTCCATTTTATCATATCAGTTTTAATATTTTGTTCTTTTAGTATGAATGCAAAAAAGTATTTGGGGGGGGGGGGGCAATTTATAAAAAGTCTAAGTCTAATGTAATTGAGTGCCCACTTAAAATTATGAATATGATTATTTTGAATAAGTATTTGAAGGCAACATAGCACTGTACAAATAAAGAGGGAAGTAAAAAAAAGTCTACATAAGGCTAGGTTCACTCTGCTGCAATCTGATTTTGATCCGATTTTCAGTGCAATTACATGGATGCATCTTGGATGTGGTTTGCATATTCCATGGGGTCAAAATCATGCTGGAATCGCACCACAGTAAGGAACCTTTTCCAAAATGGCAAAGCACTAAGTTACCTTGATATGAACGGACACCATTTAAAACAATGTGATTTCCATTGTTATGTGATTCTGTTTTACTGAATCGCATCTGAGATTGCACTGGTGTGAACAGAGCCTCAGTCATGCAATTTATTTCTCTTGGGGTTTTATTTTTTACTTCTGCCTTTGACAATCTTACAGATCTTAATGGTTTATCTAGTAATGTTAAACATTCTTTTCCTAAAAATATAAGCACACAGCTTCACTAGGCAAAAGTATTTTTAAATACACAGCATGGCAAGTAGAAACAAGTCTAAATTATTAAGAGTAACTTAAAGAAAAAGCAGATTTGCTATGACTTTAATTTTGCCAAATGAATGATCTCCGTTTCGAAAATCAATGGTTATGTTTGTGCCAAGTCAAAGCTTAAGAATGTTTAACCCATATAAAGAAATGATCATGCATAAAAGTACACTAAGGGAATCACTCACATTCTGGAATATATTAACTTAGACCTAGCAACTGCGCAGTTTCAGTGTTCACTAGCTAAATAAAACTGCAGCATGTTTTGAGTTTATATGATCCTTGTCACTTTAGTAGTCAGGGATATAAAAACTCAGTAACTCAAAGGTTAACTGAATAAAACAGCAATTCCAGCAGATAAATCATTTGGAAAAAAACATATAAAAACTCGATGAAGACAGATAAAATCAGTTCTGAACCCTCGATGACTGTAAGAACTGTTGAGGCAATGTTGTTACTGGCCGCTAGCCAGAGATCTCCCTCCTCTTAATTTGAAACCAAAGAATGAAACTAGTAGTTGGGTCATTGTATTACACAATAGGCTCCACAAGAAAAGTCACGCATCTGAACTGCATATTCATCACATGAAACTTACATTTCCTTCATTCGTAAGCAAAAATGAACAGCTAAGCCCAAAAATTACATTATTATAAAATATTTTAGATGGGGTCTCATTAAATAAAAACATAAACCTATGTTGTATGGTAATACATTAAGCTCACAATTCCTTTAATGCCTCTGAGGTTGATTTACTAAAGGAGTAGTAGATATTTAAGTAGCTCAGTGAAGTTAAACTTTGTTTATTTTTGATAACCAATCGTGTGCAAACGAAATGAAAGAAAATGAATTTTGCTTTGCACATGATTGGGTGATTTATGTGACCATAGCTTTATCTTATTCAATGAGTTAAGTTAATATTTGCTTTGCAAACTTGTCTACTGATTTGGTAAATCCATTTAATGCTTTCCAAATGCACCGACTTCATACATATGTTGTTCCTTACATTATATTATAAACTTATTTTGGATATACCATCTAGCTTTTTATATTTATATAAAATCTATTTATATAAAATATATTCTGGTGCAAATGTCTTTAGTTGGTATAAATTATATTGTGATGGTAGGTTTAGATGTAACTCAAAATAGGATGCCATGAGAGACTAACTTACAGTATCTAAGTTCCGAAAATCATTCTGTTTTCATTTTCCTTTAGGATTTTGGTCAATATGGACAATAATATTATTCAACATTACAGCAACCATATGGCTTTTCTTCTGGACCTTACGGATCTAGATGGCATAATCCAAGTTACACTGAAAGAATTATAACATTACTTTGGATGAACAGAAAAGACTTATAAGACTAAGGGATGAGACCCTCAGTATGACAGACCTCAGAACATTGCTCAATGCTTGCACTTGTCCCAGGTGAGCAGAGCATAATATCATCAAGTATTGAGAAGACTATGCTTCTTGGGAAAACTGATATGGGACTTCTGTGTCACAGGAGACCATCACATCAGAGACTCTGTACAATTTGGATTTATTTTTATGGTATCCATAACTGGAGAATTTAAAGCTTGTGAGGATGAGTGACTTGAAGATTACCTCTTTGAATGGTCACCAAGGATGTTATGACCACACAGCTGATATTGCATGGAATAATTTGCTCTTAGATAACTGCCAAGGGCAAATGGGAAAATGAAAGGGCAAATGACACAAGTACTATAATATGCAGGTATAAAGTACAGTATAGTGCTTGAGACAAAATAGTACCAAAGTCCAGCAGTATATCCTAACCACAGTAAACAATCAGAAATCCACTTGCATTAGTCTGATTGCACTACACTGCTGAAACTATCCATTGTTGTTATAGATTACTACATATCATTGCTCTTTGCAGTATTACATAAAACCCAAAATGTGGACTTGGAGTGTTCAACCTAGGCATGATTAGATAACAATGAGGTCTTTAAACCTTTGCTTCTTTTAAATATATAAGATATAATGAAGTATGTACCGTGCATGTGCATTTTAATGAGCACACACAATCTAAACTATGACCGGAAACCATTGGTCATTCAATTACTGGGGATCGGAAACAACAAGTCCAATTAAGAATGCCAAATCCTGGTGAATGTGGGTACACAGGCACAACTTATTAGTTTCTTGTGTCCAAACATCTATCAAGGCTTTTTACAAAAAGTAGCACATTTTTGTATAGCTGCTAAATATTCTAATTACCTTTTTAACAAACACTTATTTTTTTATCAAAAGCGATTGCCAATTTTGAACCCCCCACCCCTTCCCACCCTTCAATTTTTAAAGAAAAATTTTTACCCATACAAACATTTCCTGTTGCTGGTTTGTAGCTTTTGTTGTTACTAAATATATATATGTATATATATTGTTTGTTTTATGTTGTATGTATTTTATTGTGCAGAAATGCATTTTGCCATTTCAACAACGTCTTATCACATTTCTCAGTCTTTGTACAATTTTTGTTCCAATTTTTTTATATTGCGTAAATCTAGAAAAAGGCTAATAAAGTGCCTGGAAAGCTTTACAGAGTTGTTTAAATTAATTATGTTGCTTGTGTAGATTGTTAAAGGGTCACTAGCAGAAGCTGCCCTTTCCAACTATAGAAAGCAGCTGTGAACCTTTTTATTCCACATTGTCTCACTCCAGCCCAGCATTTCTTATCGAGTTATGGAGGAACTACTGCTATAGAAGATTATATCTACAGCTATTATATCTACAGCTCAGGGTAAATCTGCATAAAGTTGTAAATCTAGAAAAAAAGAAAAAAAAGAAAACAAAAAAGAATAAGGAATGTGGAATACCTAGAGCATTTTACAGCCAAAAAAAAGACAATTAAAAAAAAAAAAAACTCGCTGTATATGCTGTATATTATCTTATGTAATAATCATGAAATTCAATGAATAATAATGGCCAACATAGAAACATAGACTGTACAATTTATAGTGTCTTCTTTTAGTGATCAGTGAAGAAATACCCTCTGAATGTCATTATAAAGAATACCCGTTGGGGCCCCTTTGCACTGCCCACACACTAAATGCCCTGTTTTAGCATGGGGGCAGCTGTCAGTTTTGGGCTGCAGTGAGGCGCAGTAGGGACTGTTGTGATGCACATTTTAGCGCATCACCCAAATTCCTTTTCTTTAGTTAACTTTATTTGAAGTGCACAAAGTGACACTTCATTACTTTATTCATGTCTGTGCACAGGAGAGGGGTGCTGTGTGATGACATGCGATACCTACCTGTGTGCTGCGATAAAATGCAACATGTCTATATTTTATCACAGCTCAGTGCACTGCATTTCCAGGCTGCGTTGCAGTGCAGATGAGGCACATAAAAAACAATTGTTTTCTTTGTGCCCTAGCAGTAATTGCTGTTCATCCAGTGCCGAAAAAGATCCTTGGTGTCTGTGTTTACTTATCAGAGAAGAGAGGAGAGACCCCACTGGTCCCGTGCCACTGGCTCTGCCAAATTACATTGGTGGTGCAACATACAGGAAACATCAAGTGGTAAATCAATCAACCATTGTTCCCTTCTCGAGGAGCTCCTAGCAGACAGGAACCCTGTTTTAGAAGGGTTGCTCCAACCTCTGTGATTAGGTTCTTTTGAATTGCCATATTGACATTGGTAATAACATCTACATAAATAATGGAACAATTGCGCCTTGGCTATTTATTGGAGAGAATTTTGCATGCAATACAGTGTCCAGAGAATCTTACAATCAATGCACATTAGTAACAAAATTATTCCCCATGCATCCAGTCTCAGATAGAAACATAAAAAGTAACAGCAGAAAAAAGACCAAGTGGTCCATCGGGTCTGTCCATTTTTCTATACAAGTTTTGTAATTTTTTTTTTTTTGGGAGGGGGGAGTTTCATTACCTTTTTGTCTGGGTATAGATTTACGTGTGTCCCATGCATATTTGAATCCACTTACTGTTGACTTACTCAGATCTTCATCCTACAGGAGGCTTTAGTTGCTTCCAGCTCCCCAAGGTTTCTTTTACGATCGATAGCCAAGCGGACTGTAGATGAGCCGAAGGGTCAGGCAGAAGACTGGTCAGACAAGCCAGGGTCGGAAGCAGGCAGAAAGCAGGGATGGTCGGAGACAAGCCGGGATCAGATGCAGGCAGACAGCTAGGATAATCAGGAACAAGCCGGGTCTAGTACAGGAAACAGGTTCTTAGGAAATGCACACGTAACGCTGTAGAGCAGACAGCAAGATTCTCATGTGACAGATCAGTTTAAATAGCCCGCCTGGTGCGCGCGCACATGCGCGCAACTGCCCGCACAGGGTGTCTGATACTGACAGGACTTTCCTGACATTGCCCCCCCAAGGGGCAGCCTCCGGATGCCCAACCGGGCCCATTTCTCAGGATGAGTTCTCTTAAAGTATTGAACTAAGCTTTTAGCATGGATGTTCTCCTCAGACTCCCACGAGTTCTCTTCCGGGCCATACCCTTTCCACTTGATCAGGAATTGGGCTTGATTGTTCCTTTTCCTGCAGTCAAGGATGACTGCAATTTCAAATTCTTCCTCTCCGTCCACTATTACAGGATCTGGAGGATTCAGATTTCGTTCAGGAAAAGGATTGGAGACAAAAGGTTTCAACAGGGAAACGTGAAAAACAGGATATATTCTGAGTGAGTCCGGGAGTTCCAATTCAAAAGCTACTTCATTTATTTTCCTTTTTACAGGAAAAGGACCCAGGAATTTAGGAGCCAACTTCTTGGAGGGACAAGTCAGTTTCAGGTTTACAGTGGATAACCATACAAGATCACCTGGTTCGAGTAGCAATTCCCCTCGTCTTTTCCTGTCGAAAGTTACCTTGTTACGTTCTTGGGACTTCGTCATGGTTTCCTGGGTTTCCTGGTTTCCTTTGGTTATTGACAGAGAAAAAATGTATTGTTTCCTGGACTGCTGGTACGGAACTTTCAGGAATGGAGCTGGGCAAAAAGGTAGGGTGAAACCCGTAATTGGCAAAAAACGGACTTTGCTTTGTGGCAGAATGGACAGCATTATTATAGGCGAATTCAGCCAAGGGAAGCAACAATCATCTTGAGAAAAGGAAGAGAAACAACGAAGATATTGCTCGAGAGTCTGGTTGGTCCTCTCCGTTTGGCCATTCGTCTGGGGGTGATAGGTGGTGGAAATGATAGTTCTATTCCTAGGGCTTTACACAAGGCGCTCCAGAATCGAAAGTGAATTGTACTCCTCGGTCAGAAATGATATTAGCCGGAATTCCATGGAGTTTAATCACTTCTCTAATGAACGTTTGTGCAGTTTCAGGAGCAGAGGGGGTACCCTTCATTGGAATGAAATGAGCCATTTTAGATAACCGATCTACTACCACAAAGATGGCAGTGTGCCCTTCAGCCGAAGGCAACTCGACAATGAAGTCAATAGACAGCATCTTCCATGGCCTGTCTGGGACAGGTAGAGGTTTCAGTAATCCCCAGGCCCTGGTTCTACTGACTTTTTTTTCCGAGCACAGATGGTACAGGATTCCACATACTTCTTACAGTCCTTAGGCACTTGGGGCCACCAGTAGGTGCGCAGGACAAGATCAGCCGTCTTGGTAACACCAAAATGTCCTGCTAGTGCGTGATCATGACAAAGTTCTAAAATTGTGACACGCAGGCCTTCAGGTACAAAGATCTTACTCCCGAACCAAAGCAGACCATCCTTTTCTTGTAGTTTTGTTCTCATAGCAGGTACCAACCCTACAGAAGCTTGCTTAATCCGGGAAAGTAGGTCTTCTTGCAACAGGAAAAAATTTCCAGGAGAAAGGATCGTATCTGGAGGTGAGGTTTCTTGAGGCTTGTGGAACATCCTAGCTTGTCGCGGTCTCAACCTCTTTGCGGATTTCAGATATTCCAGGTTTTTGTGATCTGTGTAGATCAGAATAGGATGAGCAGCTCCTTCCAAAAGATACCGCCACTCTTCCAGAGCGGATTTTATGGCCAGTAGTTCCCGATCTCCTACATCATAATTCCTTTCTGCGGATGATAGTTTGCGAGAAAAGAAGGCTACAGGGTATAACAGAGCTTTGGTCCCTTGTCGCTGGGAAAGAATCGCACCAACAGCACTCTCAGAAGCGTCCACTTCCAGGACAAATGGTAAAGAGGAATCGGGATGTTTCAAAACAGCAGCAGAGGTAAACAGTCTTTTGAGAGATTCAAAGGCGGATTGAGCTTCGGGCAACCAATGAAAACGCACCCCTTGTTTGGTCAATTGAGTGATGGGCTCAATGATGGCTGAGAACCCCTTAATGAATTTTCTATAGAAGTTGGCAAAGCCAATGAAACGTTGGACTCCTTTCTTGTCAGTAGGGGCTGGCCAGTCAAGAAGTGCAGCAACCTTATGGGGATCCGTCTTGATCCCTTCCACGGAGATAATTAGCCCCAAAAATGGAATACTCTCTTGCTCCAACTCGCACTTTTCAGCCTTAGCGTACAAGCCATGTAGCCGGAGTCGAGCTAAAACACATTTAACATGTCTGCGATGGGATTCCAGGGAAGAAGAAAAGATGAGAATGTCATCTAAGTAGACTATGACGAATAGATCCAAATAGTCCTGGAAAACATCATTTATGAAGTACTGAAAAGTTGCAGGGGCGTTACATAGTCCAAAGGACATCACCATGTATTCAAAGTGCCCGAAGCGAGTGCGGAAAGCTGCCTTCCACTCATCCCCTTTTCAGATGCGAACTAGGTTGTAAGCCCCTCGGAGATCTAATTTGGTGAAAATAGTAGCAGTCCCTAGTCTCTGGAATAATTCTAGTACCAAGGGGAGAGAGTACCGATTTTTAACAGTTATTTTATTGAGTTTGTGGTAGTCTATACAAGGACGAAGAGAGTGATCCTTTTTTTCAACAAAAAAGATGCCTGCACCTGCTGGGGATGTAGAGGGCCGGATGAAACCCTTTTCTAGGTTCTCGTCGATGTATGCTTTTAGTGCTCCTTGCTTCAGCTCGGTCAAAGGAAATATCCTGCCAAAGGGAACTTCGGCTCCGGGAAGGAGCTCGATGGGGCAATCGTAAGCCCGATGAGGAGGAAAGATTTCAGCCCCTTTTTTACTAAAGACATCTAAAAAGTAATGATAGACCTTGGGGACCGCCTGGAATAACTCAGAATCAGTGTTAAGACATAACAGAGCAGGGGATTCACCAGAGTCCTTCAAAGTGCAGAACTGTTGACAGTACTGAAAGGAAAACATAATTTCTCTTGTGACCCAGTTGATAGTAGGGTTATGGGCTTGTAGCCACGGCATGCCAAGAATAATAGGAAATAAAGGAGAAGCGATGATGTCCAGGCGAAGCAGTTCTTGGTGCAAGTTGAAGATGGTGACTGGAAGGGGAGTGGATTCTTGTATAACTGGCCCAGATTTTATTGCAGACCCATCGGCCAGATGAATATAGAGTCCATGGGCCTTGTAACGCAGTGGGATCTGGTGTTTAGCTGCAAAGGATGAGTCCAAGAAGCAGCTGCAAGCCCCGGAGTCAATGATAGCGGGAACCTGTAAAGTCTTTCCTGGGAGCTGAAAAGATATAGAAAGAGTCAATTGAGCGGAAGCCTTAGGCCAAGCAGTCACATCACCACAGGAGACACACAGGCACTTACGGAGTTTGTTAGGACAGTTCCTGACATAGTGTCCGAGTTCCCCGCAGTACAGGCACAGGTTGTTAGCCCGGCGACATTGGCGTTCCTCCATCATGAGAGATGGGCGGAGGACTCCAAGTTGCATGGGCTCAGAGGTATCAGGTGTAACAGCAAGACTAGAGGTGGGTACAGGATGGGTATAGCTGGGGACCCTAGGCAATATCCAAGTTGGGCGAGTAGGCCCAGTACCTCTTTCTGCTCTTCGCTCCCTCAACTGACGGTCGATCTGTATGGCAAGAATAATCAAGGCATCCAGAGTCAGAGGAATTCCCACTCGGGCCAGTTCATCTTTTAAAGGGTCGGAAAGTCCCATACGGAACTGGTAGCGGAGGGCAGCGTCATTCTAGTCCGTGTCTGCACTCCATCGGCGGAATTCCGCAACGTAGTCCTCTACTGCCCTATGCCCTTGTTGAAGGGTGTGCAGGGCGGCTTCTGCGGTTGCAGAAAGCTGTGAGTCCTCATATAGCTGGGCCATTGCATCAAAGAAGGTGGTTAAATTGGTCAACACCTCGGCTTTCAGTTCCAGAAGGCGGTGAGCCCATGTTTGGGGGTCACCCAGGAGTAGTGAGATCACAAAACCTACTTTGGTGGCTTCAAGCGAGAAGGTGCGAGGTTGAAGGGCAAAGTACAGTTCGCATGCATTCCGGAATGCCCTGAATTTACTTCGTTCTCCAGAAAACTTTTCAGGAGTGGGAACCCTTGGTTCAGGGGGCAGCATCACTACTGTAGGGGAAGTAGTACTGCTGGCAGAGGTAGATGGCAGAGAAGATCCCTGGGCCTCAGTGGGACCAGACAGTACTTGGACCCGTTCTTCCAGACGTGTATATCCTTCCTGGAGACTCTTAACAGCCTGTGTAAAGCCGGCCAGGTGCATGCAAAGTTCTTCCTCAGGAGAGGCTCCCTGCTCGGGCTCGGTCATGGCTGTCTGCTACTGTCATGTACCTTGTGGACGAGCCCGACTTGCAGGGGATGGCCTCTCTTGAGGCTCCGACTCGAGGGCCCTGGTAGGGTATACAGGAAGCACAAGAGTCAGGAGTGACACTGTGCAGTGTAGATTAAGCTGAGCTGGTAGGTAGACTGGAACACTGGTGCAGCAGACTGGATTTGGATAGCAGGCTGGAACACACAGGACAGCAGATTGGAACACTGGTGCAGCAGACTGGAACCACATAGCAGACTGGAACTGGATAGCAGGCTGGAACACACAGGACAGCAGACTGGAACACACAGGACAGCAGACTGGAACCACACAGCAGACTGGAACTGAATAGCAGGCTGGAACACACAGGGCAGCAGACTGGAACACTGGTGCAGCAGACTGGAAGGTCAGACAAGCCGGATCGATAGCCAAGCGGACTGTAGATGAGCCAAAGGGTCAGGCAGAAGAGTGGTCAGACAAGCCGGGGTCGGATGCAGGCAGAAAGCAGGGATGTTCGGAGACAAGCCGGGATCAGATGCAGGCAGACAGCTAGGATAATCAGGAACAAGCCGGGTCTAGTACAGGAAACAGGTTCTCAGGAAATACACACGTAACGCTGTAGAGCAGACAGCAAGATTCTCATATGACAGATCAGTTTAAATAGCCCGCCTGGTGCGCGCGCGCATGCGCGCAACTGCCCGCACAGGGCGTCTGATACTGACAGGACTTTCCTGACACCTGCCTACTTAAGCTGTCCAGTCCAGATGATCTCTGCCTTCACCTTGGTCATATCTCTAGAGACGCTATCCTGTGTTCCTGTTAAAGACTTGCTTGGCTGACATTCCTTCTGGCTCCAGATCCTGCTGTTCTTCTATGCTGTTCTCTGGCTCCCTGATGTTTTGGCTTGTCTCACTATCCGTTCCGGTTCCTGAACTCTGGCTATGTTTTGACTACGTTTACTCTGTTTACTTTTTTTTTTATTTTTAAACAAGTGTAATTTAACTGTACTTCTGTCTCAGTCTGATTCATGGTTTCTGACAGTAGTAGAAGGCCATGAATTCAGAAGATGCAGTCTATCCACTTGTTGGTAATATTTTTTTCAGATTGGATAAGCAGGATCACCGCATGGATCAGTTTGCCATGGCGTTACAAATGCTCCTCTGGAATCTCCCACTGTGGCTGCTTCGGTACAACCTGTGTTGCAGGCCATCCCTGCTGCTGCTCCAGTCTCTGTGCAGCCATCTGCCTCGAGTATTACCTTTTATAAGAGGTATATCTGGTTCTGCTCCGCTTCCCCAGTGATTTGGGGGCGATCCAGTCTAATGCAAAGGGTTTCTCAACCAGGTTGAGATATACTTTGAGATGCTGCCCCAGGTGTTTCCCACTGATAGCAGCAAAGTAGGTTTTGTGATATCTTTGCTTTCTGAGAGAGCCTTGGCCTGGGCAAACCCTCTATGGGAGACACAAAAACCTGTTGTCTTGAGTTACCCTGAGTTTGTGGCTTCTTTTAAAAGGGTATTTGACGTTCCCGCACGCTCCGCTTCTGCTGCCAAGTGCATCATGCCCATCAAACAGAGTACAAGAACTGTTGCTGATTACGCCATTGAATTCCTTACTCTGGCAGCAGAGGTTGCATGAAACAATGAGGCCCATGTGGCTGCTTTTTCTCATGGTTGCTCAGTGTCAGAAACCATGAACCCGACCGAGACAGAAGTATAGTAAAATCACAATTGTTTATTAATAAAAATAAAAAGGTAACTAGAGTAAGTGTAGTCAATGCACAGCCAGAGTCCAATAACTAGATCAGGTAGTCAGCCAAGCCAGAGTTCAGTAAACAGATCGAGTAATAAGCCAGGCCAGAAGTCAGGGATCCAAGTAGAGGAACAGCAAGCAGGATAAGAAGCCAGAAGGGATGTCAGCAAAGCCAGTCTTTAAACAGGAACGCAGGAGATGGTTTCTTGTGATGTGACCAAGGCGAAGGCAGGAATTAAGTGAGCTGGAGATCTTTAAGTAGGCGGGACTGACGAGCAGATCCACAACAGCTGGTTAACTGTGGAGAGAGATGAGAGCTGGCAATTAGCCGACAGCTGAGCGGCCAGCTCAGAGAAGGAAGGGCTGAGCCAGCCCTGACAGTACCCACCCTCCTCAACGACCCCTCCCCCTCGGAGGACCACCGGGTTTGAGGGGAAAACGTCTATGGAAATCACGGAGGAGGGCAGGAGCATGTACGTCTGAGGATGAGACCCAGGAGTGTTCCTCCGGACCGTACCCCTTCCAATGCACCAGGTACTGTATGCGCCCACGGAACCTATGGGAGTCAACAATGGATTGTACCTCATGCTATACAAGTAAAGGCGCAAGATCTGGAAAATTTAGAAAAACACCATAGCATACAAACAATATATATAAAAGTTATTATATATGTGAATTAAAAGCATCTTTAAAAAGGGGGGAAAGTCCATAGTTCATAAAAGTCCATGATTAAAAACAAGGGAAGGAAAGATGATGATGGAGGATCCACATACAGGGCTGCCTTCAGGGGGGAACTGAAACCAAGTTCCAAAAATCTGAGATAAAACAAATTATGTTGGCCGCAAAGGGGTTATTGTTGTAGATATAATTGATTTCCCATAGGCCCATGGCCAAGTTAATTTTTTTCAGGAGGTACATTGACGACTTGATTATCATTTGGGATGGTGCCATTGGTCTCATTACTCCCTTTGTCCAACATTGTAATGATAACCTTTACGGGTTATCATTCACATCAGTTACTGACGCTGCTACTATGGCCTTTTTGGATCTGGAGTTGGGACATGATGATCAAACTATCGCTTCCAAAAACTACACTAAGCCCACAGCGGGTAATTCTTACCTGCATTTTGAGAGTTGTCACTTCCCCAAGTGGATTACCAATATCCCTAAAGGACAGGTCTGTCGTCTCCGACAAAATTGTACTGAAGACTCTGATTATGTCGAACTTAGCACTACCCTGAAAAGAAAATTTCTTGACAAAAAGTACCCAGAAATTGTAGTTGAAGAAGCCTATGAATACTATCTTCATGGGAAACCCGCAAAAACGAGTCTACCTCCGCAGGATTGTTCCAGTAACCACTTTTCACAACAAACACAAAAATATAGAGAAGATTTTGCGCAAACATTGGGGCATCTTACAGCAAGAACCTCACCTGAAACCAAAACTTCCTGCCCATCCCAAAGTTACGTATCGCAGGGCCCCCAATTTGAAAAACAAAATTGCCCCTAGCAAATTTAAACCCATTTTAGTTCCACCATCTGTACCTATATTGATACCCTTGGTAGGCATGTACCATTGCCGAAAGGCCTTATGCAAAACCTGCAAATTTGTCCAACATGGACAAAAGTCCTTTACCACCAAGGGGAAAACTTACATGTTGAAGGAATTTTTCAACTGCTTGTATATATCGCACATATATATCCTTTATACCTATGTCCATAATATGCTGCTCTTAGTTTTTCATATTTCTTAGATATTAGTTTTTCACATACATGTACATTTATTTTATCATTGCCTCTCTATTGATTATCGAATATTGCTTATTGTTTTTTATCGCTGAGCTATACGTCATCTATTACCTTTTAATGCCCCACTGCCATTTTTTATATTTTTTTTATAATGAATTCCATGATCGTCCTACATAGTGCCTCCTATAGGCTTGTACATGAGGTTCGACATATCACTGTGTTCTTCCCGTGGCCACTCCCCCTCCGTTACACTCTTAGTGTCAGTATCACTATCCATCTGCAGCTTGAGCGCGGCTGTCACGTCATTGCAGCCCGTACGCTCATGAAACACGTCACTTGCCAGTGACATCATCTCTCCTTGCCTGCCTTCCATCTGTGTCCTAGGCCTCACCTTAAGTTTCATCTCCACCGCGGCCAGCTTTATCATCTTGCGGTGTCCATCACACACGGCCAAATGCCCGGCAAGCCTATAGAAGAGCTCCCTGATTGATCTGATGATTTCCACCACGATGGATGTACTTTCATTTTCATTACATGCCTATTGATGACTTCCGAAATATGAGTTGCCTATACATGTGATCTATGAATAAATTGTTTCTTACATCTACACCGAGAGGCGCCTCTCTCTTTGTGTTTTGTACCTCATACTCCTCATGGTTCTCAACCTGTATAGGGTGAGGACATGGCACCGAGGTGGTAAAGTGGTTGCAGACCAACGGTTTCAATAAGGAAACATGAAACACATTTGAGATGCGCATACCAGGAGTAAGCCACTGGGTTAATACTGCGAAGGATACGGAAAGGCCCAATAAACCGAGGTGCGAACTTAAGTGAGGGAACACGAAGTCGGAGGTTGCGAGTTGACAGCCAGACCCTGTCCCCAACCTGGTAGGAAGGCGCAGGCAGGCGTCTGCGGTCAGCATGGAGTCTGTACCTATCATTAGCATGACGCAAAGCCTCCTGGACTTGTGCCCAAGTTGAACAAAGACCATGGAGAGGCTCCTCTAGCGCAGGAATGCTCTGCAGAACAAACGAGTCAGGCAACATGGAAGGTTGTAAACCATAATTCACCAAAAACAGAGACAATCGGGAAGCAGAATTCAAGGCACTGTTGTGAGCAAACTCTGCCCATGGTAATAGGTCTGACCAGTTGTTGTGATGGTCAGAAATATAGCAACATAGGAATTGCTCCAATAACTGATTGGCTCGTTCTGTGGCCTCATTAGGCTGTGGGTGATATGCAGAGGAGAAAGCAAGCTGAATTCCCAGCTGTGCACAAAAGGCTCGCCAGAACCGGGACACAAACTGACTACCCTTGACATCACCTTGGGTAGCCCATGTAAGCGAAAGATCTCCTGAGCAAAAATGGAAGCCAGTTCCTTAGAAGTAGGCAACTTTTTAAGTGGAATACAATGACACATCTTTGAGAACCGGTCAACCACCATAAGGATAACTGTGTTGCCTTGGGAGTTGGGCAACTCCACAATGAAATCCATAGACAGGTGGATCCAGGGCCTCTCCCCATTGGGTATGGGTTGTAGGAGGCCCTCTGGAAGGTGTTGTGAAGTCTTTCTCTGAGCACACACAGAACAGGCAGCTACAAAGTCAGTTACATCAGCACGTAGACTAGGCCACCAGAATTGTTGGGAAATGGCCCAAACGAGTTGATTCTTACCAGCTGCCTTGGGAGAATGGTAAGTCTGGAGCACGCCAGTACGGAGACACTCTGGGACAAAGCAGCGGTCAGAAGGTCTCTCAGGAGTAGCATCGACCTGAGCAGGAAGAATTTTGTCACTCAAAGGAGAAGTAAGACTGGTGCGAACCGTAGCCAGAATACGAACAGGAGGAATCATAAGAACCGGAACCGACTCCAACTTGGAAGTGGAGGAAAATTGTCTTGACAAGGCGTCAGCTCTTACATTCTTAGTACTGGGTAAGAATGAGACAATGTAATTGAAACTTGACAAGAAAAGAGCCCATCGCTCCCTTCTGGGAGAGAGGCGTTTAGCCTCAGACAAGAATGTAAGATTCTTATGGTCAGTAAGAATCTGAACCGGCACAGTGGTACCTTTTGAGGAGATGTCTCCATTCTTTCAGGGCTAAAATGATTTCCAACAGCTCTCTGTCACCAATCTCCTAATTGCACTCGACAGGTGACAATTTCTTGGAAAAGTAGCCACAAGGATGCATAGCACTCTCAGAGGTAGGACGTTGAGACAGAAGGGCGCCAACACCAGTCTCAGAAGCATCAGCCTCAAGGATAAAAGGTAACATAAGATCAGGGTGTGCCAACACAGGAGCAGAAACAAAGGCAGCCTTGAGACTTTCAAAGGCCTTAATGGACTCCAGAGACCAACTCTGTGGGTTACCATTCTTTCTGGTCATATCGGTCAGGGGCTCGATCAGAGACGAGAAGTTATGAATAAACTTCCGATAATAGTTGGCAAAACCCAGGAAACGATGGAACTCACACTTCTCCAGTTTACAATAGAGATTGTTCTCTCTTAATTTCTGAAGCACACGACAGACATCTGTGTGGTGGCTCTCCAGGGACTTGGAAAATATGAGGATATCACCAAGATAAACCACCACACATAACTGCAACAAATCTCAGAGGACATCGTTACTAAATTCCTGGAAAACTACCGGGGAGTTACAAAGGCCAAAAGGCATTACGAGATACTCATAATGGCCTGTTCTGGTATTAAATGCAGTTTTCCACTCGTCGCCCTCCTTAATTCTCACAAAATTGTAAGCCCCTCTCAGATCAAGCTTAGTGAAAACCGTTGCTCCCTTGAGGCAGTCAAATAACTCTGTAATCAATGGGATCGGGTAGGCATTCTTAATCATGAAACGATTGAGAACCCTATAATCAATACAAGGTCTCAGTTCACCGCTCCTCTTCTTCACAAAGAAGAAACCAGCACCAACAGGAGACGAGGATTTGCGGATGAAACCCCGAGAAAGTACGTCTGCAACATACTCCTCCGTGGCTTTATCCTCCAAGACCGACAAAGGGTAAACCCGGCCACGAGGGGGAGTGGCACCAGGTTGAAGGTCAATTGCGCAATCATACGGGTGGTGTGGAGGCAAACTACCGGCTTGACCTTTGTCAAAGACATCACTAAAATCACGGTACTCCTCTGCCAGGGAGCAGAGTGAAGAGGTATACAGGACCTTGGCTACCTTCCGGAAGCATGTTTCACTGCATTGTGGTGACCAGGAGAGAACCTCAGCACGGAGCCAATCAAAAGAGTGGTTGTGCCTCTGTAACTAAGGATAACCAATAACCAGCGGAAAATTAGGAGAGGAAATCGCTTGGAATTGGACTATCTCATGATGAAGAGCCCCTACGGCCATGGACAACGGAACCGTCTCATGAGTCACATGGGCAGGCTGTAGAGGTCTCCCATCAAGAGCCTCAATGGCAAGTGGAGTGTCACGCAGCTGCAGCGGAATCCAGTGCTGCGATACAAAGGCAGCATCAATGAACAGGCCTGCAGCCCCAGAGTCAATTAGAGCCTGTATCTCGATAGACGACTTAGCCCAAGAAAGGGTGTCAGTTTCGGTTCTTGTGATTCCTCCGGATCGTATTCTGGCTACGGTTCGCACCAGTCTCACGTCTCCTTTGGGTGACAAAATTCTTGCTGCTTAGGTCCATGCTCCTCCTGAGAAACCTTGTGACCGCTGCTTTGTCCCAGAGAGTCTCTGTACTGCCATGCTCCAGACTTACCATTCTCCCAAGGCTGCTGGCCACCCTGGGAAGAATCAACGTCGCACGACGGCGCAATTGTCAGTTAAAATGACGCAGTGCAGTATCGCAAAAAGTGCTCTGGTCAGGAAGGGGGTAAATCCTTTTGGGGCTGAAGTGGTTAAAAATCGTATTTTAACACACTGCATATATTCACGATATATGGAACTTGGAGAAAACTCCTTTTAGCAAAGATCTATATAGGGAGAATTTTCACATTTACTACCGAGTGGTTCACAGTTACATGAAAGACAACAAATTCATGGGATAGCCTAACAGTAGATGATTACATGAATAAGAAGATTACATGAAAAAGAAGATGCAGTCAATGGCTGAAGCACAGAGGAGTGATAAGAAGTGTGTTATAGTGCTGGTAAAACTTTATATGATATGGAACACATGTGTAAGACTATCACACAGATCTAATATATGACACACATCAGAAAAATTAACTAGCAAAAAATTATATTTTATGACTAATTATAAGGTGGGTGATTAGGGTGGGAGGTTAGTGGTAGCTAGAATGTAAGATACAAGTGGAAGTGTCCTTCGCGCTATAAATGAGTAATAGTGAAAATGTGTGCAAAATGACATGAAACAAAATGTGAAGGTGTAAAAATAATCAGAAGTGTTTATGTGTGGCGATGTCTGAAAAAACAGCAGCAAAATCTAAAAGTGTTCACACTACACTTCAAATGAAAATGTTAAAGAAAAATGATCTCGCGCATTAAAATCTAATCACATATAATACAATATTACAAATAAAGTGAAATGCATCATAGTGATCGTGTGGGTAAAATGAGAGTAAAATATCACAATAATCAATGTAAATATAAATAAAAACAAAGTATAAAATGCTTATTGACTGTGCATTGGGGATAAATTTCATAAAGTGTACAGGTGAATGGCTCTATCTTGACTGTGAGACTTCATAAAGTGACTTAGTGTTGAAATAAATATATGAATTGGCCAAAGTTCATGCAGGTCCTCATGGAAAATATCTAGATGACATTAGGCTCTCAGAACTCTCACCTTAGTATAGGTTTAAACAGGCATCATTAGATACCTCTAATTGGATCTGTATATCGCCTCAATGCTGTGTTCAAACGTTCTCATCTATTAATCACGGCTTTATTCCTTTTCTCTCCGCTCTTCATGTAGTGTACTTGCCTGTTGCATAAGCATTTTATACTTTGTTTTTATTTATATTTACATTGATTATTGTGATATTTTACTCTCATTTTACCCACATGATCAATATGATGCATTTCACTTTATTTGTAATATTGTATTATGTGTGATTAGATTTTAATGGGCAAGATAATTTTTCTTTAACATAGAATGTAAGATACTCTTTTGCTGTAGTAAGTTAATAGTTTTTTTAGCAGGCATCATAATTGTTACATTTTATATTATTTTTACACTTGTTTTTTCCAGTTTACAGTATATGTTATCTATTTTCTAGTATGGAAAGAATAAATTCATATATACTGCATGTCCTAGAGCATGGATACTACATATACCCAACATGTGCTGCTGCATGGTTTGGAAATGTGTACTTCTCTCTATAACAGTAGCCATTTATTCGGAGCTCTGTTATTTGTATAGTCTGTTGGGAAGAGGGCTGATATGACACCAGGACATTTGTGCTTTCCCATATGACCACCAGGGCTCATTTAGTATTTGGGTATGGTTAATAATGGTTAGGATAATAATAGTATGTGAGTGGGGGCAGTTGTATGGTACACAAGTTAAGGAAATAGCACAAATCTTGTAACCTTTGTTTTTCAATCCCCCCCCAAAAAATGTGAGGTAAACAATCACACAGAGCATAGATGCATAGAGGATCATTTTTACCCCCCCCCCCCCCCCAACAAAAATGCCCCACCATGTAAATATAGAGTCACTCACAACATCAGTAATGATGAACGATACCCCAATAATGCAATCCTCTCAACCTGGACTCCTACTGGAAATCACAACTCCTGGGCTGGCAGCTGAATGTCAGCAACTGGTTGGTTGATGTAATTGGCCAAATGTGGTTATTACCATATTTCATTAATAGTATCACCTGGATTGCCCATTGGCTTGTGTACAATTTAAACTTAATAACTTCTGGCTGCAGCAGCCATAGGATTTGGGTGGATGGGTCAACTGACCAAATTTGTCCATTTAGCTTGACCATACCTCAAACTTCTAACAGATCATGTGATCAAGTTGACCACCATTGTTGAGGCTGTTCAATTTGACTGTCACTTACTATTAAAAAATAAAAATTCTAACATACAATTCAAAGTAGGGGGTTAAATAATGCTACTACTGGTCAACAATGGGTGAGGTACAATAGCATTGCCAATGACCACTAGTGGAAACTGGGGGGTTTACAGCACTTCCAGTGATCACCAATATACAGGGAATTAATATTACTTAATAAACAAAAAAAATTATTGCTCATGTATACAAACTAAATATAAAAGTGCAAGCTGCTGACAACAACACAACAGGACCAATCGTGATAAACGTGAAACAATAAATTCTGTTGCCACGCTAAACAAAGATATTGAATAAACAAATGTGACCTCTCTGTGGCCTTTGATACTGTTGACCACCGGCTCCTTCTCAATAAACTACATTCCCTTGATCTCCGAGATTCTGCTCTATCCTGGTTCTCTGCCTATCTATCACAGCGCTCCTTCAGTGTCACCTACAACTCTGTCTCCTCCTCTCCATTGCCCCTTTCTGTGGGGGTGCCCCAAGGCTCTGTTCTTGGACCCCTTCTCTTCTCTATCTACACCTCCTCCCTTGGTCACTTGATAACCGCCCACGGCTTCCAGTAACACTTATACGCCGATGACACCCAAGTCTATCTTTCTACACCTCATTTCACTCCTTCAGTCTCCTCTCGCATTACTAACTTACTAACTGACATATCAGCATGGATGTCGCACCACTTCCTTAAACTAAATGTCTCTAAAACTGAGCTATTAATATTCCCCCCCACCCGTGCCCCCCTCCACGACTTTTCTATCAAAATCAACAATGCAACCATCAGTCCCTCCCCTCACGCCAGGGTACTAGGTGTAATACTAGACTCTGACTTGTCATTTCAGCCTCAAATCCAATCGCTGTCAAAAGTTTGTAGAATTCACCTCTGTAACATCTCTAAAATTCGCCCCTTTTTAACAAATGAAACCACCAAGCTCCTCATTCACTCCCTTGTTATCTCTCGCCTTGACTATTGCAACTTCCTTCTCATTGGCCTGCCTCTCCATAGGCTATCCCCTTTTCAGTCTATCATGAATGCTGCTGCCAGACTTATCCACCTTACCAACGGCTCAGTGTCTGCCAACCCTCTCCTCCAATCCCTACACTGGCTCCCAATCACCCAGCGAATTAAATTCAAAATACTAACCACAACATACAAAGTTATTCACAATTCTGCCCAGAGCTACATCACCAATCTTGTCTCCAAATATCACCCAAATCGTCCTCTCTGCTCTTCTCAAGACCTCCTACTCTCAAGCTCTCTCTTTTCCTCCTCTAATGCTGGTCTCCAGGA
The DNA here is from genome assembly GCA_037952925.1 of Lithobates clamitans. Taxonomy (NCBI): domain Eukaryota; kingdom Metazoa; phylum Chordata; class Amphibia; order Anura; family Ranidae; genus Lithobates; species Lithobates clamitans. The sequence goes on along the minus strand of JBBGZY010000138.1, from coordinate 3,044,481 downwards.
TTTCTCTAGAGCCTCTCCCATCTTTTGGAACTCGCTACCTCCACCTGTCCAGCTATCCCCTACTCTTGCTACCTTCAGGCAATCCCTGAAAACTCATCTCTTCAGGAAAGCCTATAATGTCTCTAACTAATCTTTTACCACCTCCATCAGCTCATTCCCCACAGTTACAACCTTTTGTACCACCTGCCCCACCCTATTAGATTGTAAACTCTTCTGAGCAAGGCCTTCTTAATCTTCTTGTATCTTATTGTATTATAACTGTATTGTCTCCCTTTATATTGTAAAGAGCTGCGTTAACTGTTGGCGCTATATAAATCCTGTATAATAATAATAATAATAATTCACCGTAAAAAAGTATGTTGTTGAATACAGTATGTTAAAGAATGTTTTGATAATAGCAGTCTCATAAACTTAGAATTATCATCATAAATGCTTCACATTTGAAATGTCCAGCATTCTATCCATAAGATCTACTGAAATGGCACTTACCACGCATGTGTGACCGTTAAACGAATGATAGATCGTAAACAGCCCAGTCTATCAGAGTATTCCTTGCAGCTGTCTCTCTCACTTTGATAGTACTATGACACAGATACACCACAATTATGACTTGCCTCTCACAAACTCAGTGCTTGGTATTTTACATTCAAATTTGCTCAGGCAATCATCAATGATACACATGGGTGCAGAAACGGAAAGCTCCAGTGGTTCAAAGTCTTGTATTGATTACTGCAGAAATGGTTAAAGCTGAAGTCAAATGTAAAAAAGAATAAATCGGTAATGGTAAAAGTAAAAAATACTCAACTTTGATTTCTACTTGTTCCAAGTAGTAATTCTGGGTTAAAGAATATTGCCAGCTCTCAGACCCCCCAGCTCCCCCCCCCCCACCGCTGGCTTTTGCATTGCCAGTTACCCAAGCTTGTGTGTACAGCACATTTCTCCAAATGTGAAAGTGGTGCATTCGGGGTAAATAGGTGTAAACACAGATGCTGAAGCAATTAGAGTTTACATGAGTATGGCTGCCATTGACTTGTAGGGTATCAGTACGAGGCATCTGCAGCTCCCGAGGCACTGGAAACAGACAGAGATTTTATGCTAGAGGACTTTGAAGCCGCTAGATGTCCATGTGCAAGAGACCTCACACAGCTCCCATACAAAGTTCCATTCAGAAAGACATTGCACATGATTTGCTAAATGTTATGCACATAAGAAGGTGCATCAGTTGTGCTTACAGATCCTTACAAATTGTACTATGCGACTGAGATGAGATCTACACAATTTTGCAGGGACTACAGCATATATTTGTTGTTATATTTGTTGAATTTACAATTTACAATTGTGATTACTTTTCGCTGTGTGTGCCAGCACCTAATAATTTTTACACGCCTCACCTTGTGTATGATTTGGGTTAGCTGCATTGGAATCTACTTCTTTAAAGAAGACAGTTGTCTTTTTTTCTGTGGTGGTTTATAGCTGAAGATTGTAATGTATGGCGGGTCAGCACAAAAGTTATAAGCATATTCTTGGTCTTTTACTGATTAGTGAAGTGATTCTCAGTTTGACTCACTTGTAAGGAGAGGGGTAGTGTAGGTGGTTTATGGCAGACCTTCCTCCATGTTCCCCATTAACTCGATGGGCGCCAAGTCTGGGCCACACAAGAGGACTACCCCCAGGGTGGGTTCTTCTGGGCTACACTAGGCACCTGTAACAGGGTCACTCTCCTTAAACATGGGGTAACCTTTACTTGAGTCACGTTCACAACCCAGAGGATGACAAATATGAACGAACTCTAGTAAACTCTCTTGATGTAATAGGCATCACCAGAATAACTTGTACCTTTACTCTGTGATGCTTCCATCAATGCCCTGGGACAATGCTGAAGCCGCCGTGGGAAATACTCAACCTTAAGGCAGGCCTCCACTCTCAGGGATGAACATACACCGAGAACACTTGCATTGTAACTGTTTTCCAGTTAACTCTCGGGTCCCTGTGTAAATGTACAGCTCTCACTGTAGCTTGCATTTAGGAGGGACTCATTGAGCTTATGAGCTACAGAAGGAGTACCGACAACATCTCCCTCTCTCCAAGAGGCCATCCCACCTGCAACAGGTACACGCTACTGACTGGTTTCTTTAACTGACTTTAAGCTTCCTCTGCCCATGGCCATGTCAGTGTTGATGGGGGTATCCCTCCTGTCGAGCCATTAATGCTAACGGCAATAACAGCCGCTAGCAATAATCGCATGTAAAATCCAGCAGGCTGGTTGTACTCAAGCTGATCGATTGATCAACTTGGGTACATTCATGCTGCCCATACATTGTTTAATTCTGCTGAACCGGCCAAGATTTGAACCATCTATGACAGGCTTTACTAGCAGTTTCTGCATAAATAACAATGCAGTGCATACAGCACTAAAATACTCAAAGGCATCCTGTCGGTACCTGCGTGCACACTGTTGCTATATAGTCTTACAGAGACTTTTCTATGCAGCTACATGGTACACTGACTGATTTACAGAAACAATACCGTGAAGAATCCATGTTTGTGCAGCTTTCATAATCTTCTTTGTATTATTCTGCATTGCACACAGGGTCTTTACCTCCCTGAACCTGCTTTGCATTATTGATTTTAACTTTGAACCTAGTTAGTAAATTGCAAGGTACATTTACTCTCTGTCTGCTCTTTTGACAGAAACACAGACAGCAATAAAACCTGACAGAGGCTATAACCCCTTTCTACTCAATTCATACTTAGACAAAGAGGGGGAAGGAAAGAGAGTGCGGACAGTTGCTGAGGCTGTCGCCTAGCACACTCAAACCAAAAAGAAGGAATTTATGGACTATCCAGGTACTAATAGACAAACAATCAATTTAGTAAAAATTCTCATTTATTACATATAAAAAAACATACAGAAAGACAATCAATAAAACATGGGAAATTAAACATCACAGCATACAATAAACAACAGAGCAACCTAGCCACCTATGGTGGTGTAGTGGTAGCACTCTCACCTAGCAGTAAGAAGGGTCACTGGTTCGAATCCCAACCACGACACTACCTGCTTGGAGTTTGCATGTTCTCCCTGTGCCTGCGTGGGTTTCCTCCGGGTACTCTGGTTTCCTCCCACACTCCAAAGACATGCTGGTAGGTTAATTAGATCCTGTCTAAATTGTCCCTAGTATGTATGAATGTGAGTTAGGGACCTTAGATTGTAAGCTCCTTGAGGGTAGGGACTGATGTGAATGTACAATGTATATGTAAAGCGCTGTGTAAATTGACGGCGCTATATAAGTACCTGTAATAAATAAATAAATAAAATAAACCCCCACACCCCTGTCCAACACCCCCAACATAACATCCAGCTCAACATTGTAAATTTGACCCCTTTCCAGTTGCCAGATGATGAGCTATCTGTGTTACAGCTGGGATTGGGTTTCTGTCCTCTTGATCCCCTCATTGTTACAGAAACAATTAAGGACCTTTATCTTTTTGCTCGCAATCTGACAATCAAATTTATTTTTGACAAAGATCAAGGACAGCTAAATTTGGAGCGTGAGCTTGCGGAGCGAACAAAGCACTTCACTATCGAGGAGTTTCGGGCCCTCTGCGACCTCATGCTGCTTTATGAGCTGTGGATGACTTACCTCATGACTTGCCCAGCCATATGGACCTTCCTGCATCAAGCTAACAGGGATCTTAAGCAACAGCACTGGCATGATATTCAATCGAATCTTAACATTAAACAAATTAAGGCCTCTTTCACACGGGGCAGATCAGTCATGATCCGCCCCGTGAACATCCGCTGGCTCAGCGGGGATCGCTCCGCCGATCCCCGCTGAGCAGGAAGATGACAGGTGCATCGCTGCACACTGTGCAGCGACGGACCTGTCAGAGCGCCGCTCTCCCCTATGGGGGGATCGGATGATGACGGTCCGTAGTGTCCGTCGTCATCCGATCCGATCCGAAAACGGAGGAAAAAGTAGGTTTTTCCTCCGTTACACTTTTCGGATCGGAGCGGGGCGGATGTCAGCGGACATGTCACCGCTGACATCCGCCGCTCCATAGGGATACATGTATGTCCGTTTTTCATCCGAAAACGGAAGGATGAAAAACGGACATACGGATGCCTCGTGTGAAAGAGGCCTAAAGCACTTAAATCTTTACAACAACTATCTGAATTTGTTATTAAACAATCAGATAAAAGTGGCAATATTGTTCTTATGACACACACCCAGTATCAACTAATGTGCCTTACTGTCCCTAACAACAAACATTGGTACAAACCTATTCCCCCTTCCCTAATCTCCACCTTCGCCCAGGTACTCTGGGAGCTTTGCACGGGGGCCTTCTATGAGGGCCTCATTGACAAAGACACCTTAGAGTTCCTGGTCCCCAAATTCCCCCTACTTTCTATACCCTCCCTAAAACACACAAGAATTTATACTCACCTCCCAGCAGGCCAATCGTATTGGGCATTGGATCCCTTACTGACAACGCCAGTAAATTTGTGAATGTCTTCTTAATGCCACATGTACGTAGTCTCTCTTCCTATATACGGGACATTGTGGATCTTTTGAAACACATTGAGGGGATCCAGATCCCCCCGGACGCCCTGCTTGTGGTTATGGATATTGAGGTCTTATACTCGAGTACCCCCACAAGCAGGGCGTCCGGATGGCTGGATCCTGCCTCACATAACAGGAACATACCTCTTGGCCTTTCATCCGCTTTATATTGGAAGTTCTCAGATTTATTCTGACGAAGAACTACTTTACCTTCAATAATCAGTATTATCTTCCAACCCAGGGAGTTGCCATGGGGACGTTGTGTGCCCCTGCTTATGCTAACTTGTATTTGGGAGGAAGGGAGAGATTTATTACTTCTGAGGATCAGTATGCACCTTTTCTGGACCAGGTCCTACTTTGGTACAGGTACATCGATAACTTGTTCAAGGCTTGGACCGGTACCAGAGAAGGGCTACTGTGCTTCATTCATGCCCTTAGTCTCAATAGTTTCAAATTCACTTTTAGCTTTGACGATACCCAGATCCCTTTTTTGGATCTGACGATCGTCAAACATTTGGATGGTACTTTAGGCACAGACCTTTTTCGTAAGCCGGCGGCCGGCAATACGCTACTCCATGCATCAAGCGCAGTATCCCGTACGCGCAATATTTGCTCTTACGAAGGAACTGCACCCTTGAAAAAGATTTTTGTAAACAGACCAATGCGCTACGTAATCGGCTTCTTTTAAAAGGGCTACTCACATACCAATCTTAGGAGGGCATTTAATCGAGCACTTGCTCAATTAAAATGAGTTCTTTACTTTACCCTCCACCCAAGACCAAACAAATCGAAACAGTTAAAGTTGTTACCAAATATTCTGCCCACTACCAACAACTTAGAAGGATACTTTCTAATCACTGACATCTGCTCACCGAACATCATGTGTTGACCAAACATGTGAGACCTACCCCTGGACCTAGGGGCACCTTCTGTTGTGATAACTGTCCTCGTTGCCCATGGATTTTTGAGGGCACCAGGTTCCAGCTGCCAAACAGCGAACTTTTTAAACCACACTTCCATTCTAATTGTGGTACGATGGGTGTTATTTATCTCATGTTATGTGGGTAAAATGATTAGAGAACTTTGTCTGAGAATTGGCGATCACTTATACCATTCCAGCAGCGGTAAACTATCCACAGTGGGCCTCCATATTGGAATGTACCACAGATTTGACTTCACGGTCGTAAAATTTCTGGTTCTTGAGGTTACCAATGAGAGTCCAAGAGGTGGGGACTGGGATAAGATTATTTTGCAATGAGAAACAATGTGGATCGAATGTTTGAACGCTACTATTCCCCCTGGCCTTAACTAAATGATTTCTTACAAACCCTTTTTATAGGGTCTCCCTATCCTGGGGATCCCTTTCATTTACTGATCTCGAAAAGGGATCCTATCCAACCAGATTACCCCTCATAAATTTTTCCTCCCCTTCCTTTTTTCCTCCTTTTTCCACTACCCCTCCCCCCCCCCCCCACTTCTGTTACTTCTGTTACCTTTGTTTTTATTCCCTTTGACTAGTTGCTGGAAACTCCCCTTGGACTCACTAATTTTTTCAGCAAATCATTCAAATACATTTCATCTCTCCTGTCTTGAGATGGATAACCCGCCAGACTACATTTATGTTTTTGTTTTTAATTCTAATATTTCTGGAACTATTTGTATTAGTTTGGTGCAGATTTCATCTTCAACCATTACCTTGTATTACCTCATATGTAATTGTTTTTCTATCTGTGGTGGCTTATGTTTATGATATTGTTTGTTTTTTGTTTACCCCATGCCCTTCGCTAACTGGTCCCCTTGAGACTTCTGTTTCCCTTTTAACGGCGGTCATGTGACTCTCCTGGTGGGCCCGGTCATTCTTCGCTAAGGCCACCTCCGACTTATTTCCTTAGTTTTGGGCCGTTTGCCAATTTGACTTGAAGCGATGCGCGCATGTGCGTCAACGTCATGACGTACGCATAGTGCGGGGAGCCAGACTCGGTGACATCACACGCTGCCGATTGAAGGCATTTTGGCGCCTTCTGGGTTGGGGGAGCTCACTTAATGGGCTTCGGCCCATCAGTGAGCATTGCGGACAGCTTTTCCAGGAGATTGAGACTTTGGCCACTCTTACCAAGGTGAGATTTATACCTACTGACCTGTTAAAGGCTCTTTTCGATTATTTACTAAAATTTTCTGCCTGTCTGTTTATTTACAGACTGGACTATCTTGATCGCACTGACTGTTAACTTCGATTAGCAGATCTGCTCAGTGCAGCGCCATATGAGGTTTTTTAAGCTCTGATGCTAGTAGCCCAAAGAAGCTACCTTACAAACTGCTAAGCCAGCACAATCAGTCCCTGTTATACCTCACCTTTGGTTGTGGCCCTCCCCGGTGATTATCATCTGGACCCTCCCTCCTGTAGTCCAACATGTTGTGAATTTCTTCTGGTGTACCCGCACCTGGTAGGTGATTCCCGGTTACCCGGATTAGTAATATATACTACCTTTTAACTACCCTCCATTCTGCTTTGGTCCTACACTTATGACTAATTCCCTTTTCATCCCACACCCTAAAAATCTGGATGATGGTACTTTTTTACTGCAAATTCCGACATTGTTTACTTGAGGCTATACCCCCCAAAAAATGTATCAATTCATACTTAAACATTTTGGCTAGAGTTTATCTTTAATGCTCTTTACACACGGTCCGACTTTCCGCCAGAAAATGTGTGATACCTTGTTGTCGGAAATTCCGACTATGTGTAGGCTCCATCACACATTTTCCATCGGAATTTCCGACACACAAAGTTTGAGAACTTGCTATAAAATTTTCCGACAACAAAATCCGTTGTCGGAAATTCCGATCGTGTGTACACAAATCCGACGCACAAAGTGCCACGCATGCTCAGAATAAATTAAGAGACGAAAGCTATTGGCTACTGCCCTGTTTATAGTCCCGACATACGTGTTTTACGTCACCGCGTTTAGAACGATCAGATTTGCCGACAACTTTGTGTAACCGTGTGTATGCAAGACAAGTTTGAGCCAACATCCGTCTGAAAAAATCCATGGATTTTGTTGTCGGAATATTCGATCAATGTCCGACCGTGTGTACAGGGCATAAGAATTACTAGCAATTATTGGGCCATTTATCATCTGCAGCTTATGATAATGACTGCTTCAGGCAGTTGGATCTGTTTCACAGTTTATTTAAAAATCAGCTGCAGGTAGCAGTATTTCTCTTTTCAGGGTAGAAGATGTTTTGAGGCTTTAAACTCTATTTTTTGTTCTAGTTCTCCTTCTGCTTGTCTATGTTCCTCCTTTCTATAAATAGATCTTAGGGTTATATTTTCTAAAGCAGAGAATATGACATACACCAAACATTCACTGAAGGTATATCTTCATAGTGCATATGTTTAAATATCAGTTACTGATTCCCTTGCAGTAAGTTTACTGCTTTATACATATACATCTTTAGGGTTATTTCATGTGGTGACACTCTGCTCTGTTCAGCAGGGGAACCATGAGCAGATCCCCACTGAATCATACCAGAACGGGACCGATGTCACTTTTGTGACATCTGTGCTTATTCAGTTTTTGTCAACATTTTGACAGCAGACTAGGGTGGACCAATGATGGGTCTATGTGTGGACAGATTTGTGTCCATTTACATCAGGCTACCCTCAAGTTTAGGCCTGGGGGACCTGATTGTAAAGCCAGTGTGAAAGGAGCCCTAACCCATAGTTGCCAACATTGTAAAAAAAAAAATGTGGGACACTTTTGTGGCTGTAGGCGGAGCATTCGTTTGTAGGCGTGGCTTAGGAAAAATATACAAGTGTGAAAAATGGGCATGTTTACGCGACATAGTGGGCGTGGCTCAAGAGGGTGTGGTTAGAGTCTGAGATGAATGAGGGATGGAGAGGGAGAGAGGGGAAGAGGGGGTGAGGGATTAGAGGGGTAGAGGGATTAGAGGGGGAGAGGGATTAGAGGGGGAGAGGGGGAGAGGGATTAGAGGGGGAGAGGGATTAGAGGGGGAGAGGGGGAGAGGGAGAGAGGGGGAGAGGGAAATGACGGGACAGCAGCCCCAGATCCTACACAATAAAAATATGTGTATTCTAGAAAGTTTAACAATCAGCAGATAAAGATACTCCAAACACCTGGTGTTAGCACTTCAATCATCCCAGCACCATGGTTGTTATGGTGTCAGGATGATTGAAGTGCATTATTTCTATTATTATATTGTAATATAAAATGAAATCATTCAACTCACCATAATGCAGAATCAGTGGGATCCCTGAGCATGTCACTAGCCATGTCGCCTGCCACCAGCCGTCTGTCCTTGCGTCAGATATCCCAGCAGAGTCCGTTCTTGCATCAGGTTCCCCCAGCGGAGCCCCCCTTACATCAGATGTCCCCAGCGGAGCCCCCCTCACACCAGGAGTCCCCAGCAGAGCCCCCCTCAAACCAGGAGTCCCCAGCGGAGCCTCCCTCACATCAGGTGTCCCCAGCGGAGCCCCCCTCAAATCAGGAGTCCCCGGCGGAGCTCCCCCTCACATCAGGTGTCCCCGGCGGAGCTCCCCCTCACATCAGGAGTCCCAGGCGGAGCTCCCCCTTACATCAGGTGTCCCCGGCGGAGCTCCCCCTCACATCAGGAGTCCCCGGCGGAGCTCCCCCCTCACATCAGGTGTCCCCAGCGGAGCCCCCCTCACATCAGTTGTCCTCTTGCAGAGCTCACCCTCACATCAGGTGTCCCCAGCGGAGCTCCCCCTCACATCAGGTGTCCTCTTGCAGAGCTCACCCTCACATCAGGTGTCCCCAGCGGAGCTCCACCTCACATCAGGTGTCCCCAGCGGAGCTCCTCCTCACATCAGGTGTCCCCGGCAGAGCTCCCCCTCACATCAGGAGTCCCCGGCGGAGCTCCCCCTCACATCAGGTGTCCCCAGCGGAGCTCCCCCTCCTATCAGGTGTCCCCAGCGGAGCTCCCCCTCACATCAGGTGTCCCCAGCAGAGCTCCCCCTCACATCAAGTGTCCCCGGCAGAGCTCTCCCTCACATTAGGTGTCCCCAGCGGAGCTCCCCTCACATCAGGTGTCCCCAGCGGAGCTCCTCCTCACATCAGGTGTCCCCGGCGGAGCCCCCCCTCACATCAGGTGTCCCCAGCGGAGCTCCCCCTCACATCAGGTGTCCCCGGCGGAGCCCCCCCTCACATCAGGTGTCCCCGGCAGAGCCCCCCCTCACATCAGGTGTCCCCAGCGGAGCTCCCCCTCACATCAGTTTTCCCCTGCGGAGCTCCCCCTCACATCAGGTGTCCCCGGCAGAGCTCCCCCTCACATTAGGTGTCCCCGGCGGAGCCCCCCCTCACATCAGGTGTCCCCGGCGGAGCCCCCCTCACATCAGGTGTCCCCGGCAGAGCCCCCCTCACATCAGGTGTCCCCAGTGGAGCTCCCCCTCACATCAGTTTTCCCCTGCGGAGCTCCCCCTCACATCAGGTGTCCCCGGCAGAGCTCCCCCTCACATTAGGTGTCCCCGGCGGAGCCCCCCCTCACATCAGGTGTCCCCGGCAGAGCCCCCCCTCACATCAGGTGTCCCCAGCAGATCCCCCCCTCACATCAGGTGTCCCCGGCAGAGCCCCCCTCACATTAGGTGTCCCCAGTGGAGCCCCCCCTCACATAAGGTGTCCCCGGCAGAGCCCCCTCACATTAGGTGTCCCCGGTAGAGCTCCCCCTCACATGAGGAGTCCCCGGCGGAGCTCCCCCTCACATCAGGTGTCCCCAGCGGAGTTCCCCCTCCCATCAGGTGTCCCCAGCGGAGCTCCCCCTCACATCAGGTGTCCCCAGCGGAGCTCCCCCTCACATCAGGTGTCCCCGGCAGAGCACTCCCTCACATCAGGTGTCCCCAGCGGAGCTCCCCCTCACATCAGGTGTCCCCAGCGGAGCTCCTCCTCACATCAGGTGTCCCCGGGGGAGCCCCCCCTCACATCAGCTGTCCCCAGCGGAGCTCCCCCTCACATCAGTTTTCCCCTGCGGTGCTCCCCCTCACATCAGGTGTCCCCAGCAGAGCTCCCCCTCACATTAGGTGTCCCCAGCGGAGCTCCCTCTCACATCAGGTGTCCCCAGCGGAGATCCTCCACACATCAGGTGTCCCCGGCGGAGCCCCCCCTCACATCAGGTGTCCCCGGCAGAGCTCCCCCTCACATCAGGTGTCCCCAGCAGATCCCCCCCTCACATCAGGTGTCCCCGGCAGAGCCCCCCTCACATTAGGTGTCCCCAGTGGAGCCCCCCCTCACATAAGGTGTCCCCGGCAGAGCCCCCTCACATTAGGTGTCCCCGGTAGAGCCCCCCCTCACATCAGGTGTCCCCAGCAGAGCCCCCCTCACATTAGGTGTCCCCAGTGGAGCCCCCCTCACATCAGGTGTCCCCAGTGGAGCCCCCCTTGCATCAGGTTTGTGTCCCCAGTGTGTGTCCCCAGTGGAGCCCCCTTGCATCAGGTGTGTGTCCCCAAAGGAGCCCCCCTCACATCAGGAGTCCCACAGCGGTGCGCCCCCCCACCTCAGAGGTGTCCTAGTAGTGTCCGCAGCATGGCCACCCTCCGCCCCGCTCCACCTCACCCCGCCTCGCCCCGCCTACCCCCCGCCCCGCTGCCAGTCTGATATGGAAAGGGGCAGGGGGGTAGGCGGGGTGAGGCGGAGCAGGGCGGAGGGTGGGCGGCAATGCAGGAGCTTCGTCTAGCCCCCCCCAGCCGTCTTCCTGTCTGATATGGAAAGGGGCGGGGGTTCTAGCCATGCTTCGGACACTTCTAGGACACCTCGGCGGCGGCGAATCGTGAAGAACCGGATTTCTCGGGACATTTCCGTGGACACCAGAAATTCGGGAATGGCCCGGGACAGTTGGCAAGTATGCCTAACCTAATAGTGTAAAATGCAGCCGGATAAGGCTGTTTACATGCCACAGCTTTGCTTTGTATTCAGTGGTACTATGCCAGTCATTAAAGAGTCCCTTAAAATTAGAAACAATTAAGCTGTCATGGGCTACTTGGCCACTGTACTTATTGTCCCCACTATGCATGTACACCCAGATGTTATACCATTCTGCAATAAAAACGTTTGTAAACAAAAATTAGAAACAATGGCTTTGAAATGACAGCGCTCAATTCTTTGAGGACATGTGGATGTAAGCCATCTGGTCCAGGTGCTTTATTGACCTTTATTTGGTCTAAATATTTCTGTGCCATATTAAAAACTTGGCCATTTCAGTAATTTGGGGCTGCACTGCAACCCAAGCCAAGCGATTATAAATTACAGTTTGGCAAAAAAAAATAGACAGGCATTCAGAAGGTGGAAGAATTGCCTCCCAAACACCTGACAGTGGCTGCATATCTGCACTATGTTAAGTGATCCACTGTGGATTGCTTTTTGAGCATAGGTTAGTGTGAACTGTAGCGATTATAACCCAAAAATAATAATTTAGTAAAACTGTTTCTAATGCACACACCAATTATAATATAGATACAAAATATATCTTTATTTTTAATAAGAGAATGAACACAAAAGTTCCATCTGAAGCATTTTAAAGTCATGTACCTGTGTAAAGAAATCCAAAAGTAGGTCCACCCTGCTCACTGCTGGACCAAAGTTTATTAGTACAAACAGATGCACTATACAGAAAGATATCAAGAAAAAGAGCCTTAACCTGGGTGATACATTTATAAATTGTGAGTCTAAAGTGTGGGCCCTAGTCTTTGGATTTCTTTGCATTTTACTGGACTGATCTCCTGATGAAACAGATTTGAAATCCAGGAAACACATAGAGATTTAATTATCCTCATCCCACTGCAAGAATTGATTTTAAAAAATCTGAAAAGTACACTTATTAAAATTCAATTGATTCTTAGAGTAGCCAAGCAGTGAGTTGTGAAGTTTTGAGGGTCATGAAGATAATATAAATACATTTGTTTATAGCTTAAAGCGGAGTTCCACACAAAAATGGAACTTCCGCTTTTCGGAACCCTCCCCCCCTGCGGTGTCACATTTGGCACCTTTCAGGGGGGAGGGGGGTGCAGATACTTGTCTAAGACAGGTATTTGCACCCACTTCCGGCAAAGACTCCCATGGGAGTCTATGCCTCTTCCCGTCCCGACCGCGCTGTCTGCTGGGAACACACAGCTCCCAGGAGAGAGCGGGGACCACTAGGGACGCGCAGCGCGACTCGCGCATGCGCAGTAGGGAACCGGGAAGTGAAGCCGCAACGCTTCACTTCCTGATTCCCTCAGCTAGGATGGCGGCAGCAGCTGCCGAGAACTGAGCGGGTTCTCGGCATCCCCTGCCGACATCGCTGGACCCTGGGACAGGTAAGTGGCCATGTATTAAAAGTCAGCAGCTGCAGTATTTGTAGCTGCTGGCTTTTAATATTTTTTTTTTTGGCGGTGTGGGTGAACCCCCGCTTTAATGGAAATGTATTGATTTTTGTCTGTAGTTTTATATATGTAAAAGCAACTGTTTATAGGGGAGTAAAAAGTATTGTCCCGTGTTGTAAAAATATTATGGGGTGAATTTACTAAAACTGGAGAGTGCAAAATCTGATGCAGCTGTGCATGGTAGCCATAAGCTTCTAAACTTCAGCTTGTTCAATTAAGCTTTCACAAAAAAAAAAAAAAACCTGGAAACTGATTAATTTTAATGCAGAGCTGCCCCCGATTCTGCAATCTCCAATTTTAGCAACCCTTATGTCTTTTGAATAAATGAATGATGATGTCACACAGGCAGTTTGGCAGTTGGTGACAATCACCACCATCAGGTCCACTAAGAGACTGCATACCAGTCCGTGAAGAATCTCTTCCATTCTAGCTGAGCCAGGGAGATATTGTTCCAACCGCTAGTGATCGAGACTTAACCAGCGAGCAAGTGATTCCCTAGAGATAAGTAAGACCTTAAGGGTCGGTTCACACATGGGCAACACGACTTCAACGCGACGTCAACACGACTTGTGGATCCGACTTTGCCCTGCGACATGTGTCCGACTTTCAATGAACATTTCAATGAAAATTTCAAAAAAAATCTTATTTGGTTTAAATTAATTTGGGCTGGGCAAAGTCGTGCGGTTATCTTTTTATTTTTATTGTACTTGTGTGTCTATAGTCAGGACCTTCTAACAGAATTTGTGTATACTACCCATCACAGATTCCGGTTAATATAAAGTGATGTCACCTGTTACAAATTTGTCATTATCCCAGTGTTGCTACATGTACAAACACATAAATATTGTGAGCCAAAACATACAACCGCATTTTTGTTTGAACATAAATAGGATCAATAAATGTCCACAAAAGTGGTGTGTATACACGTAGACATTCAGAAGGAAAGCAAGCTCAGAGAATGAACGTATATTTGCAGCCAAGGCACTAGGAGTGCCATAACTCTTTTTGGGTCCCTCACATACAGTAAATAAGATTTATTTATAGGGTTCTACCGAGAAACACATTTTTGGTTCTTAAATACTGCCCAACAAAATCCAAGAAAACTGCTGGGTCTCAGTAAAGGGTGACCACCTATTTTATAGGGGCTATGAAGCAAAAAAGTTGTCTTTTCTTACATAATAACTTAATTTGAAACAGGAAGTATTCTTCTGTTTCTAATAACAAAGCTATTTAGATTCCCCAATATAGTCTATATATACGTTGTTTGTTTCTGAAGATAAGAGGGTGCTAATTTCCAGATAAAATGATCTCCTAACCCAAAAACGTAGAATACCTTGTTGTCTTTGCCTGTTTTAAAAAAAAAAGAACTGTGATGAGAGAAATATGGAGGCTGCTGCCATTTATATTTTGTATATTTAGGAAAGAATCCAGGCCTTTTTTAAAACAATCTACTGATCTGGTCAGAACTAGTTTTTAAGGGCGTCTATTCCACATTTTCACAACTTTTACTGTGAAGAAGCCATTCCGTATTTGGAGATTTCCTCCTGAAGTAAAGAGTTCTCAATTTGATGACCTGAAAGTGAATAACTACACCAAGTTTACTGTTACCCTGAAGAAGTCACGTGATCGGTGATGTCACGCGTAGGGACGGAATAGGCTGTTTCACATTGCTAGACACAGAACGAGTTCGCTGCTCATAGGAGAGAGGTTTGCTCTGCATTGTTTTTATGTGAGTACATCTACTTAAAGATTTTTAATAAAGCATTACCTGGTTAAGACATACTTCACTATCAAGTACCTTTGTCCTGCATATTCCTGTACATACATACCTGAGATGTGGAGGCTGAGCTAGGATCCGCGCTGGTCCAGGACCCCTGATAGGACCATAGCCACTTGTAATCAGCTGCCATTAGGATAACCCAACACCGGCAAGCGTGGATATAGGGACACGATGGAGGCTCAGAACCTGGCGTTTTAGCTACAATTCATGTGGTTGACCTAGCACCGCTAGGTAAGGGGCCACTGCTTACATTAGTGTTTTATGCACGAAGAGGACACTGAGTGAATTGCATCCCAGACACCCCACTGTTGTTTTATTAATTACACCAGAACTTGCTTTTGCACCTTCAATGACTTTTACACTGGCACTTTAAGTTTGCTGCACTTACTGGCATGTCATTGGTCATTTGTTTCGCAGGCCAGCACAATATATTTTATATCACTATTATTGGGACATTTATTTATATTATTTATTATCCATATTGCGTTGGATTGATGTGTCATTGGGCATTTGTTTCGCAGGCCAGCACAATATATTTTATATCACTATTATTGGGACATTTATTTATATTATTTATTATCTATATTGCGTTGGATTGATGTGTTTTATTTGCGATATCTAGATCACCTTTAAGCACTGGCACTTTGTACGTTTTGCACCATTTATAAGGATATGTTTTTGATGGTTATTTCTGATTTATTCTATGTATTTTTATTTAGAATTATTCACATGAAGTAGTGTTTATGTCCCTTTGTGCACCAACACATGATTATCTAGATTATATGTTTTTAGTGTCAACACTTATTTATGCGATTTAACATGCGATTTTTTTGTCATTTAGTATATACCAATTGAAAAGGATTTTTTATGCACTTTTTTTCACATACACATGATGCTGATTATTAAGACTTGAATGTTTTTTAGTGTCAACACTTATTTATGCAATTTATTATGCGATTTTATGTCATTTTATTAATTGACCACAGACAGAGATTTACAGCTTTGTTCTGGTTAGCGCAGCACCTCCCCCCCACACCATAGTCTATATATACGTTGTTTGTTTCTGAAGATAAGAGGGTACTAATTTCCATATAAAATGATCTCCTAACCCAAAAACGTAGAATACCTTGTTGTCTTTGCCTGTTTTAAAAAAAAAAGAATCCAGGCCTTTTTTAAAACAATCTACTGATCTGGTCAGAACTAGTTTTTGAGGGAGTCTGTTCCACATTTTCACAACTTTTACTGTGAAGAAGCCATTCCGTATTTGGAGGTTTCCTCCTGAAGTAAAGAGTTCTCAATTTGATAACCTGAAAGTTAATAACTACACCAAGTTTACTGTATGAACCATGTTTGTATTTATACATGTTAATCATATCCCCCCCTTAATCTCCTCTTCTCAAGAGAGAATAAATTCAGTTCAGCTAATCGCTCCTCATAGCTGAGCTCCACCATGCCTCTTATCAGTTTGGTTGCCTTTTCTCTAGTTCCCCAATATATTATTTGTGGACTGGTGCCCAAAACTGAACTGCATACGGTATTCCAGATGAGGTAATGATTACACTTACTAATGATTTTTACAAGGGAAAATTGATATCTCTCTCTCTGGAGTCCATACCTCTCTTAATACAAGAAAGGATTTTGCTAGCATTAGAAACTGCAGCTTGGCATTGCATGTTATTATTAAGTCTATGATCTACCAAAACACCCAGATCCTTCTCCACCATTGATTCCTCCAGTTGTACTCCCCCTATGCATAATGCATGCATTTTTTTAACCATCAAGTACATAACTGTACATTTATTTAAACCTCATTTGCCAAATAGTTGCCCAATTAAACAGTGCATTAGGGTCTTCTTGTAAGTTGGAGACATCATGTAAGGACATTATTCCACTGCATAGCTTGGTGTCATCTGCAAATACTGAAATGGTACTTTTAATCCCATACCCTATATCATTTATAAATATATTAAAATGTAGGGGTCCCTGGCCCAGCAATAAACTTTGGGGTACACCACTAACAACCTTAGACAGTGTATGAATCATTAAACGCTAAATCCTGAATACAGTCTATTAGCCAGTTTTCTATCCATTTACAAAGTGATTTTTCCAAGCCTGTAGACTTTACCTTACACATTAGCCGTGTGCGGGGAAATGTGTCAAATGTTTTTGTTTACATCCTCATAAAAAGAAATTACATTTGTTTGAACAATCTCTTTTCTATGCTGTCTATTGGTTAAAATATTTATTTTTTTCTAGCAAAAAATCCTGTATGTGTTCTTTTATTAAACTCGTCAGTATCTTCCCAACTATAGAAGTTAAACTAACCAGTCTGTAGCTACTTGGTAAAGACTTTAATCCCTTTTTAAACATAGGCACCACATTACGCCAAAACAGTGGTACTATGCCAGTGTCTAAAGAGTCCCTAAAAATTAGAAACAATGGCTTTGATATACCAGTGCTCAACTCTTCCAGGACATATGGGTGTAAGCCATCTGGTCCAAGTGGGTTATTCACCTGTATTCTGTCTAAATATTTCTGGACCATATCAATTTTGAGCCATAGTGGTTCATTTAGGGCTATGTCAATACCATCCCCATTATGGACTTGAGTTCTCCCATGTTCCCTTTTATGCACAGAGCTGAAGAAGGTATTTAATAAATGTCCCCAGTCACTAAATCTAAATTGTCTAGTAAAGGGCCTACATACTCAGACCTGGCCTTTTACTGTTAATATATTTAAAGAATTTTGGGGGGTTGGTTTCACGCTCTTTTGCAACCTGTCATTCAGTTTGAATTTTTGTAGCCTTGATTTCCTTTTTTCCCTTTTTTGTTATATTCTTTGTAACTTTTAAATTAGAATAGTGTTCCTTCATTTGTATATATTTAAATGCTCTTATCTTATTCTTTATTGCTTTTTAACTTTGGCCATGAGTTTTATGTTTAGCCTTTTAAACATACTGCCAATGGGAAATTATTTTTCAGTGTGTTCACATACAGTCATTTTGGAGCATTCCCATTTCTGTTCTGTGTTCTTCAATCACAACATTCCCTCCCAGTATAAGTCTTGGAGAGCAGCCCTCAGCCTTGGAAAATTTGCTCTCTTAAAGTTAAGTTTTATTTTTCCAGTATGTGCTTGTTGCGTACAGCTAACATTAAATGAAATCCTGTTATGCTCTGCTACCTAGATTTTCTTTTTTATAAACATTAGTAATAAGCTCTGCATAGTTTAATAATAAGCTCATACTTTACGGTTACCAGGTCCAGCAGAGGACCTTTTCTAGTTGGGGCTTCTATCAACTGTACCATTAAAGTGTCTTGGAAAAAGTTTATAAATACAGTATTTCTATCATGTGAAACATATTTACTTTATTCATTGGTTTCCTGCAGCTTCCAGTGCCCAGAGCTACCCCTAGAGCTTTCCTTCTTTCTATATACTTGCAAACAGGTGTAGCACTATTTTTCTCAATCTCTGCGGCTACTGAGGTATGATGGCGCCACCTGTATAGTATTTAGGAGCAGAGTCTTCATAATCTGTGTGATCAGGACAGGATCTTTAACAAGCACAGTGCCTCCACTCAATTGGGGCTTGTGAATAACATGTGAAATCCCAATTGAGAAATATATCTTCACATAGACAGTAACCCACACAGCATTGTATTTGAAAGTCCATGTATTGAAGAAATAACATTCAGTGAACTATCCAACATAAAGTATTTTCCAAACAGGAACATGAAATCATTAACAGTCTCTATGTATGTCTCGGTGATGTGAAGCTGCAGCACTTACACAGTCTGTGTCCTCTTAGCAGGCATTACTGTTCTTCTCACCACATGTCTCTCTCTCCACCCACTTACCCACAAAACCCCTTGCCATTCTCTGCTCTTCTTGATGACCTCATCCTTGGTGAGAGAGAGCATAGCAACCATATTGGAAAAGGGCAAACAAACACTGCATAACAAGAGTATACACTTAGTAAATAGGCAAAGAAATTATCACATCACTACACAGGTATAATGAGACATGAGGCAGGCATTGATGGTTTGTCAATCAGTGCTCATTTAGTCAGCAAGTTTTTGGTTAGTGCCAGCTCCTGTGACTAGACATCAGTTAGAGTGTATGTAGGGTGCACAAACCATAACATCACACTTTTAAGAAGCTCTCGTACTGAAACAATTGTAATAAGAGGGGTTATGGTTTTCCAGCAAGATGGCGTTTTTATATTCTTCCTGTACCCATATTACCTGCATACTGACTTTTCTGTTCTGAGGTGTGAGTACCAAGGAATGGAGATACCATATTCTCTGTACTGCAAACGTTTAGGATGCTAAGTTAAATTCAGTTACTGTTAAAAGATTTATAGTCCACTTGCATCAGGTTTGTTAAGATTGCCATGTTAGTAAGGTTGCCTTTTTTTTTGTTTTTATAGAGACTGTCTTGTCTTAAAGTCATGTTAGAGAGAGTTTCGGTTTTAAGGGGATTCTGTCCTGTAAAATACACACTGCCTAATGTTGGATGCTGCCTGTCAGGGATAGTGGAAAACTGTCCTTTTAGAGGCAGACTGCTATATACTATATAACAGAATGAAAACGATTATGGGGTTGATTTACAAAAGGCAAATAGATTAGTAAATGAGGCAAGGCTTCACTTTGCAAAGAATACCCAATCACTTGCAAGGAAAATATTTAAAAAAAAACAGCATTTTTGCTTGCACATGATTGGATGATGGAAGTCAGCAGAGCTTCTGCTCATTTACTAAGCTCTGGAGCAACTGCGCAGTTGCACAGTTTTTCTGCCTTTGGTAAATCGACCCCTATGTAACTCTGCCCTGAATGGGAAGCATGACATAGTCTTTTTATTGCTGTCTATAGCAATCTCCCTCTAGCTCAGCAACAATTTTATTCTTGAGGGACCTTTTAAAACATTTTAGGATCTTGGGCAGGGGTCTACTGTTATACACACCCCGGAGTGTAACCCTAATTCCCCAACAGGACGAAAGTTAATGCTGAAAAGTGGGGATCTAGGCTCCACCCTTGAAAATGTGGGGTGGAGAGTGGGACCCAGCAACATCTCCCACATGCCCTCACAAGTATCATTTCCTTGTTGTTTACCTCCCATGGTCCTCCCCACTTACAAAAAGTCACTTGGGAAGGGCAGAAGTGCAACAACTACCATCTTGGCAACCAATGGATCAATGAGGGTGAAAACACTACCCCCACCATATTGGTGATTGGCCTGGCTGGGTCCAGGGAACCCACACTCCTCTCCCAGTGTCATGGAGCAGTGTCACACTGAAGATCAGCCGCCGCCATCCACTGTAGACACCTGATCTTCGACATATTATTGTGAAGGTGTGTAAACATGCACTCACATACATGAACTGGAAAAAAATAGCAGTCACCTTCAAAATAAAAGCGATGCATGTGTATTGCGTGCATGGCATACACTTTTAAATTCTACTTTTCAATTGACCTTATGTGGGCCAGGCAGGGACAGCCCAGGGACCATAAAATGCCCAGATCTGATCTTGGGGATATCTTGGGGAGATCAGGGACAACACAGGGGCCATAAAATGCCCAGATCTGATCTTGGGGAGCCCCTAAAATATTTTTTTCTTATCTACAGCTACGTTAATGCTAACAATGAGTTGTAGATATAGCAATAAATATACTGTATATATATATATATATATATATATATATATATATACGTGTATATATATATATACAACAATAATAAAATAGTGCATTCTAAATGCCAGAATGACAGATTTTTTTAAAAAGTACTGAATTTCCATTGGTGTACAGTGGTAATATTAACTTTTCATATGTGCTCATTACAAAACTCACCCAGCATTGGTGCTCAGTGCACCAAAACATTGTTGCCTAAAGAAAAACTTTCTTGATTTGTAATAGACAGACTATCCCTAACAGGTAGCATCTGTTTACTCATACTCACCTTCACAGGGTTGTTGACTGGCCGCTAGGCCTAAATACTGCATCTTGGACGGAGGTCATCCCAGAGCTTTTTGTAGGCTATGGCTGCATCATAGAAAAGAGAGCTGAAGAATCAATGCAAAGGTGAGTAGCTCTGAATGGCCAGTGACAGTTTGCTTATTTGGTGTCTACATCTGTCTGGACCTTTAGAGTGCTACTGACAATTGCTTTTCATACCTGAGTAACTTCAGAACATTCACAACATACAGCAAGACAGTCAAATATAGGACTTGGCTGTGGTAGTTTGGGAATTCAGAAAAACAAAGAATAAAAAAAATTCAGTGAGGTCTTTCACATGTCTGAATTAATGAAAAGAGGATTACAAAGAAAAGGCTGAAATTACCATGAAACGTATTTCTGATTTTCAGCCAAGAATTCTAGTTACTTAACTGTATCAAGGTGACAGAAAATAAGCCTAAGGGGTAATTGGCATGCTGTGTTATGGTCAGAATGTAAGCCAGAGGCAATCACAGGAAGGTAAAAATCCCTATATTTCTCAGTTTAGGTGCATCAGGAGCAGTTAAGGCTAAGTTTCCCTGATTTTGATAATTTTGTAAATAGGCAAGATAGTTTCATAGAACACCAATGAGAGCTATTAGATCTCTGTGCAAAAAGGTATAAGCTGTACACATACAATCTGCAACAATCTGGTATCAGAAAAAAAATGGAAAAATATCCAAGGATTGTAAATGCTTTACAATCAAGAATGTGCCCAGGGCTTTCTCATTGCACACCGAAGGAAGCCCCTAAATGAACAGTGCAAGTGAGTGCTAAAACCTGTAAAGCAGAGAGTTCCAGCACCTGGAAATGGAATGAGGTCTTCCAGCCTGTCAAACAGCAGTCCAGGACATGTTGCATTTTGAAAGTTAAAGTATATATGAACCTTCACATTGTAAAACAACCCATTCAGTTTAAAATAAAAATGCGAGGCAAAAACCTTTGTGTGTGTATATAGGTGTGTGTATATATATATATATATATATATATATATATATATATATATATATATATATGTATATATATATATATATATATATATATATATATATATATATATATATATATATATATATATATATATATATATATATATATATGTATATATAAATATATATATATATATATATATATATATATATATATATATATATATATATATACACACACCTATATACACACACAAAGGTTATATAAAACATTGTAAATACAACATTGTACTTTTTTCCCTTGTTAGGGCTCACATGACCTTTGTTCTTAGCTGTATAAGCGGCATAGAGAGCTGGGGGTAGAAATTGTAGCAAGAGACAAAGAAAGAGCAGTATACTGATCTCTCCAGTAAATGGCTGTGCAGGGGGCATATCGGCACAAGTCTGACCATGAGAGGACTGGCAGGCTGTGTTCAGAGCACAGCCAGAAAACTGACCACACTGGGATGGGTTAGTTTTCATGCCTGGTGTGGTCAGTTTGAAATAGCAAAGCAGAAAGACTGTCAGGATTACCAAGTATTTCACATAAAGTTAGCAATGCAAAAAGAACAGGATACTTTTTAACACAAATACATGGTACAACAGGCATATATCAGGAATATAAAATATAACGAAGTGGCATTTTTATTACTCCTATCAGTCACAGTCTAACTCCCCAAAACATATATGATGGACAGTGAAGTGTCCATTGTGTCTAAAAACGCTAAGGCTACTTTCACACTGGGGAGTTGGGGGCACCGGCGGTAAAGCGCCGCTATTTTTGGTGGCGCTTTATTGTCGTTTTTGAAGCGGCTTTCAGCCGCTAGCGGGGTGCTTTTAAAAAAGGGTTAAAACAGCCCGCAAGTTTAGTAGCCTAAAGACTCCAGTACTAACCTTCTGCAGAGATACCTCTGCTTAAAACATTGCAAAGAGATAATACCTCAGTATTTCACCGGTATGTTATTAGAGTTGTGTTAAATAACTGTAAAGTGAAGCACTTTAAAAATTCTAATTCTATGCTCAACCCAAGAAAAAGTGATAACAGGCAGTTGAGTAGCCGAAACCAAAATAATGGGGGTATTGCCATTATGATGTACATTGTGAGTAAAAGGGATATAAGGGAGCTTCCTTATATGAGTAATATAACCGACATAGGGGCCTATGATGTTTACTCATTACAGAAATATCTTCCAGTATTCTTGTGACTGTTGAAAGTATAGCACAGATGCTTTTAATTTACAGAAAGTTTGTTTCACGACACTCATAAGGGTGTTTATAATAACAGCATTGCAACATGAAAGAGGTTGGACTAACGACATTTGTTTTGTCTTGTATAGTGTCTTACGGATATGGGCTGCAATTATATGTTGTTTGATGAAGTCGGCTTGCAACCCAGCAATGTTTAAAGCACATCCACTCATGCTATGAACATGTGGAAACTTTATGATTGAAGTATCTAATTTTTCATTATATTTGTATTCATTAATGCAAGAGCCAGTGTATTGTCACATCAAAGTACAAAGTTTAGCCGAAGGCTGTTTGCTAGACTCCAGCAAGCATTATGCAGCAAAGTAAGCACTTAAGGTAAGCACTGTGCAGTTAATCTTTTGCTTAAGCCCCGTACACACGATCAGAATATCGTACAAAAAATACAGCTTTCGATAATCTGATCGTTAGTACACAGCTTTTGTCCAAAATTTTCTGAAATTCAAAAGTGCAGCTGCTTTGTCTCCAGTGTGAAAGCCCCGAGGGCTTTCACACTGGAGCGGTGCGCTAGCAAAACGGGAAAAAAAGTCCTGCTAGCAGCATCTTCGGAGCGGTGAAGAAATGGAGTGTATACCGCTCCTTCACTGCTCCTGCCCATTGAAATCAATGGGTCAGCGCAGCTATACCGCAGGCAAAGCGCCTCTGCGGTGGTTTTTAAACCTTTCTCGGCCCTTTGTGGGGGAAAAGTACATCTTGAATTTATTACAATCAATCACTGGTCAAAACATGTTTATGGATTTTGTTAAACACACATATATATATTTTGAGATTTATTATTTGTTTTATGATGATGATTCATTACCAAGCACTTTATCATTAGGAATCACGGTTTTTAATTGATTACTTAGTAGTGTAGTACTGTTTATATTACTTTGTTTACACACAAATATATATATATATATATATATATATATATATATATATATATATATATATATTTATGGTCGAAGCCCTATGGCTGATACAGATATTAACAAATAGACTTACTATTATGCCCCGTACACACGGTCGGACATTGATCGGACATTCCGACAACAAAATCCTAAGATTTTTTCAGACGGATGTTGGCTCAAACTTGTCTTCCATACACACGGTCACACAAAGTTGTCTGAAAATCCGATCGTTCTAAACACGGTAACGTAAAACACGTACATCGGAACTATAAACAGGGCAGTGGCCAATAGCTTTCATCTCTTTATTTATTCTGAGCATGCGTGGCACTTTGTCCGTCGGATTTGTGTACACACGATCGGAATTTCCGACAACGGATTTTGTTGTCGGAAAATTGTATAGCCTGCTCTCAAACTTTGTGTGTCGGAAAATCCGATGGAAAATGTGTGATGGAGCCCACACACGGTCGGAATTTCCGACAACAAGGTCCTATCACACATTTTCCGTCGGAAAATCCGACCGTGTGTACGGGGCATAAGACTTACAACATGAAATGGGCCTGAAGTGTACCCTGGTCTGCTGGTCGGTATACCAAAATAAAAGGGCATACCCTAGATTAGAAATGAATATTTTGTGAAGAGAAGTTAATTTGAGAAATGCCCTGAAAAGGGGATGGGAGGGTGGGTACTGCGCACAGGAAACCGACAAAGACCACAGGCGAGCAGGCTGGTTAAATACCCCCCTGGCTCCTCCCATAAATTCAGGCCACCATACTGGCCTTCCTACTTATGGTCGAAGCCCTATGGCCGATGCGGATATTAACAAATAGACTTACCATAAGACTTACAACATGAAATGAACCTGAAGTGTGCCCTGGTCTGCTGGTCGGTATACCAAAATAAGGGGGCAAAAACATTCAGGTAGGGGTGTAGTTTAATTAGTTTTAGCTTTATTCATTAAGCAAGTTTGGTGAATGCTTGTGCCATTTCCACCTGAGGATTGGGGATGTACCGGGCGAGATGGGCAGAGTTCCCCCTGCTAAGTCTCTTGATGACGTGATCTGGGACCCATGCCGAGATGCTGCCAAGGCTGCCCCAATACTAAAGAATGGCTCGAGTACTGACTGTGGTCGAGGTGTAGGCTGCGTAGAAGAACCCCGAGGTGTTTAATGAACCGACAGGCACTCGAGGGTTTACCGGAAAATATAATAGGGGACTAGACTTTGAATGTTCTGGTAGGAGTGACAGTAGGCAGTCGAGTATGGTTACTGGACATCAGACGTTGTTTATTTTATAGAGATGTCTATCCTGGAGCCTGATTGCTGGGTTTTAGACACTGCAAGGTGGAGGATGTAAAGATAGTAGACATGTCCCGGAAGATGGCAGCCTAGAATGAACCTACAGTGGACATTAAACTGGTGCTGCCAAGATAATTGCACCAGCCTGCGCAGGAAGGACATAACAGAGCGATGCGGACCTGGCTTCATCAACAAGATCGGCCTTGGACCAGTTGTCGGTGGCGAAAGCCACGGCCTGTCATGTCCAGATATGACCCTAGAGTTGAGCAGCTTCCATGACCGGGTATAGCTTGAAGAGGGAGGAAGACTGGGTAAACCTGGGGTTTAGGAGTATCTCTGGAGGCCATGTTCCTGTAAACCAATGGTGGCCAAAAATTGCAGCGAAGCCTGTGGAGGCTGTGGCATCTGTCACTAACTGGGGTGATAGGGGCGACATAGATGGTATAACATTGATATACAGATCCATGTAGTACGGAACCTTCCAACATTAATAGGTCCACTACCGCCGCGGCATCTAAATTAAGGATCTGAAAGGGGTCCTGTGTCTGGGAGAAGAAGACCAGGCATCATGACACAGAAGATCGACCCTGGGAAATGACCCGTATTGAAAAATTGAGCATTCCCAAGAGAGACTGAAGCTGCTTCTTAGTACACTCCCGTGTATGGGTGAAGTCTTGGGGACCTGGGCTGATGTGGGTCAGCTTGTCAAGGGGGAGGCTGTTTAGTTCGAAAGAGGTTATTGTAGACCTCAGTTCCAGATTGTTGAGTTTTGGAGACTGCAAGCTGAAGGACGTAATGGTTTTATCAGCGAGTCAAGTGGTGTCTACATAGTACCTGGCTGCCAGTGCCACTAAAAGTGAATTTGTTAGGCTGTAGAAAACCGTAGAGGGCAAGATAGATGGCTGCTTGGATGACTAGACTGGGGAACGTGTGAGGATTTTTGAAATGTCCCTAAATATTTCCGTTGTGATAGGCAAGCGGTTGCCGCTTAGCTATGGGCTGATGCTTCTGGATGCCACGTAGAAGGGATCTTACTGTATGGGCCGTAAACACAGATGGCTCTCTGGGATCCTGTAAGGACAGGAAATGCTGGATGCTGGCTAGGTATAGCCTGATAGTGTTATGAGAAGGAGCCAGCTGCATGTGGCAATACGATACCTGGTACGGGATGGAACCTGAACTCAACTGACCTAAGCGAGAAATGATACAGAAAATGGTGAGTGGCTCGTATGAAGATGCCACTGGAGACAATTGGCCAATTAAGTGCCACTGAAGAATGATGTGTGGCTGATTGTGTGCCACTGGGAATGTGTTTGCGATAAGTCATGCTAAGATGCGAGCCCTGCAATGATTGCAAGAGTTGTGCTTAAATAAGTGCTTGCAACGATTGCAAGGGAGTTTATTTCAATGGAGATGTATTTGCAGTGACTGTGAGAAGTCCGTATTACTGCATGTGCTTGCAAGGACTGCAAGAAGTTATGTTTGGATGCGTACTTGCAACGATTGCAAGAAGTTGTGCTTGGATGTGTGCTTGCAATAATTGCAAGAAGTTATGTATGGATGTGTGCTTGCAACGAATAAAAGAAGTTTATGCTTGGATGCATGCTTGCAACAATTGCGGGAAGTTGTGCTTGGATGTGTGCTAGCAACTATTGCAAGTTGTGATTGGATGCGTGCTTGCAATGATTGCAAGAACTTGTGCTTGAACGTGTATGAAATTTAATCTGATATGAATCGGTTGTAAAGTGTATGGAATGAATCCGATACGAAACGGTTGTATGAAATTAATCTGATACGAACCGATTGTAGAGTGTATGAAAATTAATCCAATATAAAATCGGACTATGGAGAGTATGAATATGGATCTGATATGAATCGCTGTGCCACCGACGTGACTAGATTTGAATCGAACTGTAGCGTGTATGAAATTAAACCGATACGAATCATTCGTAAGTTGCATACGATGAATCCTGATACAAATCGGTTTGTAAAGTGTATGAAATGAAACCAACAGGAATCGGATTGTGCGACTATAAGGGGGAATAGTAGTGAGGCGAAGGTTTTAACATATGAATTGGGACCATGACTGAACTTCGAAGGAAGACGGGTGTGGCTTTTTTTTTTTTTGAACTTGACTGACCTGGAGGAAAATGACAGATGACAACCGGCGAAGGATTTGACTACCTGACTTTTAAAAGTGACTTGTAACATGTTTAAGCGACAGGTGCATGAAATTAAATAAAATGAGTAAAATGTTTATGCACGAATTGGTGTGCCGCGACTGTGTCAATGAAGCCAAGCCAACTGGGGCTTGCCGGGATGACTCGATGCCTGACGGATGCCCTGGACTCGAATCGGGACGCGGCATGTCACAATGAAATTAATAAAATGTTTGCCTTAGAGTAAAATGAATGATAATGTTTCGCCATTACAGAGGCACAAATCGGTCGTGCTGCAGCTGCGACTGACAGCGAACTGGACTCTGGAGCATGTACTGAAATGAGGCAAAAAAAAAAAACACTAGTGCACACCGGAACAAATCGGTGCATCACAGTGACACATCGGTACATAACAGTGAAATGAATGAATGTTTGCCCTGACAGAGGAACGAGTCGGTCGTGCCGCGACTGCGACTGACATCGAACCAAGCTCTGGTGCAGGTGCTGGATGAGGCCGAAACATTTTTAGCATCTCGGATGCTACTGGATTCGGGGTGTGGTACATGACAGTGAAATGAGTGAAATGAATGAAATGATTTGTCATGGTAGAGGCATGTGCCATGACAGAGGCACGAATCAGTCATGCCGCGACTGACAACGAACAGGACTCTGGAGCATGTACTGAAATGTGGCCGAAAAAACCTGGGGCACGCCGGAACGAATCGGTGCATCACGGATGCGACTGGATTCGAATCGGAACGTGATACGTGACAGTGAAATGATTTCCCATGACAGAGGCATGAATCAGTGAGCCGTAAACTGCGTCTGACAACGAGCCGGACTCTGGAGCATGGACTGAAATGAGGCAGAAAAATAACTGGGGCACGCCGGAATGAATCGGTTCATCATGGATGCGACTGGATTCGAAGCAGGACGTGATATGAGACAGTGAAATGATTTCCCATGACAGAGGCACGAATCGGTGAGCCGTAAACTGCGACTGACGATGACCGGACTCTGGAGTATGTACTGAAATGAGGCCAAACAACAACTGGGGCACACCAGGACGAATCGGTGCATCTCGAATGCGACTAGATTCAAATCGGAGCGCGGTACGTGAGGTGAAATGAGTGAAATTATTGAAATGAGTGAAATGATTGAAATGATAAGCCATGACAGAGGCACGAATCTGTATGCCGTAATTGCGACTGATAACGAACCAGACTGTGGAGCATGGTATAAAACAAGAACAACTGAGACATGGCTGGACAAACAGGTGCGAAGCGGACGCAACTGCGAATCAGAGTGAGGTACGTAAAAATGAATTAAAAATATTTTAGAAATGATAGCGACACACGGTATCTAGCAAATGGTGATATATGAAATGAAGAAATGTCAACGAAACCCTACCTGCGACAGCCGAGCCAGACACGTTTGGACGAAAAACTACGAACGGAACAGAAGCGTCTCAGAAACAGCGAACGGGAACCGAAAGCCGCTGACATTTTCGAACGTGCAACTCACGAACGTCAACGAGTTGGAAGAGTCGGCCTAGTGACGTAACGTACCACGCACAGGAAACCGACAAAGACCACAGGCGAGCGGGCTGGTTAAATACCCCCCAGGCTCCTCCCATAAATTCAGGCCACCATACTGGCCTTCCTACACACATATATATATATATATATATATATATATATATATATATATATATATATAGTATCTCACAAAAGTTAGTACACCCTTCACATTTTTGTAAATATTTTACTCTATCTTTTCATATGACAACACTGAAGAAATAACACTTTGCTACAATGTAAAATAGTGAGTGTACAGCTTGTATAACAGTGTAAATTTTCTGCCCCCTCAAAATAACTCAACACACAGCCTTTAATGTCTATACCGCTGGCAACATCATGGAGTTCGCCGGACTTCACAGGTTGCCACTGAAGTCCTCTTCTACTCCTCCATGACGACATCACAAGGCTGGTGGATGTTAGAGACCTTGCACTCCTCCACCTTCCGTTTGAGCATGCCCCACAGATGCTCAATAGGGTTGAGGTCTGGAGACACGCTTGGCCAGTCCATCACCTTTACCCTCAGCTTCTTTAGCAAGGCAATGGTCATCTTTGAGGTTTGTTTTAGGCCGTTATTATGTTGGAATACTGCCCTGTGGCCCAGTCTCTGAAAAGAAAGGATCATGCTCTGCTTCAGTATGTCACAGTACATGTTGGCCTTCATGGTTCCTTCAATGAACTGTAGCTCCCCAGTGCTGGCAGCACTTATGTAGCCCCAGACCATGACACTCCCAACACCATGCTTGACTGTAGACAAGACATACTTGTCTTTGTACTCCTCACATGGTTGCCGCCACACACGCTTAACACCATCTGAACAAAATAAGCTTATCTTGGTCTCATCAGACCACAGGACATGGTTCCAGCAATCCATATCCTTAGTCTGCTTGTTTTCAGCAAACTCTTTGCGGGCTTTCTTGTGCACCAAGGGCAAGGGGTACGTAGAGTGCTCTGTCTCCCGAGTGCTGCCTCCCACACATATACAGTCCCTGGCTGTAGCTGTGTTGCGTGGCAATGTGGTATCAACGGGGGATGCAGTCCACCCCATGTGCGTGTGGGGGGCTGTCAGTCCGGCGTTGGCAGCTGCCTGAGGACCTGTCATCAATGGAGCCCATCGCGCTGCCCGGAAGATGTTTCCCCGACCAGAGCTAACTGACCAGGGTCAGTAGGTGAACCCATGTTCTCCCATCTCAAAGCTCCTCCCCCTCTCCAGCGCGCCTCAGATGTCCTGTTTGCCATGTGCGAAGATGCCTGCTGTGGCTCCCTGATCTTCACTCCACACTGCAGACAGGAAAAAAGTTGAGTCCTGCCTGCTTAGAAACTACACATGCCAGCATGCCCAGCCATCAGTGCCACCTTTCAGTGCCTCCTATCAGTGCCTCTTTGCAGTGCCTCCTATCAGTGCCTCCAATCAGTGCCTCCTATCAGTGCCTCCTCTCAGTGCAGCCTATCAGTGCCTCCTATCAGTGCAGCCTATCAGTGCCTCCTATCAGTGCAGTCTATCATGCCTCCTATCAGTGCCTCCTATCAGTGCAGCCTCATCAGTGCCGCCTATCAGTGCAGCCTCATCAGTGCCCCTATCAGTGCCTCCTATCAGTGCAGCTTAATCAGTGCCTCCTATCAGTGCCTCCTATCAGTGCAGCCTCATCAATGCCGCCTATCAGTGCAGCCTCATCAGTGCCCCTATCAGTGCCTCCTATCAGTGCCTCCTATCAGTGCCTCCTCATCAGTGCCTCCTATCAGTGCAGCCTCATCAGTGCCTCCTATAAGTGCCACCTATCAGTGCAGCCTCATCAGTGCCCCCTATCAGTGCAGCCTCATCAGTGCCTCCTATCAGTGCCGCCTCATCAGTGGCGCCTATCAGTGCCTCCTATCAGTGAAGCCTCATCAGTGACTCCTAACAGTGCCACCTATCAGTGCCTCCTATCAGTACCACCACATTAGTGCCTCCTATCAGTGCCCATCACTTTCTTGAGACAAGGGTATTTAGGTTTTTTTTTTTTATTTGCAGGGGTGCTTCGCCATAAAAGGTTGAAAAAAATGATTCACTGCATTAATTTGAATAGACTGCCCTATTATTATTATTATTCACGATTTATGTAGCACCAACAGTTTACGCAGCGCTTTACAATGTAGAGAGGCGACAGCACAATTACAGTACAGTTCAATACAGAAGGGACAGGGGGGCCCTGCCCCTATAAATGACTCTTCTTGTCAGAAAATATCACATTCTTTTACTTTCATTTAAGAAGCCACACATTCTTCCAGCCTTCACCAGTAGGCATCACTGCTTTTTTTGTGGGGAAGACAGATGGCAGTCTTAGACCCCATATAGATAGCTATTGTGTAAACCAAAAAAAAACATAAATAAAGTAAAAACACTGTATTAGCTGAAAATGTTCTTAGCTTGAAAAGAATGAATACAGCCATGATATTTAAGAACTGGAAAGCTGAAATAGATTACATTTTTGTTCTTGATTTTAGCTATCCTTTAAATTGTAAGTCCAGGCAAAAACTAAATAACTCTAAACCTACTCTCAGCCACATTCTAAACCTAATCTATCTAATCCTGTAAAGCAAAAAATGCTGCACTTACCTATTCTAGAGCCAATCCGGTCTGGTTTCCAGTGGTGGAAGCTGTGTGTAGGAGACAGCCGACAACGGCTGTGAAATGGCTGGGAAGTGACATCATCCATAGACTTACTATGGGCTTCCGTTGTCAGCTGCCTCTCTTGCATCCGCCTCCACACTGAAGCCACCACTGACAGCTGATGCTAGGACCGGATAGGCTGCAGAATAGGTAAGTATAGCAATTTTTGCTTTACAGGGTTAGATGGATTAGGTTTAGAATGTGGCAGGGAGTAGGTTTAGCTTTAGTTTTAGGTTTTGCCTGAACTTCCACTTTTAAACCAGGCTCCAGCCATATATTTTTTGTTTAAAGGGTGAGAAAGGTTAAATGATCTGACAGTTTTTATTGGCTGAAGTTGGCTGAATGTAATAACTAATATGTAAGTGTTGTGCAGTTCATTTGGTATCTAATTGTAGCTTTGTATAGTACACATATATATAGAAATATGATAGTTCTATATTTTAGCCTTGGTTGAAAACAATATTCTGCTAGCTATAGTGTCTATTTTTGTATCATAGTATACTGTTCTATGGTAGGAATTAAAAACTTGATTTGTTAGGGATGTACCAGTAATTAGTATATCAACATATAAGAAAATACCAAGACCCTAAAAAAAAAGTACTTGCACACCCAGAAGAACTAGAATAACCAGTATGAAGTCAGAAGCTCCTACAGCATTCAATCAACACCTAAGAAGAAAAAAGAACTGGAGGGCTTCTGGTCCCTCATCAGCTCTACCTTCAGGAAATCTCTTGTTGACTGTCTGTCTCCAAAGTTCCCTAAGGGGTGGTTTGACATTAGTCACCTCTGCTAGAATTTGACATTTTTATTGTTCCACTGAGAACCTGGAATGCAGCTTTATTGCAACTCATTTTTAAAGTCTGAATACATGACCCTGATCATTTACTGAAGCACCTGTATTATCTAGGTACTCCCTTGAAATTTCACAAGGTGTTTGCAAAAGCTGTAATTCCTATCAATAACAGACCTGAAGAAGACGCCAGTAACTAAAACATGTCTTGTACACAGCCCAATATGTTCTGTTGGGTAAAGAACAACATTCATGGTTTTTGACTAGCAGACGTGTCATCCAAGTAAGTTTCTGGCACCAGCCAGGCAGAATATGCCACCCAAGCATGGGTTTGTAAATGAAGGAGCTTGGAATGTGACCCTACAAACATGCTCATGTCTCAGTCCCTTAGTGCTTTAGGATATCTAAAAGGTTCATTGTTTTAAAGAGAGTATCTTTATTTAATGAAATGAGTACAATATCAAATATATTTAAACAACTTTAAAGAATGCATATGCATATCTAATCAGTCCAGTTCTACTGATGAACCTAATTACATGGGGACATGTAAAAAAAGTCTGAATCATAAAAACCCTTTTATGATACATTTTGCGTGTTCTGAAATGTATTCAAACCTAAAAACGAATTAAATAAATACAATTAAATATATTGCAGCTTACCATTCCTTATATGCAATGGCATTTGTTTCTTTTTTTCAATCTTCTTTTCTTTATTTTCACCTGGTAATCATATAAATAACATATTTCCTGTCCCAGGATGGCTATGCTCAATGACTATACTGTATCTATGAAGGGAGCCAGGGTTGTCCCCTAGGACAGCACTACACACACATCTTACTCTCCTAATCTTCATTACATACCAGGTCCACTTTAAACCCTGGGTCCATCTAAAAAAAAAACTACTAAAAAATGTTCTTTCATTTCAAACACTAGCAGAAATGTATCACAAAAATTATCCTGACTGGAGAAGTTTGACATCTAATGTCATGATGTTTTGAATTATAAAAACATGAAGGGACAGATTTATTAAAACTGGTGCACACAGAATCTGGTGCAGCTGTGCATAGTAACCAATCAGGTTCTAATTTCAGCTTGTTCAATTAAACTCTGACAATAAGCCCTCGTTCACATTGGGCCAATTTGGAATGCGATTTGACATGCCGGAAATGACACCGTCTGAATCGGTTCCCAAAAGTAGTTCCTTTACTACTTTTGGCGACTTCAAGGACGATTTGAATAGACATCTGTGCATGAACCAGCACAGATGTCTGTCAAATCTCCCCCGAAGCCGGTTTGAAATCATGCGAATTCAGCTGATTTCTAACCCGCATCAGTGTGAACCTGGGCGAAAACCTAGAAGCTGATTGGTTATTATGCACAGCTGCACCTGATTCTGTGTACGCCAGTATTAGTAAGGCACCTTTCACACAGATGTTCCGATTGGAACTTCCATTGTTCTCTATGGAGCGGCGGATGTCTGCTAACACCCACCGACATCTAATCCACCAAAAACAGACAGGGATCCATTCTAGTGGATCGAATGACAGTCATATGGAAAAGGACAGGTGACCCGTTTCCATCCAACTGCCCCATAGAGAATAGCGGGCTGTGTCCACGTCTGCTCTGCATAGCGGGGCGGACACGGACCTATTATCCACCTGCTCAGTGGGAATCAGTGAAGAAACCCCTCCACACTCTCTTTCTTGGTGACAATGGTCATTAATACAAATAGAATCTCCGCAGTTGGGGAACAGACAGCAAAAAAATTAAAACTAAAACCTTGCCAGCTCTATTCAAAACTAAAATAAAAAGATTTTGCCTAGAGATACACTTTAAATAAACTGAAGTGAGGTGAAATGGAAGAACCACCTAAAAGCGACTCTATTCTAAAAATTACTAAGACTAAATAAATTAAAGACAATCGTAGCTATTGTAACTTGCTCATGGGTGTAGGAAAAGAATACTATCTTTTTCATCAAGTGTTGCACAGAATCATATATATATATATATATATATATATATATTATCATGTTTTTATAATTCAAAACATCATGACATTAGATGTCAGACTTCTCCAGTTAGGACAATTTTTGTGATAAATTTCTGCTAGTGTTTGAAATGAAAGAACATTTTTTAGTAGTTTTTTTTTAGATGGACCCAGGGTTTAAAGTGGACCTAGTATGTAATGAAGATGAGGAGAGTAAGATGTGTGTGTAGTGCTGTCATACATATATATGAATCTATAAGGTTCAAATACGAAGAAGAGACTCCTGTTCTTTATGGCCTCATTCACTCTAATGCATTTGTAATAACTCCTGGCATTTTTCCATGTCTGTTGAGTTGCAACAGAAGTACTCTAATAAAAAAAACAAGCACATGCCTACCCACATTTGGGGAATATGTCATATGTATCATATGCACATGTGTGCATTTTTATGTTGGTGCATGAAAGCATCGGCGTATATCTAATTAAAAGCACATGCAGCCATTCAATTGTATGTCTGACTGTACATGCACCCGTGGCTCCCTGGACATGGAAAAAATGTTAAGCTCGTTTTTTCAGCCTAAAACCACCTGTGTGCACAAGGCTTAAAGGATAAAGTTTGAAATCAAGGTGTACAGTAGCTGCAGATTATCAGGTCCCATAGAAAAATGTTGTCAACTGTTATGTAACAATACGTAATACTGTATGTCTAAATAAAGGAGAGGAGGCAGAAGGACTGTCAGCATAGTCATTACACCACCACAATCTCAATTAGCGCCACTGGCTATAGCCGATGGCGCTGCTCACTGTATTCTGATGGCAGGGAAGGGAGTGGGAGAGGGAGTGGGAGGGACAGTGGGAGGGATACCTCCATCTACATGGAGTGGGAGAGAAGAGGGGAAAAGCAGTTCAGGAAACTGACTTTTAACCTTAATTCTGTTAACTACCCTGTCCTCAGTGACTCACCAATCTTTCAAGGCATCTTAGATCTTAGGGTCTCCGTGTAAATTCTAAGCTCTCCCACCCCTTACATTGCCACAGCAAGCAAATGAGCAAGTGCTGAAGGTCTAGATATAAGTAGATCAAAAAAAGAGATGTAGAATAGATGCTGAAAAGGCGTTTGACAGAGTGGGATGGAGCTTTCTCAAAGAGACATTAAAACAATGGGGCTTGGTCCACTACTTCTGGATAAAATAATGGGTTTATATCATAATCTAACGGCTAGAATACGTGCAAATGGTGATATATTTGACATAGTGCCTATTACTAACGGAACCCGACAGGGATGTCCGTTATCCCCACTATTATATATAATAGTTATGGAACATCTAATGATAGCGATTCGGAATAACAACGATATACAAGGAATAAGATGGGGGGAGATGGAGTATAAATTGTCGGTGTATGCAGATGATTTGTTATTATACATTACAAATCCATTGGTGACACTACCAAACTTAATATTAGAATTCAAACGACTCGGTGAACTGAGTAACTTTAAAGTGAATTATAACAAATCTGATGCTTTGAATATTACTTTGTCAAATATTATGGTGGAACTTCTTAAAAAAAATGTTTCTTTTAAATGGCAGGCAAATGCAATCAAATACCTCGGAACTTTTATGCCTAAAGAGATGAACAAACTACAGGAATATAACTATATAAATAACAAAGACACTACAACATTATGATAAAGGAATTTTTTCCTGGATGGGTAGGGTAAACTTCATAAAAATGGATATACTGCCTAAAATAATATATATATTTCAGACGATACCTATATTTCCTTCAACAAACATCTTGAATCAACTTCGTAAGGCTATAGGGAGTTTAATTTGGGCAGGTAAACCTGCCAGAATTAACAGAATAGTATTAAACCGGCTAAAAAAGGATGGAGGTCTAGCTCTCTCAGACATATCGGTATATCTCAGATCAATATTTATAAGCAGGATTGTGGATTGGTTTCATAATGCCGATTGCAAACAATGGGTGAAACTCGAGGAAGAGATCATAGTTGTAAAATTGAAATAATTACCATGGATTAAGGAATAAAGACCCCTGGATGGGGATATGCCCTCCTTGGTTGTATCAACTTTGAAAGTTTGGGACGATTTGATAAAGCGGGGGATAGGATCTACTTATAGAGGTCCAATGACTCCCCTCTTTAGCAATCCAGAATTCCCACTAGCAGTGGAAACCAAAACCTTCCTTAAATGGCAGAGGTGTGAAGATACGAGGATAGTAGAGACGATGGATGGGAACAGACTCCTCCCATTAGATGCCCTGGGTATCGAACATAAAAAGAAATGGATGCAATACGGGCAACTCCAACAATACATCTTCTCCTTGATGAAGGAGTCCGTACTAAATAGACCATTGGCAGAGTTAGAAAAAATATTTTTACAAGAGCATAGACCAACACTCTATCTAATGTTTATAAATATTTAATCTCAGAAAATAAAGAGCAAGAGATACATTATATAAAAAAATGGGAGGAAGAGCTAGGGACTGTTATCCCCAGAGTAAAATGGGAAAAAGCAATTATATTAACATAAATTATCGATCTCTACTAGACATCAAGAAAGAAATTATAAAATCTTAGCCAGATGGTATAGGTGTCCAGTAGATATGCATAAAATAAATTTGGATAATGAAGATGTATGTTGGAGATGTTGTGTGGCAAAAGGCACGATGTCACATATCTGGTACTTCTGTCCAGAAGTCCAGTTATTCTGGGAAAAAATATTCAAAATATATATGGCCGTGACAGGGATAAACCTACAATCAGATATACAAGTGGCAGTATTGTCAATGATCCCTGGATCGGTGAAAAGTATAAAGAAGGGAATTCTAAAATATTTCCTAACTGCAGTACGAACCATTATAGCCAGAAAATTGAAAAGTAGAACAGCTCCCTCTATAGAGGAGTGGGAGATGAGCAAGATGCGTTCCCTGGAAGAGAGGATGGTAATGGAAGAAGGTTTAAAAAAGCAGATAATAACAACATGGCAAATTTGGGAAGAGTTTAGAGCATCGTCATTGCTCTTGAGGGAAATAGGATCGATTTTAGGCTGAATAGGGGGAGGAATAGGCCGTAATGCCCTTATTCCCCCTATGGGGTTTTTTTTTCCTTCTTTCCTTTTCCTTTTGATATATATGTGAATAGTGGGTGATTGTGTATGACTGGTGAGGTGTTGGTATGATGTGTAAAAGTGTGTTAATGAGTAGGGATTTAGGTTAGAAATAGGGGAATGTATTTAAGAACATATTCGGTATTAGTAAGCAAGGGTTATAGGGATATGTGTAATGATGTGAATATGAAAGTAGAGGATAACTTAAATTCACTATAGATAATGTTATGGATGTGTATATGTTTTATAAAAATTGTAATAATGTTTTGATAAATAAAGATTATAAAAAAAAGATATGTAGTAGTATTAATTATAACAACCATGAGTTTTTACATATATGATTACATAAATATAGTGCTCCTACGAACAATTAATCTACTGTATAACCCAATACCAACATCCTTAAGGGTACTTATACACAGTACTATTGTGTGAACATCAGACATTCCTGACCGAAATACGCAAGGGTGGGCTGTATAGCACTATTTTCCTGTATTTGCGCATATGTGCACTGATGAGGTTGCACTGATAGGTGGCACTGATGGGCACTGATAGGCACTAACTGGCACTGGTAGGTGTTAGAAGTTTTCTTTTATCTATTATCTAATATTTATCAATTAACAAATATCAACAAAAGAATGAATGCATTTGGTCTTTATAGAATGATAGAGTTTGGATATATTTGTCTTCCAGATATGGAAAAGTGAAATATATGGATTTTTATATTTATGTGAAATTATACATTTTAATAATAATCTGTGCTTCTCTTTGGAGAGCTCACACATGGGAATAGGGTTGAGTGAGCTAGCTCTCACCTCCCCCATCACATGAGAAGAAAGGTTTCACATTTCTTAAGATGAAAACGTTTGTGTGTATATATATAGTTTAAAATATTAGTTCTTTATACGATAATATCTCTTGATTAAGATATAAATAAGAACAAGAGCCTTTCATTGAATATAATATACATACTGATTTATGTAACATTATTTGATATATATGCTAGATAAAATTAGATTGTATAAGTATATGTTGTACATATGGTTCATATCAGGGCTTTTTTTCTCAAACAATAGGTGCTAGAACTTAACCACAGCCCCACAACCCCCCCCCCCCTACACACACCCTACAAATCACATGAAATAGTGGGTGTGTTCAGTCAAATTTCACAAAAAAAGTCGAAGGGACTTAAAGGGGCATTGAATACCAGGATTGCATTACATACAGAGTGCAGAGTTTATGGGGGTTACACACAGAGTGCAGAGCTGTCACTTGTAAACACAGAAACCAGATTTCTGTATTTATAAGTGATTGTGGTGAGCCGGCACCAAAGGGTCTGAGTCAGAGGTGGTGGAACTGAGTTCCACCAAGTTCCCCCTGAAAAAAAGCCCTGGTTCATATTAATCTCCAGGGATTCCTATGGTATGTCAGCGTAGCTGTTTCGTCTTGTATTTCAACAGCCAGGGGAGGAGAAGCTATGTCTCATTAGAAGAGTCTGTAGGACAATAAGACTCAGAGGAACTTTAAACCAGCCCTTTTAAAGATAAAGTGGGGGTCAGATTTTAGGAGTAAAAGCTAGGTACAGAAGCACAGTTGGGCAGATTTGCTTCAGACACGCCACAAGGAAGCTTCACACACACACAAAGACACATTGGATTCAATCTTCATCTTAAGAATACATTATTGATGTTACTACATTATTGATGTTATTTTTACATTCTACATTTTGATATTGTTCTTGTAATATGTTGCTATTTTATTATTAAATCAATTTTTGAGTTTTTACACAAGAACTGAACAGACTTTCTTGGAACTTTTCTCATTAATATATAAGTTATTGAATATCGATAATATTATACCGAAATAACGATATTTAACAGTAGGCGACACTCATAGGCAGCACTGATAGGTGGCACTGATGGGCACTGATTGGCAGCACTGACGAGCACTGACAGGTGGCATTGAAAGGTGGCACTGGTGGGCACTGATTTACAATGCTGATATGCACTGGTAGGTGGCACTGGTGGGCACTGGTAGGTGGCACTGGTGGACACTGCTTAGCAGCAGTGGGTCTGGAGTGTGCAGGACTGATGTCCCGTTTACTCCAGACATTAATTTGTTTTTTTTTCTCCTTACGCTGTCTGCATGAGGAAAAATAAAGCAGATTACTGGCTCTGTTTACATCACATGATTGGCTGACAGCTGATCTTGTTGTATGGGGCCGGGATCAGCCCCTTACTCCGATCTGTGATCAGCCGAGTCTCATTGAGTCACTGATCACGGAGCTAGCCGCATGTCTCACAGGGGGCACACAGGCAGCTCATGCACAGGAGGATGTACCTGGACACCCTCCTGGTAATATAGGCCTATGCTGTAGCTGTCTTTCGGTTATAGCGCGGGCCTGAAGAGGTTAAAGAGTTTTCTAGCCTTATTTTAATCATGGTGGTATATAAGATTTGTATATGCTTGTGTGTGTGCACAACCATCTACACTTATCTGAGCCTCCCTCTAGTGGTGGATGGGGTTAACACTTCACACCCACCCATGAGCCTACTGTACATTGTGATTTGAAAAACTGACGAATAAAACCAGGTGTTGCAAAACCTTTCTTCTGTATGGTTCACTCCCGCCATCAGGTCCTCTATAGCTCCGATTTCATTGACCTTACTTATCTACAGGCCCATTGAGGGGGCAGAGGTCACCTTCCAACATAGTGGAAAGCAGGCTTTCGCCATGTTAAGGAGATGTATAAGTAGCAACTTCTTATAACATTTGAGAGGCATTAGCATCAAATGGAGTAGGAAGACGCTCCCCAACGGAACATTGGTCAATTGGAAAATGATCATGAATTTTATTCCAAAAGTCTTATAGAATACAGCAGTCCCAAAAAACATGTAGTAAAGACCCTTCATGCGGAATGGCATGAAGAGGGGGATTTTTGACTAACAGTGATCTTCCTCCTGTGACATCAGATGTAAGATTTTATAGGGGTTAGTTGTAAGCATCAACTGCTACCTTTCTAACCCCCAGTACTTGATCTGTGTTATCTTCACATACACACAGATTTCTATATATGATTTGCTTAAACAGTCTCCCTAGTGGGACCAATCTCCAAACCCTAGGTCTCATAGCAGCTACATTGACTGCTATGGCTATAATTACATCACTGATGGAAATGTTCTTTGCACACCTTCCCATAAAGATTCATTAATGGAGACTAAGAAGGCTGTGGGTCTCATCCTAGTATTTCTGCAGTGCCTTTGAAGTTTCCTACATGTAATGGTGTTATAAAGTGGGATTAAAATTGTTTTTTGGGGGGATTTACATAGTTTTACAAATTACTAATATGACTTATTTATAAATAAAAAGGGAGAAATAACGATGACACAAAGCAAGCTTTTACTGAGAGTAAAACTGATCGATCGCTGTTGAGCGGGGACTGCCAGACACTGATCAAAATTTGACCAGTCCCTGCTGAACTGGCCAAATTTAGATCAGTGTATAGCCAGCTTTAGAGTCAAATGTAAATTAAAGTCTATGAGGGGCAAATCATGTTAAAGCTAGTCTTCAGGATAAGCAAATATTGCCTAAATCGTGTCATATGTATTCTAACTTGCATCTTGGTGTGCTTTGTGTATTTCTTCCAGATCTGTGCAGTAATCCCAGGTGAAACCTTGCCTCTGTGAAGATACTTCCTGTAATACAGACTGGTCACTGCTGCTCTCTCACCTTGTGCAGGGAGGCTGGTCTTGTCTCTGGCCCTCCTGTAGTTTTCTATAGGCAACCTGTAGTGGGGGAAGCCTACTGGGCCTCTCCCACAACTCTGCACAGTCTATGTACAGCACAGAGATGACGTCACCGCTTTAATTTACAAGCAAATGCCTGGGTTTGCAAAAGGGGTTGGTGTACACAAAGTGGGTTTATATCCTATGTGGTTATTGAGGAAAATATATATATAAATATATAAATTCAAGTTTTTGTGCCTGGAGTTCAGCTTTAAATTCTGTCCATTTTTAATGGCAAACTACTGTAAAAAATTATGGGAAGCTGGACACTGCCATGGGGGACGCGTACTAATACAAAAAAGTGACCTTTTCAGAGGGAAGCAGGCCTTTCATTGTAGCTTAAAGGGCAAAATTAAAATTGCAAATTAACTTTAAATAAGATGTTTGGGGGGATGCCTTAAAGGAGTTGCGGTTTTTCACCCTAATGCATTCCATTTTTCACGCATTTTCTTTTATTTGAGGGTTTTCAAGCATTTTTGTGAGCATATACAAGCATTTTAGAAGCATATTACAAGCATTTTACATCTGTATTCTAGCTTCAGACCCTTTTGTTTTAGCCAACGGAAAGCACTAGGGAAGGAGACCAGTTCTTACAGGCTAAACAACACCTGAAATACCCTTGAAAAAATTTTAAAAAATACTCAATTTGTTTTCAGGCATTCCCATTAAAGTCTGTCAGTCCAAAAATGCTCCGATCTGCCTCAAAAGTAGCTAATATAGCTTTTGGAGCTTCAGGCTGTAAACTGCAGGCATCTAAATGGATATATGTGAACAGACACCAATGAAATACATGGGACACATGAGGCATCTGTAAAAGCCCCTCTGAACACCAGAAAAATGCTGCTTAAAAAAGTGCCAAAAGCCTTGGACACGTTTAGGTGTGTTCAGGCACATCTAGTGTTAGAATGTTAATGTATTCTCTGGGCAAAAATATTAATTTATTCTGGCCATTGGAATTCATTAATGGCAAAGCGTTAGATACGTCCTGTGTTTATGTGTGTTGGGATGCGCTTAAGCTTGTTACGTGTTTTTTCTGCTCTTCCTCTCCTCTCCTGAATGCGTCTTTGGTGGGTTTTTTTTCAGCCTCTAAATGCTCCTCTTCTAATATGCCTTTAAATATCTTTGTGTGCATAGACACATAGAGGTTGATTTACTAAAACCGGAGCATGCAAAATCTGGTGCAGCTCTGCATAGAAACCAATCAACTTCCAGGTTTTTTATTGTCAAAGCTTAATTGAACAAGCTGAAGTTAGAAGATGATTAGCTACCATGTACAGCTGCAAAAGATTTTGCACTCTCCAATGTTAGTAAATCAACCCCATAGCCTTACACAGAGGTGCTTTTACAGGTTGAAAAGAAAAAAAAATGACCAATACCTGTAAAAGCAGCATTTTTTTGAGAATTTTGGAGCTTGAAGCCTCAAGCTCCAAAACACTCAGGTGTGAGTTTGGCCTAATAGTTAAGCTGCTGCAGATGATTCCGCAGTGTAATATTGGCATGCAGCAGGACAGTTTTAATAAGGGAACATTGGCTGAAATGTATTGTACTTGTTCTAAGTTAGTGACTCAAAGTATTGAAGAAAGAGGCTCAGCATTATAATAAATATATGAATAGTATTTCCAGAATAAAAAGTCAGCAATAGCAGC
Organism: Lithobates clamitans; assembly: GCA_037952925.1. Lineage (NCBI taxonomy): Eukaryota > Metazoa > Chordata > Amphibia > Anura > Ranidae > Lithobates > Lithobates clamitans. Next base: position 3,001,612 of record JBBGZY010000138.1, on the reverse strand, counting down.
TTTTATTTTTCTCTCAGGAAATGCTTCCTTCACCCTCTTTGTTGTGAATTCCCTAACTAAGCTCTGATACAACCAGTTTCAATAAGAAGTCACATCATGTGTTGAACAAAGGCCATCTGAGTGTACCTAAAGTGTCATGTGAGCTCAAAATAAAAAAGGTATCAGTGCAGTAAGAGACATTGAAAGAGATGATTTTATGTTTTATGGCAAATGTACAGAACTGCTGCTGAAATGAAATGTTATACTTTGGCATTTTAAACTGAAAATTACACACGTAAATGCACACATGGGGGTTATTTACGAAAGGCAAATCCACTTTGCACTGCAAGTGCACTTGAAAGTGCAGTCGCTCTAAATCTAAGGGGTAGATCTGAAATGAGTGGAAGCTCTGCTGATTTTATCATTCAATCTTGTGCAAGCTAAAATGCTGTTTTTAATTTTCCTTGCATGTCCCTCTCGGATCTAGAGCGACTTTACTTCCAAGTGCACTTGCAGTGCAAAGTGGATTTTCCTTTAGTAAATAACCCCCATAGTGTGGAAACAGTCAAAACTTTTGTGTTCTGCCAAACGGGGAATGATATGGGGCAATGATTCAAAAATGGAAAGTAGTAAAATGTAGCACTTACCCCTGGAGGAGCCGCTTGGTATGATGAGTTTTCTGTTCTTTGCCATTAATCTGAAAACTGCTTCATCCCCACTGACACATCAGGTTAGGTATTGAGATGCTGAAAAACACCTTTGAGCTTCAGTATTAGTATACTTCCCACAACTATATTAGTATGTAGGATTATAAAATAGACACCAGACTACTTAGTTGTGAATAAAGTAAGCACTGTATATTATCACAAGGCAAGTAAATGGCAATGCACAAAAATCAATAAACAAGTAAATGAGTTGAATGCAGTAAACTAACTGATGTGAATACTAGGCTATATTATGGCAGTTAATCAAAATCACTGTGGTACTAAGCAAAAGTAACCTAACATCAGCACCGCTGGTAAGAAGCAGCATAAATAGTGAACTGTATACACAATGAACAGCATAAACAGTAAGGAAAAGGCTCACAGTACCCCTTTGCAACAAATGATCACACAGTGTCCCAGAGTGTACTCTGTATATATCCCCCTGAGTGTAGGCATATGCATATTTTCTGAAAGGGGTACCCCTGGGAGGCAGTTGTTCGTTATCTGGCACCTGACCTGCAAACGTCAGCTTGCTAATGGTGGGGCCCCATCTGTATGGTTGTGCACTTCTTGCTATCCGTTTTTGTCTGCATGCAGTGATCTGTCTTGGAGCTATTAAGCAAATCGGCAGTCACCTGTTGTACTAAACTACTAAACAGTAGTGACGTAAGCACAGCCGTAACCACTCACCAGTTCAGGCATCCAGCAAACCTTATCACTCAACTATCTCTGGTTTTCAGGAGCCTGATCCTCAGTGGCTCAATCCCCCAGCAATTGTGGTCCTCAGTGACTCAATTCCCAGCACTCTGGTCCTCAGTGACTCTCTCTCTCTGATCTCTGCACACCATGGTGTGTACAGCTCTGGTCCCAGCACAGTAAGAAGAGGTTTTTTTCTCTATTGCCAAGGAAAACTGCTCACTATCCCCTCCTGTTAACGTGCTCTGTTTGGGAATTTAGGTTCATTACCCTATTCACTCTCATGGCAAGTTCCTTTCCCAACCTACATTTCCCACAGTTCAGAGCTGCCTGCATGAGTCCTTTCAGTTTCTCAAGTCCCACGACTCCCCCTGTTGAGAGGAGGCTGAATGTGCTGAAGTGGGCATAAGAATCCGTTTAGGCACATAAGGCAGCTGCAACACTGTGTCCTTACAGCGGTTCTCTTTTTCTCTAGCCAAGCACCTGGATACAAAAAAAAGTGTGGAGATGAAGGATATTGAATTAGCAATGTGCTTTAAAGAGTTCTAAGATTTAATGATGATAGAACTTCAGAACTGGAATGGAAAAAAAAATAAAAAATCATCCAAGTTTACAAATTAGTAAACAATGTCCTAAAAGGTCTGATGATCTTTAAAAGACTAACTGTGCTAATATTGTTTCTTTGCAATGCAATATATATAACGTTAGATAAGTGTGCTCTTGATTTATTAGGGTTTGCATTGGAAGAGTTAGCTAAGAAGATCTCAAACCTTCCAGAAGAATAAAAAAATAATAAAATGTACACAGAAAGGATTAATAATAATATAAGTAATGAAGAGAATGATTATAATTAGGAAACAAAAATAACAGAGTGATAAAAGAGACTTTAGATTTAAGATACAGTACAATTGGTCAGAGAGTGACTGCCTGACTGCCCTACAGAGCTGTCACACACTAACCTGTAAGCCCCTGCAGGCTTTGGCCCACCTCCTCCCCATGCCCCCTCCTTGCAGTTGCTTTCAAAAGGAAAGGCATACATGCGCAGTTCCAGAGACGGACGATTGTTAATCAGCTGAACTCAGCTCAGGCGTTGGGGGGGGGGGGGATTCGCTGGTCAGGTGCACAAGGAGAGGAGCGAGGAAGAAGAAGCTCAGGTGGAGTTTTTACAGGCATTTTTCTGCTGTTTATAGACAGTAGGAAAACGTGCAAAATAAACAAAAAAAAAGTGATGGATTTTTCTCAATTATATATATATTACATTTCTTCCTTCTATTCACCCAAAGCTTTACAATGAAGCTGATTTACAGAATGATATATTCTCATAAAAGGTGCCTGGTCAACTTTATGCTGATAAATGAGGTAAAATACTGTATTATCCTAATTGTACAGTATAGGACACAAGACTTGTATTCATAGACCATGGATTATATGCAGACTACCTTCACAAGATTGGACACTGGCAAACATTTGCTAGGCATGCCCCTAGAACACACTCATATAACCCTGCCCATGCTGTGATTTTTTGCTAAAGCTTTCGGGGTGAACCTCTTCTCCTCCGGAGAAGTATTTTTCTTTTTAAACCATTCTTTTTTTGTATATTCTTTATTTATTTAACAGGGTATATCATGCGGTGATACAGAAGGCTCAACAAGAAATGTTACAAAGACAATACATGTTGTACATCTCTACACCCCTATTATATATAATCCTATGGGAATCTTTCGCAAACTTCCTTCCCTGGAGCAATTCAGGATGTATGTCCATCGAATAGGAGACCTCCACCCCCCCGCATGACCCCTTTAATTTATTTATTTTTTCGGCAATCGCCGTATTTTACAGGATTAGGTGTAGGGTTGGAGCCGGTTCACACCGACCCTAGAAAGTCTATGTCCAACGCAACCGCATCAAGTAGGGCGAGAGACAGGATTGGAAATAAAAAGGATAGAAAGGGGGAGATTAGAATGTAGAAGAAGAGGAGAATCTGAGAGGAAGTGAGAACATAGAGGGTGGAGGAAGAGAGAGAAAAAAAAAAAAGGAGGGGGAGAGGAAAGGGTACTTCTCCCCTGCCAGTCACCTCCACTCCTGCCGGGCAGTTTTGCAATTATTCCCCTTCATGGGGGTCGGTTTATTAGCTGTCCATATTCCTCGGAGTAGATGAACTCGTGCCAGTAATACCATTTTTTGGAGAATTTCTCATTTAGGCCTTTTTCTGTGGCCACCAAGTCCTCCATTGCATGAATGTCTGCTACTCTTTTCAGCCATACTGCTACCATCGGTGACTGGGTCTGTTTCCAATAAAGCAGGATGCAACCTTTTGCTGCCATGAGCAAGAATGGTAGTATGGATTTCCTGTAGCTCTTGGTTGGGATTTTGTGATGATGCAGAAGGAAGAACTCGGGGGAGTCCAGCAGGTCACGATCTGTGAATTTCTGGATGATCTGGTACACCTCTGTCCAGAAAGGCCGTATTAACTTGCATGACCAGAAAACATGTAACAGTGTTCCAACTTCCTCTCCACATCTCCAACACAGATCTGTGGACTGAGGGAACATTTTGTGTATCTTAACTAGCATGTAGTACCAGCGGGATAACACTTTGTATCCCGCTTCTTGGTGTCTTGCATAGATGGAAGTCTTATTAGAAAAAAGGATGATCCGATCAACCTGCTTATCTGTGAATTTAAGTTCGAGATCACACTCCCATCTGTCTATGTAAGGTGGTCTAGCATCTGGCTGTGGAGACACCAGTAGTTGGTATGTTAGAAAGATCGCATGTCTCAGTGGTGTCTGGTCCAGGCAAAGCGTCTCAAAGGGTGTTAATTGCCTCTTAAATGCAGCTGGTGGTGGTAAGCAGCTAATGTAGTGCGAGAGCTGGATCTTCTCCCGTCTATGAGAAAATGTCTAGCCTGAGATCTCTCAGTCAACCTCAGATCTAGAAATCTAGGATCCCTTAGTCCAGGAGTGAAAGACGGGTTACCTACTATAGGGGTAGGTGGAGAGGCGCAATAGACAAGTCTCCTAAAACCCTCCAGGAGGTTCGGATTGTCACACCCACCGTAGGGTGAGACAGTATTTGTTTCGATAACATTTGCTGGCACCAGGGGAGTTGTTCCAACCGGACCCCTACCAAGGAGTTCTGGGAGAGCAATGCCACCTTTCAATTTTGGGAGTCGAAGTATTGTTTGTGTTAGTTGTGGAGTTTTACTGGCCCAAATTAATTGGGTTATAACTCTATTTATCGTTTTCAAAAAGGTGGTAGGGATTTGTATTTGGAGTGCTTGAAAATGATATAGAAGTCTGGGCATAATATTCATTTTTATTATACTGCAGCATCCGAACCAGGTAAATAGGCCCTGCTGCCACTCCTTCAAATCTTTATTTATCTCTGCCAAGAGTGGGGGAAAATTGAGAGAGAAAATGTCTTCTGTCTTCCCGGGTAGCAGGATTCCCAAGTATTTAATATGTGAGGTGGCCCATTTAAAAGGGAAGTTTGATCGGAGTAGTGGGGTTAGAGAGGACAGTAAATTAACATCTAGTGCTTCCGATTTCTGGTAATTAATACAATAATGTGATAAACCTTCATACGTCTTCAATTCTTTGAGAAGATTTGGGATTGAAACCAGGGGCTTGGTCAAAAAGAAGAGGTGATCGTCTGCGAAGGCTGCTACCTTCGAGGACAAAGTGGCGTCAGGCCCTCAATATCTGGGTTATTTTCTAATAGTTCACAAAAAGTCTTTATTGTGTATGTTTTTTCTTGGCTTTATTTCATCCTCTGTTTTTCCACCCTTTTTTCACTCCTTCCTATCACACCCTCTTTCTTTATTTCCCTATTTGTCACTACATCACTCCCCTTTTTTACATTTTCCCACACTTACACATCATCACACATCACTGCAGTTTTTTCCATCTAGGTTTCCCACATGGAGGTCCGCATCCATAGGTGTGCGCAGCCTATTGCATTAGGGTGTGCACACCAAAGCTCTAACACATATGCGAAAGGGAGCATATGGGGGACCCGGGCAACAAAAGGAAGAGAAACAGGGAAAGGCATATATTAGTACTAATCCCCTATATTTTCCTCCTGTGGCAGCTGAATGTTGACAAAAGGGAGAAGAGGAGAAGCCTACTTTCAGCTGCTGCAGGAAGAAAAATACAGATCGGTTCCACAAAATTCCACCCCTGTCGCCTCTCCTGTCCAGGTTCTGAGGATCGGCAAGAAAGGATTGCGGTTTACCTGTCACCTGCCCACCATTGACAGGTTGCCAACCCCAGCATTAGGGTGTGCCCAGGCACACCTGGCACACCCCTTGCGCACGCATATGTCCGCATCCTACACTCACTGCACACCAGCTATGGTTTTGCCTATGGCGGTTGTTCTCATTCCCGCAGACCACCCTGGCGTCCAGCGGCGTTGCTTTGCAGCTCTCTGCGATTCTGGATGCGGTCTTACTGGATCGCTGATGCAGACGTACAACCTTTAATTAATTCTATACAATTAAACTATTCTTATATAAAAAAACGTTTTCATCTCCTGCTTCTTTATTGAATATAATTTTTTTTTTTTTTAATAAAAAAATATTTTTTAGAATCATTCCATGACGTATGCTCCTGATGAGCGGTTGTTATACCGCGAAACGCGTAGAGCTTTGAATATTACCAATCTTCCCTTATCATGGAATATCAAGAATTCAATGATTCCACTTACCTCCATAAGTATCTGTAATGGCATTAAGTCTCTTATTATTTGAATTTTCTGTCTTTATTTTTTATGGCTCTTTTTGGGTCCATAGTAACAAATGTACACATGTATATTGATTGTTATCTTTGCTCTCTGTGTGTGACAACGGATCATAATTTATTGTGTAATTTATGTATAATTAATCCATGGTTTATTATATAGAGGCTTGATGCCCACAGCATTTTAGAGGTTGGATGCCCAAAATGTTTTTTACACACCATGGATTATACCAAATAAATGTATTTTGGTCACTTGACCTGCTTTTGTGCTGCTGTGTGCTTCATTTAAAGTCCCACTTCTCTTTTTCTTTTTTAAACCAATGACCGGGATGGAGGAGAGCATCCCTTTGGTGCCAGCCTCATTTAACCACTTCAATACCAGGCACTTAGACACCTTCCTGCCCAGGCCAATTTTCAGCTTTCAGCGCTGTTGCAATTTGAATGACAATTGCGCGGTCATACAACACTGTACCCAAACAAATTTTTTATCATTTTGTTCCCACAAACAAAGCTTTATTTTGGTATTTGATCACCTCTGTGGTTTTTATTTTTTGTGCAACAAATAAAAAAGGATTGAAAATTTTGAAAAAAACAAGTTTTTCTTTGTTTCTGTTAAAATTTTTTGTAAATAAGTACGTTTTCTTCTTCAATGACGGGCACTGATATGGCTGCACTGACGGGCACTGATACAGCGGCACTGATGGGCACCGATGAGGTGGCACCAATGAGGTGGCACTGACGGGCACTGATGATGGGCACTGATAGGTGGCACTGATAGGTGGCACTGATGGGCACTGATAGGTGGCACTGGTATGCAGCACTGATGGGCACTCATAGGTGGCACCGATGGGCTCTTATAGGCGGCACTGATGGGCACTCGTAGGTGGCATTTATTGGTACTTATGGGTGGCACTTATGGGTACTTATGGGTGGCACTGATAGGTGGCACTGATGGGCACTAATAGGTGGGCACTGATGGGCACTGACAGGTGGCACCGATGGGCACTGACAGGTGGCACTGATGACACTGATTGGTGGCACTGATAAAACTGATTGGTGGCATTGCTGGGCAGAACTGAAACATAATGGTGCCAATCAAATTTACTTTTCCTTTTTTGCGCAAATGTGACATAAAAAATTGCAACACCCACCAATTTATTTTCTAGGACCAAAATATAATGTTTTTGGTTTTTAAGTAAGAAGCAAGAGCAATGCTGGAGGCAATTTACAGCACAAACTAATTTTGGTAGCATGATTATTAAAGTGGAATGTACTGTATGTTCCTTCCTAAAGAACATTTTCTTCTTGACATACATAGGCTCTTTGAGTTCATCTGGCAACGGATGTCAGTATATATATTCATGTTTTATACTTGTTTAACTGTGCATTACTATGCAAGGGTACTTAACTGAGTGGAACTGCTTGTATATTAGAGCGCAGCGCTGTGCAAGAAGGTATTTAGGATTATAATGAAAATAAAAATTCTGGACACACTGTGCTTTATATGTTCATGAAACAGAGTGGATGACAGTGTTTTATATAGATCACAGGATTTATCACAGGATCACAGGAGGGTAGTGGCGGGGAGATGATCGGCTCTTATTACACAGACTACTGAGCTGACAGGCAGGGAGGGGGAGAGGGAGAGGGAGAGACTGAATACACAGTGTGATGACGGAGGGACATAAACTGTCCACTGTATCATGGATCAGCAGCCATGATTACCGTGGTCAGTACACCTAGGTGGACAGGTATTTTACAACATAGAAAGGGACAAATTACACAAGCACTATGCTATAGATCATGTTTCAAATGAACAGGAGCATTTTTTTTAGGGTTACAAGCACTTTCATTTTAGTGTACACAAACATCATGTACTGTAATACCCATTTTGCAGTGCAAGCAAGTAAACAATGATTTACACACACAGTCATCTCAGTGACTGCCTGTTTAAGGTGCAGGCTCAGTCTGCAGTCACACCTCAGCGTAGCGTCTTTGAGCATTTTTTGGCGTGTTTTTGCAGGACTTGAGCGTTTGTATGCAGCGTTTTTGGTCTTTAGCGTTTTTTTATTAGCCAATAGAGAAAACTATTATCTGTTGCATCATTTGTTACTAGGTATTTCAGCTTTTTTAGATTTTCCATTAGCTTTTATTTCTTCTTTTATTATTATTCATTTATAATAATGTTTTTTTTCCGTTAGGGGTTCGAGTTCAGTTTAGGTTAGAGTTAGGATTATTTATTATTATTTTATTTATTTTTATTAGGATTATTTATTATTATTTTATTTATTTTTATTTTATTTATTATTATATGAATAATAATAAATGAATAAATAAATGTAAAATAAATAAAATTAAAATAAAAATCATAAATAAAAAATAAATAAATTCAATAAATAAATACTAAGTAACAATAAATAAATAAATAATTAACCCTTAACTTTAACCTTTACCCCTTAAAAAATAAATAATAATAAATAACTAAACACTCTAACCCTAAAACAAAATAAATTATTATTATTAATGTATTTTTTTGTTCGAGTTTGGGTGTTTATTGTTACTTTATTATTATTATTATTAATATTATTAATAATAATAATGTATTTAATATTTTTTAAGGTTAGAGGGTAATTATTTATTAATGCATTATTACATATTATTAAAGTGACACTAAAGGTTCATGTTTTTTTCTTTTTATAACAAACATATCATACTTACCTCCACTGTGCAGCTCGTTTTGCACAGAGTGGCCCCGAACCTCATCTCCTGGGGTCCCTCGGCGGCTCTTGCGGCTCCTCCCCAAGCGCTCTCCCGGGGGGTTACCTTGCGGGCGTGCTCCTGAGTCCAGGATTCCCCATCCATAGACGCTAAATGCAGGACTCGGCCCCGCCCCCGGTGGCCGCGTCATTGGATTTGATTGACAGCAGCGGGAGCCGATGGCTGCGCTGCTATCAATCTATCCAATCAACAGCCAGGAATCCCCAAGCAGAAAGGCAGAGCATCCCCGTGGGACAGTTTTGAGGGTTCGGGTAAGTAAAACGTGGGGGGCTGGGGGGCCGGTCACTGACAGGTGTTTTTTTTTTAAAAAACACTAACCTTTATAACCCCTTTAATTTATTGTCCTTATTTATGACGATTTTTAGTTATTTGTGTATTTATTTTACATTTATTTATTCATATATTATTACTATTTTATTTTTTAAGACTTTCATTTGAGCAGAAAATCACGCAAAAACGCGCGATAAAACACGCGAATACACACAAAAACGTGCGAATGGCACGTTTCCTTATGAGAATATAAACGTGCCAAAAATGCCCAAGTCTGCCTGATTTGAGCAACAAAAAAAGCTCCAGAACTTTTTTGAGCTTCAGGCAACGTGGAGTGTAGATTTGAACCATCTCCATAGAGAATGATTGATTTTTTACTCCTCCAGCGTATTTGAGCTTAAGGCTGGGTTCACACTGGTGCGACATGACAGCCTCCCTACTTTGGATCCGACTTTGCCCTGCGACATGAAGCCGGCATGCGTCCGACTTTCAATGAACGGGGATCCGACTTGGATCCCCGCCAATGCCCGGCAGTGTGTTTGGTATAAATCTTGAGGGGGAACTCCGCGCCAAATTTTAAATAAAAAAAAACGGCATGGGTTCCCCCTCCAAGGGCATACCAGGCCCTTGGGTCTGGTATGGACCTTACCCTGCGCCGAAAAAACGGTGTGGGGGTCCCCCCCAAATCCATACCAGACTCCTATCCAAGCACGCAGCACGGCCGGTCAGGAATGGGGGTGGGGACGAGTTAGCGCCCCCCTCCTGAACCGTACCAGGCCGCATGCCCTTAACATGGGGAGGTGGGTGCTTTGGGGCAGGGGGGCGCCCTGCGGCCCCCCCACCCCAAAGCACCTTGTCCCCATGTTGATGAGGACAAGGGCCTCTTCCCGACAACCCTGGCCGTTGGTTGTCGGGGTCTGCGGGCAGGGGGCTTATCGGAATCTGGGAGCCCCCTTTAATAACAGGGCCCCCAGATCTCGGCCCCCCACCCTATGTGAATGAGTATGGGGTACATGGTACCCCTACCCATTCACCTAGGGAAAAAGTGTCAATAAAAAAAACACACTGCACAGGTTTTTAAAGTAATTTATTAGGCAGCTCTGGGGTCTTCTTCCGACTTCGGGGGTCTTCTTCCGGCTTCAGGGGTCTTCTTCCGACTTCGGGGTTCTCTCCGGTGTCCTGATCTTCTGCCGGCTCCTCCGCTATCTTCTGCGGCTCTTTTGCTAGCGGTGGCCCGGACTTCTGCCTTCTTCCCTCTTCCGATGATGACACAACGCTCTTTCCGGCTGGAATGCTCTCTGAGCGCTCCGCAGTGGACTTATATAGGCGGTGACCCCGCCCCCTTATGCCGTCACAGTCCCTGGGCATGCTGGGACTGTGATGTTTTAGGGGGCGTGGTCACCGGGTGATGTTGACCACGCCCCCTTATGACGGCACAGTCCCAGCATGCCCCGGGACAGTGAGCTCATAAGGGGGCGGGGTCACCGCCTATATAAGTCCATTGTGGAGCGCTCAGAGAGCATAGCAGCCGGAGAGAGCATCGTGTCAACATCGGAAGAGGGAAGAAGGCAGAAGGCAGAAGTCCGGGCCACCACTAGCAAAAGAGCCGCAGAAGATAGCGGAGGAACCGGCAGAAGTTCAGGACACCGGAGAGACCTCCGAAGTCGGAAGAAGACCCCCGGAGTCGGAAGAAGACCCCGGAGCTGCCTAATAAATTATTTTAAAAACCTGTGTAGTGTGTTTTTTTATTGACACTTTTTCCCTAGGTGAATGGGTAGGGGTACCATGTACCCCATACTCATTCACATAGGGTGGGGGGCCAGGATCTGGGGGCCCTGTTATTAAAGGGGGCTCCCAGATTCCGATAAGCCCCCGCCCGCAGACCCCGACAACCAACGGCCAGGGTTGTCGGGAAGAGGCCCTTGTCATCATCAACATGGGGACAAGGTGCTTTGGGGTGGGGGGCCTGCAGGGCGCCCCCTGCCCCAAAGCACCCACCCCCATGTTGAGGGCATGCGGCCTGGTACGGTTCAGGAGGGGGGGCGCTCGCTCGTCCCCACCCCCATTCCTGAGTGGCCGGGCTGCGTGCTCGGATAAGGGTCTGGTATGGATTTTGGGGGGGACACCCACGCCGTTTTTCAACGTAGGGGGTTCACCTTAAGGTCCATACCAGACCCAAGGGCCTGGTATGCTCTTGGAGGGGGAACCCATGCTGGTTTTTTATTTAAAATTTGGCGCGGAGTTCCCCCTCAAGATCATCTGAGCAAAAGTCGCATGCCGAAGTCGGATCATGCGAGACGGCGATCCGACTTTGATCCGACTTCAGTGATAGTCAATGGGCTGAAGTAGGATCAAAGTCGGACCAAAGTAGTACAGGGAGCATTTCTAAAGTCGGAACGACTTGTGTCGGACCAGTTAGGACGGCTCCCATAGGGAAACATTAAATTTCACACGTCATGCGACATGAGCTCCCAATGTCGGAGCGTTTGTCGGACCAGCGTGAACCCAGTCTCAGAGTCAATGAGCGGAGTATCCTGCCCAGGCACTTCACCTGTCATACATGTCAGCGCAGCCGCTGTCAGCACTGTGCTCTCTGCATACTAATGCCCCGTACACACGGTCGGATTTTCCGATGGAAAATGTCCGATCGGAGCGTGTTGTCGGAAATTCCGACCGTGTGTGGGCTCCATCGGTCATTTTCCATCGGATTTTCCAACACACAAAGTTGGAGAGCAGGAGATAAAGTTTTCCGACAACAAAATCCGTTGTCGGAAATTCCGATCGTGTGTACACAAATCCGACGGACAAAGTGCCACGCATGCTCAGAATAAATAAAGAGATGAAAGCTATTGGCCACTGCCCCATTTATAGTCCCGACATACGTGTTTTACGTCACCGCGTTTAGAACGATCGGATTTTCCGACAACTTTGTGCGACCGTGTGTAGACATAACAAGTTTGAGCCAACATCCGTCGGAAAAAATCCTAGGATTTTGTTGTCGGAATGTCCGAACAAAGTCCGACCGTGTATACACCCTATAAGTCTTCTGGAAGCTCTTGTATTAAATGTATGTATGTTTACATATATATATATATATATATATATATATATATATATATATATATATATATATATATATTGTACATGCACATCAGTCGCTGCCCTCCAGGAGCTTACAATCTAAGGTCCTCAACTCACATATACACATACACATACTAGGGCCAATTTATACAGGAGCCAATTAACCTACCAGCATGTCTTTGGAGTGGGGGAGGAAACCGAAGTACTCAGAGGAAACCCACGCAGGCACAGAGAGAACATAATTATAATACTTTATACTGTACTTTAGTCACCTAGGTATCACAGTAGTGTTAATTGTATGCTGTAAGCATTTCATGAAAAAAAAAAAACTAGATGAAAAAGTATTTGAAAAAAACGTGTTTGCACAGCACGAATAAAGTCATGTTTCTCTAACAAGAAATTGTAGAATCTAACAGCATAAAAATGTATTATGGGAAGGGACCTGTGTCGGATTTCACAAATCATATGCCTACATGGAATGAGGAAGAATTAGTGATAATCACATTAGTACAGTCTCCTTCAGCTTAGACAGTATGTGTATATATACTGTATGCATGAGATGTAGACAAACTTCTTGACCGCTGTCTTACAACCACATTTTTACCTATATTGATGAGGGCTTCATGTAAATAAGAAAGTGGTTTGTAATCCTATATCTTCATAGAAACCAGGCAAAGGTTAGTGTGAGAAAGTTCAATCCAATCAGAGTACCAACCAGTATTTGCAAGTTGTTTCAGGTGGTGGGGTTTTGCTGAAAGAGGGTTGACTGGTTATTTCCATGCACAGGGTCATCTATCTATTTTTTTATTTGTAAATGCAAATATTCACATAATTGTGTATATCTGAGCATCAGTTTAACAATGTCTTTATGCCACATTGTACACTTTCTGTAAGTAAATGGCTCAGGGATGAGTGAATCAACCGCCTCTAATCAGATATTGTGGCGGACTGGGCCAGTTCATAAACCATAACTGACAAGATTAAGAGTTCACATGTTTCCCGGGTCTTTCTTGGTGGGTTTCCTTGGGTCTGACCCAGGGGTCCTGTGCTATATAAAATTTGGGACAGGGACCCGATCCGGGGGTGCACATAGTGTAAGATAGTGTAAGTCCACAGTACCTATGGATAAAGAGCCTTCTACAGAGTATGGGACCTCTAAGATCTACAATTCGCCCAAAGACACCAGTTCTGGAAATCAGCCATTATGTACTCTGCCGTAATGGACTCTATCCTGTGCAGGTATGCTGGGGCAGCTACAAAGTCTGAGTTAAGGATTAGGGGTGTTAGGAAGAGGCTGTGCACTTTGGTCAGTATGCTGTGAATTTCCTTGCCTGGTGTGAAGTTAATCAAGGGGTGTAAAGCAAGTAACCAACACATTTGGGTCAGTTTGGGTCAGTTAAGCACATTGGGTTATGAAGACAGCAGTGCAAGAGTTAATCCAGTGCAAAGCCACAAGTAGACATGGGCTGAACCCCCCTGTTCGGTTTTTCAGCAGAATTCCCGAACAGGGGAAATGTTCTAACCTGAACGGCGAACCCCATTGAAGTTTCTTGAAGCCAAACAGGAAAAATCATAAGTGGCCATTTTGAAGGCTTATATGCAAGTAATTGACAATAAAAGAGGTATGGGGGTCTGGGTACTGCCCTGTGGGACATGTATCAATGCAAATTTTTTTTTCTAAACAATCATTTTTTCAGGAGGAGTGATTTTAACTATGCTTAAAGTGCAACAGGAAAAATAAAAACATATTTAAATATAGTGCCTGGGTGGTCCCTTTAGTCTGTCTGTAATATGGCGCATCTGAACCGTGTATAGGACCCGCTGCAGTAAAAATGAAATTTCCCCCCAAAAAAGTTGTCAAATCTCATTTAAAATGACTCGCGGTTACAATTTCCAGCACCCGGCTATTGAAAAAAAAATAATAAAAAAACGGCGTGCCCCCCTCCCCCCCAGTCCATACCAGACCCTTTGGGTCTTTTTTTCTTCAGCAACTTAGTAGATGACCCCTACTTATTCTTATGTAGTAATGCAATAGTGCAATACGTGTTTAAACTTTAATGTGCTGTTATTATTATAGGCTGGGGATGGAATCTTGCTGATAGAGTCAGGGGGCTGAGGCTTTAACAGACAGGTGGAGCTCCGAGGAAAGTGGAAGTTCAGGTGGGTAAACGTCCCTCCCTCACATTTTCATTCTGTTCGTTCGTTGCCGAAAATCATTATTGATTTTTGTCATAGTTTACGTTAATTAACTTAACACAAATTTTTTTTTCATTTACTTTTGGTCACTGAAAACATTTAGCTGACGAAAACTATGATGAAAATATTTACATCTACGAACTTAACACTGGTCCGGAGACCACCCTGGGCACCTTGAGTCTGGTAGGAGACAACCATTGTACAAGTTAATCTATTGTCTGCTGGGAACTGTTTGGCAGCCAATGTTTTTTTCCTTCCATCAATCACTGGCCAGTGGTAGAGAACTGGGACTGTTATAACAAGCTAGGACTGTCTGTACACTAGTCTCAGACTGGTGCATTCTTAATATAAAAAATGTGGGTCAGTCAGCGCAAAGTACAGTACATATGAATGAATAAAAGCAGCTGTACACTAAAGGTCAATATATAAAAACACCTTGAACAGAAATGATAAAAGATGGCAGTGCAGCGCTAATGATACAATAAACACATTCGTTTATATATATAAAAAAGTCCCCTTTGATAAAAGAAACATAGATAAGAAGAGTTGACAGATAAGTTCTCCTCGGCGGTGATAGGGGTGCTCATAGGCATTCAAAAAGTGCGTCGTCAGTGCTTCCTCCACCATTTAGTCAAACCGCTTCCCTCCACCTCTGGACCCCTGAATTAACAGATAGGTCTAACGGGCATTCACCACTAGGGTGATCACAGATGACACTTGAATCGCCAGGTGATTGGAATACTATGGTTGACCACTTCAAACAACTGCACGTTGTCACTCTTAAATCCGATAAACCAGACCGTGATACCATAAAAAAATCAATGGAAAATATATAGTGCACACTGTGTGGCTAAAATGTATAAGCTTTATTAAAAGACAGGTACTCACAAAACTAGCACTATTGTCCCAGTGCTAGGATGAATGACAGAAAAATTGGCATAAGATCGTTTTTCAAACATCTATAATTTCATCAGAACAGTAGATAGGTGGCTGCAGTGACGGCACGAGGTCCTGTCAAGGGACGATACGCGTGCGGGAGGACCTTGTGACGTCACTGCAGTCACTAGTGGTGAATACCCGTTAGACCTATCTGTTAATTCAGGGGTCCAGAGATTGAGGTGAGCGGTTTGACTAAATAATGGAGGAAGCACTGATGACTAGGGATGAGCCGAACACCCGCCGGTTCGGTTTGCACCAGAACCTGCGAACGGACCGAAAATTCGCGCAAACTTTAGAATCCCATTGAAGTCTATGGGACTCGAATGTTCAAAATCAAAAATTTAAAGGCTAATTTGCATGGTATTGTCCTAAAAAGGGTTTGGGGGCCTGCCCCAGGGGACATGTATCAATGCAAAAAAAAGTTTTAAAAATGGACGTTTTTTCGGGAGCAGTGATTTTAATGATGCTTAAAGTGAAAAAAAAAGTGAAGTATTCCTTTAAATATCGTACCTGGGGGGTGTCTATAGTATGCCTGTAAAGTGGCACGTGTTTCCCCGTGCTTAGAACAGTCCCTGCACAAAATGACATTTTTAAAGGAATAAAAGTCATTTAAAACTGCTTGCAGCTTTAATGTAATGTTGGGTCCCGGCAATATGGATGAAAATCAGTGAGACAAACAGCATGGGTACCCCCCACCCCCCAGGCCATTACCAGGCCCTTTGGGTCTTGTATGGATATTAAGGGGAACCCCGCACCCAAATTAAAAAAAGGAAAGGCGTGGGGCCCCCAGGCCCTATATACTCTGAACAGCAGTATATAGGCGGTGCAAACAAGACAGGGACTGTAGGTTTGTTAAGTAGAATCTGTTTGTAATTTTGAACTGGTACATTTTTAAACTGTAGCTCCAGCCAAAAAATCTATTTTTAAGCTCTTTGGAAAACATAAGGAAGGGCTATCACCCCTGTGACATTTGTTTTGCTGTCTGTGCACCTCTTCAGAAGATTTCACCTCACTTTCTGTCCCAATGACATATGTTTTTTGACAATTTGGGGTTTTTAGTGAAACAAGGATTGGTGATAAAGCATCAGTGGAGAGGAGACACGTTTTTCCCATACTAACTCTTACAGGAGAGAATTTTCCTTCCTAGGGGTAGATTTCATCTCACTTCCTGTTGTCTCCTTCCGTTTGCAAGTAGGAGTCGTTTGTAAGTTGGATGTTTGAAACTAGGGGCCTGCCCTATATACTCTGCAGAAATTGCGGCCTTAGGTGCTGGTGTTGCCACAACACTGTAAGCCCTCACAGTTACTCTTGGTGGGCGCAGGAACGGGCTCTGCTGTGAAATATTAGATCAAGAATTGTAATTACATGCCCCTGTTGAACAAGGTCAGAAAAATTGGGCCTTTGATGGTGGTGCTGGTGCCACAACACTGTAAGTCCTCACAGTTACTCTTGGTGGGCGCAGAAACTGGCCTAATTACATGCACCTGTTGAACAGGAGCAGAAAAATTGGGCCTTTGGTGGTGGTGGTGTTGCCACAACACTGTAAGTTCTCACAATTACTCTTGGTGGGAGCTGGAACGGGTCCTGCTGTGAAATATTAGATCAAGAATTGTAATTACATGCACCTGTTGACCAGGGGCAGAAAAACTGGGCCTTTGGAAGTGGTGGTGGTGTTGCCACAACACTGTAAGTCCTCACAGTTACTCTTGGTGGGTGCAGAAAGAGGCCCTGCTGTGAAATATTGGATCAAGAATTGTAATTACATGCACCTGTTGAACAGGGACAGAAAAACAACACTGCAACCCCTCACAGATACTCTAGTTGGAGCGCAGGAATGAGCCCTCCTGCAAAATATTGCATCAAAAATTGTAATTACACGCCCCAGTTAAACAGAGGCTGAAAAATTGTGTCTTAGGCACTGGTGCTGGTGCCACAACACTGCAACCCCTCACAGATACTCTAGTTGGAGTGCAGGAACGGACCCTGCTGCAAAGTATTGTATCAAAAATTGTAATTACACACACCTGTTAAACAAGGGCTGAAAAATTGGGCCTTAGCCACTGGTGGCAGTGCCCAGAACCAAAAAGTATTCTTACAAGCTATCAGCATGATCATTGAGGAGGAAGAGGATAGTCACTCAGCATAACAGGATAGTCACTTAGCATCAGCATAGGCAGTCTTGAAGAGATCTGACATTTCAAAAAAAATTATTTGGTTACATCAGCATCAGGTGCTTGGTAGCTGGTGGTGATCCAAGACTGATTTATTTTTATGAAGGTCAGTCGATCGACCGAGTCGGTGGACAGGCGCACCCTGTGATCGGTTACAAAACTCCAGCAGCACTGAATGTGCGTTCCGAAAGAACGCTGGATGCAGGACAGGCCAGTAGCTCAATTGCATACTGTGCAAGCTCTGGCCAGTGATCCATTCTCAAGATCCAGTAACCCAGAGGATTTTTGGTGGGAAAGGTGTCCAAGTCAGATCTTGCCCCTAGGTATTCCTGCACCATGTAAAACAGACGCTGGAGATGGTTGCTGGAACCGATCATACGTTGGGGCTGCGGACTAAAAAATTGTCTGAACGCATCGGTCAGACAGCCACCTTCTCCACCGCTCCTTCTTTGACTGACCGAAGCCTCAGCAACACGTTGTCCAGGAATAGGAGTTAGTAACCTCCCAGTCTCTGGGAACGCGTTGCACAGACCTTTCTGCAAGGCCTCCCGAAGATGTTTCATCCTTTTTCCCTCTGCGACGACAAGATAAGGTCCGCAACCTTACCCTTGTAACGTGGATCAAGGAGGGTTGCCAGCCAGTATTGATCCCTCTCCTTGATATCCCGAATACGAGGATCCTTCCACAGGCTTTGCAGGATCAGGGAGGACATGCAGCGTAGGTTTGGTGAGGCATTCGGTCCGGAGTCCTCTGGGTCACTAAGAACGACATGATCCGCAGCCACCTCCTCCCAGCCACGTACAAGTTCATGGCTTTTTTGGGACTGTAAATGACCCCCTAAAGATTGCTGCTGATGCTGAGTGCCAGGCTCCTCCTCCATGCTGACACAATCCTCCTCTTCCTCCTCTCCTCCTCCTCCTCCTCATCCTCGTCCTCGTCCTCTTCCTGTGTGATCGGCGGGCACTCAGGAACACTGTCTGGATAAAGGGGGCCTTGAGAGCTAAGGAAGTCCTCCTCTTCCTGCCTCTGTTCTGCCTCAAGTGCCCTGTCCATTATTCCACGCAGCGTGTGCTCCAACAGGTGGACAAGGGGGACAGTGTCACTGATGCATGCACTGTCGTAACTCTTCTCTGGCTTATTGTCATTGTTTCTCTTTAAGGCGTCATATTAGTCCTGTTCCCTCTTTGTATACGGGCTGGATAAATGTTCCCTGGGGCAATATACCTACACATTTGTTAATAGCCCTTTAGTCTTATGGGGCTGGCTGTTATTCCATTCAGCCAGCTCCATACTGACATAGAGATTTTTCTAGTTTACCAGTTTTCCCTTCACACAATCTTATTATTATTTTTGATCATTCGGCCCATATTTTTGGATTTTTTAGCTTTTCAGTTCATACGCCTACATATAGACGTTTTTTCTTTTTAGCTATTTACCAACTTTCATAATGACAGGGACTCATATACCTCATTATCGTATTTGGTTTTAGCGATACAATACTGTACATTGTTCATTTTTATGTGTATCTGTTTTATTGTGGAGTTTAGCAATGTTCGTGCCATGTCAGCGTCCTTAGATATATCTACCTCCTCTGTTTTTTTATTGATGGTTGGACCGCACTGCGTTCCAAGTTCTAACACTTCCGCCTTGTATTTCCTTTCAGAACGAGTTGAGGTACGCTTTTGCGGTTCACCACCACTTGCGTCTTCGTCACTTCCGGATGCACGCCGGAATGACGTCACACGTTCTCACCACATCCCCGGATGTTATACTCCATTCCTGTCGCCTTGTGATAGGTTGAGGACATGTATTGTCCGTATTGGATCCTATAGGATGATTGACAAACATGTGACCCACCCTCGGACACGGTTCCGATAACATGACTTATGGCATCACTATGATTGGCCTACCCATACTGAGGCTTGGCTTTATGCCGATTTTAGTTCCGTTGTGATTGGATCATGATGGATACGGACACCATTTTTCCACAACCCGGAAATGACGGTTTACATGGCGCGAACAGCTGTCACTTCTTGATCATTACTAGTTTATCTATATATACAGGCACAAGTGGCAGACGAGCATATACCCCAGTAGAAGTCCTATCAGACGAAACGCGTAGGGTCTGTTATGCCTGTTCTGCCACCATTTGTATTTTAGCGCTACTCTCGTTGTTTGTTTTTTAAAGGGCCAGAGTGCTTTTATTATTTTATTTTAATAAAGCTGGTTCTTAGCTGATTTATACTATGGGGAAGCCTCTCCTCTTTTTTTCCCATCATCTCTGAGGAGTGACACCCTTCCTATGAGGCTGGATCCTTAGCAAGTACCCACCACTGAAACCCCTGGAGTGACAGGTCGGTGAGATCGGAGCGATCGAGTCGGTGAACATCACCACTCCTTCATCATCTTCAGTCGTTGGGAACCAGGAGCTACTTCCCCTACTTTGATACAAGCTCGTTTGACTCCCAAGTCGCTGACTGGGAGTCCATCCTTTCTGGTAAGGGTATTTATGCCTACACCTTTTACACAGATGTTCAAGATCGCAACTCGTGGATGCCATCCTTGGATCCATTGGTCCTCTCACACTGGGCTCGGTGGTTGCTGATCGCCTCTTACTACATTATTTGGACTTTGAGTCACCATTTCACTTACTTGTACTCCGGATGGACCTTTTATTGTATTAGTACCTTTGTTATTGGTTCTTTTCACATATTAACGTTACCCTATGGTTTAATACACCTGTGATGTGCACAATTCCTATTTATTTATACAATTCACTGCATGTGCAATTTGGTTGCGTTGCACATTACACTCACATTTCCACAGCTTATTTTGAATATTACCCCCTATTGCTGAGCTTTGTGTCTCATCATCCCCCCCCTTTTTACACATATATTGGTGTAGATATTGGTCCACCGTTCAGGTCACTATATTTTTTATATGATTCATTCATTCACTTATCCGTTTACCTTTTCTGGAGTTTTTCAACAGTCCTTTACAGGACTTTTTCATTAATTATCTTTGTTGTGCATATTGCCCTCCAGACACCATTCTGTTTGGCTTTGCCCAATAAAGGACACTCTTTTTTAGCGCCACACTTATTTTTATTTATTTAATTAATTAATTACATGCACCTGTTGACCAGGGGCAGAAAAACTGGGCCTTTGGAAGTGGTGGTGGTGTTGCCACAACACTGTAAGTCCTCACAGTTACTCTTGGTGGGTGCAGAAAGAGGCCCTGCTGTGAAATATTGGATCAAGAATTGTAATTACATGCACCTGTTGAACAGGGACAGAAAAACAACACTGCAACCCCTCACAGATACTCTAGTTGGAGCGCAGGAATGAGCCCTCCTGCAAAATATTGCATCAAAAATTGTAATTACACGCCCCAGTTAAACAGAGGCTGAAAAATTGTGTCTTAGGCACTGGTGCTGGTGCCACAACACTGCAACCCCTCACAGATACTCTAGTTGGAGTGCAGGAACGGACCCTGCTGCAAAGTATTGTATCAAAAATTGTAATTACACACACCTGTTAAACAAGGGCTGAAAAATTGGGCCTTAGCCACTGGTGGCAGTGCCCAGAACCAAAAAGTATTCTTACAAGCTATCAGCATGATCATTGAGGAGGAAGAGGATAGTCACTCAGCATAACAGGATAGTCACTTAGCATCAGCATAGGCAGTCTTGAAGAGATCTGACATTTCAAAAAAAATTATTTGGTTACATCAGCATCAGGTGCTTGGTAGCTGGTGGTGATCCAAGACTGATTTATTTTTATGAAGGTCAGTCGATCGACCGAGTCGGTGGACAGGCGCACCCTGTGATCGGTTACAAAACTCCAGCAGCACTGAATGTGCGTTCCGAAAGAACGCTGAATGCAGGACAGGCCAGTAGCTCAATTGCATACTGTGCAAGCTCTGGCCAGTGATCCATTCTCAAGATCCAGTAACCCAGAGGATTTTTGGTGGGAAAGGTGTCCAAGTCAGATCTTGCCCCTAGGTATTCCTGCACCATGTAAAACAGACGCTGGAGATGGTTGCTGGAACCGATCATACGTTGGGGCTGCGGACTAAAAAATTGTCTGAACGCATCGGTCAGACAGCCACCTTCTCCACCGCTCCTTCTTTGACTGACCGAAGCCTCAGCAACACGTTGTCCAGGAATAGGAGTTAGTAACCTCCCAGTCTCTGGGAACGCGTTGCACAGACCTTTCTGCAAGGCCTCCCGAAGATGTTTCATCCTTTTTCCCTCTGCGACGACAAGATAAGGTCCGCAACCTTACCCTTGTAACGTGGATCAAGGAGGGTTGCCAGCCAGTATTGATCCCTCTCCTTGATATCCCGAATACGAGGATCCTTCCACAGGCTTTGCAGGATCAGGGAGGACATGCAGCGTAGGTTTGGTGAGGCATTCGGTCCGGAGTCCTCTGGGTCACTAAGAACGACATGATCCGCAGCCACCTCCTCCCAGCCACGTACAAGTTCATGGCTTTTTTGGGACTGTAAATGACCCCCTAAAGACTGCTGCTGATGCTGAGTGCCAGGCTCCTCCTCCATGCTGACACAATCCTCCTCTTCCTCCTCTCCTCCTCCTCCTCCTCATCCTCGTCCTCGTCCTCTTCCTGTGTGATCGGCGGGCACTCAGGAACACTGTCTGGATAAAGGGGGCCTTGAGAGCTAAGGAAGTCCTCCTCTTCCTGCCTCTGTTCTGCCTCAAGTGCCCTGTCCATTATTCCACGCAGCGTGTGCTCCAACAGGTGGACAAGGGGGACAGTGTCACTGATGCATGCACTGTCACTGCTCACCATCCTCGTGGCCTCCTCAAATGGTGACAGGACAGGTCATGCATCCCTGATCATAGCCCACTAGCGTGGGGAAAAAAAAACAAGCTCCCCTGACCCTGTCCTGGTGCCATAGTCGCACAGGTACTCATTGATGGCCCTCTGCTGCCTTTGCAGCCGCTGCAGCAAGGCCAACGTTGAGTTCCACCTGGTGGGCATGTCACAGATTAGGCGGTTCTTGGGCAGGTTAAATTCCTTTTGGAGGTCAGCCAGCCGAGCACTGGCATTATATGACCTGCAGAAATGCACACAGACTTTCCTGGCCTGCCTCAGGACATCCTGTTAGCCCGGGTACCTGCCCAAGAACTGTTGCATCACCAAGTTAAGGACGTGAGCCAAACAGGGCACATGGGTCAGTTGTCCCTGCCGGAGGGCAGAGAGGAGGTTGGTGCCATTGTCGCAAACCACCATACCTGCCTTATGCTGGCGTGGTGTCAACCTCCTCGGAACATGCCCCTGCAGAGCTGACAGAATATCTGCCCCAGTGTGGCTCCTGCCCCCCAAGCACACCAGCTCAAGAACCGCATGGCACCTTTTGGCCTGCGTGCTTGCGTAGCCCCTTGAACGCCTACGGAGCACCGCTAGTTCCAAAGACAGATCAGCACAGGAAGAGGCCATGGAGGAAGTAGAAGAGGAGGGGGTGGAGGAGAGAGGTGTGGCAGAATCACCACTAGTAGTATTTTGGAGGCGTAGTGGCGGAACAACCTCCAACACTATTGCACCCTGTCCTGCATCCTTCCCAGCTGCCAGAAGAGTCACCCAGTGCGCGGTGAAAGATAGGTAACGTCCCTGTCCATGCCTGCTGGACCATGAGTCAGCGGTAATATGCACCTTACCGCTGACCGCCCTGTCCAGCGAGGCCAAGACATTGCCTTCCACATGCCGGTAGAGAGCCGGAATCGCCTTCCGTGAGAAAAAGTGGCGTTTGGGAACCTGCCACTGAGGAACTGCACATTCCACAAACTCACGGAAGGGGGCAGAGTCTACCAACTGAAAAGGCAGCAGTTGAAGTGCTAGCAATTTAGCCAAGCTAGCATTCAACCACTGGGCATGTGGATGGCTGGGAGCGAACTTCTTTCGGTGAAGCAGCAGCTGGGGCAGGGAAATTTGCCTGGTACAATATGACGTTGGTGTACCGATAGCAGATTGCCCCCAAGTACTTGGCTGTGACACACCTAATTCTACACCTTCATTCCTCTAAGTGCGGGTCTCAGAGAGGACTGAAGGTATAGTGGGGTTGGAGATCCCAGCTGATGAGGAGCAAGTAGAGGTCCTCTCTGTTCTTTGGTGTGGGTCTTTTAGGTACGCTTGCCAACGAACTGCATGGCAGGTCAACATATGTCTGGTCAAGCATGTGGTGCCCAAGTGGGAGATGTTTTGGTCACGCGAGATACGCTTGAGACATATGTTGCAAATAGCCAACACTGTGGTCAAACAGTTCGGGGGACTCCTCAGTAGAACATGGTGGGGCTAGGGAAGGAGTGACTGATGCCATTGAGCCGAGGGAAGAGGCCGCGTTGGCAGCTGCTTTGCCAGACAAAGTACCCTGAGCCTGGGTGAGAGAGGATGAGGAGGATGAGGACGGCTTGGTCATCCACTCTACCAAGTCTTCCGCATGTTGCGGCTCAACGCGGCCAGCTGACGAAAAAAAGGACAAGCGTGTCCCACGGCCACGTGCTGATGAGGATGCACCGTCTCCACGACCAGCACTGTTGCCTCTAGACACAGAGCCTGCTTGCCCTCTTTTATTGGCTTGTGACTGTCTGCCTCTCCTTGTTGGCCTTCCAGACATACTAATGGCCTGCAGTGAGATGTAGCTGCACAAAGCTGGGATGTATATATATATATATATATATATATACTGATACTGCAGCTAGCAGAATCAACTGCCTGACTGTAGTATTATTAGTGTGAGAACACCAGCAATTGTCTTCAGGTAGCTTTAGGTGCACACTGTGCAGAGGACACAGTACACTAACTGTAAATACTGTAGCTGCCTGCCTGTAGTATTAATATAGGATCAGAAAAACTACACCAATTTTATTCAGGTAGCTTTAGGTGCACACTGTGCAGAGGACGCAGTACACTAACTGTAAATACTGTAGCTGCCTGCCTGTAGTATTAATATAGGATCAGAAAAACACCACCAAGTTTATTCAAGTAGCTTTAGGTGCACACTGTGCAGAGGACACAGTACACTAACTGTAAATACTGCAGCTGCCTGCCTGTGGTATTAATAGGAGCAGAACAACAGCAATTTTCTTCAGGTAGCTTTAGGTGCACACTGTGCAGAGGACGCACTACACTAATTTGTAAATACTGCAGCTGCCTGCGGTACTGTACTAATAGGATCAGAAGAACACCACCAATTTTCTTCAGGCAGCTTTAGGTGCACACTGTGCAGAGGACGCACTACACTAATTTGTAAATACTGCAGCTGCCTGCGGTACTGTACTAATAGGATCAGAAGAACACCACCAATTTTCTTCAGGCAGCTTTAGGTGCACACTGTGCAGAGGACGCACTACACTAACTTGTAAATACTGCAGCTGCCTGCGATACTAATAGGATCAGAAGAACACCACCAATTTTCTTCAGGTAGCTTTAGGTGCACACTGTGCAGAGGACGCACTACACTAACTTGTAAATACTGCAGCTGCCTGCGATACTAATAGGATCAGAAGAACACCACCAATTTTCTTCAGGTAGCTTTAGGTGCACACTGTGCAGAGGACGCACTACACTAACTTGTAAATACTGCAGCTGCCTGTGGTACTGTACTAATAGGATCAGAAGAACACCACTAATTTTCTTCAGGTAGCTTTAGGTGCACACTGTGCATAGGATGCACTACACTAACTTGTAAATACTGCAGCTGCCTGCAGTACTGTACTAATAGGATCAGAAGAACACCACTAATTTTCTTCAGGTAGCTTTAGGTGCACACTGTGCAGAGGACGCACTACACTAACTTGTAAATACTACAGCTGCCTGCAATACTAATAGGATCAGAAGAACACAACCAATTTTCTTCAGGTAGCTTTAGGTGCACACTGTGCAGAGGACGTACTACACTAACTTGTAAATACTGCAGCTGCCTGCGGTACTGTACCAATAGGATCAGTAGAACACCACTAATTTTCTTCAGGTAGCTTTAGGTGCACACTGTGCAGAGGACGCACTACACTAACTTGTAAATACTGCAGCTGCCTGCGGTACTGTACTAATAGGATCAGAAGAACACAACTAATTTTCTTCAGGTAGCTTTAGGTGCACACTGTGCAGAAGACGCACTACACTAACTTGTAAATACTGCAGCTGCCTGTGGTACTGTACTAATAGGATTAGAAGAACACCACTAATTTTCTTCAGGTAGCTTTAGGTGCACACTGTGCAGAGGACACACTACACTAACTTGTAAATAATGCAGCTGCCTGTGGTACTGTACTAATAGGATCAAAAGAACACCACTAATTTTCTTCAGGTAGCTTTAGGTGCACACTGTGCAGAGGACGCACTACACTAACTTGTAAATACTGCAGCTGCCTGCGGTACTATACTAATAGGATCAGAAGAACACCACTCATTTTCTCCAGGTAGCTTTAGGTGCACACTGTGCAGAGGACGCACTACACTAACTTGTAAATACTGCAGCTGCCTGTGGTACTGTACTAATAGGATCAGAAGAACACCACTATTTTTCTTCAGGTAGCTTTAGGTGCACACTGTGCAGAGGATGCACTACACTAACTTGTAAATACTGCAGCTGCCTGCAGTACTGTACTAATAGGATCAGAAGAACACCACTAATTTTCTTCAGGTAGCTTTAGGTGCACACTGTGCAGAGGATGCACTACACTAACTTGTAAATACTACAGCTGCCTGCGATACTAATAGGATCAGAAGAACACAACCAATTTTCTTCAGGTAGCTGTAAATACTGTAAAAACACCTGCCTACCTGTCAGTAGTAGGAAGAGAATGTACAGGAACGGATCTAGCTAAACTGAATACAGTATATATATATATATATATATATATATACACACACAACACCTAGGATGTATATATATATATACACAATACACTGTAAGTGCAGCTAATTGACTCACCTGCCTACTCTATCTAACTTAAATCAAATGACACTGTCTCACACACTACACAGGGCTGCCGTGTGGGGCGTGTACTAAACCCCCTGAGCCATAATTGGCCACAGCCACCCAAAACATCTTTTCATTTTTTCCCATTTATTTTCACTTGGTAAACCTGAAAATTATTGTTATGTTATGTTTTAATTGCATTATGTTTGCAAGATTGGATATCACATTTAAAATTTTGAAAAACATTAGCATTTTTTTATAAAGTACTATTTTATTTTTATAGCAAATTATGGAAAACACTTTTAGTAACTTCTTTTGGTGTGGCACACTAGTTTCTTGAAGCACATGTTCCTTTCTGAGCACTTCATTACCCTTTTCTAGTACCTGAAACATGAATATTTATAACCAGTGTGTGTAAAACAACCAAGGAGTCTGTATATCTAAACTTGTGTCACCCATTCTTGCTCCTCCTCTTGCTAAGAGCATCCAGTGCTAGCTCATCCATTTCAAGCTGAATTTTATATGGAATTCATGTTAGTGGAAGAAAGAATGACATAAAATAAACCGTTTTTCTTTATACTGAAACGTAAAAAGTTTTTTTTTAATTAGGACCTCACCTGGGTTTGCTCTTCTTTTTCCTACATCTTCTCACTGGCAACTTAATGGCTGTTTTCTGTGTATAAATATACGTGAATGATATATACCTTTTTTACCTAAATAAAGTCCTTGTATTATCTGGGTTTTTCTTATATTTAAAGTATATGCAAATGTTTTTTACAAAGCGTAAAAGATATATAATTCAAAAAACTTTAACACCGGCCTAAGGTACTCATTTTAGATTTGTGAAAATAACTCATTTTTCTTTAAATAAGTTTACTTATCCCAGTGTATTCATTTTGTGAATTTATCTTATCCCAGTGTATTCATTTTGTGAATTTAACCTAATGAGTATATGTTCACAGATGAAGAAAAGTGAACTGCACACCCTGTAGAAAACTACCGCTTTAGATTCATGTTGGATAGATAGATCACATTTTTGATGGTTGTGCATTCATCTACTTAACATCCATAGATGAATGTCTAACCGTTTCAAGAGATTATTGGAACAGAAAAAATTGTGCACTTATCTATCTCTGTTCCTCTTACTTCCCTCATCATTTTAACTTATTTAATTGAAATATCAATTCCCTCATGATTTTCTCTGTGTGGCCTGCCTGGCACCCCATACCAGCTTGTTCCCAGTCTTGCATTTTGTCTCAGGCATATGTGAAACCTGAAATTCATTTACATCGGTGTGTAAGCCTGCCAACAACTTGATGAGCTGTCCACAGACTTTTCATTGAAGCGGAGGGAGTTCATATGCATAGGCGCCAAGGATGACAAGCAAGGCCAGGAGTACTTTGAAGAGTTGCTGAGGAGCCATGGTCAGGCCACATAGCAAAGTTAAAGGGAAAGTTGCATTTCATGTATGTTACTTTACAGAAATATTGGGGAAAGATAGGAAGCCCTGAGAATAAAGAGGAAAGAACCCACTAATTAAACTGTTTCCCAAAACAGTTATATTCAAGAAATGCCTTTGATGGTAACTGTCACGATTGCTAGTGTGCTTATGCAAGTTCCCAACCAAACTTTCAAGTCATCAAATGGCTGGTGTCATAGCTGATCGCTTGTGCAGTACCATGAGAACTGTAGATCTAAATAGAGACTTATGCTGCGTACACACGAGCGGACTTCTCGTCGGACTGAACTCCGAAGGACTTTTCAACGGAGTTCCGACGGAGTTCCAACGAAACGGACTTGCATACACACGATCACACCAAAGTCCGATCGTTTAGAATGTGATGACATACGAACGGACTAGAATAAGGAAGTTCATAGCAAGTAGCCAATAGCTGCCCTTGTGTCATTTTTGGTCTGTCGGACTAGCATACGGACCAACGGATTTTTCTATAGGAATCAAGTCCGTCGGAAAGATTTGAAACTTGTTAAATTTCTAAGGTCCGTCAGATTTTTAGACAGAAAAGGTCCGATGAAGCCCACACACGATCAAATTGTCCTACGGATTCGTTCAGTCGGACCTTTGATGCCGAAAAGTCCGGTCGTGTGTACGCGGCATAAGATGGCACCTTCCTTTGCTGTAAAGAATAGATGGGTTTTTTTCTGCTTGAAATTTAAAATAGCTAGCCTACAAAGTGGTATTTGGAATTAATATTTTCAAACATAAGATGTTCATTCAATATTCCCAAAGAATAATGTTATGGGAGATGTCTGGGCTCAGAAGAACTGGAGCTATAATGTTAGGATTTAGATAGAAACATTTGAAGAAATAATTGTTTCTCTTTTTTTCTGATGATCATTCCATTGAACTGAAAAACATTTCACTATTTCTAATAAAAAATTACATGAATAATAAAAATAGAGGAATACTGTCAATGGTCTTTCTGTTGCTTTCTTTTGAATAATAATGGAACAAACAATAGGTGACAAAACAAAGTTATAAATATCTGAATTGTACATACTGATGTAAGATCTTTTTCAAATCTAGTTGAAAAATGTATTAGTCACTCTTTACCTACCTTTTGTAACTGGTTTACGTTTGGGATATAACCAAAATCACTCTAATTTACATTCCTTAAAATGGGATTTTTGTACTTAACAATAAAATCTATTTCTTGTAGTTCATTAGGGCGCAAAGACTGCTGGGATTTACTGCTGCCTACAAGAGAATTCGGGCACTGGCAAAAAAAAAAACTGTGCCAACCCTTTATAACCCCTTCTACCCCCAGCATGTCTTAGTTTTGTGACCATAGACAAAAATAGGTCGGACCTGCATTCTTCAATGAACTACAGGAAATGAATTCCTATTTTTTTTTTTTTTTAGCATTTATCAAGAGACATAGGAATTCATAGACTGCTGTAACATCCAAAATTGAGGGGCAGGCAACAGCGACAAAACACTAAAAGCCCCACGAAAACCATAGAACTCGGGACTGCCTGCATCTTAAAGGGGCTCATAAAGGACCAGAAGCTGACATGAGAAGATGCCTGAATATCTACCTCTGGAACAGGACTGCAAGTGCCTAAATCTGTCCCTTGATGGTACCTAAGACAATGTTTATCTAGGCCCATTTGCAAAAAAAAAAATCCAGGATTAATGCTACAGAGAATGTCCTGGGGTGAAATTCTTTAGCCTCATAAGAAGCTAAGTATGCCTTCCATGTGTAATGGCAGACCCTGTGGAAAGTAGTCTTCCTAGCCTTTAGCACTATGGGGAATCACTGATTCACAGAGGCCCTATCCTTCAGGACCTAGGCTTCAACAGATATGCTGTTAAAGCCAGCAACCATGAAGCAGAATGATAAACCAAATCCCTGGGGCAGAGCCAACAGAGTGTCTGTCAGAAGTTTGATCAGGTCAGAGCACTACATCCGCCTGAACCACTATGGAGCAATGAAGATCACCAAAATGCCCTCCATCTCAAT
Organism: Lithobates clamitans; assembly: GCA_037952925.1. NCBI lineage: Eukaryota > Metazoa > Chordata > Amphibia > Anura > Ranidae > Lithobates > Lithobates clamitans. Next base: position 2,971,637 of record JBBGZY010000138.1, on the reverse strand, counting down.
ACTGTAAAGCATGCAGACAATAGAACTTTGAGAGAGGAAAGGAGTAGAGCGGGTTGTACTGATCCCACAGAGCCACCACATCCACTGCTTCTGCAAGAGGATTACTTTACCTGGGGACAAACCTGTCCATTTGTTGTTTAACCTGGAGGCCAGGAGGTCCACATATGGCATCCTCCCCCTGTGACACAGGTTCTGAAACACAGAAGTCCATGCACTGAGGTAGTCTGCCTGCTAATTGTCCATACCTGGGATGTAAACATTGGACAAGGCTGGAACATGATGCTCTGCCCAGGACAGGAATCTTTCTACCTCTTCTTCTGTGGCAAGACCACTTGTTCAGTTGGGGACAACCTTTCAGTTGGGGTGTCCCGCACTGCAGAATGATAAAACAGACAATCTGGATGAGCCCTCAAAGCGTCTGGCAGAAATCTCATGCCTTGTACACACGGGCGGACTTTTCAGCATCAAACGTCCGACTGTCTTTCCGACGGACTTTCGACGGAGTTACGACAGACTTTCAGATGACCGGACTTGCCCCCACACGAACGGACTAAAGTTCGAAAGTCCGTTGGTATGAACATGACGACGTACGAAGGGACTAGAATAAGGAAGTTCATAGCCAGTAGCCAATAGCTGCCCTTGCGTCCTTTTTGTCCGTCAGACTAGCATACAGACTAACTGATTTTTCAACCGGACTCGAGTCCGTTGGAAAGATTTGAAACATGTTCCAAATCTAAAGTCCGTCTGATTTTTCGACAGAAAAAGTCCGCTGAAGGCCTGAAGAAGCCCACACACGGTTGGATTGTCCAACGGATTTGTTCCGTCAGACCAGTCGGGTCGAAAAGTCCACCCGTGTGTACACGGCATTAGGGTTGGTGTAAAACATGTGCCTAGACCAGCCCAGATCTCCAAGGATAACTAGAATGCTCTCATCTTGATCCTGTGGAGTAGACCTGAAAGTAGTTTCACAGGCTGAAGGGCATACTGTAGGTCAGGTTGTATAAACCCCACAGAACCACCAGAGCATCCATTGCTTCTGACAACTAAATTACCTGAAGCTCAAGGATGTTAATCAGGAGACACGATTCCTCTGACATCCAAGTCCTTTAAACCAACAGGGTCTCCAGGTCTCCTCCCCAGCCAAACAGGCTGGCATCTCTTGTAAAGATCTTCCATGACACCAGAAGAAAGGACTTTCCCAGCACTGGAACAGGATTCCTGAGCCACCAAGCCAGGGACTGGACTGACTTGTCACACAATGACAGGATGTTGTGTTGAATGGGACTCGGGTGGGACTATTCAAATGGACTGCCTCAAAAGAGGCTACCATCGGCCATAGAACTCTCTAAGTCATAGAATTCTATAACTTTACAAAAACAAAGAGTTGATTTACTCCTTGACTAAGGAGTCGGAGTCAGGAAACAAAGAGTTTGAAGCTGCTCCTGAAGCAGAAAAACTCTGGCTTGAGCCATGACTAGCATGATCTACCCAGATACTCCAAATGGTGAGTTAGTTCCAACACAGACTTCTGAAGGTTCAGGATCCAGCCAAATCTTTGCAAAATCTGGATGATTCAAGGTATGTTGTGTGCCAGAACCTGTGCTGAATGCTCCCTCAACAAAAGATTATCCAGATATGGGGATGCCCTGGGAGTAGAGCAAAGCTAGTACAGGGGCCTGCACCCTGATGAACACTCAAGATGCAGAAGCTAGGTCAATGTTTCTCAAACTGTGTGCTGGGGCACATTTTTGGGTGTGCTGCTGGGAGCCTAGGAGCCATCACTGTAACAGTCGGTCTGAGGGTACGGCCACGGCGGCCGGTTGCTGTTGCATTCTGGGAGATGGGAGTCTTGGAGGCAAGGGGCGCAAGGGAGTCGGGATGCATGACTGGCTCGAGCTGCGAGGCTGGGCGCTAACAGCAACTTTACCCAAGGACCAGGTGCATCACACTCCTAGGAGGCTGTGGCGTGCAAGGACCTGCTGAGCTGAGCTGCCAGGTGAGAGACCCTGATAACCCCCACAACACACCCCCCCATACACCACATTTGCTCTGCCCCAGTGATCAGGCTGCACTGGCGACTTGAGGCTTCATTTATGGGCACTGGGGAGGATGCATTTATGGACACTGGTGAGGCTGCATTTATGGACACGGGTGAGGCTGCAATTATGGACACTGGTGGGGCTGCATTTATGGACACTGGTGAGACTGTATTGATGGGCACTGGTGAGGCTGCATTGCAAATCTTTTCAGGTGTGCCACGAAAATTTTTACATCTTTTCGTTGCGCCACAAGACCAAAAAGAAACACTGAGCTAAGTTGAATGAAAAAGCTAAAAAACTGGAAATGCTGAAAACCCACAGCAAAGTGAATGGATCACTGATGCAGTTAAAAAATGGGGAAATGCAAGTATGCATCCTTGATATCCACAGTCCAGAAAGTCTCCCTGATGAAGGGGGACTATGACAGACCTGGTGGATTCCATTCAATATTTCTGGGCACAAATTAAGTCATTTAGGGTCTTGAAATCCAAGATGGAGTGGGGTGCCCCTTTTTGGTTTTGGAACTGTTAACATGTTAAATAGAACCCCAGGAACTGTTTCACCACAGGTACTGGAGCAATGACCCCTTGCTCCAGAAGATTCACAAGAGATGTATATAAATGTACTAATCCATTTGGTGATACTGGTAGGTTGGGGGAAATGAAATGCAGAGGAAACTAGCTAGTAGTCACCAGAAACCAGTTCCGGAAGCCAAGAATCAAAATGTTCGCAAAGATAACAGATGTCACCCCATGCTGAAGAAGATTTATCTGCAGTCTCAGAGGACTTGTGAGCAACCAATGGACTAATCTTGAGCTTGGCTTTGGAGGTTGAGGCCTGGGAGCAATAAAATATTTGAATCCAAGGAGGAATGAATCCCTTTTCATGACCTTAGCCAGTTCAGCTAAAGTGTCACAGCCAGGGCAGATTGAAAGGCAGGGCCTGCCAAAAAGAACAAGGTTCCTTGTTAATGGGGTTCTTAAGCACAGGTACATCCTCCCCAGAGATTGTTAAAGCTTTGCTAAGACAGAATCCAAAGTGGGGGCATTCCACCTTAAATATGTACAGGGATTCCAGCCATTTGTTAGGAGTGAACAGCTTTTCAGGGTTCTTCCAGTCTCCATAAAGGACAACTGATAACAGCAGGTGATTTAAAGTGGTGAAAACCATGTCAATGAGAGCTAATGCGGTCTCCAAGCCAAGTAAGTAATGGCAGCAACTTGCGACTCCTGAATTGTAACTGGGAGAAAGGGGGGGAGTTTTGGGATGAGGCACATATACACAGTGTGCCTCCATCCCTGGTACAAAGGTAAAAAGGGGAAAGTTGGGACTTTGAATGAGGCCATGGACATCGTGGGCGTAAGTTAATGGAAAAATGCATATTTATTGAAAATAAAAAATGTATGAAACATTGTATGCCCCCTGCCGCCGCACTGCCTCATTACCTCAGCTCCCTGCACAGACTACCGTTACGGCCCTGGCTCCATGCCTTTCACACCTCCCAGCTTTAAATCCATGTAAGTATATAGGGTGGGCTCACTTGCCTTTCCCTGTCAATTAGTTTCCGTTAGATTAACTACATCTTACTACACTTTATAGATATTCTACAGCATCCGCCCCTGAGGAGTGGTTTAAACGAAACGCATCGGACAATTTGATGATGCAGACCCATGTTCATATCACACCATCAACCAAGAACATGTTTTATATCTTTTTCAATCATGGTTTTACTGTTTTCTTTTATATATCTGTTACTCCCCTCGCCAATGCTGCTGCAATGTACATATATGAATTCATTGAATGTATTTAATAATCAGTTGTGACCACCATGTGGTGCCAAGTCGATATATATTTAATGTACCCTTGATGCCCATGTTGCATGCACACATATTATGTGTGTGTGAACAATTATGGATTGATATTCACTACAATGTCTCTCCTCAAGTGGTTGTGTAATTGACATGTTTCATACATTTTTTATTTTCAATAAATATGCATTCTTCCATCAACTTACTCCCACGATGTCCATGGCCTCATTCATAATCCCAACTTTCCTGTTTTTTACCTATCCTGAATTGTAACATTCTACGTTATGTACATACGTACATTATGTACGTTATGTACATAAGGGACTTGGCATAAGATAAAGTCTCAGCGGGTAAAAGCTCAGATGCCAGTAATGGCATGGGAAGATATAATAAGGATTCTGCAGGGAAAGGCATGGAATTACTCATAGGTGCTCAGTCAGCAATCAGGCTCTGTAATTGGATTAATAAAACTTCGCAGAACCATAAATCTTCCTGGAATAAAAGGAAGGGGACACACCCAGTAGAGCTAGGGAAGACAATTCCAGGCTGTCAACAACAGGACCTTCAATAGGTGTATTGCAGGCAGCTCTGGAACCATTAGAAGGTCATAAACTGCATACTCATGAACCAGCTGTTGGTAGTGGATAATCAGGCAGTTGAAAGACACTTCCTCAACAATGAATGGTAGAGAAGAGAGCATGGAGTGAGTGTTTGATACGCCACCCAGTGTCTGATGCTAGTGGTCAGTACCCCAGCTCTAACCCCTTCTATGGTAAGCTGACAGAAAACAAGGAGTTCAAATGCTGTCCAAAAATTCCTGAAACAGGGTCACACCTGGGGCTGTGCTATGGTTTTGGACCCATAAAGAGAGCCTAACACAGTACACACAGGTTTGTAAAGCACCACAATACAAAGCCTAGTGCTAGAAGGTCACATTCCAGGCTAGCCCCACAATCATCCAGTCCTGGTAAGACCTCCAATGCTATTGCTGAGGAAACATCAAACTGAATAGTTGTGTATAGAGACCAGCTCAAGCAGCATGTAGAGAAAACTTAAAATGGTATTAAACTCAAAAGCAAACATTTATTATATTGCAGCTTGCCAATTATTAGATGTGATAACTGAATTTGTTTCCTTTTTAGGCTTTCTTCTATTTCCATCTGGTGATCCAGCCAGCAAGTCTGTTGTTTTTCAGAAGCACAAGCTCTCCATAAGAATGTATTAAGAGACATACCACTTAACACTTACAGGGGTGATTAAAATGATCAGCTTTTATTTATTCATGCAAAACCATTATCCCAAAAGGAAAAAAATGTTTCCTGTAACTGATTATAAAGTTTGAGCTGGAGTTTGGCTTCAGTTTGTTTAATGTATCTAAATCTACTAGTAAATTGACACTACCCTCCCCCCAGACTGACAATGCTGCTCTCTGTTGTGCCTCCTGTGTTCATTCATCCAGAGAAAACTGATATAGCCACCACATTTATTGACTGGTAAGCTGCAGCATAATACATTTTTGGTTTCGGGCTTAATACCGCTTTAACCACTTGCCGTCCGCCCACTGTCAAATGACGGAGGAACAGTGCGGCTCTCGCTCTGGGTGGACGTCATATAACAGCGCCCCAGAACGGCCGCACACCCACAAGGGGAGAGCAGAGCGGTGATCGTGGCCGCGCCATGTTCCTAGAACACAGCGTGACCCCAATCTCTATAAAAAGCCAATGACACAGCTCTTTAACCATGTGATCGGCTGTGTCCAACGGTATCTCCTCGCAGGGGAGACCAGGGCAGGTAATCCTGATTACAGGAAAACCCCAGCAGTGCCTATCAGTGCCACCAATCAGTGCCCATTAGTGATGCCAGTTAGTGCAGCCTTTCAGTGCCTGCTCATCAGTGCTGTCCATCAATGCCCATCAGTGCCCCCCATCAGTGCCCATCATTGCTGTCCATCAGTGCCACCCATCAGTGCTTCCATATCCGAGCCATCAGTGCGGCATATATTAGTGCCTCCTCATCAGTGCCACCTAATTAGTGCCCATAAGTGCCGCCTCATCAGTACAACCTATCAGTGCCCATCAGTGCAGCCTCATTAGTGCATATCAGTGAAGGAGAAAAAATACCTATTTACAAAATTTACTGACAGAAACTAAGAAAAACATTTTTTTCAAACTCTTCTGTCTTTTTTCTTTTTTTTAGTAAAAAATAAAAAAAACAACAGTGAGTAAATACCACCAAAAGAAAGTTCTATTTGTGTGAAAAAAATGATGAAAAAATAATTTGTGGAACAGTGTTGCATGAGCATGCAATTGTCATTCAAAGTGCGACAGTGCTGAAAGCTGAAAAATGGCCTGGGCAGGAAGGGGTAAAAGTGTCCTGTATTGAAGTGGTTAAAGTAAAAAGCTCACCCTGCAGGGCACTAAAGATAAGGCATGATGGGAGTAGGAGGTGATATAGGAGGCTGACAGTGTTTTTTTTGTTTGCCAGTGTCTAAATCCTCTTGTAGGTGGCAGTATAACCCAATGGTATATCAATTTCTGTGTCCCTCAAGGAACGTTAAAGATATCAAATTTTACATGTACAAAATGAACACTAAATAGAATTAGGGAAACCTCAACAAAACAAGTTCAAATGCCTTTGCCACCTTAAAGCAGAACTCTGTGTAACCTAAAAAATAAATAGTCAAGCTGCCACTTGCAGTGCTTCCTCTCCTCTGCTATGTTGCCAGTCTACCAAACTTAGGAACAACCAGCATCATTAAACCTACTTCTACTGAGCCTAGGCTGTCATTGGCCTACCCATCATCATTGATCCTGCGCTCATAGTAGTACTGCACCGAACAATGCGCACACATCATTACGTAAACACCACTTAGTCCACAAAGAAGAATTACCATCATGTTGTCACGGAAGGTGAAAAGGAAGGACCAGTGAGGTCACTGTGCTGGGGAGTGGGAGGGTTGCGTAGGCTTAACCATAAACTAGAGTTCTGCTTTGATGCTGGGAAAAATGATATGCATATATTTCCACAATAAAAGCTTCATATAATTATGATTGTGTTTGGACTTTCAGAAGTAAATGCTGAGATGGTCAGGTTTGATTTAAGTGAAGCACTAGACGCAAGATGTAGCCCAATACAACTTTTGCTTTCCTGGTTGCCTTCTTATGCTGGAATCCATTTCTGGTTATTATTGAAAAGAAATGATTGTTTTCCTAGGTGATCAGGATTGTATGATCCTGTGGTGGACAAAAAAAAAACAGGATTAACACAAATATCAAACGATGGAAAGTTACAATGTAATTCTTACACATTCATGTAAATATTTCCTTGTCATTTCTCACATCAAGTCTCTTCAAAATAAATACAAACAGAAGAATAGAGGTAGGAATGTAGTGTGGTACAAATACTTTCTAAAGTATGCACTTCAAGATGAAATCATTCTTTTCCTAGGAAGCACCCCCTCCCAGTGAAATCACACCTCACTTACTGGAAATGTATAGTCAGATTTCACCATGTTAAATGGAAACTATGATGAATTTGAGTTTTTAGTTGTCTTCTCTTAAGTTTAATAGCTCAAGCAGATTTTTAACTTATATACACAAGCTTTGTTTTACAAATATATAGTTAATGCAAGACAAGGTATACTTATAGCACAATGGATTACCTAAAAAGATAGCATATGCTGCCTGGTTTGTCTGACTGAAACCTCAAATGGGGTAGTCTCAAAAAGGTATAAGTCCCTGTTGTATGCCACTGATCTGTGTGTAATATTTCAGCTTAAGCTATTGGGTTATGGAAACAGGTTTTACTCAACAGTAGTACAAATAGATAGAGAAAAATGAGAAATGGCCCCAAATCATTTTTATACTTATCTACATAAAAAAAGAAAGCATTTTTAAAACAATGGTTATGAAAAGATATCAACCACACTCCAATCTTAGCTCTTCTTGTTATATTTATTGGGTTAGCAAAGTGACTGCATACAACATGTCTCCACCCAAAAACCAACCTTCCTTTTTCGGGTGGAGACATGTTGTATGCAGTCACTTTTCTGACAATCAAAAATTCAATAAATATAGCAAGAAGAGCCAAGATTGGAGTGTGGCCGATATCTTTTTATATCTTTTGATAAGGAGTGGAGACAGCCTACAGGAGCCAGCACCGGGTTTGTCCTGGTATGTTAAGAGAAGTGAAGCTTGAGCAGAGCTATGGCTATGGATTTGGGTATTTTTTTTAGCTCTGAACATGTAAACATTTTTTTTTTTCTTTAAAAACATATGTTCCTGCCTAAATTCGGCACCGCACTCAGTGATTAGGGTGTGCCCAGGCACAACTGGCATGCCTCCTGCGCACGCCTATGTTTAGGATGCATAGATTTCAGCTTGTGATTGTGCCTTCATTATCTGCTCACAGATGTGCCTTAATGATCTACTCATAAACATGCCATCATGTTCTGCTCTTGCACTCTTGCTCAGGTTTAGCCAATAGGAAGGGTAGGAGAGATGGAACAATATAGGGAAGAGACTCCTGTAGCCACATCTGTATGAGAATTTAATGTAAAAGGAAAAATTGGTCATATGATAGCCACAAAGGTCAGACTTTAAAGGCAACATAGACAGTGGGGGATATAAAGAAAAATATATTTTATTTATAACAATACATGGTACATAAAGCAAAAAAGGTGTAAAGAGCTAAAAACATATACATAATACACAACAAAAATAAGCATGCATAGTATACATAGTAGTGAGTCCCTGTGCGACAACGTGTTTCGCTGTCTAGCTTCGTCAGGACACACTCAGGGATTGTTGGAGAAAAACAGGTCTCACTATCTACAATGAAAACATATAGATAAAACTTCATACAGTGATGACATATGTTAAAAATAGATTATCATTATATCTGAGCGACATATACAGCATACAAAAAATACCTTGCAGAGGGATACATGAAAGATAGTCTTTTGAAGTTCTATGGGTGAGACTATCTTTTATGGATCCCTCTGCAAGGTATTTTTTGTATGCCGTATATGTCGCTCAGATATGATGATAATCTATTTTTAACATACGTCATCACTATATGAAGTTTTATTTATATGTTTTCATTGTAGATAGTGAGACCTGTTTTTCTCCAACAATCCCTGAGTGTGTCCTGACAAAGCTAGACATCGAGACGCATTTACGCACAGGGACTCACCTGTATACTATGCATGCTTATTTTTGTTGTGTATTATGTATATGTTTTGAACACTTTACACCTTTTTTTCTTGATGTACCATGCATTGTTATAAATAAAATATATTTTTCTATATATCTCTCACTGTCTATATTGCCTTTAAAGTTCAACCTTGGTGGCTATCATATGCCCAATTTTTCCTTCTACATTGAAGGGTAGGAGAGATTAGAGTGGCTCAAGTAAAGACTGCCAGGAGCTCTTTTCACTTCATCTCCTGCCACCCCATGCCACCCCGGAGCTGAAAGGGAAAGAAAATGATGACAATATAGTCTATAAGACCAGTACACCAAGAGCACTGGCAATCTAACTGATCAGCATAAAGATATTTGCCAAGCTATAATCAACAACATGGACTGGGGTAGGCTAGTTTCTTTACTCCAGAAGATAACACAGGTAATATATATTTTTTGGAAATATCAGTTGTATTAGGGAGCACGGGAAGCAATGTAAATCCTTTTTAGAGTTCTTTTTTTTTTAAACGCAAGGTCTACTTTATATTGTAGATTTTTTAATAAAATGATGGCATTCACCTCTTTGGCTTTTTTGACATACTATATATCTATTGGATAATTCAACCAGAACACTTTTTTTATTAAGGATTAGAATTACTATCAGTCTTTTATGACAGTTTGTGCCCTGTTTGAGAGGTGCCCCTCATTTTCTGTCCCAGTAACAACTGCCCTCCTTCCAAACTTTATCAAAGAAAAACAGAATGCTTAATTAGACAGAGCTTACATTATGAGCTAGCAGATCATTTCTACATGGCAAACCAAATATAATAAAAATAACAACTCATTTTGATACATAAAGATGCATTGTAGATTAAAAATAAAACTCACATGATTTAATATTTATTAAGCATAACAATAGAAGGTTCCTTATTAAAAATTAATACAATGGTTAATATTATGAAAATAAAAATGTAATGGTCAATAGTATTATAACTTCTGGTAGGCATTCCTTGGCAATTCATTTTCACTCAAACAAGCTTACTGTGTCACATAGTGTTTCCTGTGCATGTTGGTTATAAGCAGTGATTTCTCAGGAAACTGGTATCTTCCTGTTTGTAGCAGTACAGGAGAGCTGTTAAAGTATCACTAAAGGCAAACTTATTTTTTTTTTTCTTTTTTTTTTTTAGTTTTGGATAGAGTGAAGATGGATTATAATACTTGTCAGTTTATTGTTTTTTTTTTTTGTTTTTTTTATTGCTGTCCGTGTCTCCATTAGTGAGATTTACCCTCTCTATTTGTCCTGTTTACTGTTATAACCAAGAGTAAAATGAAAAGAAAATGTCAAATTATGGGTTGTCACCAGAACAGGAATAGAGTAAAAGTCTTCCAATATTTCTGGTGACAACCAGGGATTCCCTCACTTTGGAGGTATTTTCTTTCACTTCCTGTCTTGACTATGGGACAGGAAGTGAAGGTAATTCTGCCCAATGGGACACAGGGGACAAAACTAAACTGACAGGGGTTATAACCAGTGGTAGCTGGTGCTGGGGGGCGCAGACAAACTCCTCCAGGTCCATACTCTCCTTACAAATGGAGCCTTCCAACAGTCACGGCTCCCCTGATACCCGGTACTGCAGCTTCCGTGTGAACCCAGTCTCCTTAGCAGGTTCCAAATCTTCAGCCTCCTGTCGTGATTGGCTGGGACAAGAAGCCAGAAACCAATGGCAACCTAAAACAAGCCAATTAGAGCTTCTATTAGGCTCTAATCATATGCTTGTAAAAAAAATGATGGACCTAAATGAAACCTATTAGTCTGGCGCCCGGTACAGTGCACAGCCACACATAGAACACTTGATTTTTCAATAAATGATAATATGACTAACATTTTTCAACTTTAAGATGTTAAAAAATGTTAGTTATATTATCAAGTTATTTAAAAATAAATCTTTCTATGATTAGATTATGCAAACTGGGGGGGGGGGGGGGGTGGTGCACCATGCCGCCCTAGTGTGAAAGCACTCGGGCTTTCACACTGGGGTGGCATGAGAGGCAGTTTTCAGGCACTTTACGGGCGCTATTTTTAGCGTTAAAACACCTGAAAACTGCCTCAGTATGAAAGTACCCTTATGCTGCATACACACGGTCGGAATTTCCATCAAAAAAAGTGTGATGGGAACTTTTAGTCGCATATTCCGACCGTGTGTATGCTCCATCCAACTTTTTCTGTCTGAATTTCCGCCAGCAAAAGATTGAGAACTGGTTCTCTATTTTTTCGATGGAAAAAGTTCTTGACAGAAATTCCGTTCATCTGCATGCAATTCCGACGCGCAAAAAAGCACGCATGCTCGGAAACAATTCAACGCATGCTCAGAAGCATTGAACTTCATTTTCTCGGCTCGTCGTAGTGTTGTACGTCACCGCGTTCTTGACGGTCGAAAGTTCAGAGAACTTTTGTGTGATCGTGTGTATGCAAGCCAAGCTTGAGCAGAATTCCGTCAGAAAAACCATCCAAGATTTTTCCGACGGAAATTCCGTTCGTGTGTACGGGGCATAACTTTTTCCAAAATAAAAAAAAGTTTTGTCTACTTTAGAGCTCGGTTCACACATATGTGGTGCAAGAACCTGTGGGATTCCAGTGCAGGTTCCCGTATCGCATGTCACCCACCGGCGGTTCACACTGCCCTATGCGGGCCTCTTCGGGGGTCAATATAAAGTTAATGACACCCCAAGATCGGTTCGCATATCACAGTGTGAACTGTCAAATGGTGCAGGAATCGATCCAATTCCAGTGTGGACCAAAAAAGGGTCCTGCACCATTTTGGTGCGAATGCTATGCGAATTCAGTCATACAATACGGTGCAGTGACAATCACATGCAATGTCTAGCATCGCACAAATGTGAACCCAGCCTTATGCAGATTTTACCTGCAGAACCAGCCACTGGTACAAGCATTCATTGTGGCATATCTATAAAATAGCAACATTGTATTAAAAGATTGCATGGCAATGGAAAAAGAAGCATAGGGGCCCCCAGAGGTCAGGCACCCTCTGTGGTTCTGGAAAGGGGTCACCGCTCCAGGTGGAAAAATGTGGATATAGAACTCTCCTCGGAACTGGAACACCAGGTGCCGGCTAAGCATATAGCAACATGAGGCAAAAAGGAAGTTTTGGACAGCCGCACTCCAGAATATAGCCTTTATTAGTAAAAAGTCCAACAGATACAAGCCACAGCAAAAAATGAGATAAAATAGCTGACGCGTTTTACACTTAACAGTGCTTAGTCATAGCTGCCCTCTGTGGTTCTACAATCAAATATCGAATCAAATATGGAATGCAAAGAAAATGTGGAATTTAATCTACAGTGACAGCAACTGTTAAAAATAGAAAGTAAAGGAGAACAGCAGGTTAATAGTAGGTATGTGATTTTAATATTAAGGTACAGTAGGTAATCTTTAAACTACAAACTGCTACAGGATCTTTTTTTTATAAGACAATCACAATTTGTACTCACCACTAATGTGTTGACAAAATATACAGGCAATTACGAATTTAAAAACTCAATTTAGCAATAATAAAACAGTACTATAGAGCAAATTTATGTTTGCCTTGGATACAATATGCAACTAATCACAATACTTATCAAAATATTATTGTAAATTACATGAAACAACAGGATGTTGTGTTAAGCAGGTGACTTGTTTCTAAAGACTTTGAACTGGCTCTCTTTTGGATGAGTCAGCTCTATTAAGTGACGAGGTACAAAGGTATGACCACACACGAGAGTTCAAGAATATTGACAATGAGCTGCGCATTGCTTTTCTCTATTATTTTTTTTACTATATTCAAAGTAATAAAACACACAAAATTCTAAAAATATTTTAGGCATGAATGTCAAACTTTCCCTGCCACCTTGGTAGCCTAAGGCATATGTTAACGCTAAACTCCAGGCACAAAAACTTTATTTCATATATATTCCTCAATAGCTACATAGTTTCTAACTTTGTGTGTAACACATTTCTTTGTAAACCTAGGTATGATCTTGTAAAAGAAGCAGTGACATTACCTGTGGGCTTTACATACCCAGTGCAGAAAGCACAGCCATGGGACCCAACAGGCCACACCCACCACAGGCTACCCGAAGAAAACTACAGAAGGGGAGGAAAAAAGACCAGCCACCCTGAACAAAGGAGATAGCAGCAGTGAGCAGTCCGTATTACAGGAAACTCCTGCACACAGGAAAAGTTTCATATTGGAATACTGCTTAGGTCTGGAAGAAATACACACGACAACTGAGGGACTATTATTGTCTTATGCCCTGTACACACAATAGGATTTTCCGACAACAAAACCGGGGATTTTTTTCTGAAGGATATTGGCTCAAACTTGTCTTGCATACACACGGTCACACAAATGTTGTCGGAAATTCCGAACGTCAAGAACGCGGTGACGTACAACACATACGACAAGCCGAGAAAAATGAAGTTCAATAGCTAGTGCGGCTCTTCTGCTTGATTCCAAGCATGCGTGGAACTTTGTGCGTCGGAATTGTGTACACACGCTCGGAATTTACGACAACAAGTTTTGTTGTCGGAGAATTTGAGAACCTGCTCTCAAATATTTGTTGGCGGAAATGTTCTATGGAGCATACACACGGTCGGACTTTCTGACAACAAGCTCACATCCAACATTTGTTGTCGGAAAGTCCTATCGTGTGTACAGGGCATAATGTTGGATTTGGACAATATTTTCTGATCTCGGAGCTCCGCTTTAAGTTAGAAAATCTTCATATGCATTGTATAAATAATCAATAAATAATGTAAATCCACAATAAATGTCACTCCAAGCAAGGATAGCATTCAAACTATACAAAAGAATAAAGGAATGTTAACTTGGGATTTTCTAAGGTGCCAATAATCAACAAAACATAATTTGTATAAAACATTTAACAAAATTTTCTAGTGATTTCTATAAAAATTCATAAACAACATCTAAAGAATGCATCATTTAAAGTACAAAGCATGTGGCTTCTAAGGACTTTCTTTTAGATGGTTTTTCTACATTTTTATGGAAATCTCTAATATATTTTGTTAAGCGTTTTATACAAATTATGTTTTGTTGATTATTGGCACCTTAAAAATCACAAGTTAACATTCCTTTGTTCATTTATATACATATAGGGATGTGGTGCCCTTGGCTCCCTATCTTGTCCATACTATTTTTTTTCATCCAAATTATACAAAAGCTTAAAATGTATTTACACAACGAACCTGTGGGACAGAGTTGCTAAACTACTAGTAGGGCCAGACAACTAACAATGTAAAGTGTCAGCACATTTTAATTTAAAATAAGACAAAAATAGGATTTTTTTTTTTTTTTGCATTCACTTTAAAATCCATTTTTCTTTTGTTTAGAGAAGGACACAGCATAGGTTTTAAATCTCATGGACAGGGAAGGGAAAGGTTAGGCCTAGTACATACTAGTAGTTTTTTTGTCATTCAGCTGAGCAGGGCTGAAGGAAAAAAAACTCACAGTTCAGGAGGAGCCGCTGTACTAACTATCCGATATTAGTACAGCAACCTCCCCTGCTGTTCTATTGTGTTTTGATAGGCGGATGCCCCCCACCAGAACACTCCGGTCAGCGCTCTCAGCCATTGGCTGAGAGCACTGATCGAGAGCTGATCGGCAGACGCTTTTCAGTCATGCCTCTTTAACAGAAGCCGGCTGAATGTCCAGCTTCTGTCGCACTGAGTGCAGTACACATAGGATTAATGAAGGCCGCTTTCTATTGAACCGGGCCGATACCGCTCGACATTCAGCTGGTGTGTACTAGGTTTTAGACTCTGTTAAGTTTTTAGTGCTGTCTGTGTCCCCAGATTTACCTTTTCATTTGTCCAGGTTGTCACCAGAACAAGAGGGGAGGATAGGTCATCCGATGAGGACAACTCTTTCAGTGACAAATGTATAATAGGGGAATTCCCCTAGCTTAGGGAAATATTTTTCTCAGAAAATAACATGACTCTTTCTTACTCTGTCATAAAAACTTAAAAGAACTGTTTTTGCTATATATACACTTAAATGCCCTGTACACACGGTCGGACATTGATCGGACATTCCGACAACAAAATCTATGGATTTTTTCCGACGGATGTTGGCTCAAACTTGTCTTGCATACACACGATCACACAAAGTTGTCGGAAAATCCGATCGTTCTAAACGCGGTGACGTAAAACACGTAAGTCGGGACTATAAACGGGGCAGTAGCCAATAGCTTTCGTCTCTTAATTTATTCTGAGCATGCGTGGCACTTTGTGCGTCGGATTTGTGTACACACGATCGGAATTTCCGACAATGGATTTTGTTGTTGGAAAATTTTATAGCCTGCTCTCAAACCTTGCGTGTCGGAAAATCCGATGGAAAATGTGTGATGGAGCCCACACACGGTCGGAATTTCCGACAACAAGGTCCTATCACACATTTTCCGTCGGAAAATCTGACCGTGTGTACAGGGCATAACAGTTGTCTTACAAGCAACGACTGAAGCCCTCCTTAGACCCCATACACACTATTAGATTTTCTGCAGATTTTTGTCTTCAGATTTACCAAAAATATATAATATGAGGTCAAACCTTAAGAGTTTCAATTTGTATGCAATCAGGCAGGCCCTTGCACTACATGGTTTTGGTAAATCTGAAGACAAAAATCTGCAGAGAATCGAAAAACTGATCATATAAATTACAATCCTTTTGTATAGTTTCTGTACAATCATCTTTAGACTGCCCAAACTATGTAATGTGAAGACCTACCTAAACAATCAAATTAATTTATAACCAATCTTGTACCACATTGTTGTAGTAGGTCTAAAGGAGATGGTACAATCAGATTGTAACCTGCAAGGCCAGTTTACAGTATATATGGAAGTTATGACTTCCTGAAGGTCACTATTTACACACATACAGTATATATACTGTATACATCCTCTGCATCACATGGCCCTGACCTGCTTGTAGATCGATCAAAACCTTTAGACATTTCATTGTAGGCTGGGTGCAGGGGGTGTGCGTACATTGTTAAACATTACTAGGAACTTGGGGAACAGCATGAGGGCTTTGTGCAGAACTGAAGGGTCTAATGATAAACCCTCCTCTGATTTAATTAAAAAAAAGCGATTGATAAACAAAAAAGTCCCTCATGAGCAATATTTCTTTATCATAGGCAAAAAGTTGAAAAGAATCTTACTGCATTATTTTTCAAGGAAATCAATGGACAGGAAGTCAAATAATTTGTATCAATATATGACCTCCCCAGTAATAACATTTTATCAGAAATATTAGGTTCTTTATTACCCCCTAAATTTTAAACCTTTTTTTCTGTAAGCTTCTTTATGTTTTAGCTTTAGTGACAACATTACAATAAAAGAAAGCTACTGAGCCATTCTCATTTAAATTTTGTTTTGTTTTTTTTTTTAAACTAGTCATAACATGATTGTTATTATATGCGGTGTGTACATACAGGTGTCACCCTTTTTTTATGATTGTTTACTTGGAAAAATAGAAGGAAGAAGATGCATCAATCACTGGGTGTGCATTCTGTTTTGACAAAGGAGTTGCCTTACTTCCTAAAATGTGACTATACACAAAAGAATCCAAATTAATATATGCAAAGTTTGCAATCTCTGTATCCACCTTTCAAGTGGGTCATGGTGTCACACCTAAAGGAGGACATTAAAATCTATATTACTCTTGGAAAAAAACATACTGATGGCTTAGAAACATCACATCATTTAATTTATATGATGTATTTTCTACTCATATCAGTATATCTTTTACAAAATATTAGCTGAGAACATAAAGCAAAAACTAGTTACCAACATTTCAAAAGGATTCTTAGGAATCAATAATTATGGCAAGTTTATACCAAAAGGAATTTAGGCAGTATTTTGGACTTACAATTCTAAGTTCCAATAGCCCAAATCTTAAAAAAAAATATTAAAGTAAATTAAGAGGTTGAAATAGCTTACTTTAATACACTGTACATAAAGGGCCTTTATGATGCAGACGATCAGAACTAAAAGTTATGTGTGCTTCAAAGGACACACTATCAGAAGCAGAATGGTACTTGGAAATTAGACACAATCGGCCACTATAAAATAGGACCAGGTCACATTCGACTATTTAATGCTATTTAATGCCAGCAGATTTTTACACAGAAAATTAAAGCATGTAAATTCCTCAACGAGCTGCTGATCATTCTAACATCTCATTGCGAAAATTGACAAGAAGAACTTGGATTCTGTAAGACAGGTGGAGGTCATGCAGAATTCTTTAAAAAATTTTATATTTTAAATAATAATAAAAAAAAACATCAATATCGAATTTTCTGACCCTAGCTAAGGGTTTGACATTAGTTTGTAAAGTCAGCTACACACAAGTAAACAGAGGATCACAACAAGGGAGTAGAAAAGTGTTTTATAGAGTCACCACTTTTATCCTTTATTTTTTTAATTCAGTTAAAATCTACTTTATATTTGTAAGAGAATTGTCAGTAGATTCTGGTGGGAAAACACTGAAGCCAAGAATAGATTCCATTAATAAGGCTCAAAAGTAGAGGTGTTCTTTCTTACTCCACTAACTGCTTATTGGCCTATATATACAGGTAACTTCCACTTGTGTGACCACACTAAACTGCCTGGAAACATAAAACAAAGTACATAAAAATGGCCAATGGCTATGAGTCAATGGCTGCGAGCACTGATCACTGTTTTGTGGAGGGGGCTGTCCCCCTGTCAGAAAACATTAGCTCAGCAGAGAGATCGCTGCGTTAAGATTGGATATGTTAGTACAGCGATCTGTAAGGTTTTTTTCATTCAGCCCGCTGGGTTGAACAAAAGAAAAAACTTCCCGTGTGTACCCAGCATCAGACAGAAGTCAGGATAGCTGGCAGACAAACAGCACAAATAGCAAAGGACCAGAAGGAATCTTTATACTTGTCATATGGTAAGAGCAGAGGTACATTTGAATGTATGGATAAAGGGGGGTGGGGGATGGGACTTTATATGAAGTGCATTACAGTTATATAGTCACACTCCTGAATGCCTGTATCTAAAATAAAAGGAAGAACTTTATATGAAGCACGTGACACAAAACTTGGTAAATTGGTCAATACACGATAACAAATGTATTTTTCGTACAAAAACAAATAACGTAGTACATTGCAATTGATGCACACATAGATATTAATTAATTGATTAATGATGCGTGTCTGTAAAAGACATATAAATACCTATAGTCTGATGGTTGACCCAAACAACAGGGAGGGTGAAAGAGGGAGGAAAAAAGATATTCACCCCTGAAATGCTTACAAACCGGCTCCAAGTTCAAACAAGCAGTGCTGCCAACTGGGGGCCGCTGGGAGAGTCTAGCCCGGGAGTTGTGGTGATACAGACCCACGGAAACCAAGGCGCACATATACAAAACCCCAGGAGGATAAGGGTCTCCATGTTATAATCTGTGATGGTGCAAAATAGTAGCTCCAAGAATTTCTATAAAAGTAATACATTGTGTGTAACTATTATATATTGAATAACGCTGCTGCCATGTGTGAATATAACCACTGACCATTGGTGACTTCAGAGAAACAAAGAGTGAGCGTGGGTTAAAGTATATGCAAAATAAACCATAACCCAAGTGCAGAGAAGAAATGAAAATAGTATATTAAAGTGTTGCATGGAACCCACCATGGAATTTCTCCATAGGGGAATCAAAAGTCAAGAAAGACACATTGCTAAAGAGACCCTATTCGCAAGGAAACTCCCAGAGTGATTACCTGGTATTCTCACATGGAAACATGATCCAAATGTGGTGTGCACTATACTCAGGATAAGAAGCTAAAAAGACTGTCTGTTCCAACTGGGGGTATTATATGCACCAGGTGTGACCACAAGTCCCGCCCAGAGTCACGCTGGCTTCGTTGATTAGGAGAGGCGTCCTCGCCAGAGCAGCAGCCGTCACCTGCGATTGGCGCCAACATACCTCCCTCTTTGGAGATTAATGTCATAAGTTTGGGGTAAGGCGTGGCACCGATGCGCATCAGGTGATCGCCTGCCCAATCCCCCGCGTCCAGAGAGGGCAGACGGGAAGGGGAAAGCGCCTGGTGCGCATCGCAGCTCCCGGGTGCAGAGACAATCAGCCAGCCCAGCAGAGTCAGACCGCATGAGAATGAACAAAATAGTATAACCATGGTGCAAGGCAAAGTGTTAAGTAAAATAAACGTAGAGTCTATGGGGTTGATTTACTAAAGGCAAATAGATGTGCACTTTGCAAAAGTGTAGTTGCACCCTGCAAGAGCAATTGTTCCAGAGCTTAGTAAATAAGCAGAAGCTCTGCTGACTTCCATAATCAAATTACGTGCAAGCGAAAATTCAGTTTTTTTTATTCTCCCTGCACGTGATTGGGTATTCTTTTGCATAGTGAAGCTGTAGCTCATTTACTAAGCTCTGCAGCAACTGCACTTGCAGAGTGCAACTGCACTTTGTAAAGTGCACAGCCTATTTGCCCTTAGTAAATCAACCGCTGTGTGTCCTATAAATCCTCTAAATAGGTACAGACCGAAAAATAAGGTCTGCCATCTGTAAGAAGGATACAAATGGATCCATTGATGGTAGTCAAAAACTACATACCAGCCAGTCACGTACCTCCAGCCCTATATTGAACATATGGATAAAGTTTTTTTTTTAAATAAATAAATATGTCATCATGTATTGACCAATTTACCAAGTTTTGTGTCACATGCCTCATATAAGTTCCCAAACTTCTTCCTTTTAGTACATCTGGCTGTGTCCTTAAAATATGTAGTCTTTATCCAGCTAGCAGGTGGAGCTGTTGGCTCCTTTTCACACTGTTATCATTGTATGCTTTTATCTGGGCTGAAAGAAGCCACTTGTTTACAGAACCTAATGTGCCATTACAGTATATACTCATTCTTTATCATACAACTCCATACAACTGGTCTCCTCAGTTGACAGACATTTACAGAGTGTTATTAAAAGTAGGGGGGATGCTACACCATGTTAAACATGACACTGTCCTAACTTTTTTGAGACATGTTGCTGCCATCAATCTCAAAATGACCTTATTTCTTCCTACAATGGTTCATTTTCTCAGTTTAAGCATTTGATATGTTTTCTATTTTAGATTTGAAAATCACTGCATCCTGGTGTTATGTAGATAAACTTTTACACAGCACCCAAGCTTTTTTGAAATTGGGATTGTATGACTGAGTCCACGTTCCAACTAGACAAAGCATAGCCTCAAAGTAAGCCTTGTCTGCTGTGATGTGTTTTACACTTACCGAAAAAAGTTCTTCAGTCACAACATCAGGGTTGCAATGGCAATACAGTAGTTATTTTTGACAATCTAATGTAAACTTACTTGAAAAATCGCCTTTCAGGTTGTAAGTGCTGCCTGCCTGCTGGTCATCTGTTCAAATAACATCCCCGGATTACCTGTATGCCTCTTTTCTCTTATGCCCCATACACACGGTCGGATTTTCCGACGGAAAATGTTCGATGGGAGCTTGTTGTCGGAAATTCTGACCGTGTGTAGGCTCCATTGGACATTTTCCATCGGAATTTCCATCACACAAAATTTGAGATCTGGATCTTAAATTTTCTGACAACAAAATCCGTTGTCGTAAATTCTGATTGTGTGTACACAATTCCGACGCACAAAGTTCCATGCATGCTCGGAATCAAGCAGAAAAGCCGCACTGGCTATTGAACTTCATTTTTCTCGGCTTGTCATACGTGTTGTACGTCACAGCGTTCTTGACATTCGGAATTTCCAAGAAGATTTGTGTGACCGTGTGTATGCAAGACAAGTTTGAGCCAACATCTGTTGGAAAAAATCCATGGATTTTGTTGTCGGACTGTCCGATCATGTGTACGGGGCATTACAGTGAACAAATCTGACATCATAGCCAGTGTAAAACTATTATTTCCTATATTTAAAGGACAAGTGTTTAGTATTAAACACAACCAGGATTGCAAAATGTAGAGCTTACCCAAATTCATCTTTGCGCAATAGACAGGTGTCTGTGATGTCAGGTGCACAGGTCAGAGCCAATTTGTCTCATGATTGGTCAAGACATCTTTAAACTGTATACCTGAAAGGTGCTTTCTTCTTGTCAGAGAAGAAAGAGTACTAAAGGCAAAGCACTGAACCAACAAAATAGCACTAATGAAATTGCCATTGCCTTCAGTAAACCCTAAGGTAGGGTTCAGTAAGTGCAAGCCTAATAATTAAAGTCAAATACACGTGGGCTTTTCCCTAAAAATCTATCTATAGCTTAATACAGAAAAAAACAATATAGTGAGTATGCAATTACCGTATTTTTTTTTTCTTACTCTATGTCTGAAAGAATAGTGTTTAACTTTCCCTTGATGTGAGGGACAACAGAATGTCCTTAAAGCGGACTTCCCTCCATTTTTTAAATTTGCAATGGATCTTATGGCCATTGCAAATGCTCTTAACAATGGCAATTGTTTGTTTTAATAAATACCTTTTTGCTTGTATTCCAAACAGCACTCCCGGCTGTGGCCGCCTAGGCGATGTTGTCACTAGGCGATTCGCAAGAAAATCCTGGGATAGCGGCGTCATGTATCCCATGAGTCCAAGCGAATCGCCTAGTGATAAAATCTCACGTTATTTCCAGAGAGAGCACCGTGCAGTGGCATTACTGCGCAGACACGAGACCAGGAGGTGCATGCTGGGTAGCCAGCTGCACCGAAATCCTGAAGATGAAGAGAAGAGGGCTTGAGCTGCCCACAGCTAACCTACCTGCTTCTGAGATCTGGTTAGTAATCAAATATTTTAATATAAACTATACAATGGCCACACATATGACATGTTCTAAATGTTGTTTAGACAAGTACTGAGGGGTGTTTAAAAAAAAAAAAATATTTGGGGCACTGAAACTCTGCTTTAAGTACCTTCCACACTATAACTGTAAGTAGGAGTTATGGCCTAATTATTCATCTAATGCATTTTCAGAAACAACTGTGTGCTATTATATAGGCACTATTATTGCAACACTTCATGTAAACTGTGTATGAGAAATTGCCTTCTGCTGTGAAAGTTTTGGGGCCCTGTTTATAAAGCAGCAGCAAGATCCTACATCACCTGTCAAAGTCATGTGAATGGCTTCTCCTCAATTTACTGAATTCTCTCTTCAGTAATAACCAGAGAGAACTCTGTTGGATCCCACTGCCTGCATTTTATGAATGGAATGTAAAAATGAAGCCATAGTGTGAATTAAACACTGCGCTATCTAGGATGGAGTAAATAGCGCATCCGCCCTCTGCTATAAGTAGGGCCCCTGGTGTTGTGACCTGGAAAGATCATCCATATTCTTGATTTATGTACCATTGCCCTAGTTTCCAGATTCTTAAGGTTTCCTAAAAGTGGGCCTGTAGGCAGGTACCTACTAAATGGATGTAATGTTATGGTATTATTATGCCTTTCTGTACTAATTGTTGCACTGTTTAGTTAGGCTGCCCTACTAAGCTTGTGCATCCAGGAACTCATGGGTTAACTATGCTGATCAGCTTTCGAAGGCATTTTGGCAGTACCACCCTCTGCTGGGGGCAAGTAGATAAAAAGAGAGAACCATTTTGAGATTGTGGAACTGGAACAGGAGATTGCTGCACAATTAAATGTAACAATTACTTGGTCTTTGTATATCCCCTTGGCAGGAACACAGTCGGTGTTCCAGGACATGGACCTATGGACTTGTACAAGAACTCTATGGGCTTTAAGGACTCTCTCTCTGTAATTCAAAGGCATGATTAGCTCAATGGGCAGGGGCACCAAGAAGCACTTTGAGGACAAGAATGTATGTGACAAGCTAACTGTGACATTCTATGATATTTAAACAACTTCCAGTAAGATAACTTCATTGTTAAAGTTATCTTTTAGCCTGATCTGAAGTAACATGAGGACACACAGAAAGGGGTACATGCAAGGTGTATTACACAAATGGTTACACCAGGGAACAGGAAGCTACAAGAAAAGATGCAGTACGTAATTAATGGTTATGCTAACCAAAAAAGGCTATATTGCAATTGTACTACAGTACTAGAGTCTGTGTGCATATTGCAGCCAGCCAGTCAGAAAGCTGAGGTGACTTGGCAAACAGTAGGTGATGGAAGCTTGAAAAAAGACAAAAAGTCCATCTAGTTCAACTAATAAACAGGGGGAAACAAAACAAAACAAAACAAAAATGTTTACAATCCTATACCCACAGTTGATCCAGAGGAGGACAAAAAACCCCAGCAAAGCATGATCCAATTTGCTCCAGTAGGGGAAAAAATTCCTTCCTGATCCCCCATTAAGGGCTATCAGACTATCCCTGGATCAACTTTACCTATAAATGTTAGTGTCCGGTTATTGTATGCACCTTTAGGAAATAATTCAGGCCTTTTTTAACCATTTCAATACAAGGCACTTTCACCCCCTTCCTTCCCAGGCCATTTTTCAGCTTTCAGCGATGTCGCATTTTGAATGACAATTGCGCGGTCATGCAACACTGCACCTAAACAAAATTTTTATCATTTTTTTCCCCTCAAATAGAGCTTTCTTTTGGTGGTATTTGATCACCACTGGCTTTTTTATTTTTTGTTAAACACTGATAAAGCACTAATATGCAGCACTGGTGGGCACTGATAGGCGGCACTGATATGCAGCACTGATGGGCACTGATCGTGGCACCGATATGCAGCACTGATGGGCACTCATAGGTGGCACTGATAGGTTGCACTGATGGACACTAATAGGCCACACTGATGGACACTGATAGGCCGCACTGATGGGCACTGATAGGTGGCACTGATGGCCACTGATAGGTGGCACTGATGGCCACTGATAGATGGCACTGATAGGCAGCACTGATGAGGAGGCACGTACAGGCATTACTGATGGGCACTGATTGGCATTCCTAGTGGGCACTGATAGGTATCCTCGATGGGCACGGTTTGGCATCCCTGGTGGGCTCTAGTGGGGATCCCTAATGGGATAATCAATGCGCTTATTATCAGTTCAGACACCCCTCCCCCCTGTCAGGAGGGGAGGGGTCTGCGGAAATAGAGTCAAAGTCGATAAATGGCACTTATTGGTTACGATGTGACCAGCTGTGATTGGACACAGCTGATCAAATGGTAAAAAGCCTACGCCATAGGCTTTTTACCTAGATCAGAAATGCGGTGTGTCAGAGCAACACACTGCACCACTGGTCAGCGCCCTGCGCGTCCTCATGGGCACACACGAGTGGCTTCTTCTGCTGGACGTTATATGATGCCCAGTCAGAATAACTCAACCACCCTGCAGCCATCATTTAGCATACGGCGGGCTGGAAATGGTTAAAGCAATCTACTGGACAGAATCAGCTCATGAGGGAGTCTAATCCTCATTTTTACAGCTCTTACTGTGAAGAAGCCTTTCTGTATTTGGATATTAAATCTCCTTTCCTCCATACATAAAGAGTGTCCCCTTGTCCGCTGTGATGACCTTAAAGAGGAAGTAAACTTCATGTGCTTCCATTTACCTATAGGTAAGCCTATAATAAGGCTTACCTATAGGTAGTGAAAATATCGTGTACCGTTTAGGACATATTTATATTACATGCAGCCAGTGATATCACTGGTGCATGTGCTCTGAAGAAACGGGTACGGGTGCTGTTCCTTTCCGAGGCCTGTGCCGTGAACGGCGGCTACCGTGTGTATGCGTGGGAGTGACGTCATCGTGGAACCACCCGATCACAGCGCCGGAGCCCAAAAACCTGGAAGTAACTTCGGGAGAGATGTCAGCCATGTCAACGGTGCACAGGCAACAGCTTCGTTCTAAGGTAAGTATTACATAATGAGCTAGTATGCAATGCATACTAACTCATTATGCCTTTGTCTTATATGTTTTTTTTTCTTTTTTTTCAGAGTATACAACCTCATTTAAAGTGAATAACTCAACACCAAGTTCACTATATGGACCACTTATGTATTTATACATGTTGATCATATCCCCCCTTAACCATTTCAATACAGGGCACTTTCCCCCCTTCCTGCCCAGACCAATTTTCAGCTTTTAGCGTTGTCACACTTTGATTGACATTTGCACAGTCATGCTACACTGTACCCAAACAAAATTGTTATCATTTCGTTCCCACAAATAGAGCTTTCTTTTGGTAGTATTTGATCACCACTTTTTTTTTTTGCTAAACAAATAAGAAAAAAAAAAGTTTTTCTTTGTTCTTGTTATAAAATGTTGTAAATAAGTAATTTTTCTCCTTCACGGATGGGCGCTGATGAGGCTTCACTGACAGGCACTGATAAGGCGGCACTGATGGGCACTGGTGAGGTGGCACTGATGGGCAATGATGATGAGGCACTGATATGCAGCACTGATAGCCACTGATAGGAAGCACTGATGGGCACTGTTAAGTGGCACTGATATGCAGCACTGATGGGCATTGATAGGCGGCACTGATGGGCACTGTTAGGTGGCACTGACATGCATCACTGATGGCCACTGATAGGTGGCACTGATGGGCACTCATAGGCGGCACTGATGGGCACTGATAGGTGGCACTAATGGACACTGATAGATGGCTCTGATAGGCAGCACTGATGAGGAGGCACTGGAAGGCTTTATTGCGTGACACTGATTGGCATCTACAATAGGCACTGATTTGGCAACCCTGGTGTCATGGGTGGGCATACCTGGTGGTCCTGGGTGGCATCCCTGGTGGCACTGGATGGGCATCTATGATCAGCATCCCTGGTGGTTCTAGGTGGCATCTCTGGTGGTCCTATGTGGGCCTCCCTGGGGTGGGGGGGGGCCTGCGCTGATAATCAATCAGTGCAGACTCCCCGTCAGGAGAGCCGCCGATCGGCTTTCCTCTACTCTGTCAGACACGAGTGAGGAAGAGCCGATACACGGCTTTTCCTGTTTACACCATGATCAGCTGTGATTGGACACAGCTAATCGCGTGGTAAAGAGCCTCTGTCAGGGGCTCTTTACCCAGATCAGAGATGCGGTGTGTCAGACTGACACACCACATCAACGATCACCGCGCTGCGCGCCAACGGTGGACGCGCGATAGCTGGTTATCGTGATAACATCATATGACGTCCAATCAGGATAACACAACCACTTTGCCGACATCATATTGCTATATGGAGGGCGGGAAGTGATTAGTCTCCTCTTGTCAAGAAAGAAAAAATTCAGTTCCTCTAATGCCATGTACACATGGGCGGACTTTTCGGCATCAAAGGTCCGACCGTCTTTCCGACGGACTTTCAACAGACTTTTGATGGACTTCCGACGGACTTTCGAATGAACAGACTTGGCTACACAAGATCACAACAAAGTCTGACGGATTCGTAAGTGATGACGTACGACCGGACTAAAAGAAGGAAGTAGATAGCCAGTAGCCAATAGCTGCCCTAGCGTCAGTTTTCGTCCGTCGGACTAGCATACAGACGAACTGACTTATTGACCGAACTCGAATCCGTCTGAAAGATTTGAAACAGATTTTCGACCGAAAAGGTCCGTCGGAAGTCCGATGAAGCCCACACACGGTCAAATTGTCCGACGGATTCGTTCCGGCGGACGAGTTTGGTGGAAAAGTCGCCTGTGTGTACATGGCATAATATTCCCCCATAGCTGAGCTCCACCATGCCTCTTATCAGTTTGGTTGCCCTTCTCTGTACTTTCTCCAGTTTCCCTTTTTGTGATTTGGTGCCCAAAACTGAACTGCATATTGCAGATGAGGCCTTACTAATAATGGGTACAGAGGCAAAATGATATCTCTCTCTCTGTAGTCTATACCTCTGTTAATGCAAGAAGGGATTTTGCTGGCTTTGGAAACCAAAGTTTGGCATTGCATGCTATTATTAAGCTTATGATGTACCAGAACACCCAGATCTTTCTCCACCATTGATACCCCCAGTTGTACTCCCCCTAGTATGTATGATGCATCCATATTCTTAGCCCCCAGGTGCATATCTTTACATTTATCAACATTAAACCTCATTTGCCACATATTTGCCAAATTAAACAGTGCATTGAGGTTGGCTTGTAAGTTGGAGACATCCTGTAAGGACATTATTCCACTGCATAGTTTGGTGTCATCTGCAAAGCCTGAAATGGTACTTTTAACCCCAGACCCTATATCATTTATAAATATGTTTAAAAGTAGGGGTCCCAACACTGAACCTTGGGGTACAAGCCCGATAACCTTAGACCATTCAAATTGTATTCTTGCTTTCCTTCCCTAGTGATCAGTACTCCAATCTGGATCCCACTTGTGGTATGGTGTGTCCTTAAGGGACCCATTCTGGATGTCACGGAAGAGGGAGAGAAGCTTTGAGGGAATAGCAAGCACAGGTTATGTACAGAGTTGAGCTTCCTAGGATTCAGGTTTAATCACGAGTGGAGTAAAGAGTTAAACATACAGTTCAGTGAAACTTAGCTTGTGGAGTCCGGTGCACGTCAAGCGGCAACCGGCTCGGAAATGCTGTAGAAAGAGAAGTGAAATAGGAATTATTACCTGTCATATACAGTGAATGAGGTTGAAATAACTGTGCCAAGGAATCTAAGAATTAAGACTACTGTCTGTGTGGAGAAGTGTTGTTCATTATGGAGAGTGCCAGATCAACACTGTACTCATGGTTTGGCATATGCCTCTGGCAGTATGCAAGGGTATGAGCACACACACTCCTCACTATCCCCAAATGGGAACCACCCACAGGACTACTATGTTCAAGTACAATATAATTAGATAGAGCTTAGAATATTTCAATTTTGAAAGACTGGTAGTTTCACAAGAAGTGTGATGGCCTATATAGAAATCATATTGTTCTCATGAAGTTAAACAGCTGAGCACTGAATTTAATTTGTTGTGATTGTTCGTTTCTTACATTTTGTTTTGTCCAGTCAGTACTACTCAAAAATATATTTCTTGGGAGGGCGCGGACATATATACAGGTGTTTGTGTGGGGGCGCTGATATATATACAGGTGTGTGTGTGGGGGGGCTGAAATATATACAGGTGTGTGAGGGGGGGCTGACATATATACTGGTGTGTGGGGGGCTGACATATATAAAGGTGTGTGTGAGGGGGGCTGCCATATATACAGGTGTGTGTGTGTATGGGGGGGCTGACATATATACAGGTGTGTGTAAAGGGGGGCTGCCATATATACAGGTGTGTATGTGTCTGTGGGGGGGGACTGACATATATACAGATATATACAGGCTGACATATATACAGGTGTGTGTGTGGGGGGCTGACATATATACAGGTGTGAGGGGGGCTGACAAATATACAGGTTTGGGGGGGGCTGACAAATATACAGGTGTGAGGGGGCCGACATATATACAGGATTGAGGGGGGCTGAGCACTTACAGGTGAGGTGGCCAGTGTGCGGATTCGGTAGGATGGCCTATAGGCAAGCCCTGGGGAATGTTGGTGGTCAAGCTCGGGGGGGGGGATCCGGGGGGGCCCAGATCTAAAGCTGTGTAAGGGGCCCAAAAATTTCTGATGGCTGCCCTGCTGTCATCTCTAGGTCACAACATAGCATTGCACAAAAAATGGAACAAGGAGGAGCAATTGCAATACTATCAACTAGTATTTGTACTTCTCTTGTCATACAGATTATCAAACTGTTTTTATAGGACAAAGATCTATTGTACTGTGCCACATACTGTATGCTTTTCATACAGTCACTTAAAGATATCAACGTTAAAAAAACAGTGCTGTACGTTTTCAGAGGTGAAATGGTTAAGCTCCCTGCAGTTAGAACATTACGTGCCTAAACAGCATTCCTTCAGAGAATAAGCCATGTACTCTGGAAAGCACTATCTTATTCTGACATCTTCACACATTCAGACCTTAAGGGCTATTGCAAGATCTGCCAAGGTGGAATGTCAACTTTGAAGAACTTTAGTGTGATATTAGTACTGAAAACATTATTGTGAGTGGATTAGTATCTTGGAATGCCCATGAGTCACATATGCATTGGGAGATTATATAGATGGCAGTGCGTCTGGTTTCTAGCATAATGCTCCATGCTGAACACTGATGTGCTGTCATTAACTGATTATTAAGCCTTCACTCCATCACATATTTTGACCTTAGTCACAACTGTTAATACAGTCAGCACACTCACTGTGACTTGTTCTGAATTCATAGGAACACTTCTATTTTTGTCCTGCTGTTACAAGAAAAATGCAAAGAAGCAGCACAATCACAGTGATCTCACTATAAATCTATAAACACTACATAAAGTGATGTCATTGTTTAAATGTATTTAAAGCCAAAACTTTTTCTATAATCTTGTTGTACTAGTGTTACATTTCTGTCAAGTTCAAATTGTTAAATTAAAGAAATAGCCAGCATCCTTAGGACCAGTTCACATCAGAAATCGCACAGGAACATGCTAGCATGTTTCTGTGCGATTCACATGTGATGCAGTGCGGTATGATTTGAGCATTAATTTTGAATGAGCTGGATTGCACCAAAAGTAGTGCATGTGCAATTAAAAATGATGTACCCAGGAAGCCGCCCTCCTATATCAGATAAAGAGTCAGCTAGCAGTTCACTCACATACAATGAATAAACTGAAAAAAAAAAAAAGTGCAGTGCTCATATCCACTTCAGCTCCAGGCCATTTCTGGCACTTTTTGTTTACATTTATTAATCAGTATTTTGCTAGAAAATGTCTTAGAACCCACAAACGTATATATATATTTTTTAAAGCAGAGGCCCTAGAGAATAAATTGGTGGGTTTTGCAATTTATTATGTCACACGGTATTTGCGCAGTGGTTTATCTAATGCAATTTTTGGGGAAAAATACACTTTTTTGAATGTTAAAAAAAAAAAAAAATTATACATAACCCAATTTTTTTGTAAATTTTAAAAGATGATGTTACACCGAGTAAATTAATAACAAATATGTCATGCTTTAAAATTGCTCACACCTGTGCAAAGGCAATAAACAGAAATTGTACTATCTATAGGCGATGTTTAAAGCCTTTACAGGTTACCACTTTAGATTTACAAAAGTCTAGTGCTAGAATTACTGCATATGATTTGACGTTTGCGGTGATACCTCAAATGTGTGGGGCGATCGCTGTTTTTGTGCATGCATGACTAATGCACATGTTTGCCTTTGTGTGCGAGCACAGGGCGATGGGGGTACGTTAAAAAAAAAAAAATATATATATATATATATATATATATATATATATATATATATATATATATATAATTTTTAATTTTTTTTAAACTGTTGCTTTCATTTTTATTTCATTTAGGACGTCCCCTGCCGCTGCTTTTAACAGCAATCGAGCAGCTAGTAGTTAGCCACTCTGATTGCTCTTAAAAGCAAGCCGACTGCCGACAGTGGCAGGCATCATCCCACTACAACCACTTGAAGTCAAGCGACATACCAATACGTCGATTGGCAACAAGTGGTTATACAATGATATATAAAATATAAGGTGATATAACAAAATAGTGAATGCCATGCTCTGACAAAAGCATACAAAATAAAATTGAAAAACCTAATGAAAACCTAAAAGGCAAATGCAAACTATATCCCAAAAAGTGTTTGGGGTGTCGCTACATTGACACCCACTGAAGATTGCATGCTTCCTCAAGGCCCCTCTGCACATATTGGTCCCTGCCTCTAGACTAGCCTTTTTTAACTAGGGTGCCCAGGCACCCTGGGGTGCTTTAAGGTTTCTTCAGGGGTGCCTTGGCCTAAAAATTGATCAAAAATTGTGTACAAGCTAGCAGGTGGATCAAGCCTGCCTTTAAGTTACACAAAGCCACAGGTTTTCATTATGCACCATTATAACCGGGGCCGTCTTTAAGGCAGGGCAAAAGGGGCAGCTGCCCTGGGCCCTGTCATTGTTGTGGGGTCCAAAGCAGCTACCTCATACTTGCCAACTATCCCAGTTTAAATTCCCTTGTCCCTTGAACTTTTAGTCCTGTGCTGTGTCCCGATATCTCAGTGTGAAATGCTGGTACTAATGCTGTCCAGCTCTGCCCTATTGCCATGTACAGATGACTCACCTGCAGACCCCGTGTTTACATATAAATAACCAGCATTCATATGTAAATAGCGGTGGCATTACTAAGTAAACAGCTGAGGCCGGTGGCATTGATATGTATATATGTATATAAGCTCTAGCAACTAATCAGTGAGCCGTAATGTGTGCTGTAACCTCTAGCAACCAGTCAATAAGCAGATCTGATGCAGTAACTGATTTTAAGTCTAGCTGCTATTTATTGTATGTCTCAGAGCAGTTGGAGAGTGAAATTGCATGGGGGGGGCCAAGAAAATTTTTGCCCAGGGTTCAATAAATATTAAAGACGGCCCTGATTATGACTTTCTAGACACTGACATCCTAACTACCAATGACATCATCAGCTAATAAGGAGGATGTCTGTCACCTTCACAACATCCTTGTTTTACCCTCCTGTGCTCCTCTCCCTCAGCACTGGGGTGACATTGGCTGACCAATGGAGAGAAATTAAGGGAGAAGAGAAACATTGGAATAGTAGCTAGTACCAGTGTACAAAAGTGTATTTGCTTTGGAAAAAAAAACATCCACGCGTTGGGTGTCCTACGGGTGGATGTTGCTGCATTTGGTAAAGCTTTTAGAATAGCTTTTTACATTTTAGAATGGGACTCTCCATAATTTTAAAGGGTGCCTTGAGATTGTCTATAATTTTAAAGGGTGCCTTGACTGAAAAAAGGTTGAGAAACACTGTTCTAGACTAACAAAGCATCCATCCTAGGACATGCACAGCTTTTAACAGATTAAAGGCAGGTATGCCTGAAGGTAACTAATTCCTCATTAAAGTGGTTGTTAAGCCACTATCTCATCTTTATATCATCTCCTCTGTCAGATAAAAACCTGTATCCTAGTGCCTGTGCTTTAAAAAAAAAAGATTTCTACCTGTTTTAACAGTGTCTCCCAGTGATCACATGACTCCAGGCTCTCTGCTCTCCCCGTGTAATATCTCGAGTGGGCGGGGCTGAGATTCCCCTGCTGATGTCAGCCAGGGAGAAAGGGAGGACAGGAGCTAAGAGCCTGGAGTGATATCTCCAGTGGGCGGGGCTGAGATTCCCCTGCTGACGTCAGCCAGGGAGGAAGGGAGGACAGGAGCTGAGAGCCCGGAGTCATGTGATTGCTGGAAGACACTGTTAAAACAGGTAGAAATAGTTTTTTTTTTATAAAGCACAGGCACTAGGATGCAGCTTTTTATGTGACAGAGGGGATGATATACAGATCAGTTAGTTTTGAAGCAGCAGGGAGAAGAGAAGATCAGCGATAGTGAGAGATGACAGGCAGGGAGGGGGTGGGGGAGGAGGACAAAAGGGAGACAGAGGAGAGCTGCAGATAGCAGCGTATGATGGAGGCAGGTACACTGACAACCATGTCAGGGCTCAGCAGCCCTGATATATTGTGGTCAGTGTACAGAGGGGAGGGTAGAGAAAGGCAGGATCAGCCAGGTATTTCAGGTGATACAGGGGGGCAAATGACACAGCGCAAGTACTGTGCTGTATAGCACAGGATTTTTGTTTTAATTTTTTTTTTGGGTTAACAAATGCTTTAAAGATGCAAAGACACACCAAGGCAGTATGACTGCCACATAGATTTGCAAAGACACACTGCTACTAACACATCTGCTATTAATGAATAGTGTTTAAAGTGGTTGTTAAGCCACTCTAACCAGTATACACAATCAGCACTGTCTCCTATTGTAGTATCCCCCTCTGTGTGTGATTTATAAAAATAAATGCTTTAAATACCTAATTTCACTGCTGAGATTGTGATCACATTCCTGTCATCCTCTGAGAGATGCAGCAGGCAGGGCTGAGATTCCTCTGCTGATGTCAGTCTGGAGGGGAGGAGGAGAGAGCTGGCTGGTCATGTGATTGCAATCTAGGCTCTTAAATTAGGTATTTGCAGCATTTATATCTATAAACCATTCACAGAGGGGGCAATAGGAGGCAATGCTGATGGTGTATACAGGTTAGTGTTATGGGAGCAGCGGGGGGGGGGGGGGGCTCACACACAGACAGAGAGGGACGAGGGGAGGAGGACACAGGAGCAGAGGGGAGAGCAGATAGCAGGCTGCTGATGACAGAGGCACGTAAACTGACCACAGTGTCTGGTCTCAGCAGCCACGATACACTGTGGTCAGTTTACAGAGGGGTGGGGATAAACTGGCAGGATCAACCAGGTTTTTTAGGTGTTACAGGGGGCCAAATGACACAGGACAAGCACTGTATCATATAACATGCTTTAAAGGAGCAGGATCTATTTTTTTGGGGGGAGGGGGGGGGTTAACAAATGCTTTAAGGATTGCTGTCTATTAGCTTTAAATTGGATTGATATAGTGCCACTGTTAACCATGCACCCCTCTATATTAACTTTGGGGGAAAGTGTGAGACAGGATATTGAATGTATTGAATGTTAGGTTTGAATTACTGTTGATGTCTCTATTATCTTGGTGCTTGTTTTTCTAGAACTGAAAGTGAGAGAAAATCTAAACTGTTACAGTTGTAAAAAGAATAGAAGAATTTTTGTACTCAGTGCCGGTTCACACAGGGGCGACTTGTCAGGCGACCTAGCCGCCTGACAAGTCGCCTCCCGTTCTGTACAATGGAACCGTTCTAATAGGAGCGACGCAAGTCGCTCCGACTTAGAAAAAGGTTCCTGTACTACTTTGGGGGCGACTTGAGGCGACTTGCATAGACTTCTATACAGAAGTCGTTTTGCAAGTCGCCGTGGAAGTCGTGTGCAGGTCGCCGCGGTGAGGCAACCTGCAAGTCGTGCCGCCCCTGTGTGAACCAGGGCTTACTGTACAATTATTTTCTTAGAGTTTATTGAGGGATGCAGGACATCTTCGAGTAAAATGCTGCTGCCTAAAGGAGGACTGGACACTGGCTAGCAAAAAAACTGTAGGCCAGCCCAGGACAACTCCTCCCTACTATCAGCATGCTGTAGATTTGTGGCAAAGCAGTACCAAGAGCATGATCACAAACACAGCAGTTGGATCAGTGTTCCTCTACAGACTTAAAAAAAAAAAAAAAAAAAGATTTTATGGTGAGTAGAAAAATTTTGTTCATTGAGGTTATAATTCTTTGGGACACCCAAAAGCCGTCCAACAGAAAACCAATGCTAACAGACCCAAGAAAAGAAAAACAAAATGGGACTGTCTGCAGTTCAAAGAGCTGCCTAAAGGGCCTTACACCCAAAACTGGCATCAGGTAAGTCCACTTGCTAGAACTTAGAAAACATGCACAGAAGATCAGGTGGTAGCGTTAAAAATCTGGGAAAGAGTAGCCCAATGACAAAAAGCCCATGAGGCTCTCATAGACCTACAAGAGTGGGACTTAAGAGGAAAGAGTTGAACCCAATTCTTGAGACCATAGGCTTGAGTAACGGTCTGTCTTAGCCACCTAGAAATGGTGGAGCAAGAAGCTGGTGTACCCTTATGGGTATCACCTGGGATGATATAGAGGGAATCAGTAGCTGAGAGCTAAGACTATCATCTTATGAACCCCATCTAGACAATGGAGGGAAATCTAATTTTGATGAACCGGGGCCAGATAGAGTGATGGAAGAATGATGCCTTTGTTGAGGTGAAAGGCCCAAACTACCTTAGGTAGGAGGGAAGGCCTTTGCCTCAACACAACCTTGTCTTTTTTGCAATACCAAAAAGGTTATTTGCAGAATACAGCTGAAACCAAAGATACTTTCCTCACAGAGGTGATGGGTACAGGAAACACAGGCACACCAATTGAAAAACGCTGCACCTGGAGACAAACCTGTCCAATTTGTTGTTGAACCTAGAGGCCAGGAGGTCCACATCCAGCATCCCGCAAATGAGATAAAAGTCCTGGAACACTTTCAGGTGTAGGGATAATTCAGTCCAGGCGCTACCGACTGCTTATTTCCCAGGCCAGGAATGTAAATGGTGGAGGGAAGGCTATAATGTGAAGTTCTGCCTAGCACAGGATCCCCTCTACCTCTCTTCCCATGGTGGGATTTCTGGTTCCTCCTTTATGGCTCCTGTGGCTTAGTCCTATGGAATCCAGATCAGCAGCATAATCCACCACTGGAGGGAGAACCAAATCATGAATCATGCATTTTCAGGATGTTGATTTATAGACAAAATGTCTCCGTCATCCAAGTCCTAGGCACTGATGGATCCCTAAGCCGCCAAATCAGGGACAACCTGGTCCTCGGTGCCAAATGAATTGTTCTGTTCAGGGACTGGACTAAGAGAATTGAGTGTTGCATTTTAGGGGCATAGAGTAAAAATGGTCAATTGGGACTACCTTGAAGGAGACTACCAGGACTCTCATGCCAAAGCGTAGAGGCAAGGACTCCTGGACTGAAAAGCATGAGTTTGGTTGTGGAGAGTTTGAAGTCTATCCTGGGGGCATGAGCTGTGTCTAGGACCAGTCCACTGAAACCCAAGCGATGAGTGTGTTCTAGGATTTATTTGACCTCAACAGAAGGTCATCTAGGTATCCCACATTGGGGATGCCCCAAGAGCAGCAGGACATGTACTAGGACTAGAACGTTGGTAAACACCTATGTAGCAGAAAAGAGGCTGAATAGCAGGGGGCCCACATAAAGGAAATATGTGACATCGTTGATGTCCACTGAAGTCAAGATGTCTCTCTGTGAAGGAAGGTGACTACAGACATGGTGGATTTAGTACAGAATTTCTGAGTTCAGTGGATGCCTCGTTAGTGTTTGGGAACCATTGAACAGGTTAGAATAAAACTCCTAAAACCATTCTGCCACAGGAAATGGGTCAATAACATCTGGATCCAGAACTCCAGAAAGGTCTGTTAATTTGAACAGTGACAAACAGATAGACAGATAATAAGTGCTTTGGTGAGCAAACGTCTTGTCATGATGTTTCCAATCTTTATAGAGGAAGACTTGGAACATCAGGTGCACTAGAAAAGACTTGGCAGTACACGGGCCAAATGTCAGGTGACATCGGCCGGTTCAATAAAAACTGGCCGATATTTGGCCTGTGTGTATGGCAGCACGGCCATACACACAGGCAGTCAGTGTGAAACCTTGTATCAATGGATCAAAATAAAGAACAGATTTTGGAATGATGGTGTACCCTGTCCTACTGATCGGATGGCAACAATGTTATCAATTTTATATCTTTCCAATGAGGATTATACAATATGTATTTTCTGATAAGCACACAGTTACTCTACTAACCTGGACCAGGTACATCTGCTCCAGAAGCATCTCCAGCCCATCGACTTGTGTTGGATACAAATGCAGAGCTGGAAATGTACTGTTTGGGAGGTCCCTCATAGTCCACAAGCTCATAATATCCAGGGCCTGGAACATTTGTTGTCTTGGGAACTGGTACTGCTGGGGCTGAGAAACAGAGGTAATGTTTCCTTCTGAAATACAACAAAGGTTTCTGTTAGAACTGGCCAGTATGAAAACCTTTTTGAGGAACAGAGAAATAACATTTACAACATAATAAAAATCACGATCAATATAATAAAGAAAAATGTTTTCCTCTCTCTTAAAGAAGTGTTCAGAAATTACAATAAAAATGGGCCAGGCCAACTCTTTTTGTTTTTTTTTTCACAGAGGAATGATATGTAAAAACAAGGACATTTCTGCAGCTATTGGGAATTCTCGGATATATACTTTTTTTTAATTGCTTAAAATAGTATTAAACCCAAAACCAAAAATGATAATACATATTGCATCTTACCACTCCTTAGATGTGGTGGCTGCATTAGTTTTCTTTTTTTTCCCTGTTTTCACCCAATGATCTGGCCACTAACACACCTCCTGTATTAGTGTCCCCCCACTCTGGATGAGGGCCTACAGGGGTACCTTTGGACAGCAGCATTGTTATTCTGTGGGAGGGTAGTATTGGATGGAGTAGCAGATTTAGATACACTAGCAAAAATCCAAACTCCAACTCACACTGCAATTACACAAGCAGCTATTTTTTTTTCTTTTGGGATACAGGTTTTACACGAATAAATAAAATCTGACCATTGTAAGCACTCTCAGTGATAAATGCTTTGTCTCTTGACTGATACAATTGCAAGTGAGCTTGTTCTCTTGGAAAAACAAAATGGTTACTGACCAGATCACCAGGTAAAAATAAAGGAAAGAACTCCTACAAAAAAGAAAACAAATGCAGCCATCGCATCTAATAATTGGTAAGCTGCAATAGAATAAATTATTGCTTTTGGGTTTAATACTGCTTAAGGCTCCATTCACACTAGCGCGTTTTTTGATGCATTTTGCATTTTGCAGAAATGCATGGGAATTTTTTAACATGGGTTCCTATGGAACATGTTCACATCAATGCCTTTTTGTTTCTCTGCATTTTTGGAAAGGGTCAGGGACTTTTTTTCATGCAAAATGCAGCGTTTTGCATGTAATAGAATTCAATGGACAAGCATCAAATACGCAAGTGCACTGTTTTTGCAGCGTTTTTGATGCGTTTTTGGTGCATTTTTGATGCGTTTTTGCCGTTTTTTTAAAAAAAATTTTATTTTTTTAATTTTTTTAAGACTGTAAAAAAAAACTGTAAAAAAAAAAAAAAAACCCAAAACGCAAATCGCGGCAAAATCGCGGCAAAAACGCTGCTCAAAAACGTGGCAAGCATGAAAAAAAAACCTCCAAAAACGCTCAAAAGCAACATATAGGTGTATAGGTAGTGAATCGAGCCTTAGGCTCCATTCACATTAGCGCATTTTTTGATGCATTTTGCATTTTGCAGAAATGGATGGGAATTTTTTAACATGGGTTCCTATGGAACATGTTCACATCAATGCCTTTTTGTACCTCTGCGTTTTTGGAAAGGGTCAGGGACTTTTTTTATGCAAAATGCAGCGTTTTGCATGTAATAGAATTCAATGGACCAGCATCAAAAACGCAAGTGCAGCGTTTTTGCAGCGTTTTAACGGCGTTTTTGATGCGTTTGGTTTTTTTTTAGACTGTATACAGTCTAAAAAAAAAAACTGTAAAAAAAAAAAAAAAAAAGGCAGGACGCAAAACGCGGCAAAAACGCTGTAAAAATGCTGCAAAAACGCTGCTCAAAAACGTGTCAAGCATCACAAAAAACACTGCAGAAACGCTCAAAAGCAACATGCATAGGTGTGAATCCAGCCTAAGGCTGGATTCACACCTATGCATTTTTAGTGCTTTTTGCATTTTGCTGATTTCCACTACAGAACGTGTTCCATAGGAAACCATGGTAAATGGACTGTAGTGCAAATCTGCAAAATGCAAAAAGCACTAAAAATGCATAGGTGTGCATCAGGCCTTTAGGGCCTGATGTACACTCGTGCATGTTGCAGTTTGCATATTGCAGGTGCATTTTGCATTTTTCAATACACATGTTTAAACCATTGAAGTCTATGGAACCAAAAACCAGAAAAAAAACCCTGGCCCTTTCCATAAAATGCACAGATGTGAACTACGTCCATAGGAAACCATGCTAAATGGACTGTAGTGTGTTTCTGCAAAACTGAAAATGCACTAAAAAAATGTATAAGTGTGAACCAGGCCTTAGGCTCGATTCACACCTATGCATGTTGCTTTTGAGCGTTTTTGGAGGTTTTTTTTTCATGCTTGCCACGTTTTTGAGCCGCGTTTTTGCCGCGATTTTGCCGCGATTTTGCCGCGATTTGCGTTTTGCGTTTTTTTTTTGTTTGTTTTTTTACATTTTTTTTTACAGTCTTAAAAAAAATTAAAAAAAAAAAAACATAAAAAAAAAAAAATTTAAAAAACCGTCAAAAACGCATCAAAAACGCATCAAAAACGCTGCAAAAACGGTGCACTTGCGTTTTTGATGCTTGTCCATTGAATTCTATTACATGCAAAACGCTGCATTTTGCATGAAAAAAAGTCCCTGACCCTTTCCAAAAATGCAGAGAAACAAAAAGGCATTGATGTGAACATGTTCCATAGGAACCCATGTTAAAAAATTCCCGTGCATTTCTGCAAAATGCAAAATGCATCAAAAAACGCGCTAGTGTGAATGGAGCCTTAAAGCTCATTATTTTGTTAATTAATATGCCTCTATGCAGCTTTGGGTCTTTCAGCACGTCTCAAAAGACTCAAAGCCAATATATTCGCACCCACAGAAATTCATTTTTTCACTTTACTCCTCAACTTTAACTGAAGATTTAAAAAGAAATAGATACTGTCAGGGCTAAAGTTTTGTTATGCTTTCACATGTCTCCCATGCCTTATAAGGGTACGTATACATAAAAGTTATTTTTCTTAAACCTTTCTTTTATAAATGCTTGCAGATACCGTGATAAGACCTTGCTTTGAAATTCCCAGCTCTGTCAATCAAACCCTATGCTTATGATATGATTATGCTATAGCACAATTTGTTTCAGCAAAAATGCAACCAGTCTAGCTATGCCTCCATATGTGCCTGAGAACATTGGTTTAAAGGGCAGAAGGACGAGTGGGTAACCTGATACCTGATCATTTTAAGGTTCCAGTGGGTAAACCTGGTGGCATCCACCCAAAACTGAAAAAAAAAATCAGTTTTAAACAGACTTCCCCTTTAAAAGCCTCCACAGTATTAGCAATAGTAGGATAGGTCAAAAATGTTTAGCATGTTGAAATCTCAGAGAAATGACGTGGAATTACATCATCAGAAGAAACACAAGGTACAGAAAATAACTGAACCTAGGTTAAAACTTACTGTTCTGAATGTGATTACGCAGAAAGTCATTCCTATACAACAACATAGGTTTACAGTAACAAACTATCTAAAGGTAACATATTAATGACCTCGGAAATTGCTATTTGGGCTTTACTGAATGGCAAACCTTTTACTAAACAATTCGTTATAACTGTTGAAAGTTCCTAATCTTGGAATGATTTTGTTAAGCAGTTATTTCCGTGCCACCATTGTCAGCAGTTCAAATGTAAAAGTATCTAAACATTTGTAGAGAGAGATCACTAAGTTTGTTTGCTTAGATAATCGTATTTGGCATTACGCATATCAATATGTGCCATCACTTAGTGCAGAGTGTAGGCTGTGGCATGCCTAAATAACTGCAACTGAGTAATAAAGCTTTGTAATTACACTATCAGGCAACAGTGCTAGAAAAGGATGGACATACCCAGAAGATGGTACATGCACAAATCACCAATCTCCAATAGAAGTAGCTCTGTAGTTCTAGAACTTACTCTAGAGCAGCAATGGGTGTCTTAAATTAATGTCTACTGCTTTATATCATGTGTATGGCTTCTGTCAGAGAGTAAATGTATCCATAGTCAGCAGATGGCCCGCGCCAAATTTTAAGAATGGGTGATCAGTTGCCTAGAAGAAGTATTCTTCAATATGGAGACTTTCTGAATCCAGGCTGTCCTCTTGTTCTAGCCTGTGACTGGACAGTGAAAAGAGAAGCTGCACAATCAACAGCTCATCACTGTCACTGTTTCCTCTTCCTACAAAGGACTGCAAGAAGCTGATGAGAAGAGAACATGTTCTATATTTTTCCAACGGAACAAATTACTATCGGAAAAAACGCTCGTCTGTATGCTGTTCTGACGCATGCTCTGAAGCAAGTACAAGACGGAAGCTATTGGCTACTGGCTATTGAACTTCCGTTTTCTAGTCCCATTGTACGTCACCACATTCTGGACGGTCAGAATTTGGTGTGACTGTGTGTATGCAAGACAGCTTGAGCAGAATTCCGTCGGAACTCCGTCGTAGTGTTTACAAGTTAAAATCGTTTTGGTTTTTTTTGCTAGAAAAGTTACTTAGAACCCCCAAATATTATTTT
This sequence comes from Lithobates clamitans, assembly GCA_037952925.1. NCBI lineage: Eukaryota > Metazoa > Chordata > Amphibia > Anura > Ranidae > Lithobates > Lithobates clamitans. The sequence continues at coordinate 2,930,710 of JBBGZY010000138.1, read as the reverse complement.
TATTTTCACCCTAGAGAATAAAATGGCAGTTGTTGAAATACTTTGTCACACTGTATTTGCGCAGCGGTCTTACAAACCCAATTTTTTTGGATAAAATACACTTTTTTTATTTAAAAAATAAAAAAATCAGTAAAGTTAGCCAAATTGTTTTCTATATTGTGAAAGATAATGTTACGCCGAGCAGATTGATACCCAACATGTCAAGCTTCAAAATTGCATCTGCTTGTTGAATGGCGACAAACTTTGACCCTTAAAAATCTCAGTTTAAAAAATTCTACAGGTTACCAGTTTTGAGTTGCAGAGATGGTCTTTTGCTAGATATATTGCTCTCGCTGGTATGATTACGGCGATATCTCACATGTGTGGTTTGAACATCGTTTACATATGCGGGTGCGACTTACATATGTGTTTGCTTCTATGTGCGAGCACATAGGGACAGGGTGCTTTAACCACTTGACATCCGCGCTATGGCCGAATGACGGCCACAGCGCGGACCTACATTCCCGGGAGGCCGTCATATGACGGCCTCCCCTGTGCACGCTCCCTGCGCGCGCCCTGCAGGGCGCGCGCCGGGCGCGGTGTGATCACCGAGTCACTGAGACTCGGCTGATCACCGATCTGAGTAAGGGGCCGGTCCCGGCCCCTTACCATGTGATCAGCTGTCAGCCAATGACAGCTGATCACATGATGTAAACAGGAAGATCGGTAATCGTTTTTTTTTTTACTCGCGCTGACAGCGCGAGTAGAGAAAAAAGCCGATCACCGGCTCAGATGCCAGGGACATCAGTCCCAAAGTGGAAGCACAAAACATTCTCATCAGTGCCACCCAAAAGTGCCACCTAACAGTGCCACCTAACAGTGCCCACAGTGCCACCTAACAGTGCCCACAGTGCCACCTAACAGTGCCCACAGTGCCACCTATCAATGTCAACAAGTGCCACCTATCAATGCTCACAAGTGCCACCTACCAATGCCCACCTGTAGTGCCAATCAGTGCCACCTGTCAGTGCTGCCCATCACTGCCACCCATCAGTGCCCATCACTGCCACCCATCAGTGCCCATCACTGCCACCTATCAGCCGCCTCATCAACGTACATCAATGAAGGAGAAAAATTACCCGTTAAAATTTTTTTATAACAAAATATAAAAAAAAAATTTTTTTTTTTTTTTTTAAATTCAGGTTTTTACATTTTTTTAACAAAAAGTAAAAACCGCAGAGGTGATCAAATACCACCAAAAGAAAGCTCTATTTGTGGGAAAAAAATGATAAAAATTTCATTTGGGTACAGCGTTGTATGACCGCGCAATTGTCATTCAAAATGCGTTAGCGCTGAAAGCTAAAAATTGGTCTGGATAGGAGGGGGGTTTAAGTGCTCGGTAAGCAAGTGGTTAAAAAAATGTTCTTATTTATTTTACTTTTTATTGTTTTCATTTTTACACTGTCCCTTTAAAAAAAAATTTGGATCACTTTTATTCCTATTACAAGGAATGCAAACATCCCTTGTAATACAAAGAAACATGACAGGACCTCTTTAATGTGAGATCTGAGGTCAAAAAGACCTCAGATCTCACATTTACACTTAAAAAGCAATACAAAAAAGTTTTTAATTTTTTTTCATTAAAAAAATTATACGTTTAAGGCCGTTGGGCGGAGGTTAAGACGCTCCTATCATCCAATGGCATAGAGTCGGGTGTAGGCTATCATTCCCTAACTCGATTCCTGCCCATCAGGGAAAAGCATCGGATCGTCTTTGCTGATACCAACGGCTCCAGTAAGTGTCGGAGACGACCAGGACCTGGCGGCGGGGGGGGGGGGCACCTCTCCCGTCACCGATAAAAGTGATCTTGCTGCGAATCCACCACAGAGACCACTTTTATTTTAACCACTTCAGCCCTGGCAGGATTTACCCCCTTCCTGACCAGAGCACTTTTTGCGATAGGCACTGCATCGCTTTAGCTGACAATTGCATGGTTCTGCGATGTTGCACCCAAACAAAATTGACGTCCTTTTTTTCCCACAAATAGAGCTTTCTTTTGATGGTATTTGATCACCTATGCGGTTTTTATTTTTTGCGCCATAAACAAAAAAAGAGCAACAATTTTGAAAAAAAAGCAATATTTTTTACTTTTTGCTATAATAAATATCCCAAAAAATATATAAAAAACAAAATTTCTTTCTCAGTTTAGGCCGATATGTATTCTACATATTTTTGGTAAAAAAAATCGGAATAAACGTATATTGATTGGTTTGCGCAAAAGTTATTGCGTCTACAAATTAGGGGATAGATTTATGGCATTTTTATTATTAATTTTTTTTTATTAGTACTGGCGGCGAGCTGCGATTTTTACCGTGACTGCAACATTATGGCGGACACATCGGACACTTTTGACACTATTTTGGGACCATTGTCATTTATACAGCGATCAGTGCTTTTTTTGGCATGCAGCACCAATCACATGTTTGAAGGTGTGTATCCCATTATCTGCACGCATCTGCTTCTGCAAAATTATTCCCTGCTGTGCCTTTTTCTGAGCCGCAAGATATTGATTACCCAGCCTCTGCTACTGAGAAAAGTTGTGCTGCTTGTCCTCCCTCTTCTGCCTTTCACAAACTCTTATTACTACTCTTCCACAATGCATTGCATTCTGTATATAGGCAGAGGAGATCTTGTCATTCAACTGTTCCTCCTCCATTTACAGAATGCAATAAATTGCAGTAGACTAGTAATACAAGCAATGTGAAAGGCAGAAAGGGCAGAAGGTGGCAGGTGCAACTTTTCTCAGTAGAAGTGGCTGCTGTTAACCTTCATAGCCCAGAAAGACAGCTTCTCGGGACAGTATCTGGCAGACATGAAGGAGACACATAGGGAGGATTTTTGCCAGAAGCAGCCGCCTGTAGGTACTAGGATACACACTTTACACATAACCAATGTGTTTGATGCTGTATCCTAAAATAAATGTACGCTAGCTTCAGCCTTAAAGTAAATCTAAACTCAATTACTAAAATCCCATACAAGTTTTAAAATGCAAATGTAATTCCAAAAGTTGTTTTTAGCCCTTTCACTGCCACAGTTGAAAGGCTAACATTGGCAGCTGCAAGGGATTTTACACACACTGTAGCAGCCGGGATTGCATGTAAATTTCACAAGCCAACTGTTGGCTTTCAGATAGAAGTGATTGCTTCCACGGATCCTCCAAGCAGCCCGTGTCCTATTTCCCTGACTGCACTGTCCCTCCTGCAGGCCCAGGATTGGCAAGGCAGGTGTCGCTGGGTAGAGGAGGAGGAGATCAACGAATGTACATTTACTGATCTTCCCTAGCCAGTAAGAACCCAGAGGTGATGATGATTACATACACTTATGGTTTTAGGTGACACCTTCCCCAGCTGCTGCGGCTGGAGAAGAAGTAAATGAAGCATAATCTGTGCTCCATTAGCTTCAGTGGAGGACTGGGGAGACATTAGAGTTCTAATAGACCCCTGATGTAAAGGTAAAGAGAACCTGTCACAGTAAAATGCTATCACAAAAGGGGCTTGTCAAAAAAGTCTAAAGAAAAAATGTAAAGTACACCCAAACACTAAAAAACCTTCCCCCTCAAATGTAAAGCACCCTCCTACATACACGCACATATGAAAACACAAGTTGGGGTTGGCCTATGTGCAAAAAGGTTACCTGTGCTACACATGTTACTCAGCGCTGCGTGTGTCACAGTGAAAGCAATAATTCTAGGGCTACTTACAGTTAGCTCTAAACTTGTGACTTGTATAAGCTTTTAAAGGCAACGCATGTAGGTAAAATGGGTACCGAGGTTTGTCCCCTTTTTGAGGGTAATGGAAACAAGAAATACACCGCTTCAAGTGAGTGGAAATAAATGGATGGGACTCATGAGTGCACGTCTCAGCTCGCCTGCCATAGAATATCTATAAAGAAATGGCTGCACACCGAAGTGCCGAAAGTCCATTTATTGCATCATCCCAAAAAAGGCATGACAAACATCGAAGGACAGTAGCAGATAAGAGGATGACGCGTTTCACACAGTTAAAATTGTGCTTACTCATAATGAATCCCCTTTTCAAGGGTGCCAGCAATTTTAAGATTTGATATATTTGGTATTGGACATAACTTCACCTTATATATTTTCCAAAAAAAGGATAACGTATTGTGATTGTGTTCACTAAAATTAAAGCAATATTAAAGGCTTTCTTTTTTATTTAAATAACAAACATGTCATACTCCCCTGCTCAGTGCAGTGGTTTTGCACAGAGCAGCCTCGATTCTCCTCTTCTCATGCCCCTCGCTGGCACTTTTGGCCCCGCCCTCCTGCTGAGTGCTACCAGAGAATGCGGCTTGCAATGGGGGCCCCCAAGCAGGCTTGTTCCTGAGCCATGGCTCTGTGTGTCTATTCACACACAGAGCCATGGCTTGGCCCCACCCCCTCTTCCTCCACATTGGCTCACTGGCTGTGATTGACAGCAGCGGGAGCCAATGAAGGAGGGAGAGTCCCCAGAGAGCTCTTGCACACATCGCTGGAGGAAGATCAGGCTCAGGTAAGTACTACTGGGGCTGCTACACAGAGAAGGATTTTTTACCTTTATGCATAGAATGCATGAAGGTAAAAAACCTTGAGCCTTTAGAACCACTTTAACTTTTGTGTATTTTATTACTGAAAATATGCCTTTGATAAACATGTGCACTAATACCATATGACATTAAAAAAAAAAAAAAAAAAAACCTACCACTGTTCTGTACAACCTATATCTATTATTTTTGTGTTGCATTGAACCGGTTACTATTGTTTTGATGTATGCTGACATCTAGTGGCAGTTTTGGGCTACTACATCTAGCTTACTTGATTGTTTTTTTCCTGCTGCCCTCCCCTCCTATTTAATGTGGGTTAGTTAAGGTGGTTCTAAAGGCAGAAGGTTTTTTTAACTTAATGCTTTCAATGTACTAAGATAAAGAAAACTTCTGTGTGCAACAGCCCCCCCCCAATACTTACCTGAGCCCCATCTCGATCCAGCAATGTTGCACAAGAGTCCCCGCTGTCCGTGACACTCAATCCTCATTGGCTGAGACAGCAATTGGCGCCCGCTGCTCAATCAAAGTCACCCAAAGTCATTGAGCCAATATTTGTAGAGCCAGCAGGAGAGACTGTGATGTCATGGGCAGTGAAGACGGGCAGCTGCAGCCAGGAGGGCTGGCAGGGCCTGAATAAGACTGACTGGAGCAGTAGTCCACCAAGGTCAGCTAGCACTAAAGACTTTTCTATTTTTGCTGCTACACTAAAGGAGCCCGCGGGCCTCCCTGCAAATGGCAGTGGCTAAGGCCTGGCTGGAACCAGAGTCAGGCCTAACCATGTGCTAGCTGTACCAGGAACCAAGTATTGTACAGGGGAGAGAGGAACAGTCTACAAATAAGTGTTTTGCTGGAGGGGACTGGAAGACTGGAAGTGTAAATAGAGGTTCCAACTGATCACCTTATTGATTCCATTATTGATTCTGGGTATCCCATAATTTTTCTTATCCTATCCAAGTTCAGAAATCCCTCAATAAAATACAAAACAAACATACGGACGGCTGTTCATTGTCTCAAGAGTGACTGGGGAGTGAATGCCAGGCTGAGGCAGGGTGACAGGTGGATCACAATATCCAGCGTCCCATATGGGGGTACCGCTACATTTGTTATATCGGATTGAGGTCAGGATTCTGTGCAGGCCAGGCAAGTTCCTCCACTCCAAACTCGCTCATTAATGTCTTTATGGACTTGCTTTGTGCACTGGTCCAAATAGGTTGGTGGAGGGGGGATGATGGTGTGGGGTTGTTTTTCAGGGGTTGGGCTTGGCCAAGTCAAGGGAACTCTAATGCCCTGTACACACGGTCGGACATTGATCGGACATTCCGACAACAGAATCCATGGATTTTTTCCGACGGATGTTGGCTCAAACTTGTCTTGCATACACACGGTCACACAAAGTTGTCGGAAAATCCGATTGTTCTAAACGCAGTGACGTAAAACACGTACGTCGGGACTATAAACGGGGCAATAGCCAATAGCTTTCATCTCTTAATTTATTCTGAGCATGCAGGGAAATTTTGTGCGTCAGATTTGTGTACACACGATCGGAATTTCCGACAATGGATTTTGTTGTCGGAAAATTTTATAGCAAGCTCTCAAACTTTGCGTGTCCGAAATTCCTATGGAAAATGTGTGATGGACCCTACACACGGTCGGAATTTCCGACAACAAGGTTCTATCACACATTTTCCATTGGAAAATCCAACCGTGTGTACAGGGCATTAAGGCGTCAGCATACCAATTTTGGACAATTTCATGCTCCCAACTTTTTGGGAAAAGTTTGGGGATGGCCCCTGCCTGTTCCAACATGACTGTGTACCAGTGCTCAAAAAAGGTCCATAGAGACATGGATGAGCGAGTTTGGGGTGGAGGAACTTGACTGCCCTGCACAGAGTCCTGATCTCAACCCGAGAGGAACACCTTTGGGATGAATTAGAGTGGAGACTTTGAGCCAGGCTTTCTCGTCCAACATCAGTGCCTGACCTCACAAATGCGTTTTTAGAAGAATGGTCAAATATTCCCATAGACACACTCCTAAACCTTGTGGACAGTCTTCCCAGAAGAGTTGAAGCTGTTATAGCTGCAAAGGGTGGACCAACTCAATATTGAACCCCACGGACTAAGACTGGGATGCCATTAAAGTTCATGTTCATGTGCATGTTAAGGCAGGTGTCCCAATACTTTTGGTAATATAGTGTAAGTTGTGTGCAGAGAAATGGGTGCATGGGGTCACCTCAGAAGTTGTGTGCAGAACATTCTGACAGAATTTTCAGCAAGTCCTGTAAGCATTAGGGCATAGAAGAAATAAGACAACCTCCAGGGCATGGTCTGAAATAATATTTTCACAGTTGCTTAAGGTAAAGAAAAACCCCGCTTTCGTCAAACAGTAACACAGTTAGTCATGGCAGAAACAATAGACATACAGTATATAAGGAGTAGGGGGTTAGCTATGATATTAAGGAGAAGATACAGTTAAAGTGGATGTAAACCCAATGTCATCCTTTCTAAACTACTGCCATAGGGGTTATCTATAAGGATATACATGCCTCCTGCATGTATCTTTACCTGTCAAATGTCTCCCCTCTGTCTGTTATTAGACCCGAAAAACTGCATATTCTGTGGGTGGGTCTGTTGTCTGGAGCTCGGTGGGTGGAGTCGTGATGTCAGTAGACTCCCCGCCCACCTCTACACTCCTTGTCAATATGCATTTTCTCCTGTGTATTTCTTACACTGAACTTCTGCTATGATCTCTAACATCCAGTGAAAAGACAGGAAAGTAACCACATGACTTCAGCATGACAAATCATGGTGAGGTGTGGAACAGCCAATCCTTGCAGAGCTGCTGAAGAAAGGAGTGGGGGAGGGAATTAAAAAAATAATGCCTGTGTGTTAGGCTAGTGCATGAGATGTAAATCACCTGTCACTCACAGCAAGAGGGAGGATTTGACAAAGTTTTTCTCTGTTTGTCAAGATTTATCCCACTGAATAAAAGGGGATTGCTCAGAGATAGATTAACTCTGTGTGGCAAGACTGGGCTCAAATGATAGGAAATCTTATACTCTACAGTATGATATAAAAAAAAAAAAAAAATTTCGGGTTTACATCCACTTTAATGATTTTGGTGCACTGATATGCAGTGGGAAGTGGAATACCCCCGTCCCCAACATAACCAATCATATATTGCATAGCTGCAGCCAGTCACACCAATGAGGAAAGAGTGGTTAGATTCTGAAAATACAGCTTTCTGATAACTCACGGGAAAACAGTCTTCTTTCCTATTTCAGGGCATCCAAATGGGTCATAGCTGGCTGGTCCTGGGTTATTCAAGGCAACATTCAAAATATCCCGAGTAGTCTTTGACTTGAAGCATGACACCAGAACCTTAGGAGACTCTTTAGTTAGCGAATCATTGACTGTATAGTGACCTAAAACAACATAATGTTCATTTATTTAGGGTTTACTCTTGGAATGTTAAGCCAACAGTTCTTTTTTGTCTTTAAGGTTTGCCCACATTTTTAAATGATAGCTTTTCAGAATTCAGGGCTTTGTAACTTTGGTACTAATTTAGGTGAAACTGTACTTATTTATTATATTTGCTATGCTTTCACTGCCAAATCTGTAGATGCACAATTATTTTCGAAGGATTGTATTTGTATTAAGCAAACAGCCGCATTGTGATGACAAGTAATGTTTAGAATGGACTTCCTACTAAAAGCATCCAATATAACCAGAATTATCAGCATGTCCTAAAAAAAGAATCACTAACCCTACCTGACCCTATTAAATTCTTGAAAACCAAGTTATACAGAAACCATATTTATTTAAGGCGGACTTTCACCTGGACTATCACAAACAAAGTAAAGCCACTGTACAAAAGGATGTTAAAAGACATCAAAAAAGACATACTGAGGGAATTTGCACTTTGAATCATAAATTTTCCCAGAGCTTAGTGATTGAGGGAAGCTTTTCTGACTTCTGTCTTCCAATCCCGTTCAAGAAAAACATTTTGTTCTATTATTTTCCTTGCACTCGATTTGGTATTTTCTGCAAAGTGAAATTGTACCACATTCAATAAACTCTGGGGAAACCTCTCATGCAAATGCAACTTCCCTTGCAAAGTGCAAGGTCACTTGAAAAGTAAACAGCCTATTTGCTTTTTAGAAATCAACCCCATTTATTATTACATAGTCACATAGTTGCATAGTTGGTGAGGTTGAAAAAAGTCCATCAAGTCCAACCTGTGTGTGTGCTTTTATGTCAATATTACATTGTCCAACCCTGCATGTTGTGGTTTAGGTGCCTATCTAACAGTTTTTTGAAATTATCTATGCTCTCTGCTGAAACCACTGCTTGTGGAAGAGAATCCCACATCCTTTCCGCTCTTACAGAAAAGAACCCTCTACGCAGTTTAAGTTTAAACCACTTTTCTTCTAATTTTAGTGAATGGCCACGTGTCTTTATGTTCCCTTGCGTGGAAAGGATTTATCCCTATTGTGTGGTCACCAGTACTGTACTTGTACATTGAAATCGTATCCCCTCTCAAGCATCTTTTCTCCAGAGAGAATAAGTTCCGTGCTCGTAATATTTCCTCATAACTAAGGTCCTCTAGTCCCTTAATTTGCTTTGTTGCCCTTCTCTGGACCATCTCCAGTTCCAGGACATCCTTCATGAGGAATGGTGCCCAGAACTGGACGGCATACTCTAGGACCAGAGTTTTGTAGAGTGGGAGAATTATCATTTTATCCCTGGAGTTAATCCCCTTTTTAACCACTTGCTTACTGGGCACTTAAACCCCCCTCCTGTCCAGACCAATTTTCAGCTTTTAGCGCTGTCGCACTTTGAATGACAATTGCGTGGTCATACAACACTGTACCCAAATTAAATTTTTATAATTTTTTTCCCACAAATAGAGCTTTCTTTTGATGGTATTTGATCACCTCTGCGTTTTTTATTTTTTGTTAAAAAAATTGAAAAAGACAGAATTAAAAAAAAAAAAATTATATTTTTTTTATATTTTGTTATAAATTTTTGCAAACAGGTAATTTTTCTCCTTCGTTGATGTACGCTGATGAGGTGGCAGTGATGGGCACCGATAGGTGGCAGTGATGGGCACTAATGGGTGGCGGTGATGGGCACTGATGGGTGGCAGTGTTGGGCACTGATTGGGCACTGTTTGATGGCAGCACTGCTAGGTGGCACTTGTGGGCATTGTTGGTGGCACTTGTGGGCATTGTTGGTGGCAATTGTGGGCATTGTTGGTGGCACTTGTGGGCATTGTTGGTGGCACTTGTGGGCACTGGCAGGTGGCAATAACAAATGGCACTTGGAGGCACAGATGAGGCATCTGTGCCTCCTTCCTCTTCGGGACCGATGTCCCTTTCACATAAGCCTGTGATCGGCTTTTTTTTCCTCCTTACGCTCTCAGCGTGTGGAGAAAACGAAACCGATCACCGTGTTTTGTTTACATCATGTTATCAGCTGTCATTGGCTGACAGCTGATCACATGGTAAGGGGCCGGGACCGGCCCCTTACTCGGATCTGTGATCATCCAAGTCTCCGTGACTCGGTGATCACAGCGCGCACGCCACGCGCCCTGCAGGGTGCGCGCGGTGCGCGTGCACAGGGGAGGACGTCCTATGACGTCCTCCCGGAGATTGAGGTCCACGCTATAGCCGTCATTCGGCTATGGCCCGGACCTCAAGTGGTTAATGCATGCCAATATTCTGTTGGCTTTGCTTGCAGCAGCTTGACATTGCATGCCATTGCTGAGCCTGTCATATACTAAGGCCCCCATGTCCTTTTCCATCCTAGATTCCCCCAGAGGTTCTCCCTCTAGTGAGTAGAATGCATTCATATTTTTGGCACCCAAATGCATTATTTTACATTTTTCTACATTAAACCTCATTTTGCCATGCAGTTGCCCACCCCATTAATTTGTTCAGATCTTCATGCAAGGTTTCCACATCTTGCAGAGAAATTATTGCCCTGCTTAGCTTAGTATCGTCCTTCAGATCGTTTATGAATAAATTAAATAGGATTGGTGCCAGGACAGAATCCTGTGGGACCCCACTTCCCACACCGTACCATTCTGAGTACTCCCCATTTATCACCACCCTCTGAACTCTCCCCTGTAGCCAGTTTTCAATCCATGTACTCACCCTTTGGTCCTTGCTGATAGACCTTAGTTTGTAGAGTAAACATTTATGGGGAACTGTATTGAATGCCTTTGCAAAATCCAGAAACACCACATCTACGGGCCTTCCTTTATCTAGATGGCAGCTCACCTCCGCATAGAAGGTTAATAGATTGGTTTGGCAAGAACATTTCTTCATAAATCCATGCTGATTACTGCTAATGGTACCATTTTCATTACTAAAATCTTGTATATAATCCCTTATCTTCCCCTCCAAGAGCTTGCATACTAGTGACGTTAGGCTAACTGGTCTGAAGTTCCCAGGGATATATCTTGGTCCTTTTTTAAATATTGGTACTACATTGGCTTTTCTACAATCAGCTGGTACCATACCAGTCAGTAGACTGTTCATAAAAATTAGGAACAATGGTCTGGCAATTACTTGACTGAGTTCCTTAAGGACCCTCGGGTACAAGCCATCTGGTCCCAGTGACTTATTAATGTTACATTTTACAAGTCTATTCCTAATTCTATCCTCTGTTAGCCATGAGGGTGCTTCCTGTGTTGTGTCATGAGGATAAAACTTGCAGTTTTGGTTACTGAAGCCCCCTGTTTCCCTTGTGAAGACTGAGAATAATAAATTAAAAACCTTTGCCATCTCTCTATCCTTTGTAACCAGATTCCCTTCATCATTCTTTATGGGGCCAATATGATTTGACCCCCCTCTCTTACTTTTTATATGCTTAAAGAATTTCTTGGGATTTTATTTACTCTCCTCCGCTTGCTTGTGCCTTTTATGTTCTATCTTAGCCGCCCTGATTGCACCCTTACATTTCTTATTGCATACTTTGTAAAGGTGGAATGCTTATGATGACCCCTCAGCCTTGAATTTTTTGAAGGCCTCCTCCTTTGCTTTTATATGCATTTTTACATTGAAGTTAACCCACCCAGGACTTATTATTATTATTAGCTCTTTTAAATGTATTTCTCATTAGTGAGGCGCCATCTTCCCCTCACTCGTCTCCAGGCACAACAAGGGCACAGACGCGATCGCCTCTGCTGCTACCGATCGCGGCGGGAGGGGGGGTCGCCACTCTACCGCCACCGATAAAAGTGATCTTGCTGCGAATCTGCCGCAGAGACCACTTTTGTCTGAAAGCCGACCGCCGCACGAAAACGGGGATACCGGGGTTATGGCAGCTAGCTGCTGCCATAACAACGATATCCGCCGCCAAACTTTGGACGTAGATCGGTGTGCGGTGGTCGGCAAGTGGTTAAAAAAAACCCCCGCCGCTGTAATTCACGCGCTCCGCGTCCTAAAAGGGGCCGGGCGCATGAATAGGGGGTGGCGGTGTCCTGTCAAAATAGCGCCCATGGATAGAGCATGGGGGTGGTGGCAGTGGATAGAGGGGGCGGCGCTCCGGCGCCCCTAATGAACGGGCCGCCACTGGTGGTAATGCATTTGGAGTAGTTAAGACAACATACAAATGCTTTTCTCTTTCTCTTGTTTGCTGTAAAAAGGGCTTTACTTTAGGAAAAGATCCCAGTAGGTCTGGAGGGACCCCTCTCCAAGGAAATTGGAAATGACATAATTTGTCTCTAGCAGAACCACACGTTGGTTAATATGGCCACACAATTACTAAATGGTGTTCCTGAGAACTAATATATCTAAATTGTTAGACTTTAGTGTACCAACTTCATAGAAAAAGCAAACGAAGGGTTCTTGTGAAAGGCAAGGGCTCCTCCAAGCTATTTTATAAATGGAGACCAAGAAGAAATGTTTTTCTAGTTAAAATTGAACTTACTTTAAAAAAAAAAAATAGATTTTATGTGTTTTATTGAAAGCTCAAAAATATTATAAGAAGAATAAACACATACACACTATAACTACATCAAATAGAAAGCTCCCCAATTGTATTGAAAAAATTTCTGCTACAGGTAGCAGTATGACGTAAATGCTACAGTATAAATTGGAATCTACCAACAACAAGATAATATATATTGTGGTGTGGTGTAGACAATTAGTGACACTGAAGAGCGATCCCAAATAGATAAGCAAGTGCTATTGCCCTAACGGACAGTGCAAACAAAATCAATGTGCAAAATACAATGAATAAATTCTATCTGTAGACGTTCAATATAAGTATATATATATATATATATATATATATATATATATATATACTCATATGTAAACATTAGACATAAAATAGTGAATAAAAACATGTACAAAATATAGCAATAAGTAAGCATAAGACCAGCAATATAACTAATTGTGCAAAAAAAATATATAAATGAATGTGCAACCACAGTAATATATAAAGCTTCCTGTGTAAACATGCAAAAAACGCATAAAAAGTGCATAGTGATGTGTGGCATACACACTCCAATCTTATCGCAATTGGATAGTGTCACAGCAATAGATAAATCAAATTAAGTCTGACAGTATTATAAAGAAGTCCAAACATCATGCAACTGTGTGCAGACAAAAGATTCAGTGTTATTATATTTTCTTAAAAAAACAATAAAAAAGTCCAATGTGCAAAAAACAAAGTGAAGTGCCTAAAGTGAGACAGGTGTGTGTCCTCTTCGTGCATGAATCACACAAAAGTAAGCAGTGGCCCCTTACCTAGCGGTAATGGGAAAACCGCAAAGAAGCAAATACTGGTGGATGTTGTCTGTTCTTGGGGTCCCTGGACCAGAGCGGGTCCTTTCTCTGTCTTTGTGCCTCGGTATAGGTGAAAGCGGCAATAAAGGACAAAGGGGTACCAAATAGTGTAGTATTTTTAAGCAGGATTTAGGCTTTATTAGGCTTTATTAAAATCATCAGGGTGTACTCACATTTAAACATAAAAAACAGCGTCTGTCTCCTATGAGCGGCAAGCTCGTTAACCTCGATCAGTGTAGAGTGCCTATTCCATCCCTACGCATGACGTCACCGATCACGTGACTTCATCAGGGGATAAAAGGAAGGCACTGTGATGTCTTTAAAAAGTCTCTTGAATTGTTTCTAATGGGCGGTCATTTTCTTGTAGCTCGATGTAATGTGTATGTAACGGCCATTTTCTAAAAGACCATGTGCACGGCCATTTTTTTGTTTGGCAAACCGCGTATTCCCATAGCCATATATGGAAATCGCTCTATGCTCACTGCGCATATATCCGCGACTCAGTGAATGACAGATGGAGGCGCGGCCTGCACGCATGGGGGAAACTAATTGGTCAGCATAATGTAAGTGCTGCAAGGTCAATCTACATGATAAGAACTGGCAAACCCTCTCAGAATTAGCATGGAATCGAGATTAAAAATAATGATGAGATATAATACTCATAAAAAACTAAAATTCCATTAAAATAGAATTAAAAAAATAGGATTAAAAACGCACGGTCAGTGTGAACGGGACAGAATAGACCTCGGCACTGACCTATGCATACTAACCGACATATATCCCTAATGAACCATAAATATAGCAATGATGGTGAATAAAACATATGATAAAAAAGGGGGAAGGCTAAATACATGTTGTTAATAATACTACGATAAAAGCAATAATATGGTGCGCATATATCCCTCACCTTAAAGCGTGTGGATGCACGCACATGCCCAGGAGATCAGAAGTCATCCTATGGGCCAGGTATATTGGCGACGTCCTCCTCCTATGGGATGGATGTGAGTTGGAGCTGCAGACTTTTATGGCGGCCTTGAACAACAATGATAGGGGCATTAGTCTCAATTTTGAAGCCAGCCGCGATACCATCCACTTTCTGGATTTAAAGATCCAGATTGATGGTAACCAATTTGTGACGTCTACCCATTTTAAGGCGACCGACAGAAATTTTTATATTTCTGTCGACAGCTGCCATGACGAACCGTGGCTCAAAGCTATTCCTCAAGGCCAATTCTTGCGCCTGAGACGCAACTGTTCGGATGTGAACACCTATAATCAACAGGCATCCATTTTGATGACCAGGTTTTTGGAAAAGGGATATGATCCAACTTCCCTCTCTCTGGCTGTGAAGACAGCATGAGACAGGGATAGATCTTCCCTTTTATCTGATGCCCCTACACACAGGGGCAGTGCTCTTGATACTGTACTGTTTATCACTACCTATTCGGCCCAGCACCGCACCATTAAATCATTGATACAGAGGCATTGGCATGTGTTGGGCAGTGACCAAATCCTCAGTACCATCTTGCCAACTCGACCCAAAGTGGTGTTCAAGGGAGCAGCCTCTCTGGGGAGCAAAATAGCCCCTTCGGTCCAAGACCCTCCACGGGAGAATAGGTCTTTCCTCCAAAGCCTTACTGGGTATTATAAATGTGGTAAATGCCAGGTCTGTTCTCTTAATGCCAATAGATCAAGGCGCATTACCACATTTACATCCACTAGTACCTCGCGATCATATGACATCGAACCCTTCATCACTTGTAGTTCTGAGGGGGTGGTCTATCTCCTACAATGCCCTTGTGGGTTTCAGTATGTAGGAAGGACCAAAAGGGCTTTACGGGTCCGCCTGAATGAGCATATAGGGAATATAAGGAGGGGTGTATGATAAACACCCTGTCTCTAGACATTACGATCAGGTACATAGAAGGGACCCCTCCAATACCCTATATGTAGGTATCGATAAATATAGACCACACTGGCGAGGTAGTTCCCTAGTCAGGGAGATCTCCAAACAAGAGATGTCCTGGATCCACAGATTAAAAAGTTACGTGCCATTTGGCATGAATGTGGATACAGATGTGAACGCATTTATTAAAGCGGGGGTCCACCCACACCGCCAAAAAAAAAATATTAAAAGCCAGCAGCTACAAATACTGCAGCTGCTGACTTTTAATACATGGCCTCTTACCTGTCCCAGGGTCCAGCGATGACGGCAGGCGACGCCGAGAACCCGCTCAGTTCTCGGCAGCTGCCGCCGCCATCCTAGGTGAGGGAATCAGGAAGTGAAGCGTTGCGGCTTCACTTCCTGGTTCCCTACTGAGCATGCGCAAGTCGCGCTGTGCGTCCCAAGTGGTCCCCGCTCTCTCCTGGGAGCTGTGTTTTTCCCAGGAGACAGCGCGGTGGGGACGGGAAGAGGCGTAGACTCCCATGGGAGTCTATGCCGGAAGTGGGTGCAAATACCTGTCTTAGACAGGTATCTGCACCCCCTTCCCCCCTGAAAGGTGCCAAATGTGACACCGGAGGGGGGGAGGGTTCCGAAAAGCGGAAGTTCCATTTTTGTGTGGAACTCCGCTTTAATAATGCCTGATAGAGCCTCTTAGGTTACCTTTTAGCACCTACGTGGATGGGATGGGGTGAGACCTACTTTAGGTTCTCCCATGTTCCATATAGGGCCTGCTAACTCAATCAATTTATTTGTATTATTTATTTTTAATTATACTGAATTTATTGTGAGTGTATTGGGAATATGTCTTCATCACATATGGCAATTTACTGGTATAGCCATCGCTTTGAGTTTTTGTCTATCCGGATCACCAGGGTAGTTCATGCTAGTACCTTCGGTTTTTATCTTTCCAAACCCTTGGGGTCTTTTGACATCAGAGATATCAGAGAATATGGGGGGTAGGGGGGGGACCCCGAATGTTTTTGTTGTGCCTAGCCCTTTAGAGTCCCCAATAATTTTTTGGACCTTTATCCAATTATTTGGACTCCCATCCTCTTTTTGCATTTTATATAATAAAATTATTGTTCCTAATATCATATATTTTTTCATTTTGATTCAATATATAATTAATTTTTTGTGTATACAAAAAATTCTTTTAATCTTTCATTTTTTATGTTTTACGTTTATTCTAATTCTGTCCAAAGAGTCAGAATATTCACATCCAAGCTTTTATTAGATATGGGTTACACACCGTTTAGTTGGTCTATTTTTAGACTCAAATTAGTTTTCGACAATAACAGTCAATTGACATTGCATGTGAGTGGTGCGATCTGACATCGTCTAGGCCTAGGTCATGCATGCAATCATCAATTAGGCCACTAGGGGGCTTTTGTAATTAGATTGGTCCCCATGATCCCAATATGAACATTTCCGGTATGTGTCACGGATTATGGGGAATGTGGAGTCCCAACATTCTCCAA
This sequence comes from Lithobates clamitans, assembly GCA_037952925.1. Lineage (NCBI taxonomy): Eukaryota > Metazoa > Chordata > Amphibia > Anura > Ranidae > Lithobates > Lithobates clamitans. Next base: position 2,913,911 of record JBBGZY010000138.1, on the reverse strand, counting down.
TTTTGATAGTCTCTACCGAAGTTGGTGTACCCGCAATCGGGTTCAGCCTTAATAGGGAGCCTGTGAGTCTGGATATATTTTTTCTTTATTTTTCAATCTTTTCCCTTTTTACTTTTCCTTTGCTGATATAGGTTTTACAGGTATTTTATAAGAAATCTTATCTGAGATTTATTCATCTGTTACCAATATTACATCGGTGACATTTAGATTATAGGTTTTCTAATAATACGATCTACCATGTGTCCCATAGATTTATTATGTGTCCCATAGTCTTCATCATAACCTCTCTGCTTGAGATGTGACATCTGCAAAGACATGGCTAACATTACACGTTTAGAGATTGATGGTGCGCTTGCGCATGTAAACGGTCTACTGTTTGCGATCCAAGTCTGCCACGGAAGTCCGGTGTTAGGACGAAAATTCAGAGTGGAGCTTGGTTCAATCTCTCTTTGTATTATAAAAGGAGGTGACGCAACACGTTGCCCGTGCCCCTGGAAGACGTAATCTTATTACGAAACGCCGCGTAGGGTGGAACGGAGCGACGTGATCGCGTCATCCCCTATCGCTGTTGTGTACCAGCAAGACGGGCTGTCTGTGGGTATCCGGCCGGTGCCCCGGACTTCTCTTCAGTCGTTCAACATTGTGATTTTACATGTGGGTGTTTACACTTTTATTTAATAAAACCATACGATTTTACACTATTTGGAGCTCTCTTTTCCATTTATGGTCAACCTTGTTGCTGAGGGTTTGATGCTCTGCCATTGATCCATCTGACATCGAGGCCCCCAACATCTCAACAAAGCGAAACTATCTGGTTCCTTGATGGTGGACCATTGGAGTATGGAGTAACCATTTCTTAACAGCTTACCCAGACCCTCTGTAGTGGGGGGTCATGGGAATGGTAAGCAGCCAGCACTTACATCGGTGATGGTGGATCTGACACTTTATTTCTAATTATCAAGATTTTCCACATTATTAACACTTGGGTGACCATCTTATCAACTTCATGGACTTTAAATATCCTATAAATTTGCACTGATGCACAGGAAAATGCACTTTTGTGTGTTCATTTAATGCATATGTTTAGTAATGAGCACAATGTATATGTTTCATATACCTTTACGTTTTATTAGCGCAGTTCCATTTTTCTAATTGTTCATTTTATGTTTGTGTTACACGTAGGAATTTGCAGCTTCACTTTTTGCTTTCACATTTTTGCCTATGCGCAGTTTTACTTTTTTCTTCTTTTTCGCATATATCCCTCACCTTAAAGCGTGTGGATGCACGCACATCATAAATACAAACACTACAAAAATCTTATTAATACAAACGCTATAAATTCTCTATATCTTCAATATATATATATATAACAAATATTCATCTGTAAAAGCGGGGGAATGTGTGATAAAGGTTGGTGGTGAAAAGAAACGAGGGACGCATAGACTAATCACTAAGGAAACAGTTAAGATCAAATTCGATGTTCAAACCTCTGGGCGAAAAAGTATCTAATGTGAATATCCATTTGGATTCCAACTGGCTGAGGGTCCTAACTTTATGACCCCCCCACCAGTGTCTGACGTACAGTTCTATTTCCCAAAATCTTAACTGAGTGGGGTCAGTTAGAGACACTAAGCAAATGTTACAGATCTTGGAAGATGCCCCTAAAGAAGAAGACCCTTGGATTATGGCTACCGCTGATGTGTTATACTTATATACAGTAATACTTCACCACCAAGCGCGTGAAACCGCAAAATGGGGCCTTAGGTCATATACCAAGCTTCCTTGTATTCAAAGAAAGTTTATAATTAAATGTATATTTTGCACATTGATTTTGTTTGCACTGTCCATTAGGGCAATAGCACTTGCTTATCTATTTGGGATCACTCTTCAGTGTCACTAATTGTCTACACCACAATATATATTATCTTGTTGTTGGTAGCTTCCAATTAATACTGTAGCATTTACTTTATACTGCTACCTGTAGTAGCAATTTTTTCATTTCTCTCGGATAGCGCAGCACTCACCCTCACTTTTCTTTCACTCATTTATGGGCTTTGATTGACCCCATTCGGTGCTTGCAGCTGTTCGGATCTTTATCTTTCCGCCACGGTAACGCAGGAATAACTCACATTATATCCCCAATTGTATTATCACCATTATCATCAAATCAATAGAAAGCAATAACAATATTAAGCAATCAAAATATAAAGGTACTGTAAAACTGACAGCAAATATTAGGAATTGTATATTTAATGATTTAGTTTAGAGTTTAGATTTAAAGTTTTATGTTTTAATAATGTGTTTCTTGAGCTAAATGTACACGCATGTCCTTTCTTAAAGCCCAACTAAGGCCCCATTCACACTTGAGTGTACGTTAGGAGATTTTGAGATGTTTAATTAGTGCACCACTACACGTTTGTAGGAGTGATGTGTTATACAGGAGCTTCTTTGAGGCAGGACTATGTGTTTTGGCCTCATAAATTTATTATCAGAGCAGCAGAAAAATGTGCATAAGGCTTTATGTACGCTTGAACTACTTTGACCGCTGGCCGCAGGAAAACACAAACGCCTCAAGGTCGTGATTTGGCGCGTTTTGTGTTTTTTTGCGGCTGGCGGTCAAAACGTTCCTATCCTGAACGCGATTCTTTCACGTTCATGAGAGGGAGGTTAGGGGAGCTTAAACCTAGCAGTTTGGCTCCTAAATGATCCTCATAGCCTATGTGTACATAAGCTTTTAGGGAGTTGAAATTAGGAGCTTTGGCAAAAAAAGCCAAAAGCTCCTAAACTCAAGTTACATGAGCCTAACACTAATTTTGGCATTTTTTGTGCACTCCCATTAAAGTCAATGTGGTTAAAAACATCCCATTTCCTTCAAAAATAGCTCATGTACTTAAGCTACAGGTGCCTGAATGCTCAAATGGGACAATATAAAAAGCATAGTATTTGGCTTGTTGAGTGATTTGGAGCGATGAGCAATAAAACACTCAGGGGTGTGAATAGGGGCTTAATGCTCCTGTATATCTAAACAATTACAAAATCCAGGTACTATGTGATGCACAAGCCTCAAATTACACAACAAATATTCTGAGACAAATTCTCCTTCATTGAAGTCTCACATGTTTCTCCTCCCAGGTACTGTAATCCTCAGCAAAAGACAGTGGAGTCAATCCAATAAGAAGTGGGCAGGACTAGTTGTGGCCAGGTGCTGATTGACAAGCTACAGGCTTATTAATCAGCAGTAACAATGCTGATAGCCATGCCCCTTGCAAAATTTTTGCATCACACTGTAATGCAAGGAAGCACAGGGAGTGGAAACTCTGCTCTGAATACAGGAGCAGTGCAGCAGCATCGTTGCCACATCATCACAACTTTGGGGGGGAGGCAAGAGAAAACTGCAAGTCCAGATGTAGATGTGTTGCGCCACATATTTAATAGGAAGCCAGAGTTTTACTTTATTTGAACATGCCTACACTAAAATGGTAACTCCAATAATGGTCTGAGTGTTGGCACTGTACCAGCTCTTACTGTAAAGTGGTGTATGCTATTAGCAAAGAAGTAAGCCAGGACAAAATATTTCCGGCTCTTGCTTTAGGAACAGCTCCCCCGCCTGATCCCACCATATATACCCAAGCTGCTGCCAAATCATGTCCCTCTGGTCTTTCAGAGCAGTTCTGGCTATGTGCTACCACTGATGTCTCAGGGAGAAAGAAGGAGGCCAGCACTGAAAGACTACCTCATACCCCACTATCAGAATATGCCCATTTTAAAGCAACTTGTCCACAGCAGATAGAAGCATAGTCCAGAAAAGGCCAAACAACTTTCATTAAATAACAAGATAGATAAGATAAGATACAATTTGCTGTTTAGACAATCAATTTCTGGGATGCCTGAGGGATTTCTAACTCACTTTTTGCTGGGGCTCAAATATCAGTAAGCCCCTTCCCTCCAAGTACTGTAATGCTGTACACTTTATTTTTATCCATATTTTATGTTGGCATGAAGATGCTTCATGTTCAAGTAGAAGAAGGCCAAGCACAGACTGCACACATACCAACACATGATACCTACAGTGGGGAAAATAATTATTTGCTCCCCTGCAGATTTTGTAAGGTTGCCCACTTACAAAGAAATGAAGGGTCTAAAATTTTTATTATAGGTGTATTTTAAGGCCCCTTTCACACTGGGGCGGTGGGGGCATCGGCGGTAAAACAGCGCTATTTTTAGCGCTGCTTTACCGTCGTTTTTGCGGCGGTATTCGGCCGCTAGCGGTGCAGTTTTAACCCCCGCTTGCGGCCGAAAAAGGGTTAAAACCGCTCGTATAGCCGCACCGCCCCATTGATTTCAATGGGCAGGAGCGGTTTAGGAGCGGTGAATACACCGCTCCAAAGGTGCGGTTTGCAGGAGTTTTTTTTCTTCTCCTGCCAGCGCACCGCTTCAGTGTGAAAGCCCTCGGGCTTTCACACTGAACAAACAGTAGCGGCAGTTTTGGGTCAGTTTGCAGGCGCTATTTTTAGCGCAATAATGCCTGCAAACCGCCCCAGTGTGAAAGGGCTCTAAATGATAGAGACAGAATATCAACCAAAAGTCCAGAAAAAAAAACGCATGATACAAATGTTATAAATTGAGTCGCAGTTCAGTGAGAAAAAAAAGTATTTCATCCCGTAACAACCAACAAAAAATCTGTCTCCCAGACTGGCTACAGTATGTGCTCATGTGGTACACAGATTAATCCTGTCAATTTAAGAAGTTGCTCCTAATGATAACTCATTATGTGTATAAAAGACACCTGTCCACAGAATCTCTTTCTTCCATTACAACCTCACAATCATGGGCAACTCAGCCCTTCCTTCTCTGAGCTGGCCGCTCAGCTGTCAGCTAATTGCCAGCTCCTATCTCTCCACAGTGACTCACCTGTTGATGATATCCTGCTTGTCAGTCCTGCCTACTTAAGCCGTCCAACCCAGATGATCTATGCCTTCGCCTTGGTGACATCTCTAGAGATGCTCTCCTGTGTTCCTTTTAAAGACTTGCTTGGCTGACATTCCTTCTGTCTCCAGATCCTGCTTGCTGTTCTACTACGCTCATCTCTGGCCCCCTGACATTTTGGCTTGTCTGACTATCCGTTCCGGTTCCTGAACTCTGGCTGTGTTTTGACTACGTTTATTTTTTTTTTATTATTATTAAACAAGTGAGATTTAACTGTACCTCTATCTCAGTCTGATTCATGGTTTCTGACAGCAACACCAAGGAGCTGTGAAAGGATGTCAGGGAAATTATTGTTGACCTGCACAAGGCTGGAATGGGTACAAGACCATTAGCAAGAAGCTAGGTGAGAAAGAGACAACTGTTGCAGTGATTATTTGCAAATGGAAGAAATACAAAATAACCGTCAATCGCCCTCAGTCTGGAGCTCCATGCAAGATTTCGCCTCATGGGGTAAGGATGATCATGAGAAAAGCGAGGGATCAGCCCAGAACTACACGATCTCAAGGCAGTTGGTACCACAGTCACCAAACAAACCATTGGTAATCCTGCAGCTCCCGCAAGGTCCCCCTCCTTACGAAGGCACATGTACAGGCCCATCTGAAGTTTGCCAATGAACATCTAGAAGATTTAGAGAAGGATTGGGAGAAAATGCTGTTGTCAGATGAGATCAAAATTAAGCTCTTTGGCATTAACTCGACTCGCTGTGTTTGGAGAAAAAAAAAAGCTGACTAATGACCCTAAGGACACCATCCCTACAGTCAAGCACGGAGGTGGAAACATTATGCTTTGCGGCTGTTTCTCTGCTAAAGGTACAAAGGCCATGTATTGTAAAATCTTGAATGAGAACCTTCTTAGCTTAGTCAGAACACTGAAGATGGGTCGTGGATGGGTCTTCCATCATGACAATGACCAAAAACATACCACCAAGGCAACAAAGGAGTGGCCTAGCCTATAGAAAATATATGGAGGGAGCTAAACCTTTGAGTGGTCAAGAAATTTTAAAGATTTAGAGAAGATCTGTAAAGATGAGTGAACCAATATCCCTCCTGTGATGTGTGCCAACCTGGTAACCAACTACAAGAAATGTGTTACCTCTGTGCTTGCCAACTAGGGTTTCTCCACCAAGTACTAAGTCATGTTTTGCTTGGGGATCAAATACTTATTTTACTCACTGAACTGCAACTCAAATTATAACATTCGTATCATGTGTTTTTTTCTGGATTTTTTGGTTGATAAAAAAATATTGACCCTTAATTTATTTGTAAGTGGGCAAACTTACAAAATCTGCAGGGGATCAAATAATTATTTTCCCCACTGTATCTTCTGGTGTTGGTGGTCATGAGTTTTCAGCCATATGTAGGCTAAACATTTCTAATGCTGTAAGAATTATTGTTGGGTGGGGTTGTGTACTGGGATGAATATCATTCTCTTTAAACATTTGCTCTATGTTTAAATGGAATGCAGATGCAATGAATCATTTTATAAAGAGAACTTACAAGGTGAAGGTACTTTAAGAGGGTTTAACTGTACAGCCTCTCTCTTTGTTCTTGAGACAAAAGCAGCTTGAGCAGATACATTGTTCTTGGGAAGACAACAATTTATAGATGCCTGGAAAAAAATATTTTTGTCAGAATATACGGTATACATGGATATTACAGGGGTATCATATGTTTTCTAGCTTCAACAATCAAGCTTGTCAAAATTGGAAATGATATTTCAAGTGGCCATACATAACTGACCACATATCATCTTGAAAAATGTTAAAGTAGAAGTAAAGGCAAAACCTTTTTATTTTGCAAAGAGTAAGGAAAGGTTATAACCCCTGTCAGTTTTTTTTCTTTGTGGCAATTTTGGTCCCATTGAAGTGATTCCCTTCACTTCATTTTCCTAGCCCAATACACAAAGTGAGGGCAAATCCCTCCAAACTGTGGAATCCTAGGTTGTCACCAGAACTAGTGGCCCCATTGGAAGATTTTCCCTGAACTCCTGTTCTGGCGGCAACCCACAATTTTGGATTTTCTTTCACTTTCACTCTCAGTGATAATGGTAAACAAAACAGATACAGAGGGTGAATCCTCCTCAGAGGGACACAGACAGCAATAAAACCTTGGCAGATGTTCTAATCCCTTTCCACTCCAAAACTAAAAAAAAAGTTTTGACTTTAGTTATACTTTAAAATACATTCCAGTTTATACTGTGTGGTTTTCAAACACCAGACACATACCAAAACTATGATTTAAAGTACGGTATACATTGTTATATAAATGCAGTTATATAAATACAGTAGATAGACTATTACAAACCAGGGAACTATTTATACTGTACATAAAAAAGGACTGCTCTATAGCTCTGAAAGCTGGAATAAAATTTCTGAACTTTACAATCTAATTGTGCAATCTACTTTAGATCTACCAACAACTACATGTAATGCAGTAGCCTGCTTGATTGAATACGTATTGAATGTATTGTTTAGATTTAGGTTCTAACATTACATGCTTTAGTAAAGCTAAAGGAGATGTGACATTGTACTGTGTAGGCTTTATAGATCATATCACGGCTGTAGCTGCCACTGGCTGCTGTCTAAGATTATTTGGAGTGAGTACTACCAGCTACTGCATTGTTAGCCAAAAAGAGCAGGACCTTCCTTTAAACCAGTGGTTCTCAACCTTGTCCTCAAGTACCCCCAACAGGCCATGTTTTGGGAATTTCTCTTATGCCGCGTACACACGACAGGTTTTTCCCTCAGAATAAACTCTGACGGTTTTTCTGACGGAGTTCCGACAGAGTTCTGCTGAAACGGACTTGCGTATATACGATCACACCAAAGTCCGATCGTTTAGAACGCGGTGACGTACAACACGTACGACGGGACTAGAAAAAGGAAGTTAAATAGCCAGTAGCCAATAGCTGCCCTTGCGTCGTTTTTGGTCCGTCGGAATAGCATACAGACGAACGGTTTTCCCGATAGGAATTGATTCCGTCGGAAAGATTTAAAACATGTTCTATTTCTAGGTCCGTCAGAATTTTCGAAAGGAAAAGTCCTATGAAGCCCACACATGATTGGAATATCCGATGAAATGATTCCGTTGGACCTTTTCTCCCGGAAAGTCCGGTCGTGTGTACGCGGCATTAGACAAAATAGCTGTCCAAAATACCAAGCCATTGACTCTAATTTAAAGCACCTGTGCAAGATAAAGGGAAACCTGCAAACATGACCTGTTGGGGGTACTTGAGGACAGGGTTGAGAATCACTGCTTTAAACTGCTCAACTTATAAAAAACGGTAACCACAAATGAAATATGGGTAAGCTGTTTTAAGGCTGGATCCACATCTCTGCATTTTAGCTTGATGCATTGTCCATTGAAATCCATGAAAACACATTACAACGCATCTCAAAAAATGCATTATGCGCGTTGTAATGTACATGGACTCATCATAATACACGTAAATGCACCAATGCGTCAACAAGAGTTGGATGTGTGTTTTGGATGTGTGTTTTGAAGCCTATTGACATACAAATTAACATACTGCAGTGCATGCTGAAAACTTGCAACAACACACGTTTATGCACATTGGTGCTAGTTTTATGCTTCCATTCATTTTAATGGAACACTCATCAAGGGGATGTGAATCCAGCCTTACACTATTGGATATGTAAAGAAGCAAAATCATATTTTAGAAAGCAAACTTTATTCCTTGCAGTAGCAGTCCATTTCTGAAACATTGAGTATATTAGAAATCGTATTTTAGGGAACATTCACATATGGGCCGAGATTGTAATTTTTCTAGTGCAGAAAAACACCAATCTCCACAAGGGCACACAGAAAACAATTATTTTCGATATGCCTTGCTCACATTTCAGTGCAGCCTTCGGGTGAACTGTGGTGTGGTACGGTAATCTGCAGCATGCCTGCATTTTTCTGTTCCACGCCACAGCTCCTGCACAGCTGCGTTTCTGGCTAAACTGCAGTGCATAGAGATGAAAGAAATGTCAGTCTGTGACATTTCGATAAAGTTAAAAAAAAAAAAGTAAACAGTGCTTTGCACTTTAAAAGTGCAAGGCAACACTGACCAGAACCAATACTTTCTGTAAGTTAAAACATAGCACAGGGATTGTGAAGCAGCCCGTAAACTGGTAAATGGTTAGGAGAAAGTGATCTGTCCCATTTGGATGAAAATAACTGACAAACACTTACATTGTACTGATTTGGAGCTGGTGTCTGAAGTTTTGTGTCTTCCACTTTTATAGCTATAGGCTGATGGAACACGCTAGAGTTGCTTTTGTTAAAATCCTGTTTTGCAAACAGGGCATCTTTTATGTAGTATGAGTTCGGTGCAGGGGTTCGACTGACTCTAAAGAACATACTTCGGGGTGCCTAAAGAATAAACAGTGCCATAAATATTTTCTTTTATTCAATACAAGTCAAGTATACAGTATCAAATTATTTTATCCATAAACTAAAATATATGGTGGATGTTTAACTAAAGCTTTTGCACTCAGAATATGTACTGTAAGAGTACAAATACTGTACCTGTTGTGTAATGCCATATCATGCACAATATTCTAAAAAAAACAACTGTAGGGGCTGGCCTACAGTGCATGTTTGGTGGTCACTCTACACTACAGCATGATTCACATTTAGAAGAGGCCTACACCTTAAACGTAACCCATGCTGTTAAAATAGTCAGGCTACCATTGCTGAATGCTCATTTTGAAAATGCTGGTTCCCTGCCTGTTAGATTGGCCATAAAAGGCTTTAATACTTTCTGAGTCAGCCAATCTGGAAGATCAATAGTTTTGATTTTCATCTGACTTTACTAGCTCCCTGCTCATAGCAGGTAACTTTTAAAAAAAAAGTATTTAGCCCAGAGGTAGCCAGGCAGTTAACCGTATGTGTGCCACCAATATTCAGGATAAGACTAATTCTTCCTGACCTCCTAGGCCAAACTGTTATATGCTGCCCAGCACAGTCACTGTAGAAAGGCAGGAGGAACAGATGAAAGATCAGAGTTCCACATGGCTCTTTGCAATGCAGGAGCAGCAGCAGGAAGATACTTCCTCGATGCTGAATGGCAGTAAAGAGAGTGCAAAGCACATGACACTCCATTCAGCAGATCATGTACTCCTTGCTGGTGGGAAGCAAGCAATTCAAAGGAGCCCAACAATCCAATGAGGTAGTTCCTGATGCTTGGCCCATTTGGCATTCTAACATAGTGAATCTTCAGAGATACTACAAAAGCCAGGCTAAGGATAGGCTGCTTCAGATAGCTGCAGTCATGGAGACCAGCTCTAGCAGTAATGTAGGAATCCTGATTGAACAGAAAAACTAAGAAAAAAGCTAGCATTTTAGTACGTTAGACTTTTCCCAACAGAACTGAAGAAAATGCATCCATCTTCCTAAGGAAAATGGTAAAAAAAAGAGGCATGCTGGTTGTAGGAGGGGTTATCCTGAGCTGGCCTAGAATTTTTTGTTAGCCAATGTCTCATCCTCCTGTAGGTGGCAGTATAATCTTGTCCTCAAAATTAGTAAATATTTTGTTATTCATGGAAAGAAAATAATGCTGGCAGCACAAATGCATTTTTTTAGGCAATTTCAATACTTCAATATGTCCAATTGCTTTTGACCATGCATAAAAATAAATGAATCAGGGTAACCTACAACTTTAATTTTGGATTCACTCCCGAAAAGACTTAATATTTTGAGGCTGACTTTGTAAAGCACAGGGGCGGCCCGTCCATTAGGGACTCCGGGCGCCACCCCCCCCCCCCATCCACAGCCTCCTCATCAATCCATGCATCCGGACACCGTATGCATGAATTCCAAAGGGGGAGGGGTTTTGAGGCACCTGATTAGAGCCTGAAGCTCTAATAGGCTTCAAAATAGGGTGCTACGAACCCACCCAGGTGTGTTACAATAGTGAATGAATATTTGCTATGGAAACACTGATCCTCCTCCCAGCCAATCAGGAAGCAGGTATGAGACTTGTTTCCCGATTGGCCGAAAAGAGAAGCATCCCAATTGGCCACCGAGGAGAAGGGAGGAAAACGGAAGCCACTGAGAGCAGAAGAAGGGGAAGCCGCCGCAGCCATGATGCCCGCAGAGAGCAGGGGACAGGGAAGCCGCCCCCGGTGTGATGCCCTTTAACGATAAAGGGTGTCAAGACAAGACGGTTTTTACGAATAATTTTAACTTTCTTATACTATGTATCAATTTATTTTGGATGTATGTTGTTTCTCTGTATCCCATTTATTAATCATGATTACTGTGATTTATATGTTCATTAATCATGCTCATTGTTTACTGATTAACTGTAATGAATATTTTTATGATCCTTAATTGATATGTTAAGTATCTACACAATAAAAATCATGTTACTATTATTATTATCATTATTATGATTATTTACACTATGATTATCATTATTGCCATTATTATTATTATGTATTCATTTACCATATGTCTATCAATCATGTATATCTTACTAGATTGTGTCACTGAATTGACTATTCATTATGATTTTGGTATATTGTGTGTCTATCAATCATGTGTACATTTTATGTGATTGTGACATTCAATTGAATTAGAGTTTATCATTTGCTTTTTATTTTCGTTTCTCTTGCAAAGACATGCCCCATGTAAAGTCCCAACTATGCCTCTTTTTTTATGCATATTCATTTATTTGGGATGACATGCCTTTGCTAGCTGTGCCAGGTCACTTCTACCTTTTAATTGTCCATTTAGTAAACCAGTCTCATGTGTTGCAAAGTGAGCATAGGTGCATTCTTTTTGAAACTTTTTGGGAGTGAATTTGAAACTTATAATTGTAGGTTGGCTTGATACCTTAGCACAAAGATGTTGTGCTATAGCAGATGTGTCCAACCTGAATGCGGCCCAACACAAAATCATAAGCTTAATTAAAAATGTTGATTTTTTTTGTGGGGGAATTTTTCTGTAAAATACATTTACACCTAGCGAACACATGCGGCTGACAAAAAATTTTCACAGTGTCTCTTTACTGGACGTTTTATTGTTATATACTTTTTTTTCCCAAAGAAAAATCTCCCATTCTTCGAACCAGATGTTGATGCGTTAGTTTATCAAAAACAGTGTCAAATATCGCACTCATTTTATGTTGCCCACTTTTACATTTATAATAAAAAGACATTATGAAAAAATGAAGTGTTAGGTACATTATCTATATCAGTGATCTTTAACTTTCCTGGTGCCCATCTCCATGAAAATGAAAAATTCCACCCTGTCCCACACTCAAGGGTCAAATGCAGGGCTGTCTTTACTGCAGGGCAAAAGGGGCATCTGCCCTGGGCCGTGTCATTATTGTGGGGCCCAAAGCAGCTGCTCACTGAGCCCGCAAATTGTTTTCCCAGTGTAGCCAAGCAGCCGATTCCAGGGGTGGACTGACCATTTGAACACTGTTTGCGGCCAGCAGGGGGCACCATAAGAGGATTTTGGTTTCTTTATTGGGTTGCCATGCCATCCGGTGGAACAATAGAGAGCTGGCCATGTCCTTCCCACCTGCCTCACCACCACTACCAGCCCAGACTCGTTCCCGCAGTCTCCGCCTGCGTGCATTATGGCAGTCTTCAGTCTTGTGACCAACGGTGGGCCGGACTCGGATGTACACATGGACAGGACTCACGGGGAGAAGGCTGCTAGACTCGTATTACAGGTGGCTGTCTGAGGGGTGCAGGAAGATGGCGGCCTGCAGGTGAGATGTGTGCTGTTGTTGATGTTCAGAGAGGGAGAGCCGCACCCCAGAGGAGCTTGTGAGTGTCACCCAACCCCCATCACACTATGTGTACACCCAGCCTGCATCTGTCACCACCCATCATATGTCTGTATTGTGTACAGTCACACCCAGGGCTCTGTCACCCTCCTGTCAGCAGCGGGCTCTGTCTTATCATTGCTGGTTCTTCTCCCTCCCTGGGTTGCTCCTAGCTACAGGGGCCCGTGTAGCCCTCCTGTCCTATCAGTGTATCTGAGCTATCTCCCCTCCCACCGCTGCACAGGCCACTGCGGTCTCTAAACAACTGTGCTATGACAGGGAAGGAGTGCAGTTGAGGGATCCCTGTGTACTCGCAATCTGTTTGCCACTCCCCACCTCCTACTGTCAGCAGCCGACTCTGTCTAATCGCTGCTTGTTCGGCCCCCTTCCTCTGTCTAAGAAGAACAAGCAGCCAATCAGAAGAGACTTGGGGGCATGATGGGACATATAGTTCCCAATGAATGAACTATTCACTAAAGTCCATAGTGCATAAATATCCCTTGCTTTTAAAGAAGGAGGGAGCAAGATTTGCCCAGGCAAAAATTCACCAGGACAGTGCAGTGTTCTGGGGAGTTAGTGAGAGGAACATGTGGTACAGATCCCCCCCAGAGAGAGACTGATCTGCTGAAAAACAAGCAAGCACCATGTGGGGGAAACTGCAAGAGCGAGAGGACCATGTTGCTGAGCCACTGCCAGGCTACAAACCTTGCTGCACTGCTTACTGTAGTCATCCAGAATCCTGATTGAAGGGACCACTGCTGCTGTGTCACTGGATCTGGTAAGAGTGCTTTGGAGGTTACTTGCTACCAAAACTAGAGAATGAGCCATTAGGAACTACCTAACCATCTACCTTATAGCTGTGGTACCAGTAGCAGAACTCCCAGGATCACAAAGATCGCATTGTGACTGGGCCTCGGCGTTCCACCACTGTGGGGTGCTCCAGATGGCAGGAAAGGGGCCCGCTGAAGAACATGCCAGGGACAGATCCCCCACCCCAGCAGTGATCAGGTGGCTCCCACTGGAGTACTGATCATCCCTGAGACAGAGCCTTCTGCGAGGATCGTAGTGATTGGACGGAATTCGGGAAGGGTTGCAGGAAAGAAAGCCTGGGGGGGCCCAAGAAAATGTTTGCCCAGGGTCCAATCAGTATTAACAATGGCGCTGGTCAAATGCTTGTTATGCCTAAAGGTTATTGTATAAGAAGCTTTACTTTCCCTACATGCCCACTCCAGCCAACTTCAGTGCTCCCCTCCTTTGCCCAAAGCTCCAGTCTGTGGTTAGAGCCTCAGCATCGGCACATACAATACAGCAGCATTAACTCTGTATTGTGTGCTGAGCAAGCTGGAGAGTGACAGAGGCTGGAGAGTGATGAGGCTGGAGAGTGACAGAGGCTGGAGAGTGATGAGGCTGGAGAGTGATGAGGCTGGAGAGTGATGAGGCTGGAGAGTGATGAGGCTGGAGAGTGATGAGGCTGGAGAGTGATGAGGCTAGAGAGTGATGAGGCTGGAGAGTGACAGATTCAGTTGCAGCACAAAGAGCAGGCTGTGGGGGACCGGATGCAGCAATATAGGGAGCCCGAAAGGGTAGAATTTTTTCATCTTCCTGGAGTTGGGCTTCAAGCAAGAAGCGTTTTTAAACTCATTGTTTGTCAGAGAACTCACAGTTTTAGTGCCCATCTCCGTGCAGCAGTGACTAATGGCCATGCGCAGTGTCCCCGACGGAGACGAACGAGTTCCGGAGCGAACGTGCACACCCAGGCACCCGTATGAGCGTGTGCGCGCACCCGCACACCCATAGGAGCATGTGTACGTTCTTACGCACGCACATTCACACCCACCAATCCTGGTGCACGGCGCCATATATAAACAAGGTCTCTGCCTGATACCAGTGCTGGATCGTCTTCAGCTTGTTCCTGAGTTTCTGATTCCTGTTACCTTGCTCCTGACAACCCGGCTTCCTTAACTACTCTCCTGGATCACCCCTGCCTGTTACCTACCTCTACTGATTATACAGACCTTGGCTTGGACTCTCTACTACGGCTCTGCTTCCTGACTTTGTACCTCGCTGCCCGCCCATTGCCAACCTCTGCCTGTCCTTGACTACGAACTTGCCTTCTGTTTGGATACCTTGTTGCTAGCCAGTTGCCAACCTCTGCCTGTTCCTGATGTTGCAGTTGTTCCTGAATCCATACCTACCTGCCTGGCTTCTACTGAACAGTTATGGTGATCAGTCTTCCCGTCTTACTCCAAGAGGATCCTGTATCTCCAAGTTCCAGCTTCCAGCCACAGGCACTTGCACCCTTCTGTGCCCCAGCACTCCCTGTCCTCACTACCAGGGGTGTTGAGACCGGATCCGTGCGAGAGGCCACCCTCGGCATTTCAGACTGTAAGGTACGTGACATTGTTAGAAAGGTACACTTGTTCAATAAAAATGCTGTCAGTTTTCTTTTAGAAACCTGTGTCTGGGTAGGGAGCACAATGGTTCTATCCTCCACAGCTCCAACCTATCTAGTGAAAAGGGGAAAGTTATGTACTGGCCCTGCTTCCCCATCCACCGATGTTTGTTGAAGCAAACATGGGTTGAAAGGGGCAAAGCCACTAAGAGGTGTCCAAGAGGTAGCACAGGCCAGTGGCTGCCAAGCATAAATTTCTGCTACAGCAGGCACTTACCAATACCTTTTCTAGATCTTACACCATTAAAATGTGGTATTTGTACACTCACATTGTTATTCCAATACATATGTCTTATATATCAAATGCATACAATATTATACAGAAATTAATGTATCTCTGACCTTAAGCCAATATAATACCTTTGAAGGAAAGCCCCCAGTCCCTTTTGCTGATAAAGAGACATTGTTGATATCTGGTCCATTGGAAATATTATAGGATCCTGGGCCGGGATTTTCATTCTGGTATAAAAATAAACTGCATTATTGCATGAACCTTTTGAAAGCAATATACCTTTATTTTTTATATTAGATGTGACGTATGGCAATACGCAAAGATATATTATTAAAAATGTTTTATATAAGTGCTAGAAAAAATATAAAGTGGTTGTAAACCCTCAAATATACCCAGTGACAGTGGCGGCTGGTGCTAAACTTTTATGGGGGTGCCGGGAAACAAGCCCCCCTCCCCAGATCCGCACTCACCCCTCCTTCGCTGTGGCTTTCCCGGATCCTCCTACCGGCCAACCTGGTCTTCTTCAGATCCGCCTCCTGTCCTGATTGGCTGGGAGGAGAAGCTGGAAACCAATAGCGAATATTGATTCGCTAGTGTAACAAGTGGGTGGGCACTTCCCCCCTGAGCCCAACCTTTATCAAGCCAGTTAGGGCCTCAGGCTCTAATCATGTGCTTGAAAAAAAAAACCCATAGAATGCTATGAATCTGGCGCCCCACATGCACACTGCATGCATACTAGGGGGGCGGCGCCCCTGTGCCCCTTATGGCCCGGCTGCTGTTGCCCAGTGAAGTGAACAGCCACAGATGGTATACAGAAATGAAACAAATCCACATAAGTTTTACTTGTTTATCTGCAGGTGACATGCTGATAACAGAGGAACAAGCACCAGAGAGAAACCACATTTAGAGCTTTGCAGAGAGATAAGTAAACACTACAGATATGTGTACTTTGTTCAGATTTGATGACTGAGGTTTACAACCACTTTAAAGGGTAAGTAAGGTGAACTCACACAGAACCCCCATCTCGCCCCCCCCCCGTCCCGCTGAACTGCATGGCGGCGATCACCTGTTCTGAGCCCCGGTATAGCTGCCTCACAGCTCCTGGGCTTAGAAATCCCCGAAGCTTAATCTCCTAAACGTTCCCCCCCATTCTAATTGGTCGGCGCCCTCACATGGGTGGCGCCAGCTAATCAGGACCCGCATAGCCCATCCTCTCAGCGGGGTAGAAGAAGAGAGAAAGCTGAGAGGATTTCTAAGCGCCGGAGCCATGAGGTGGCTCAGAACCGGCGATCGCCGCCATGCAGGTAAGCAGGATAGGGGGGCGGGGGTCCTGTGTAAGTTCACCTTACAGACTTTTCTACAGCAAGGACACAGCAAACAGATAAACTATAGTAAGGACTATACTTTAATGTATTTATTTACTGTAAAAACAAGCAATGGGTGTAGAGAACAAATTCTATTAAATCCTAGGGTAATCCTAACTTAGGAAAATGATGCCCCGTTCACATCAGTGCAGTGCAGTTATCCATATCGCGTTTTTATGAGCATTTTACATGTTTGTTGCATCTTTAATGCACATTCATAAAGTAATACCCCAAAATGATGTAGCACAACTCTCAAAAAACATGAACAAAAACAATGTGCATACAAAAATTATATAAATATACAAATAAAGTCCAATGAATATCCAAACGTGAAAAATATCGAAAAACAATATCCAGCTTGAATGCACTTCAGTCACCACTGTGACATGTCATACGCAAAGTAAATCCACCATCCATGTAGATGAGCTTCTCCCCTCACTGACATGACCCCTGCATTACCAGTAGGTCTCACCACGCATTTTTCCCTCTCTGGGGATGAAGAAAACAGCTACTGTATCCAATGCTTCTCTGCCTCTTATTCGGATGGATGGATGGATGGATGGATGGATGGGTAGATAGATCTCAAATCCTCACAGCATGCATGAAGAAAAAGCACACAGACCTAGTGCTCACCGTTTAAAACTCACATTTATTAAAGGAATAAAATATTGCACTTACAAAAATGGCACTATAGGCAGTGCTAACCGTGGATTGCTTGTCTCTCATACACAATCGCAAAACTGCTAGATGCAGAGATGGTCGCAGCATAGTTACCAAAAGTATTCATGTAGCCAAGTCTTCACACGCCCTTTGCCATATGCGGGGCATCCCATATGTGTAATTCACCGTAAGTTGCGCAGTTGCTGCTCGACTCCCCCCTTTCGGGGTGGTGGCTGGCCAGGGGACTCCAGGCTGGGACCGGACGGTGGAGGCTTTTTGAAAGTCTTAGGCTCAGAAGACTTGGCTACACGCATACTTTTGGTAACTATGCCCAAGACTTATACAATTACTACATATAACTGTGCATTATTGTACTGATATTATTTTTATGCATACAATTTTCCAACAGCGCATGCATTTCCTCTGAAGATGACCCGATGGGGTCGAAACGCGTCAGAACTATCCAAGCGCTCGTTCATTGCATTATTTTTGTGCAGCCCTGTACATGCTCCTGTGCTTCTTACAACTTTTGTACACAGTTCATGTTTTTTACTCTACTGTCTTATGTTTTAAAAAAAAACAATAACATTGCATACCTTTGTATTAGTTTTTTGCTGCCTTGAAAACCCCTTCGTTTTTGGGGGACAAATCCCCTTCTTTGCTCCTCCTATAAACTTCCTGATTTAAGCCATGTCTCTGCACTACCCGTTTGCCAGATTATCATGCTCACTCTAGCCAATATCTCGCTTTTGTCTCTCCTATCGCCCTCCGTATCTTTGCTACCATTCATTACTGACCTTTTGCTTGTTCCTCGACAATGCTTCTGGTTTATCCCTACCTGCTATATCTGCTACTGGACCCTGGCTTGCTCACTTCCTGGTGGGGCAATCCTGAGGGCCACGACCTGGTACTAACACGCAGCAAAGCCCATCTCCACCATCAGGAGCTGACCATGACAGAGGGGATGGCAAAAAAAGCTACATGGGGTGGCTTCTGGAATGTCCACTAGACACGGTATAGCAGGATGACCAGAAACGTACAAAAACTGATACAGTCTCTATGTTTGCATGTTGTATTGTGGATTGTGGGTGGGTTGCCACCGTAAAGGGGACACATGTCAGCAGGGCCGGACTTATCATTGGGCTTGACTGGGCTCAAGCCCATGGGCCCCGCCTAATAGGGGGCCCCGCGGGCAGGGCCGGATCCACAGCAAACTACCGCCTGCTAGCCAGCCCGTTTCGCCGGCACCGCTGCTTATTATTTAACGGGGACCGATCGGGCTCGTGTACTCTCACTTCCTGGTAGCGGTGGAATGCAAGATAGGACCTCCCATGTCTTGCATAAATTCCGGCTGATTACATCACGTCCGCCCTATCGTGCGTTCCACCGCTACCAGGAAGTGAGAGTACACAAGCCTGATCGGTCCCCGTGAAATAAGCAGCGGTGCCGACAAAATGGGCTGGCTAGCAGGCGGGAGTTTGCCGCCCCCCCCTGAATGTTAGAAATCATGGGGCCCCCGTACATCCTACCTGACGGGGCCCCCTTCGACCCGGTGGCAGGCGACATGGCAAGTGACACCCTGCATCCGCTGACAAGTGACACCCTGCATCCACTAACAAGTGACACCCTGCATCCGCTGACAAGTGACGTGGCAAGTGACACCCTGCATCCACTGGCAAGTGACACCCTGCATCCGCTGACAAGTGACGTGGCAAGTGACACCCTGCATCTGCTGCCAAGTGACACCCTGCATCCGCTGCCAAGTGACACCCTGCATCCGCTGACAAGTGACGTGACAAGTGACACCCTGCATCCGCTGGAAAGTGACACCCTGCATCCGCTGTCAAGTGACGTGACAAGTGACACCCTGCATCCGCTGGCAAGTGACACCCTGCATCCGCTGGCAAGTGACGTGGAAAGTGACACCCTGCATTCGCTGACAAGTGACGTGGCAAGTGACACCCTGCATCCGCTGACAAGTGACACCCTGCATCCGCTGACAAGTGACGTGGCAAGTGACACCCTGCATCCGCTGACAAGTGACACCCTGCATCCGCTGACAAGTGATGTGGCAAGTGACACACTGCATCCGCTGACAAGTGACGTGACAAGTGACACCTTGCATCCGCTGACAAGTGACGTGACAAGTGACACCCTGCATCCACTGACAAGTGACGTGGCAAGTGACACCCTGCATCCGCTGACAAGTGACGTGGCAAGTGACACCCTGCATCCGCTGACAAGTGATGTGGCAAGTGACAATCCGCATTTGAAGGCAGGTGACGTTGGCAAGTGACACGCTCAGGCTCCGACTAATTCTGCTTATGGTGAGTTGAACTATTTTATTTTATATAACAATGTAATAATACAAATATTGCACTTCAATCATTTTTTTTTGCGATACGGCACTGCGTCGATTTAACTGAAAATTGCGCAGTTGTGTGATGCTGTACCATAACACTCGGCTACTCTCTGCTCCGCTCGGGACTGCGAGACGACCCGAGAGCCGCAGAGATACACAGGACTCTGTATCTCGGCGGCGCCATTTTTAAACTTCAAGACTGCAATGACAAGGCTGCAAATTACACTGGGGCAAGGCTGCAAATGACAAGGCTGCAATGACACTGGACAAGGCTACAGATGGATGGACAAGGCTGCAGATTAACGCTGTGCAAGGCTGCATTGATCGGCATTTAAATGTAAGTTTTTTCCTTATACTTCCCTCCTAAAAGTTTTTTTCCTTAAAATTCCCTCCTAAACTTGGGGTGCGTGTTATACGCCGACGCGTGTTATACGCTGATAAATACGGTAATGTATAGAAGGTAGGGCGCGAAAGTGACTCAAGCCCAAGGGCCCCCACCACCCTAAGTCCTGCCCTGCATGTCAGTCACACCTTTTTATACTTTTTAATACATTTAATACATTTGTCTATTAATATACAACAATAGTATACCTGGTATTTGTTACCAGCACAATAGTGCAAACTAGTTTTAGGGCACTCGATTCACATTTTTCCTATGTATGGAATCTAAAGTCAAAGTACACGAGTCAGTGTTAACAAGAAAATCAACATAAACACACATGGTGGCAAAAAATTCTGATATGTGAACAGTGAATAATTCCCTTTTTCCTCACCCCATCTGACTCAGATCTGCTTCAGGGCTACTCTGCAAAGAAAACAGGGAGGGATATGAAACAAAACAAAATTCAAACTCACCTTGAATTCTGCACATTGACAGCTTAAGCTTTTAATGAAACCTGGATTCACGTCACCAAGGAGGAAGTTTCAATGGTATGAACAAGCAGGAACAAAAAACACCTGTGTGTTTCTTAAAGCAGACTGCACTAATGCTGTATTAGGCTTAATGACAAGATGCTCAGATTCAGGTCTTTGTTTCATAAGAAAATTTCTTTAAAGAGAAACTAAGGTGTATGTCATTGGATACACATTTTAGGTTGCTATTGTAATTTTTGATCCAAATTTTTGCTTTCTCACTGTATGTTGATGTCTGCATTTCAGGTGTGAGTTTGGAGGTTCTTACTGTAGTGTTTCTCTCTATATCTGGGAACATAATCAGAAATCTTGCTGAAAGACTGTTGAGATAAATTCAGTTAGTCACATAACTATACAGGACACTTACACTGATTTAGAGATTATTTAACTGCTTAGCTGCTCTAGCTTAAGAGCCCTTTCACACTGGGGCGGTTTGCAGGCGCTATTGCGCTAATAATAGCGCCTGTAAACCGACCCGAAAGTGCCGCTGCTGTGTATCCAGTGTGAAAGCCCCGAGGGCTTTCACACTGGAGCGATGCGCTGGCAGGACGGTAAAAAAAGTCCTGCCAGCAGCATCTTCGGAGCGCTGAAGGAGCGGAGTGTATACCGCTCCTTTACCGCTCTTGCCCATTGAAATCAATGGGACGGCGCGGCTATACCGCCGGCAATGCGCCTCTGCAGAGGAGCTTTGCGGTGGTATTTAACCCCTTCTCGGCTGCTAGCGGGGGGTAAAACTGCCCCGCTAGCAGCCGCATACCGACGGTAAAACGCCGCTAATAATAGCGGCGTTATACCGCCGACGCCGCCCCCCCCGTCCCAGTGTGAAAGGGCTCTAACAGACTTCATCGACTGCCAGTGCACCACTGTTTGTCCCTATGAAGAACAAAGGTTCACACAGACCGACAAAGTTTTTCAGGGACAATTTTAATTTAATTATTGCGTTATTTCTTATAAATCTGATAAAAAAGACCAATCTCTGTATTAAGATCAACTCCACAAAAAATAGGATGGCATTAAGAGTACAGCCCAGCATTGAGAGTAAAAATACAACCTCCTAACTATAAAGCAACCCAACTTGGGCTACACCAGTCTTTAAGCCTAGTACAAATGGGCCGAATGTTGACCGAAAAAGGTCTGCTGACTGGAGTGTTCTGGTGGGTGGGGGGGGCAGTCTCCCTGTCAGAACACAATAGCACAGCAGGGGAGATCGCTATACTAACATCGGATAGTTAGTACAGCGGCTCCTCCTGAGCTGTCAGTTTTTTTTCCTTCAGCCCTGCTGGGTTGAACAAAAAAAATAGTAGTGTGTACCAAACTTTAGCCTAATGCCGCGTACACACGATCCGACATTCCGACAACAAAATCCTGGTTTTATTTCCGACGGATGTTGGCTCAAACTTGTCTTGCATACACACGGTCGCACAAATGTTGTCGGAAATTCCAAACGTCAAGAACGCAGTGATGTACAACACGTACGACGAGCCGAGAAAAATAAAGTTCAATAGCCAGTGTGGCTCTTCTGCTTGATTCCGAGCATGCGTGGAATTTTATGCGTTGGAATTGTGTACTTACGATCGGAATTTCCGACAACAGATTTTGTTGTCAGAAAATTTGAGAACCAGTTCTAAAATTTTTGTTGTCGAAAATGTCCGATGGAGCCTACACACGGTCGGAATTTCCGACAACAAGCTCACATCGAACATTTGTTGTTGGAAGTTCCGACGGTGTGTACGCGGTATAGCAGAACTTGTCTACAACGGCATTCACATGCTGGTCCTGCAGTAATTGTATCTTTAGGTGTCAGCCTGATCAGTGCACCTGCTGCTCTCTGGCACAACATTCTCCTCTGGAGGGTGGAACCCTGAAATCTAGTCAGTTACCATACCATAAGGCCTGTGCACATCTTCACAATCAGCGGGTGCTGGTAACCATCAAAATGTGGACCCAGGGTAGAAGGCATTACCCTACTCAATACTCTACAAAACCTCTGGGCTCCAGGACCCAATCCAGGATTTACCAATCCTGGAGAAAAGCTAAAAGCCATTTTTTCCTAACGAGACACATCCAGGAACCCCTCAACCTGCATAGGTGAGAACCCTGGTGACACCAAATCCTCTCTACACCATGAAGCAACACAGCCCTGTAATTCAATTTTGGGTTTAAGGTAAAAATTATACCTGGCAATATCACACATACTTCCAAAGTTGAATTCTAATTCTGCACATCCCTTGCGCTACTTCCCTAGTATTTGCTGCTCATGCAGAACCTGAAATGACCACTGTTTTTGCAATCCCTAACAACTTGGTGCTCTGTAGAAAATTATATGGGGGATGTATGCTGAAAGAAGTCAACTAAGGCCCCTTTTACACTGGGCCATTCAGCTGTAGTGTGTCCCTTCCTACAATTTAGTAGGCCCGGCAGGGACAGGTGCATGGTCCGGCCCCACTGAAGGCAGCCTGTCAGTCTATGGTGGGTTGTGGCTGGACAGGGCTGAATGCTATACTGAATGGTAAGGCTTAGGGCCTTATTCGTTTAAGGACAACATCTGTGAACATACAAGGCCCTTAACATAGGTACCACTAAGTAAAGTGTTCAGCCCTGTTCAGCTGCAACCTGCCACAGACCTTGACAGGTTGCCTGAAGCAGGGCTGTACACTGTTTCTGTCCCTCTCAGATGCACTAATGTGCCGGGAGGGACACGCTGCAGCTAAACAGCCCTGTGTGCAAGGAGCCTTAGGGTTCAAAAGTTTTCTTAACATATGAAGCCACTTCCGATTCCTCTGCTTATAAGGCAAACCTATGCTACTTCCACAACACAGTCTGATTTAAAAAAGTTTTAATAACAAAATTACTTAATGTGGTCGGTAATGAAAATGGTAGACCCTGTATAAAACAGGGTGCTTTCTAAAAACGACTAGGATACTGTGTTTAAAGCAAATGCAATGGGGTTGCTTTAATTCCTTCTTACCTCTCAAGCACATACTCATCTTTCCTTTGCTTCCCCATTGCTCTATTCAGTGATGGGAGGTAAAGGAAATGCATAGTACTCCTAGGCTCTAAAGGGGAGGTAATTCACTTTATTTGACAGCTGTGGGCCAATCAGTGCTATCACATGGGGATTTCATAGCCGTGCTGAGCTACGACTTCAGTGACATGTAGTGGAGGAGCAAAATAAGTACAGTATATGTGTCTTTGGAGGTGATCTGCATTAAAGAGGATCTCCTGACAATGAACCCATCAAAATTTTCTGGAAATGGGAGGTGGACTAGCAATTAGCCAGGAGTAAAGTAAACCCTATTTCTTCATCAGAGTAAATCATGTCCTAAATTGCATTATCTGCAATAATGGTATGTAATTAAAGAGGAAAAATCACAACTTCCTCTCATCACAAAAAAGTAAGCCCTCATTATACTCATGATATGCAAAACTAAAATAAGGAGTCAAATGATATCAAACCATGAACATTACATTTCTTCATTCCTTTGCTGTATTTCTGTATGTTATAGTTTATAAGATCGATATGTGCTCTGAAAGAATGCAAAGATAAAAAGCCTGTATATCCTTGAGAAGGATGCTGCATCCTCTCAGGACAGCTGCTATTAAAACTAAACAGGTGGGGGCGGGACCGGAAGTTGCCCTGCATGGACGCCTGAGCCTTCAGCTCTCCACCAGCCCGCAGCATTAAGGCCTGAAAGGGGGATTTTCAGCTACATTTTATGGGAGGCAGCAGGAGAACCAGATCCTCCAAACCCAGGGGATCATCCCAACCGCCGTCCGGCTCCACAACAACCCTCCACGGGTACTTTAAACATCCCTCTATGTCCGAGGACGGCGGGGACAAGATGGCGCCGACGGCCCCTGCCTCATCCACGAGGCAGCCACCACGGCGGAGCTCGGCATCCCCTCCACTACTCCAGAGCACAGCGGACCTGGAACGGGAGACAGGAGACCGGAGAAGCAGGGGATCAACTGCGGTGAGTCCACCCCCTCCACTCCCAGCACAAGGGAAGCATCCCGGCCTGCCACAGGACCCCTTACTAGGCCTCTTCACTAACTCCTACACGCAGTGCTCACAGGCCTTCCCGCAGCTGCTGCGCACCATGTCTGATCCATCCCTGTCCCTGGGAGGAACAGCGACCCCCACACCATCCCTGCAACCCAGTGACTTTCCCCCACTGCCAGGTCCGGGGAACACAGGGGACATGGGGCAATTGTCAGAGATGAACTTTAATGGTGACACTCTCCAAACATACTTTGGTCCCCCTCCGGTCTCCCCCCAGCCACAAAGACAGACCCGCCATAATGCCTCCAGGTCCACAGAGCAAGGAATAAACCAGGCGAAATCATATGCCCAGGCAACAAGCTCGCCATCCCTGATCCCTACGGAGGGTAGGGATGGAAGTCTCCCATCTCACTCACAGAGACTCACATGGGGGGACAGGACGGTCCCCCACCTACAACAATGGGATCCCAGGAGATCAGCATCTCTCCAAACCACAAGGGAACCATCCCCATCACATAGCCCACAAAGCCACATGGAACAAGATCACCACCCCCAGCACCCCACATCATGGCAGGACTGTCTCCAGGCTATTCCCACTAAGGAGGACTTCAGACTCCTTATCGAGGAAGTCAAGTCAGCATGCCGGGCAGAAATTCAGGTGATACATGCTAACCTTAAACACCTATCCGACAGGGTGGAGATGGCAGAGGAGGAAATTCAGGAGACCAAGCTGGCAGTACATCGCACCCAAGTACAGGGGGCCGACCATCATATAATGCTCCGGAACATGCAGCGTCACCTCGAAGATTTGGATAACCGAGGACGTCGAAACAATATTCGTGTCCGAGGTCTACCTGAGTCAGAGGGTCCCGAAGATCTTCACGAAACTCTGCAACTCCTGTTTAACAATCTTCTGGGGGACCCCCCAAACAAGCCTATTGAGATGGACCGTGCCCACCGTGCCCTCCGCCCCAAAGGGCCCACCTCAAGACCCCGAGATGTCATATGCAGGGTCCACTCATTTCCCCTGAAAGAGGACATCATGCGCAAAGCCCGCACCACAAAAAAGATTCTCTTTGAAAACACGCAGGTCCAACTTTTTCCAGACCTTTCCTGGATAACGTTACAGAAACGCAGACTGCTCCAACCCCTACTCATCCTGCTCCAAGAAAACGACATCACCTACCGCTGGGGATTCCCCTTCAGCCTCACTGCCCGAAGGCAGGGAAAAACCGCAGTGCTACGCTTTCCAGAAGACGTGGAAAACTTCTGTGACACCATGGAAATCCCACCACCCCGCCTGCCTGAATGGGACTTAGTAGATTTGCCCACACCTCCTCCAGTGGTGTGGCAGAAGGTCCCACCAACTAAGCGTCCCAGGGATCGGGACTCTCCCAGCGGATCCACCAAAACAAAGCCTAAAAAAGGATGACTATATCTCCCTCCTCTCCTGCCCCTCCCAATACAACTACAATTATAGGCTATCCCCCTAGGCCTTCCCCACCTGTCATTTTTTTTAGCAACATAGGGCACCCCCCCCCCCCTTTTTTGCTGGAGACAACTCAGCGGTGGAACTTTTGGTCACTGACCCCCCCCTGGAGGTTAATCCCACTAGAGTTCCCTATTGTCACTCAGTTTTGAGGACTTGAACACAGTTGATTTTGCTTGTTCGCTATGCCCCCCCGGCCTGAGTCCCCGTTAGGGGCCCCGGCCGAGGGGACCTACTGGAACTTCTTAGAGCCCGGGCGGTTCTCACTGCCCGAGACAACAACAAAATGTTTATTGCTAAATGATTTGCTACTAACTATTTTTCTCTTTCTCTTTTCTCCCCTTCACTTATTCTACTTCTTCTACCCCCCCCCCACCCCAATTTTTTTTCCTCTCATGGCTCGCCGCAGGTCTGGAGCAACCACTCGGCTTCCTCTCACGCCTGATTCCCGTCACACCTTGGACTCCCTGGAAGGTCCACGACTGGATAAGCTAAGTAATCTGATGCACGCACTCACCACCGACCATGGCTAAGATCTTATCGTTTAATGTCCATGGCTTGAACTCAAACAAAAAAAGACATCTCGCATTGAGGGAACTCAGGCAGATTGGGGCAGATGTAGCTATGCTGCAGGAGACACACTTCAATAGAGGGAATGCTTTCGCCTTCGCATCCAAACAGTACCCCCAGATTTATCAGGCCTTTAGCCCTCGTAAACGTGCGGGTGTTGCTATTATGTTTAAAAAAGGCTCTCCATTTAAATGCACCGACTCCCTCATAGATCCGGGGGGACATTATATAATTTTAAGAGGTCAGTGGCAAACACAGGCGGTAACTTTCTGTAATATCTACGCACCCAATACCCATCAAATACATTTCCTATCTAGAGTCCTCGCTCGCCTCTTTAGACAACCCAATGATTATTTAATTATTGGCGGAGACTTTAACCTGGTGCACTCAGTGGGTTTAGACCGTCACGTGATTAACCCTGCAGCCCACCAGGCTCGGACCGTCCGTGATTCCAAGCTGTTTCGTCAGCTGACCAGGCGACATGCCTTATTCGATGCATGGAGAGCCTTACACCCAGGGGATAAGCAATTCACATTCTATTCTGCCCCTCACCTCATGCATTCCCGCATAGACTATATCTTCGTTAATAACAATACCCTGCGCGCCATCAAAACCGCCCAGATCCTCCCCATCTCGTGGTCTGACCATGCCCCAGTCCTTATGTCACTAGAAATAGGTACCCCAACCCGTAAACCTAGTAATTGGCAGCTAAATAACTTCCTCTTACAACATATCCCGTCCAGATCGGAACTAGAGACAACCCTGCAGAATTACTTCCAAGAAAATAACACCCCCGAAGTCTCCTTAACCACCCTCTGGGAAGCCCACAAGGCAGTCCTACGGGGACGGTGTATAGCGATTTCTTCGGCCATGAAGAAAAATGCGATGGCATCTAAAATTCAAGCCGAAAGAGACCTTAAAATTCTAGAAACCCGACTGCAAATATCACCATCCCTAAACCTTCTCAAAAAAGTAATATGCCTCAGAAACACCCTTCGAGATTTAGCGTTGGGACAGGTAGAGAAAGCACTTACTCGATTAAGACAAACATACTATGACAAGGGGAATAAGGCCCATACTATCCTAGCACGTAAACTCTCGGAACGCTCTCACCTGTCCACACCTCACCAAATTAAAGATAAAAAGGGGGCCCTCATGTCACACCCCCAAGATATAGCCCAGACCTTCGGAGAATTTTACACAACACTATATAATAACCCTGAAATTCCCAGAGACCCGGCCCCACCTGAAATAAAAGATCGAATGAAGCAATACTTGGAGGACTGTGGACTCCCCAAATTACTTAAGACGGACCTGATGTCACTTAATGCACCGATTACAGAGGAAGAGCTAACGGCCACCATCAAAACTCTGCCCTCTCATAAATCACCTGGCCCAGATGGCCTTCCTTATGAGTATTATAAGACATTTCTCCCGATTCTACTACCATATATGTGCAGGATGTTCAACGCCTTCTTTCAGAAAACCCCCATTCCCACTGACATGCAGAGGTCGTTCCTCACGTTAATTCCTAAGCCTGACAAGGATCCTTCTGTGTGCGCCAGCTACAGGCCAATCGCACTCCTAAACTCTGATCTAAAAATTTTTACTAAACTCCTTTCAATGCGACTAAACCTGATACTTCCCTCGCTAATACACAAGGATCAGGTGGGATTCGTCCCCCTACGTCAGGCGGGGGATAACACGAGAAGAATTATTGACCTAATAGACGTGGCGAACAGGAATAAGCAGCAAGCGTTAGTCCTTGGCTTGGACGCGGAAAAGGCTTTTGACCGCCTCGGCTGGTCCTTCCTCTTCGCCACGTTGAATTGCATGGGATTTCAGGGCCCATTCCTCCAAGCAATTAGACATCTGTACACTAATCCCTCATCCCAAGTAAAAACTCCCTTCGCTCTATCACGGGCCTTTCCAATCACGAATGGGACCCGCCAGGGGTGCCCACTCTCACCGCTACTTTTTGCGTTGTGTGTCGAGCCTCTGGCGGCTTCCATCCGAAAAAACCCCAACATTCACGGCATACCGCTGCGGGACAGGGAATTCAAACTAGCCTTGTTTGCTGATGATATTATCCTCACCCTGACCCAACCCAGAATGTCACTTCCTAATCTACACGCCGAACTTGACCTATACAGATCCCTATCAGGATACAAGATAAATGCAACTAAATCAGAAGCCCTACCCATTAATATCCCAACACAGGAAACACAACACCTACAACATAACTTCCCTTACCATTGGCAGTCATCATCATTGAAATATCTGGGAGTACAGCTAACTCCCTCTTATTCCACCCTATACCGAGCCAATTACCCCCCTCTCTTTAAAACTATAAGGGACCTTCTATTGAAATGGAAGGCTCATCATATCTCCCTACTAGGGAGGATAGCCTCTGTTAAGATGGTCATCCTACCAAAGTTACTGTATCTATTCCAGACTCTCCCCATCCCAATACCCCTATCAGAACTGAAAAAACTCCAGGCGGATCTAGTACGATTTGTTTGGAATTACAAAAGACATAGAATCCCACAATCAGTTATGACAGCGGCACGTTCAGACGGCGGTCTATCATTCCCTGACCTAACTAAATACTATCAAGCCACTCAACTGCGAACCCTGGCTTCTTGGTTCACCCAACGCTCATATAATAAGTGGACAGAAATAGAAAAACTTTGGATGGCCCCAATCCATCCAAATAGCATGCTGTGGAATGCGGAGGTGAAGGTGGAGTCCACTCAACTCTTGGGCCCCATGCTCCACATTAGTACACTTTGGCGTAAAGTAGCACGGCTCTATAAGCTATGCTCAGATAGATCACTCCTCACATCGTTCCTCTACAACCCCAAGCTGCCTGTAGGCCTTACTCATCAGATGTCTTTTCCATGGGCGATGAGGAATTTATTCCACTTTGGCCATTTGGTACACCCATGCACGCGCAGATTACTGTCCTTTACAGAGTTACAGAGAAAATTTGATTTACCAAAGCAAGTGTTCTTTGGATACTTGCAGATTAGGCACTACGCTCAATCAATTGCCCCGAACTTACAGTTTTCGACCCCATCACCCTTTGAGGGTTTGATATTAGAGGGCTCAACTAGACGCGGGCTAATATCTGATATTTATCAGATACTGAACTCCTATAACATTACAGATCAGGGTAAGCACTCGTACATGATCCGCTGGGAGAAGTTTCTAGGGGAGGAGATCTCGGAAGCTACCTGGAAGACGATTTGGTCCCAGGCGGCTAAAAGCTCATTATGCACTTTGTACAAAGAGAATGCATACAAGGTCCTATTCTTCTGGTATATGACACCTGATATCCTCCACGCCATTTTCCCATCCAGCTCGGATAGATGCTGGCGGTGTATGAAGGACAGGGGGACCTTATTTCATATTTACTGGACATGTCCCAAGATAATTCCCTTTTGGACGGAAACACAATTATTGCTGAATCGCCTACTGGGCGTCCAGGTCCCCAAAGTCCCGAAACTGTTTCTTCTTGGTGTGTCTGGGCTACGTATATCCCGACACTCTAGGAAACTATTAGGCCATGTTCTCACAGCAGCGAGATGCCTGGTAGCCCTATATTGGAAGAAACAGATTCCACCCTCCCGAGCAGACCTCTATACCAGAATAAAGGACATAGAGCTAATGGAGAAGATGACAGCCAGGATACAAAACAGAATGGAGGCCCATGACATGGTCTGGGAGGAATGGCATAAACGAGAGGACCCGCCCTAGGTCTGCGGCTAGACCCCCCCCCCCCCACTTCCCTTTCCCCCTTTCATCCCTCTTTCCTCTTTTCCTACTTTATTTTCCTTCTCTCTGTAAACTGCTAATACATTTTCAGTTTAATAATGTTATTTGTTGGTTGAAAACTTCAGATGGTTTGGAAGATATTATACCACTAATGTACCTTGACGATTACCATCAGAAGCTCAATGTCTATGGCATTGACTGTTTATCTATTGCACTTAATTATAAGCAACACTATTGCTTAATGTATATGTATGTCTATATGTTTAATAAAAACTGTTATTTGAAAAAAAAAAAAAACTAAACAGGTGAATGATCTATAATTACTTAAAACTAAATGTATCTTTAGAACATTGGAAATATAGTAGCTAGCCCTTAGGGCTGATTGCTTAAGAACGTAAGAAAAAAAAAGTCACAGGGTGTTGCCTCAAGTACTGATTCAGCTATCTGTAATGAAAGATTGATTGATGAACTCTCTTTTGAAATGAAGAATCATATATAAATGATGTAGGCATTATTTTAGGTATAAAAATACATTTGTTACATGAGACTATAAATGTTAGAAAGGATCACTGAGCTAGTAAATGTCCAATTTAAGCTCAGTTTTAAAAAAGTAATTCATATCATTCATTTTACCACCCCAATTTTTTTTTAATTCTATTCAGACAGCCTTGAGATTTACACACCTCTGCCAGTAAAAAAAATGTGCAAATGACCCTCTAAGAACTCTTATGGAGATTATATCAATGAAGATTTGGTGACCTATAAAAAGCCAGCATGTGATTTAGTTTGTCAACAACAATATAAACAGAAATATCTCTTTTGAATTCAGTTGAACTTGGTCCCATTCACATCTGAGCAACGCTGACGTGGGAGCATTGCATTTTTTTCGCTTTTTTTGCTTATTTGTTTAGTGCATTTTTGGAGCAACACCATTCACTTCAATGGGCTACCCTCTGCTCCAAAGTATCTACTGTACCCTTTTTTGGAGTGGATTTTGGCACACTTGAATAGATGTGCCATTAACAATGAATGCCACTCAAATGTACATTGTCTGTTTTTAGCGAGTTCCAGAATCGAGGGCAAAATCACTTAATTTTGCCCGCACTTCTGCTACACTCAGATGTGAACAGGGCCTTGATATGCAAATAGAAAGACCTTGAATTTTATCCACACGTTTCATAAAACAGCAAATAGTACTTAAATATTAACATACAGTAGCTATACTAAAAGTATATTACTGTTACCTGATTTAGATTGTAGGAAAATCTCAGTGACCTGGAGTTGAAACCTTTCTTTTCTGACTCAGCAATAAACACAGTCTGGTGTTTTGTAGGAATTGAGGAAGGAGTGGTAGGTATCTTGATCCCTTTAATGACCAGAATAAAAACACATAAGAAGACAGAGAAAATAAAAACCAAATGTCCAAGTGTCATCCCACAATATGTACATATCATTGTTGACCAGTTGATATAGCCATTTGAGAATCATTTTTATGTTACTGTATTTCTTGCATCTATAGCAGATGTTAAAGATGCAACACCAGACAACAAACAACATCAGCTGAACTGTCAGTTATCTAATAAACCCTGCAAACTCACTACAATCAGAGCCGTCTTTAAGGTAGACCAAAAGCGGCAGCTGCCCTGTGCCCTGTCATTGTTGTGGGGCCCAAAGCAGCTGCCTCATACTTGCCAATAGGGATGAGCTTCGTATTCGAGTCGAAGCCATGTTCGACTCGAACATCGTGTGTTCGGTCGTTCGTCGGATTACGAACGATATGGGCCGTTCGCGCCAAATTTGAGTGGCGCTCTTACGGGCCCATAATTCACTGCGGCATCGCAGTGCATTGCTGGCTGATGATTGGCCAAGCATGCACTATGACCCGCATGCTTGGCCAATCACAGCGCTGTGTGTACAGAGAGCCGTAATTGGCCAAAGCCAAGGAGGCTTTGGCCAATTATGGCTCAGGGGGTTTAGTACACGCCCCACACTATATAAGGCCGCCTGCACGTCGGCCCTGTGTAGTGTGTTCCGGCTTGAGAGAGAGATAGACAGAGAGAGAGACAGTTTCATTTGATTTAAGTTAGATAGAGTAGGCAGGTCGAGTCAGTTAGCTGACAGTGTATTGTCTATATATATATATATATATATATATGCATCCCAGGTGTTGTGTGTGTGTGTGTGTGTATGTATGTATATATATATATATATATATATATATATATATATATATATATATATATATATACACACTGTATTCAGTTTAGCTAGATCCTGTTCTTCTCTTCCTAATATACTGACATGGCAGGCAGGTGTTTTTACAGTATTTCCAGTTACTGTACTGTGTACCCTGCACAGTTGCACCTACAGTATAGCTACCTGCAGCCAGGTGCTTGTGTAGGCTCTTGAAGTATTTCCAGTTACTGTACTGTGTACCCCACACAGTTGCACCTACAGTATAGCTACCTGCAGCCAGATGCTTGTGTAGGCTCTTTGAAGTATTTCCAGTTACTGTACTGTGTACCCCGCACAGTTGCACCTACAGTATAGCTACCTGCAGCCAGGTGCTTGTGTAGGCTCTTTCAAGTATTTCCAGTTACTGTACTGTGTACCCTGCACAGTTGCACCTACAGTATAGCTACCTGCAGCCAGGTGCTTGTGTAGGCTCTTGAAGTATTTCCAGTTACTGTACTGTGTACCCCGCACAGTTGCACCTACAGTATAGCTACATGCAGCCAGGTGCTTGTGTAGGCTCTTTGAAGTATTTCCAGTTACTGTACTGTGTACCCTGCACAGTTGCACCTACAGTATAGCTACATGCAGCCAGGTGCTTGTGTAGGCTCTTTCAAGTATTTCCAGTTACTGTACTGTGTACCCCGCACAGTTCCACCTACAGTATAGCTACCTGCACCCAGGTGCTTGTGTAGGCTCTTTGAAGTATTTACAGTTACTGTACTGTGTACCCCGCACAGTTGCACCTACAGTATAGCTACCTGCAGCTAGGTGCTTGTGTAGGCTCTTTGAAGTATTTCCAGTTACTGTACTGTGTACCCCGCACAGTTGCACCTACAGTATAGCTACCTGCAGCCAGGTCCTTGTGTAAGCTCTTGAAGTACTTCCAGTTACTGTACTGTGTACGCCTGCACAGTTGCACCTACAGTATAGCTACCTGAAGACAAGTGCAGGTGTTATCATACTAATAATACTACAGGCAGGCAGTTGATTCTGCTAGCTGCAGTATAATCGGTATATATATATATATATATATATATATATATATATATATATATATATATATATATATACATCCCAGTTTTGTGCAGCTCACTGCAGGCCAATAGTATGTCTGGAAGGCCAACAAGGAGACGCAGATGGTAACAAGCCAATAAAAGAGGGCAAGCAGGCTCTGTGTCTAGAGGCAACAGTGCTGGTCATGGACAGCCTGTGGCCTCATCAGCACGTGGCCGTGGGACATGCTTGGCCTTTTTTTCGGCAGCTGGCCGTGTTGAGCCACAACATGCGGAAGACTTGGTCGAGTGGATGACCAAGCCTTCCTCATCGTCCTCATCCTCTATCACCCAGACTCAGGGTACTTTGTCTGGCAAAGCAGCTGCCAATGCGGCCTCTTCCCTCGGCTCAATGGCATAAGTGACTCCTTCCCTAGCCCCACATGTCCTCCTGAGGAGTCCCTCGAACTGTTTGACCACAGTGTTGGGTACATGCACCAGGAGGATGCCCAGCGTTTTTTAGGCTCCGATGATTGTACTCAGCTAGAGGAAAGCAGTAACGTGAGCCCAGACAGAGGGGGTGCCCAAGAAAGACAGCAATCTGGCCGTCATGTTCCCCCTGCTGCAGCATACTGCCAGGTTTGCTCCAGTGATGAGGAGGGAGGGGATGATGAGGTCACTGACTCCATGTGGGTGCCTGATAGGAGAGAGGAGGAGGAGGCACATCACCAACAAGGCAGGATGCCCTCCAGGGGCCAGCCTAAGGGCAGCACACTGACTGCATCACACCGCAGAGCTCCGCATGTGCAGGGCGCTGCTGTCTCAGCATGTTATTCCAAAAGTTCTTTGGTGTGGGCCTTTTTTGAGATGAGTGCATCAGATCCCACCGCTGCTATTTGCAACATATGTCTCAAGCGTATCTCGCGTGGCCAAAGCATCTCCCGCTTGGGCACCACATGCTTGACCAGACATATGTTGACCTGCCATACAGTTAGTTGGCAAGCGTACCTAAAAGAGCCACACCAAAGAACAAAGAGGACCTCTCCTTGCTCCTCATCAGCTGGGATCTCCAACCCCACTATACCTTCAGTCCTCTCTGAGACCTGCACTGAGAGGAATGAAGGTGTAGAATTAGATGTGTCACAGCCAAGTACTTGCGGGCAACCTACAATCGGTACACCGATGTCAGATTGTACCAGGCAAATTTCCCTGCCCCAGCTGCTGCACCGCAGAAAGAAGTGCGCTCCCAGCCATCCACATGCCCAGCGGTTGAATGCTAGCTTGGCAAAATTACTAGCACTTCAACTGCTTCCTTTTCAGTTGGTAGACTCTGCCGTGAGTTTGTGGAATGTGCAGTCCCTCAGTGGCAGGTTCCCAAACGCCACTTTTTCTCACGGAAGGCGATTCCGGCTCTCTACCGGCATGTGGAAGGCAATGTCTTGGCCTCGCTGGACAGGGCGTTCAGCGGTACGGTGCATATTACCGCTGACTCGTGGTCCAGCAGGCATGGACAGGGACGCTGTCTCATGGCGCATTGGGTGACTCTGCTGGCAGCTGGGAAGGATGCAGGACAAGGTGCAGTAGTGTTGGAGGTTGTTCCGCCACCACGCCTCCACCACGCCTCCAAAAAGCCAGTACTGGTGATTCTGACACACCTCTCTCCTCCACCCCCTCCTCTTCTTCTTCCTCCATGGCCTCTTCCTGTGCTTTGTCCACCAGCAGTGCTGTCACACAGCAAGCACCCGTCTCCATGCAGCAGCTGCCAATCCTCATTCTGCTAATGCCAAGGTGCATGCACGGAACCATAGCCAGAGAATGAGATCCAGGGTGGGCATGCACAATGGCACCTCTATGCGAATGCGCACGCGCGCTAACACGCGTCCGCGAGTGCCAAAGCGCTAATATGCTAATGCGCATGCGCCAATGTGCCAAAGCGCTAATGTGCTAACGCGCATGTGCCAATGTGCTAAGTTGCTAATGCGCATGCGCGTACGCACATACACTGGCGCCAATCCTGGCACACAGCACCCTATATAAACAGAGAGTCTGCCTAGCATCAGTGCTGGGTTGTCTTCAGCTTGTTCCTGTGTTCCTGTTGTTACTCTGCCTGACTGACCTTGTTCCTGAAAACCCGGCTATCTTCTGACCATTCTCTTGGATCTCCCCTGCCTGCTGAACTTGCCTACACTTGCAATACTGACCTTGGCTTGAACTTATGATTACGGCTCTGCCTCCTGATTCTGTACCCTGCTGCCCGTCTGTTGCCAACCCCTGCCTGTTCCTGACTACGGTTTTGCCTTCTGACTTGGTACCCCGCTGCCAGCCTGTTGCCGACTCCTGCCTGTTCCTGATTCTGCAGTTGATCCTGATCTGGCTCCCGCTGAACAAGTTTGGTGATCAGTTTCCACATCTCCTCAGCAGAGGTTCCTATATCTCCAAGTTCCAGCCTCCTGCCTGCAGGCACCTGCACCCTTTCGTTGCCCTCGCACTCCCTGTACCCACCACCAGGGGTGCTTGGACCGGAACCGTGCAAGAGGCCACCCTCATCATTTCGGGCTCCGCTGTAAGGTACGTGACAGGTGCTCTGTAGGCGTTCAAGGGGCTACGCAAGTACGCAGGCCAAAAGATGCCATGCGGTGCTTGAGCTGGTGTGCTTGGGGGACAGGAGCCATACTGGGGCAGAGATTCTGTCAGCTCTGCAGGGGCAGGTTCAGAGGTGGCTGACGCCACACCAACTTAAGGCAGGAATGGTGGTTTGCGACAATGGCACCAACCTCCTCTCTGCCCTCCGACAGAGACAACTGACCCATGTTCCCTGTTTAGCTCACGTCCTTAACTTGGTGGTGCAGCGGTTCTTGGGCAGGTACCGGGGCTTACAGGATGTCCTGAGGCAGGCCAGGAAAGTCTGTGTGCATTTCCACCGGTCATATAATGCCAGTGCTCGGCTGGCAGACCTCCAAAAGGAATTTAACCTGCCCAAGAACCGCCTAATCTGTGACATGCCCACCAGGTGGAACTCAACGTTGGCCATGCTGCAGCGGCTGCATACGCAGCAGAGGGCCATCAATGAGTACCTGTGCGACTATGGCACCAGGACAGGGTCAGGGGAGCTTTTTTCCCACACCAGTGGGCCATGATCAGGGATGCATGCACTGTCCTGTCACCATTTGAGGAGGCCACGAGGATGGTGAGCAGTGACAGTGCATGCATCAGTGACACTGTCCCCCTTGTCCACCTGTTGGAGCACACGCTGCGTGGAATAATGGACAGGACACTTGAGGCAGAACAGAGGCAGGAAGAGGAGGACTTCCTTAGCTCTCAAGGCCCCCTTTATCCAGACAGTGTTTCTGCGTGCCCGCCGATCACACAGGAAGAGGACGAGGAGGAGGATTGTGTCAGCATGGAGGTGGAGCCTGGCACGCAGCATCAGCAGCAGTCTTTAAGGGATCATTTACAGTCCCAAGAACCCTAAGGGCTTGTACGTGGCTGGGAGGAGGTGGCTGCAGATCACGTCGTCCTTAGTGACCCAGAGGACTCCAGACCGAATGCCTCAGCAAACCTACGCTGCATGGCCTCCCTGATCCTGCAAAGCCTGCGGAAGGATCCTTGTATTTGTGGTATCAAGGAGAGGGATCAATACTGGCTGGCAACCCTCCTTGATCCACGTTACAAGGGTAAGGTTGCGGACCTTATCTTGACGTCGCAGAGGGAGCACAGGATGAAACATCTTCGGGAGGCCTTGCAGAAAGGTCTGTGCAACGCGTTCCTAGAGACTGGTAGGTTACAAACTCCTGTTCCTGGACAACGTGTTGCTGAGGCTTTGGTCAGTCAAAGAAGGAGCGGAGGAGAAGGTGGCCGTGTGACCGATGCGTTCAGGCAATTTTTTAGTCCGCAGCCCCAAGGTATGATTGGTTCCAGCAACCATCGCCAGCGTCTGTTTTACATGGTGCAGGAATACCTAGGGGCAAGATCTGACTTGGACACCTTTCCCACCGAAAATCCTCTGGGTTACTGGGTCTTGAGGATGGATCACTGGCCAGAGATTGCACAATATGCAATTGAGCTACTGGCCTGTCCTGCATTCAGCATTTTTTTGGAACGCACATTCAGTGCTGCTGGAGGCTTTGTAACCGATCACAGGGTGCGTCTGTCCACCGACTCGGTCGATCGACTGACCTTCATAAAAATGAATCAGTCTTGGATCACCACCAGCTACCAAGCACCTGATGCTGATGTAACCAAATAATTTTTTTTGAAATGTCAGATCCCTTCAAGACTGCCTATGCTGATGCTGAGTTATTATCCTCTTCCTCCTCAATGATCATGCTGATAGCTTGTAAGAACATTTTTGGTACTGGGCGCCGCCACCAGTGGCTAAGGCCCAATTTTTCAGCCCCTGTTTAACAGGGGCATGTAATTACAATTTTTTAATGCAATATTTTGCAGGAGGGTTCACTGCTGCGCTGTCACGAACACGTACTTACCGAGGCCGAGATGCCGAGAGCGGCCCGCCCTTACGACCACGCGCACCCAGACCCCCGAAATGGGTACAGGGGGCTGAGGGCACGCGGAGGCACGGGCTTCCGGACGGATAGCAGGTTCAGAAGCTGGAAGCGGGTGCCCCGGGATCCGGAGGGAGCAAGGCTGCAAACACAAGCAGAAGTTAGGGAACAGGCAGGTATAATCAGGACAGTCCAGCAGAGAAGTGGTTAAACAGGCCAGGGGTTTGGTACACAGATCAGGCAGGTATTTGATAGGATTGTCCAGCAGAGTAGTGGTTAATCAGGCAGCAGAGGTTCGGTACACAGATCAGGCAAAGTACTTAGGGACAATCCAGGAGAGTAGTGGTTAATCAGGCAGCAGAGGTTTGGTACACAGATCAAGCAAGGTACTTAGGGACAATCCAGGAGAGTAGTGGTTAATCAGGCAGCAGAGGTTCGGTACACAGATCAGGCAAAGTACTAGGGAACTCAGGCTCAAGGAACAGGGGAGAGCTGACGACAAACCAGCAACCCGACTGGGTGCTGGAGCCGTCAGATATAGCCCCCGTGCCCGGCGAGCGCGTCAGTGTGACGCGCTACCGGGCACCCGCACGGGCTACGGCGCGCACACGGGGACCGCCGTGCACCCGCGCGCGCCGCACCATCAGGCCGCGGACGGGTGTGCGGCGAAGCGCTCGTCCCGTGCGCATGCGCACCGGAGCCCGGCGAGCGGAGACGCTCCCTGGCTCCTGACAGTGCCCCCCTCCTAAGGGCGGACACTGGACGCCAAGGCTGGCCATTAGTTCTGGATGATCTTGATGAAATGCTCGAATTAACTGTGGAGCGTGTAGATTCCTGGCGGGCTCCCAGGAGTTATCTTCGGGGGGGTACCCCTTCCATTGAATCAGGTACTGTAACTGTCTGCCCCTCTTCCTGCAACCAAGAATGGATTCCACTTCGAATTCATTCTCGCCATCGATTCTGACTGGCGGAGGAGGAGGTTCTTTTCTTCCTGGAAAAGGGCTGGGCACCACAGGCTTCAATAGTGACACATGGAAAACGGGGTGAATCCGGTATGTCTTGGGAAGTGTCAATTCCACCGCCACAGGGTTGATAATCCTCCTGACTTGAAAAGGCCCAATGAACTTAGGCCCGAGCTTTCGAGATGGCAGTGGTAATTTCAGATTGATGGTGGACAGCCAGACCTCGTCTCCTACGTCAAATTTTGGGTTTACCTTTCTGCCCCGGTCGTACTGTTTCTTATAGTCCTCCTGGGTCTTGTGTAATGTATCTTGAATTCTTTGAAAATTGGACTGTAACGAGATTATCCTATCCTGGACTGCAGGAACTGCCGTTTCGGGAATGTTGTTAGCGAAGGATGTGGGATGGAACCCACAATTGGTCCAGAAAGGAGTCTGGTTGGTGGAGGCATGGATAGAGTTATTGTACGCAAATTCAGCGTAGGAGAGGAGGCTCGCCCAATCATCCTGAGAACCTGAGCAGAAGCATCGGAGGTACTGCTCTAGCGTCTGGTTGGTCCTCTCTGACCATTGCTTTGGGGATGATAAGCTGAAGAAAGACAAATGTTGATACCCAAAGCCTTGCATAGTTCCCTCCAGAATTTAGACGTGAACTGAACGCCTCTGTCTGACACGATGCTCCTTGGTATTCCATGGAGCCTAACGATCTCCTTTAGAAAAATGTTGGTCGTGTCTACGGCAGAGGGAGTACCCCTCATGGGCAGAAAGTGGGCCATTTTGGAAAGGCGGTCGACAACAACTAGGATGGTGGAGAAACTCTCTGAGCTGGGTAGGTCAACGATGAAGTCCATGGACACGTCAGCCCATGGTCGTTCCGGAATGGGCAAAGGTCTGAGCAAACCCCAGGATTTGGTGTTCTGGCCCTTGTTTCTCTGGCATAGGGGACAGGACGCCACATATTCCCTACAGTCCCTTCTCCATCCTGGCCACCAAAAAGAACAAGAAAGGAGTTCAGCCGTCTTCTTGTTCCCGAAATGTCCTGCCATCTTGTGATCATGACACATCTGAAGGGCTAAAGACCGAGTCACTTGTGGTACAAATATTTTTCCTTTAATCCAGAAAAGGTCTTCGTATTTTTTCAGGGAATGCACAGTTGGTTCCGTACATGTGCCTGATGAAGATTTGATGGAGGATATTAAGTCTGCTTGAGTTAGTCCAAGAAAATTTTGAGGAGAGAGGATCGTGCTGGGTGTTGGTATTTGGGAGTCTGCGGAAAACATTCGTGAAAGGGCATCAGCCTTCCCGTTCTTTGCCCCAGGTCTGTATGCAATATGGAAATTAAAACGAGAGAAGAACAGGGCCCAACGGGCTTGGCGGGGTTTTAACCGTCTTGCTGTTCTGAGGTACTCGAGGTTTTTGTGATCCGTAAAGATCATCACCGGATGAACTGCCCCCTCCAGCAGATACCTCCATTCCTCCAAAGCAAACTTTATAGCCAACAGCTCTCTGTCACCCACGTCGTAATTGAGTTCCGGTGGGCTGAGTTTCCGAGAAGCGAAAGCTACTGGATGCAGGATGGCCTTTGGTCCCTGTCTCTGGGAAAGAATTGCTCCGGTTGCGATTTCTGATGCGTCTACCTCCAGTACGAAGGGTTGAGTCGGGTCAGGATGGCAAAGGATTGGAGCAGAACTGAATAGTTCTTTTAACTTAAGGAAAGCCTCTTAAACGGCTGCAGACCACTGGAACGAATGATGCTGCCGAGTTAGTTGGGTAATAGGTGCCACAATGGCAGAGAATCCCACGATAAATTTCCGATAGAAATTGGCGAATCCTATAAACCTCTGTACTGCTTTTTTATTTGATGGAGCTGGCCACTCCTGAATTGCCTGAATCTTCTGGGGGTCCATTGCAACCCCATTGGTAGAGAGTATGAATCCCAAGAATTGTATGGTTGATCTCTCAAACTCACACTTTTCGGCTTTTAGGTATAGCTTGTGTTGCAGAAGAATAGCAAGAACCGTTTTAACGTGCCTCCTGTGCATCTCTAGCGTAGGGGAGAAGATGAGGATGTCGTCCAGATACACCACCAGGAAGTCATCTAGATATTGTCGGAAAATGTCATTCACTAAATGTTGGAAGGTGGCTGGAGCATTGCAGAGGCCGAATGGCATCACTAAATATTCGAAGTGACCGAATCTGGATCTAAAGGCCGTCTTCCATTCATCTCCAGCCCTGATCCTGACGAGGTTGTAGGCCCCCCGGAGGTCAAGTTTGGAGAACACCTTGGCCGATCGGAACCTTTGGAATAGCTCAGGAATGAGCGGCAACGGGTACCGGTTCTTAATTGTGATGTTGTTGAGTTGTCGATAATCTACGCAGGGTCTTAGGGTACCATCTTTTTTTCCCACAAAAAAGATACCTGCTCCGGCGGGTGAGGATGAAGGGCGGATGAAACCTTTCTCAAGATTTTCGTCTATGTACTGCTTTAGCGCCTCCAGCTCGGTTTCAGAAAGGGGAAATATCCGGCCAAATGGAATCTCGGAACCAGGAAGAAGATCAATTGGGCAGTCGTAGGCCCTGTGAGGTGGTAGGCGGTCAGCCATTTGTTTACTGAAAACCTCTTGAAACTCGAGATACTCAGAGGGGACGTGTTGGAGGTTGTTTGGCGGTACCGCCATTGTGGCACAAACTTTGGAACCCGGGAGCAGGCAGTGTTGGGAGCAATACTGAGAAGAGAAGGATACTGACTTGGTGCTCCATTTGATTAGCGGATCGTGGGCTTGCAACCATGGTAGGCCAAGTATGATGGGGAAGATTGGTGAGTGAATTAGGTCAAGCCGTAAGAACTCCCGGTGGCCGGAGTCTGTGACTACTGAAATAGGTTGGGTCTCCTGGGTGATGGGACCCGAGCAAGGAAGGGATCCGTCGGCCAGATGTATTTGTAGATCCTGCTCTTTGGTTTGTAGAGGAATCTTCAATCTGTGTGCCAAGGCGGAATCTATGAAGCAGCTGCAGGCCCCGGAATCAACGATGGCCTGCAGGCGAGTCTCCTTTTCCGGAAGCTGCAGAGAAACAAACAACATCACATAAGCCTTGGGGATGTTATGGTTAGGAAAGTTCAATATGTTTGACTGAGGGAACTTACTGGGCCTGATCGGACAGCTGCGCAGGAAGTGCCCGGTTCCTCCGCAGTAGAGGCAAAGGTTAGACTGCCGCCTGCGCTGCTTCTCCTCGGAGGTCAATGGACCTTGGACCAAACCGAGCTGCATTGGTTCGACTTCAGGGACCGATGCAGTGGTAACTGAAGGTGAAATTTGGGGTACAGTAGAGTGAGGTCGTGGCGACGCCCAGGCAGGGCGAGGTTGCTGAAACCGTTCTGAGCGCCGCTCCCGAAGGCGCCGATCGAGCTTTGTAGCTGCTTGAATGAGTTCCTCTAAGGAAGCAGGGGTCTCCATCCTAGCTAACTCATCTTTGAGTAATTCAGACAGGCCTTGGCGGTACTGGTAACGTAGGGCCGGCTCGTTCCAGTTGGTGTCGGCCGCCCACTTACGGAACTCTACTGTATAGTCCTCAATAGGTCTTCTTCCTTGGGACAAATGGTGCAAGATAGCTTCGGCGGTGGCCATGCGTTGCGGATCATCGTAGAGCTGGGTCATGCTCTCAAAGAATGCCTCGATAGTGTTCAGGGCAGGGCTGCTCTGTTCCATCAGGCTGTGGGCCCAGGCCTGGGGTTCCTCGGAAAGCAGGGAAATGACAAACCCCACCTTGACGATTTCTGAAGAGAAGGTTCTTGGCTGTAGGGCGAAGTAGAGGGAACATGCGTTTTTAAAAGCCCTAAACTTCTTGCGATCTCCCGAGAACCGTTCAGGTGTAGGGACCCTGGGCTCAGGAAGGGCCATGACCACAGTGGGGTTGGCCGGAGCTTGGGGAAGCGGACCCCCACTGCTGGGTGCAGGAGCTGCGGCTGCGGAGGGTAGTAACCCGGTGATCTGCTGCAGACGGTTATCAATTTGTGTATAACCTTCTTGTAGCTTCTGTACGGAGTCCGCCAGGGTAGACACTTGCTGGCACAGGATCTCCAGAGGAGAGCGCGCTCTGTCGGCCTCAGACATCTGGCTGGTTTGTACTGTCACGAACACGTACTTACCGAGGCCGAGATGCCGAGAGCGGCTCGCCCTTACGACCACGCGCACCCAGACCCCCGAAATGGGTACAGGGGGCTGAGGGCACGCGGAGGCACGGGCTTCCGGACGGATAGCAGGTTCAGAAGCTGGAAGCGGGTGCCCCGGGATCCGGAGGGAGCAAGGCTGCAAACACAAGCAGAAGTTAGGGAACAGGCAGGTATAATCAGGACAGTCCAGCAGAGAAGTGGTTAAACAGGCCAGGGGTTTGGTACACAGATCAGGCAGGTATTTGATAGGATTGTCCAGCAGAGTAGTGGTTAATCAGGCAGCAGAGGTTCGGTACACAGATCAGGCAAAGTACTTAGGGACAATCCAGGAGAGTAGTGGTTAATCAGGCAGCAGAGGTTTGGTACACAGATCAAGCAAGGTACTTAGGGACAATCCAGGAGAGTAGTGGTTAATCAGGCAGCAGAGGTTCGGTACA
Organism: Lithobates clamitans; assembly: GCA_037952925.1. NCBI lineage: Eukaryota > Metazoa > Chordata > Amphibia > Anura > Ranidae > Lithobates > Lithobates clamitans. Next base: position 2,870,023 of record JBBGZY010000138.1, on the reverse strand, counting down.
CAGATCAGGCAAAGTACTAGGGAACTCAGGCTCAAGGAACAGGGGAGAGCTGACGACAAACCAGCAACCTGACTGGGTGCTGGAGCCGTCAGATATAGCCCCCGTGCCCGGCGAGCGCGTCAGTGTGACGCGCTACCGGGCACCCGCACGGGCTACGGCGCGCACACGGGGACCGCCGTGCACCCGCGCGCGCCGCACCATCAGGCCGCGGACGGGTGTGCGGCGAAGCGCTCGTCCCGTGCGCATGCGCACCGGAGCCCGGCGAGCGGAGACGCTCCCTGGCTCCTGACATGCGCTCAACTAGAGTATCTGTGAGGGGTTGCAGTGTTGTGGCACCAGCACCAGTGCCTAAGGCCCAATTTTGCAGCCCCTGTTTAACAGGGGCGTGTAATTACAATTTTTGATGCAATACTTTGCAGCAGGGCTCGTTCCTGCGCTCCAAATAGAGTATCTGTAAGGGGTTGCAGTGTTGTGGCACCAGTGCCTAAGGCCCAATTTTTCTGCCCCTGTTCAACAGGGACAAGTAATTACAATTCTTGATCTAATATTTCACGGCAGGGCCCGTTCCAGCGCCCACCAAGAGTAACTGTGAGGAGTTACAGTGTTGTGGCACCAGCACCACCACCACCAAAGGCCAAATTTTTCTGCCCCTGTTCAACAGGTGCATGTAATTACAATTCTTGATCTAATATTTCACAGCAGGGCCCGTTTCTGCGCCCACCAAAAGTAACTGTGAGGAGTTACAGTGTTGTGGCACCAGCACCACCACCACCAAAGGCCAAATTTTTCTGCCCCTGTTCAACAGGGGCATGTAATTACAATACTTGACCTAATATTTCACATCAGGGCCCGTTCCAGCGCCCACCAAGAGTAATGCCCTGTACACACGGTCGGATTTTCCGACGGAAAATGTGTGATAGGACCTTGTTGTCGGAAATTCTGACCGTGTGTGGGCTCCATCACACATTTTCCATCGGATTTTCCAACACACAAAGTTTGAGAGCAGGATATAAAATTTTCCGACAACAAAATCCGTTGTCGGAAATTCCGATCGTGTGTACACAAATCCGACGGACAAAGTGCCACGCATGCTCAGAATAAATAAAGAGATGAAAGCTATTGGCCACTGCCCCGATTATATGTTTTGGCAACACCGACACCTAAGGACACCTCTGCAGAGTATATAGGGCAGGCCCCTACTTTCAAACATCCAACTTACAAACAACTCCTACTTGCAAACGGAAGGAGACAATAGGAAGTGAGATGAAATTTACCCCTAGGAAGGGAAATTCTCTCCTGTAAGAGTTAATATGGGAAAAATGTTTCTCCTTTCCACTGATGCTTTATCACCAATCCTTGTTTCAGTAAAAACCCCAAGTTTTCTAAAAACATTTGTCATTGGGACAGAAAGTGAGGCAAAATCTTCTGAAGAGGAACACAGACAGCAAAACAAATGTCACAGGGGTGATAACCCTTCCCTATGTTTTACAAAAAGCTTAAAATAGATTTTTTGGCTGGAGCTAAACACGTTAAAAATGTACCAGTTCAACATTACAAACAGATTCTACTTAACCGGTTCCCGACCGGCGCACACCGATGTACGTCGGCAGAATGGCACGGCTGGGCAAACGGGCGTACCTGTACGTCCATTTGAATTCCCCGCCGTGCCATTGCGTGCGCGCCGCCGCCGGCGCGCGCGCTCGCCGGCCGGGAGCTCCGTGAGTCGGGTCACGGTCCCGCGGACTCGATCGCTGCGGGGATACCCGCAATCACCTCACGGAGAGGACGAACGGGGAGATGCTGATGTAAACAGCATCTCCCCATTCTGCCTAGTGACAAGTGTCACTGATCACTGCTCCCTGTCATCGGGAGCAGTGATCAGTCTAGTGACACACATAGCCCAACCCCCCTACAGTTAGAAAACACTCCCCTAGTACTGATTAACCCCTCCCCGCCCCCTAGTGTTAACCCCTTCACTGCCAGTGTCATTTACACAGTAATCAGTGCATTTTTAATCGCACTGATCGCTGTATAAATGACAATGGTGTCAAAAATGTCCGACATGTCCGCCATAACGTCGCAGTCACAATAAAAATTGTTGATTGCCGCCATTACTAGTAAAAAAAAAATTATTAATAAAAATGCCATAAAACTATCCCATATTTAGTAAACGCTATAACTTTTGCGCAAACCAATCAATAAACGCTTATTGCGATTTTTTTTTTACCAAAAATATGTAGAAGAATACGTATCGGCCGAAACTGAGGAAAAAAAATGTTTTTTTATATATTTTTGGGGGATATTTATCATAGCAAAATGTAAAAAATAATCAGTTTTTTTCAAAATTGTCGCTCTTATTTTGTTTATAGCGCAAAAAATAAAAATCGCAGAGGTGATTAAATACCACCAAAAGAAAGCTCTATTTGTGGGAAAAAAAGACGTCAATTTTGTTTGGGAGCCACGTCGCACGACCGCGCAATTGTCAGTTAAAGCGACGCAGTACCGAATCGCAAAAAACGCTCTGGTCAGGAAGGGGGTAAATTCTTCCGGGGCTGAAGCGGTTAACAACAAACCTACAGTCCTTGTCTTGTTTGCACCTCCTGTATACTGCTGTTCACAGTATATAGGGCCTGGTAGCCCCACGCCTTTCCTTTTTTTAATTTGGGTGCGGGGTTCCTCTTAATATCCATACAAGACCCAAAGGGCCTGGTAATGGACTGGGGGGTACCCATGTTGTTATTCTCACTGATTTTCATCCATATTGCCAGGACCCGACATTACATTAAAGCTGCAAGCAGTTTTAAAAGACTTTTATTCCTTTAAAAATGTCATTTTCTGTAGGGACTGTTCTAAGCACGGGAAACACATGCCACTTTACAGGCATACTATAGACACCCCCCAGGTACTATATTTAAAGAAATTTCGCTTTTTTTTTTACTTTAAGCATCATTATAATCACTGCTCCCTAAAAAAACGGCAGTTTTTAAAACTTTTTTTTGCAATGATACATGTCCCCTGGGGCAGGACCCGGGTCCCCAAACTCTTTTTAGGACAATACATGCAAATTAGCCTTTAAAATTAGCACTTTTGATTTTGAACGTTCGAGTCCTATAGACGTCAATGGGGTTCTAACGTTCTTGCGAATTTTCAAGCCGCTCGCAGGTTCTGGTGCGAACCGAACCGGGGGGGGTGTTCGGCTCATCCCTACTTGCCAACTATACCAGTTCAAATTCCCTTGTCCCTTGAAGATTTAGTCCCGTGCTGTGTCCCGATATCTCAGTGTGAAGTGCTGGTACTAATGCTGCCCAGCTCTGCCCTATTGTTGTGTACAGATGACTCACCTGCAGACTCTGTGTTTACAAGTAAATAACCGGCATTCATATGTAAATAGCGGCAACATTCATAAGTAAATAGCTGCGGCCGGCAGCACTGATATGTAAATAAAGGCGGCATTCATATGTATATCATGCCCCCCCGCAGTGAGGAGATGTGCTGTAACCTCTAGCAACCAATTAACAAGCAGAAATCATTTGCTGTAACCTCTAGCATCTAATCAGTGAGCCATAATGTGTGCTGTAACCTCTAGCAACCAATCAGTAAGCAGTAATTATATGCTGTAACCACTGGCAACCAATCGCAATTGCTGCATGATCTGATACAGTAAACTGATTTTAAGTCTAGCTGCTATTTATTGTATGTCTTAGAGCAGGTGGAGAGTGAAATTGCATGGGGGGGCAAGAACATTTTTGCCCAGGGTCCAATCAATATTAAATTTGGCCTTGACTACAATCAGAAAATCTGCTCAGTCCTTCTGCTGCCGTCCTGCATGTGTCAGTTGCTCAGAATCTGGCCTATATTTTTGCAGGCTTGGTTTTAGGGTATCCATACCCATTATAATTCAGCCTGCATTCATACCTGAGAGTATAAGCAGAGCATATTCCCAATGATTTTGATGTTCTCTTTTGGGGCGTTTTACAGGTATTTTACAAGATTTTTGCTAGTGATTTTGCACGTGTCTCAACCTTCAGGCATTTTTGTATAGATATAAAATAAACATTATAAATACCTTTTTTCCCTTTTTTTTTATAAGTGATAACATTTCCTCTGTCTTCAGCTGCATAAGAGCTGGGGGGGGGGGGGGGGGCGGGCAGCAGCACACTGCGCTCCCCAGTGAATGGCTGTGCAGCGGCGGCGTGTCATGACAAGTCTGATAATTGGAGGAAAGCACATGGAATTCCCAGCATAGCTAGAGAACTGACCATGGTATGCTCTCCTGCTTAGTGTGGTCAGCATTTAATAGGAAAGCAGAGGGACTGGCAGGAACACCAGGGATTTTACATAAAGGAAGCAATACAAAGAGAACAGGATACTTTCTCATACAATTATATGGTACAGCAGACACATATTAGTGGACCGTAGACCCGTAGACCCCCATAACCGCCGGCTACGGTTGTGAGGATGAGGCCCTTGTCCCTATTAACATCCCCCATCCCCCTTTGCCCAGAAGCACCCACCCCCCCATGTTGAGGGCATGTGGCCTGGTATGGATCAGGAGGGGGGGCCCTCAATCGTTCCCCCTCGTTCCTGACCTGCTGGGCTGCATGCCTGGACAAGGGTCTGGTACATATTTTGGGGGGCCCATACCGTTTTTATAAAAAATTTTGGCATAGGGTTCCCCTCCAAATCCAGACCAGACCATTTTAACGGGAACTTTTTCTTTTTATTGTTCGACTCTCAGCGGAGAAACCCATTGACAGTTGATGACTCATCGGTTGTTAAGGACGCTGCGGTCAGCTTCCCGGCCCCGCTCCTTAAAGCTTACACTGCGCCCTGATTGGGCAAAGCTTTGTGCATTGCAGGATGTTCGTCAGGGTGAACGGCCTATTCCTAGTATTTAGTAAGAGGCATGGTGAGTTTTTTTTCATAATTTTTTGGAAAAGAAGAAGAATAAAAAAAAAAAAAAAAAAAATATATATATATATATATATATATATATATATATATATATATATATATATATATATATATATATATATATATATGGGATGCCATTAAAGTTCATGTGTGTGTAAAGGCAGGTGTCCCAGTACTTTTGACAATATAGTATATATAGCCCTGGGGCCAATTTACTAAGTATTGTGCTAACAGGCTACTTATTTAACATCCAGCTCCATTCATGTTTTTTTTTCCTATAAAGTAGAGTAGAGTTTTTAATCGCTGGTGAGATTTACCCTCAACTCATGTCTTTCAACATACTTTTGCATTTTTGTTTTGATATTAATTAATTATTTTCAGATATGTAAATCATAATATAATTTTCGCTTATTGCACCTCTGCAATTTGTGATCTGTTGATAAGTTGGTCAGAAAACAAAACTTATAGGAGAAATGACCCATGCATACATTTCTGCTTTGTCATACTAGGCAGGCTGTAGGAACAGTAGATGGAGAGCAAGGGTAGTAGAGGAAAGGTTGAATTCAAATACTTATCTTTCCCTGCAGGGTATTTTGCTACTCTAAAATGTTCTGTTTAGCTGATCTTTATAATAAATCATAATGTCACATTCTTGTCAATGTAAACATTCTGATACTTTTTCTTTGGTTTTTAACTTAGGGTAAAAATAATTCCAACCCTTCCCTCTAGTGCCCTCTAGTGACAAGTAGGAAATAATATAATATCGTGTATATAATATACTCTCTTTCTTTTGCAGTCATTTTTGCCAGAAGCATATGTTTAGAGGTGGAAATTGTGTCAAAGTGATTTACATTCCAGTTGTCAACCACTCCGAAAATGAATGGCATGAGACTATAAGCAGGTGGAATAAATAGTAACCATTCACAACACATGTTAACATATCTATACAGAAATTGTAATAGTTCACATTCAAATAACATTGCTGTTCAGCCTTTGCTCCATAAAAGCAGGAAGAGGCAACAAAATTACATTGGGTAATTTTCCTGATTAGTGGACTGGAAGTCAAGTATGTGTTGGAAAATATTCCCGCCACCACTACCACTATACAACATATATTTTCTAGAGATCCTATAAGGTCCCTAAGCAAATGGAAATGGCACTCCCCTGCAATGGGAAAGGTAGTATACTCACTTTTTGGCGTTCAAAACATCTGGGAGAGTTAGACACCTGCGTGTCCCACCACATGCTGTGACTACAGCCTCTATTTGCTACAGGACACAGCAGTGATGTTGGGTTAGAACCACAGCACGCGGAGAGAACAAGCATCTGACACTCCCAGGAATGCCGAATGCCAGTGTCTTATGGAGATTGCATAACTAGAATGGAGGTAAGGTAGGGGACATGGACCACTAGAGAGGCGAGTTTACCACTTCTTCTAATGTGGGGAAGTGCTGTTTGCATTTGTTTAGGGCAGGGGTCTCAAAAGTTTCTAAGCACTCCCAGGAATGCCGAATGCCAGTGTCTTATGGAGATTGCATAACTAGAATGGAGGTAAGGTAGGGGACATGGACCACCAGAGAGGCGAGTTTACCACTTCTTCTAATGTGGGGAAGTGCTGTTTGCATTTGTTTAGGAGAGGGGTCTCAAAAGTTTCTAAGCAAAGGGCCAGTTTACTGTCCTTGAGGCTTTAGGGGGGCCGGACTGTGGCCTGTGGGAGTAGAAAATTCCCAATATCAGTGCCCCATCATTGGTTTTGATGGAAGAAATAGTGACCCATTTTTTTATATCAATGAGAAGAATAGTGTCCCATTGATGGTGTCAGTAGGGGGAATGATGCTCCAGCATTGGTGTCAGTTGGTGGAATCGTGCCCAAGGGCCAGATAAAGGCAAGCAAATGGCCACATCTGGCCCCCGGCCACAGTTTGGAGGCCACTGGTTTAGGGGCTTGACCTGGCCCCTTTAGGTTATTTTTTACCAATTCTATAAGCCACTTTTAAAAACTTCAAAACTACACAATCCACTTATCAAGATTCCACCATTTGTCTTGTCTCCTGTTTAGAGCTATCCCCGCAGGAGCCACTTAGTAATGAGGATTTGTAGAAAGAGACAGAAGCAAATGTGCCTTACGGTGCCTCTGCTTCTGTCTTTTTCTACATGTCCCTGGAGTGTGCTTCTACTTCATTGAGGAGGCTTTTCCTAAGCTGTGGACTGTCCATCTCCATCCCAGCTTTGCACCAGTACCATCCCGTTGTTGGTAATGTGGATTCCCTGTTCAGCACCTCGATTCCAAGAACAACCTCAGCCCCTCTGACACACCTGCTTGAATGAGAGTTACTGTAGCACTTATAAGAACACGAGTATAGATACATTTAACTCAGCTGTGAATTAGTACCAGGAAATATACACAAGGTTGTTTAGCGGTAAATGAACCCATTGTATTGATACGGGTTAGAATAAATTGTGGTTTGAGCATAAATTTACACACAGTAAGTAGGTTCAGACACAGTCCGCTAGAGATTATAATCACTAATGCCAAGGTAACTTTGAATAAAGTTCTATACCACTAGTCTGGGATTAACTCATGAATCAGCAAAGTCAGCAATAAACAGTGCATATAAGCATTAACTGCAATGTGAATAATAATACTATCTCTAGCCTAGGGTGCACCCTAGGAGAATGCTGAGGACATGATGCAATGTCCCCTGAGAGGTACCTCTTAGCATAAGCAATTGGTGAAGGTCTTTGTGAAGCAGCTATAAATGGCCAGTCTTTAGTCCTAACTCTTCAGCTGGCTAGTGTTGGGGCCCAGTTGTATCATTGGTACACAAGAGAATAGTCCCAGTCAAGCCTGCAGGCAGTAATACGGCTACTAGATGGCTGTATGGTCAGTTCCTAAAGGGCTTAGTCTCTCTAGCACCAGATAGTATGTCCCCACAGCAACAGTTTACCATCCGGTCACATACAGCAAGGCACCTAGGTGACTCTGGCTGTTGGCACATCTGAACTCAGCACTCCAGATCCTCAAGAAACCAATATTCAGCAGTGGTGGTGCACATGGAACAGCAATGTGCACTCTCCGGACTCCCTCATGGCAAGAGGAAGCTGTGTTCTGTACAGCTTGAGAAGATGCAGCTCTTTTCCCTCCTGGCAATCTCACTCTGAGACATGCAGTTCAAAAGCTCTTGATTACAGTAGAGTCTCTCTCCTCTGTACTACAGTTCCCACAGTACAGTGCTGACTGACTCAGTCTATTGAACTGTTCCTGTTCAGCAGCACCTGCTCACCTGAACCAGAACTAAATGTCTATAATGGAAATCAGCATTCTATAAAGCCTGCAGGGGCCAGATCAGGGGATTATGGTGGATGATTGACAACAGGTACGCTACGCTGAGCCAAAAATTGGTTCACACAGATCGCACAGTGCGTAGGCGCATTATCGTGCAGCCACATCCACTGTCCAGTCCAACATAATTCATAGGAACAAATTTCTTATGGATGATGCCATCGTTGTCAAAGAAGGAGATAGAGTCAGTCGCCTATCTTGTGCCAGCATTTGTCGCACTCGCTCGATCATGTCTGAGGTTCTGCTTGTCAACGGCCGACCCGAACGTGGCCCATTCTCAGTTGTTTCCTTCCCGTCACAAAAGCGTTTGAACCAGTCAACACATTTTCTGCTCACAGCTTCAATCACGTATACTTGCACTAACATTTCATGCGTCCCCATCACCATTTACCCAAATTTGTAGCAGAACTTTATGTTTACTCGTTTCTCCATTGCACTGTGACCCTACCTCTCACACTAACTATGTTTGACTGCCCGCAACAGGTTTACCCTGATGGTCACATGAGCGGTCACGTGAACTCCGCGCTAGGTGGCACTTCTCGACGTGTCTCTGGATAGCCATGTGCATGCGCACCTGGCCCATGTTGCCATTGAGATATTAGACCATTCATTTAACTTTTTAGACACACCATGTATATCATAGTTGGTAGAAGCAATAAGTTTCACATAAACCAATTAATATATACATATTGGAATTTTTTTTAATCAAAGATATGTAGCAGAGTACATTTTGGCCTACATTTATGAAGAAATTAGATTTTATTCGATATATTGTATAACAGAAAGTAGAAAATATTGTTTGTTTTTCAAAACTTACAATCTTTTTTCATTTATATCACAAAAATAAAAAAGACAGTGGTGATCAAATACCCCCAAAAGAGAACTCTTATGCCACGTACAGATGATCGGACATTCCGACAACAAAATCCTAGATTTATTTCCGACGGATGTTGGCTCAAACTTTTCTTGCATACACACGGTCGCACAAATGTTGTCGGAAATACCGAACGTCAAGAACACGGTGACGTACAACACATACGACGAGCCGAGAAAAGTTCAATAGCCAGTGCGGCGCTTCTGCTTGATTCCACACATGCGTGGAATTTTGTGCGTTGGAATTGTGTACAATCGATCAGAATTTACGACAACGGATTTTGTTGTTGGAAAATTTGAGAACCAGCTCTCAAATTTTGTTTGTCTAAAATTCCGACAAAAAATGTCCGATGGAGCCTACACACGGTCGGAATTTCCGACAACAAGCTCACATCGAACATTTGTTGTTCGGAAATACGCGGCATTATTTGTGTGAAAAAAAACTATAAAATTTTCATTTTTGTACAGTGTTGTATGACCACGCAATTGCCAGTTAAAAGAGGAACAGTGCTGAATAACAAAAAATGTGTCATGAAGGGTGTAAAACTTTCCAGGGGTCAAGCGGCTAAAGGAGGATTAAAAATTATTTGTTTATCATGTTACCTTTCTGCAAGTGTTCTGCCCATAGGTGGTTTTTCTTCTTTGTGCTCCTCTTTCTTTGAGTTCTTACACAGGATGGCATCATGCCTGTGCAAAAAAGTTACAATCCATTAAAATACAGGTGTACTTAAAGTTTCACATTTCATCAGTGTGTAATTGTTTTGCAAACTTTCCTAAAGTATCTCTGTCACTATATATATATATAAAAAAAAAAAAAACTTTAAATCAGCATCGCAAGTCAAGAAAAGGCTAGAGCCCCGTTCACAGTTAACGATTTGGAATCAAAGGCAGAATCAGCCCGATTCTGCCCCACGATTCCAAATCATGCTAAAATTGCATTAAAACATGCAATGTACGTTCGGGTGCCATTCATCCTTAGTGGCACCCCAAACACAGTGCAATATCGGCACAATTGTCACTTGACAAAACGCACAAGAGTCGCTGCAAAACGCGCGTGTAAAAGTGAATGGGCTGCCCTATGCGTGACATGCAGAAGAGCGCGTGGATTGCTAAAAAAAAAAAAGCAAGTAGGGACACGCAAAATGTGAATAGCAACTTAGCTCTACAGGCGATCAAAGACTGGCGGTGTGGGACAGGTAAGCGTTAATTATCATCTTTACATTTTTCATCAAGTGACAGTAAGTTTAAATTATATCCTGTCCTTGAATAGCAGGTGCCTCAAGGTCTCTGCACACATATTCAGTACCTTTGTAGAGCACCAGTGAAGTTTGAAATCCTGGAGTAAAGAAATTTTGACCAGCACCACTCCTTCCCCCCACTTGTGGCTTAGTAAAGCTACCCTACCCATCACATACTGTATGTTGCCCAAACTGTATATCCAGGTGGCAGGATGCGGTGGGACTACACAGTAAATTATAATCAAGGTAAATTATAACCATGCAAGCTCTGTTCGTATTTTTCTTTATAGTGTACCTAAGAAGTTCAGGTTACGTCAGAGGCCCTACAAGAATACGAGAATAGGAGTGTGGCAGTGGGAGTTGCCTGGTGCTGCCCACCCAACCCTCTACACAGAATTGTTTTTTAAACCCTCCCTGCTGTTGCCATTTACCAGGTGGGGGTGGATTTCCTGATTACATGACCACTGTGATTGGCTGTCACATTGGCCAAAAGAACCTTCCTGCGCACTCTCAGCACAGACACCCCAGCTCCCATGGACACATATGTGTGGTGTGTGGGTGTTTTAAGGTCCACCCTCCTTGCAACCGTACATTTTTTTTTTTTTTACAGTGAACTGAAACTGCTGTTTATAAGTTCCGGAGGTTCTAACAAGCAAACACATAATAGACCTGGTAACAGTTTAGCAGCCTTTTTCAGCCAGGGTTCCGTGGAACCCTGGGGTTGCTTCAGAGGTTGCTTGGAGTTCCTTGAGCAATGAACAAATTCTGCCTTTTAGATAAGAATCCACAGATACCAATGTTGTTTTTAGCTATCTGCAAGAGAGGAATTCTTCCCACTGACCACAAATGTAGGGAACATTCTTCCCAGTGACCAGCACACGAATGTACTGTGAGCTGTACCTATAGTCAGGGCTTTTTTTCTCGGAGAATAGGTGCAGGAACTCCCCCCATCTGAGTCACCCCTTGTCTCTGCCCCCTACCCACCTCTGACCACCGTCTCTTGATTCCACCCCCTACTCACCTACCAGTACTGCCCCTTTTAGAGAATACAGAACCAAGTATAATTTTGTGGTGTTAAATCATTTGTATAGAACATGTTCATTAAAAAAAGAAAAGCAGTAAAATAGATCCCCTGCATCCAGCAACAATAGAATCCCAGCAATAGATCCCCACACAACAATAGACTCCCCCAACAACAATGGACTCCACCCCAACAACAATAGATTCCCTGCAGCAACAGTGAACTACTCACAACAAAATATCACACCCAGTAACAAAATATCAACCCAAGCAACATTAGACCCCCCCCCCCCAGCAGCAACAACAGATCTCCCAGCAGCCAGTATCAATAGGTCCTCCAGCAGCCAGTATAAAAATAGACCTCTCCCTCTACAGTAGATCCCTTCCAGCAACATAAGACCCCCACCAGCAACAATAGATTCCTCATCATCAACAATAAACCCTCAAACAAAATCAGATCCCCACCAGTGACAATAGATCCCTCAGCAGCCAACATCAATAGACCCTCCAGCACACCCCACACCCCATGCTATTACATACATTCAGTGCTGGAAGTGCCGGAACTGCGTTCCCCTGCGTTCCCGCTGAAAAAAAGCCCTGCCTATAGTAATTATTAGATATGTTTCCCGAAGACCAGAAACTTATTTCAGACTTATTTCCTCTGTGTTAAAAAGGTTGAATACGGCTGGTTTATAGGGTGATAAGTGTAGAACTACCCCCATAGGAGTTGCTGAAGTCAGGGTTCCCCACTGCTGCACAACCAGTCACTCAGCATTTCTTTCTTTCATCCGGACACAGAAATCAGTCTTTGGCTTGTTTTTGTAGTTTTATTAGGGGATGATAACTTGGATAGGGTAAGGTGTTATGGGATGCCCAGTATGACAACAATAATTCAGGGACACTTCTTCCCTATTTACAGACTACTCTTCTTCTTCCTTCCCCCTGCCAAACTTGGTTCCTCTTTGTACAACTTCTGCTGGTTCACTCCTGAGGGAACTAGCAGTATATTGTCAGCAACAGCCCATTATAAGCAGGAATTCTCAGTCCATTAGCAAAGTAACACAAAAGGAGTGAACAGCACATTACATTACCTTCTGCTTTCCTTTGGCCACTGATCCCAGTTCCACTGCTTGCAGAAGTTGCTAGCCCACCTGGCTGTCTTCCTGTTCCCAGTCGTCCTGACTGACATGCACATGGAGACTCCCCTGGGCAAAGTTTGATGAAGACTTGGCACACCACTGTCTTCAAGAGAGCACTGTTACAGCTGGCAGTCTCTACCCTTGTCTGTCCCCCCGGTAAGGGGTCCCTCAAGGGCTACCATCAGCTTCCCTCAGCACTGCTTCTCCATCTTCCACCCGACTCCCCTGCTGGCATGGCTCACATCTAGTAAGGGCTCCTTGACAGGCCCTCAACCTGGGGATTGGCTAAAGGCCCCTAAATATTCGAGACAACTCCTCTTAGCTTCCACCCACTATTTTCTAGAAATTTCTCAACCATTCTAGAAATGGGGTGGCACCAGAAAGCTGCCAGGATGAGTCAGCAAGCCCTGGCCTCTAATAACCTTAACCCAGATTCAGTGGGTTTAGCCCTGGGCCAGACTATAGTTTGCCTACTCTCATTTCTAGTAGCACACAGTAGAGGGTGCTATATAAGAAAATGGTACATGCTGTGACTGTATAAAGGGAAAACTTACAAATGCCTGCAGTAGAAAAATTTGATACAGACATATACAAAAAATTCTGAAGTGCACTTAGCGAATAAGTACAGGTGTCAAGAGATACTTCCAGGATATAGGAGAAGTGATACTATCCAGACACAACTTATTTTTTCTTAAAGGATAAGTTTACCTTTCGTAACCTGTATAATGTTACACCCTTATTTAGGGTGTAACATGTTACGAACTGCCCCCGCACCTCCCCTATCCCCTATCTGACAGCTAGAGGGGATCCACGGCGCTGTGAGTGCTGTGGTAGTTCATTCGCTCTTCCTGTCAGAATGTATTGGTTTCCTCGTACAAGGTATGAGGAAGCCAATACACTGACATATCTGCAGGAGACCTGCATGGCACCAGCAAATTGCTGATCACTGGTGCAATGCTTTCCAGGCTCCTACAACAAAAAAATAATAAATGCACATTTGTTTGCCTGCAAAAAAAATTAGCATTTAATATTTCTTGTGAAAAAGGTGAACTTTTCCTATAATTATTACTATTATTATAATACATACTTTACATAGCACAGTTTGTGCAGCACTTTATGAGGAGTGAAGAAGACAATGATTACAATAAAATTCAATATACCATGTTCCTTTATCTTGTATCACCAAAACATATAATAAAAAATTGTTATTTGGAAAAAAAAATTCAATATAAAAGGGTTAGGATGACCCTGCTAATGAGAACTTACAACCTATTGAAAATTGTAACCAGCATACAGATCAAGAGACATGCAACTGTGTAGCATACATACACAGGACAAGCACATATAATGATAACTATCCAGAAGATATGAAGAATACAGACATCCAGCCTGCATCTGGACAGTACAATGAGAAGCAGCAAAATGATGAATTCATCCTTGTGTCATTCTGCACTTGTCTCATGGCACACTGTTTTCTTGGTATGACATTTATGCTTCTGGGTGCTTCTACATGTCTTGGCCACCTCAGCTCACTTGGTGGACATTCATTGCGGTCCTGTTCCTTCAGTCCTAGCATATGTGAGTGTTCTAAGGGACAATACTTTTTCCCCTTATCCATCATAATTTTTTTTTCATCCATTACATATAGTACAGATCCTTGGCTATTTATGTTCTCTCTTTTGTTGCAGTATCCCATTGCATCTGCCCCTGAAGAGTTGGTTTATCCGACAAAACGCGTTGGTCTTATCTGTGATGCAATCTGCTTATATTATATTTATGGTCTTATATGCCTCTGTTTCATTTTATACAAGTATCTACATACCATGCCCTAGGCTAGTTGCTTCATTGGCCACACTATACATTTGCTATGTCATTTGCCTGTCATGTTTATTTGGTTTGCAGCATGTCGATATGAGGATTGTAATTATTTGTATGTAACTTTTATGCAATTTTTTTGTCATCCATGTTACTACTTTCATGTGTTGTTTTTGTCATCCATGTTCTAAAAAATACATTTATATTTCTCCCACATTGATCATTCATTTAGCCTGTATATGTGCCTCATTTAAAGTCCCAACAAACCCCCCTCCTTTTTTACTAACGTAACACAGGGATGGAGGCACATTTTTTGTGTCTCACATAAAGTCCCAAACCCTTTTCTTTTAAATTATTGTATTGAAATCTGCCCAGGGCAATTTTTCCTATAAACGTAGGTAAAAATCAGCATTGTTTTTGCTAGAAAATTATTTAGAACCCCCAAACATGATATATTTTCTGAAAGCAGAAGCACTGGAGAAAAAAATAGTGGTTGTTTAATTTTTTTATGTTGCACGAAATTTGTGAAGCTGTTAATCAAATGCAAATTTTCATTTAAAAATGCACTTAAATACATTTTAGTGCACACAAACACAATAAAATGCATTTTTTTGTAAAATATTTAATATGATGTTGCAACGATTATATAGATACCAAACATGCCAAGATTTAAAAATGTGTGCGCCTGTGAAATGGTAACAAACTACAGTAGCTAAAAATTTCCATAGGCAACGAACAAACAACGAACCCCATTGAAATCTATGGGACCCTTACTGGGAAGAGTTCCCATTTTGAAGGCTTATATGCAAGTTATTAGGCATACAAAGGGTATAGGGTCTGTGTACTGCCCTGGGGGACATGTATCAATGCAAAAAAAGTTTTTAAAAAAGATCATTTTTAAATGAGCAGTGATTTTTTTTTTCAAATATAAAGTTTATTACACTCCAAACACAGGCGGGGGATCCACCAATACAAATTGTTACATTTGAGGAACAAACCATGATACACACATCATTCGTTTAAGAGCGGTATACAGATCAGGGTGGAGTAAATACACAAGTGTAATGGTTATATACATATACATTAGCTACCCTTAAGGTGCATTCCATGGCATTCCCCAAGGCAAGATGGGAGTTCCTGGTATCGGTGGTCTCCGCCTAACTTTTCACTTTCCATTAAAAAAGGGGGGGGGGAAAGAGGGAGGAAACAGAAGAGCCTATAGAGTATAGGAGAGATAAAGAGGGAGGTAGATAGGAAGAGGGAGAAGTAAAGGAGGAAAGGATAGGGGGGGGGGGGGGGGGGACACGACGGGGTCTGAGAGCTCACATTACTTCCAGTAAAGAGGACACTACCAAAAGGTTCATGTCAGAAGTTGTTGTCCCTCATCAGAAAATATGAACATGTTCCAAATGTCCCATGTCTGTTTAAACAGCTCTTGCTTATGTTGCGCTGTCAGTATCAAGTCCTCCATCTGCTTGATTTCCTCCACCCTTCGGAGCCAGGATTGTACAAGGGGGGGGTGAGTCTGCTTCCACAGAATGGGAATGCAGCCTTTCGCTGCATTGAGAAGATGTCGAACGAGTGACTTTTTATATGTCTTAATGGGTACTGGAGATAGATGGAAGAGTAAGAATGCGGGGTCGTCTGGTACTTCGTAGTCTGTAAATTTTTGTGTAATTCGCCTAACTTCACACCAGAAGGGTCGTATCTTGGGGCAGGTCCAAAAGATGTGGATCAAGGTTCCCTCTCCCTCCTCACAACGCCAGCACAAGCCTGAGGAATTCGGGTAGCATTTTCTTAGTCTAGATGGCGTCATGTACCACCTGGTGAGCAATTTAAAGTTGGATTCCTGTATTTTGGAGCAGAGCGAAGATTTGAGGGAGAGGGAGATGATCCGCGTCCTCTGTGAGGGAGAGAAGGTACGTTCTAGGTCCTCTTCCCACCTAGATAGGCAAGTCAAGTGAGGTTGCGTCTTTGGTGTATTTAATAAAAAATACATTTGTGATAAGATGTGAGCCAGAGGGGATTCCTCAGCACAGAGTTCCTCAAATTGCGTTAGTTCTCGAGCGAAGTTGTGTGGTTCTGGGAGTGAGTGGAGGAAGTGGTGCAATTGTAGAGCCCTCCAGAAGGTTAGGCGGTATAGGCCTGTTGGGTTACATAGGTCTTCTAAGGTTGGCCATTTCCCTTCAAACGTAAACTTAATTGCACAGTCTTTACCGTTTTCTCTAAGGGGTATGAATTCCGACGTGTCCATACCCGGTTCGAATTTGGGATTGCCTAAGATGGGGAGAAGGGGAGATGTCTTGGAAGTGAGAGATGCATGTATGGCAGTTTGGTGGCTATTTCTCAGAGTGGTACCTATAAGGGGGTGGGATCTTAGAGAATTTGGAAGACTGTCAACACACCATAGCGCTCCCCCCAAAGGAATGTCAGATTGGGATTGTTCCAGTTGTACCCAAAGTTTGGAGGAGCTATTTCTCCTCCAATCGAGTATGCGTCCTAAATGCGAGGCCATGTGGTACAGGCGAATATCAGGCATCGCCAGTCCCCCACAGTGTTTAGGTAGAGTCAGCTGCGAGCGGCGTATGCGCGGTCTTTTATGTGCCCAAATGAATCTGGTGAAGAGTGTATGGGTTTGCCTGAAAAAGGAGGTTGGGATATGGATCAGTAAAGCTTGAAGCAGGTACAGGTATTTTGGCAAGATACTCATTTTAAGTAGGTTGCATCTCCCGAACCAGGAGTGAAAGCCTGTATGCCATCTGTCTAGTAATGTCCGGGTCCTTGTCAGTAATGGGGGGAAGTTCAGGTCAAACGTCTGTGTCACATCGGGGGGAATGAGCGTGCCTAAGTACTTTAGAGCTATTGAGGTCCACTTAAATTTAAAGTTCGATTGGAGCTCCATTAGAATGTTTTGGGGGACCGACACTCCCATTGCCTCGGACTTGGAAAAGTTTATTTTCAGGTTCGAGATCTCACCGTATACTTTGAACTCACGCATGAGATTGGGAAGTGAGATTCTTGGGTTCGTCAGGGAGAAGAGGAGGTCATCAGCATACGCTGAGATTTTGCAGTTTGTATTGCTCACT
Source organism: Lithobates clamitans (assembly GCA_037952925.1). Taxonomy (NCBI): domain Eukaryota; kingdom Metazoa; phylum Chordata; class Amphibia; order Anura; family Ranidae; genus Lithobates; species Lithobates clamitans. The sequence continues at coordinate 2,852,595 of JBBGZY010000138.1, read as the reverse complement.
TGTAGGCCTGATATATCCGGGTGTGATCTAATTTTGCAAAGGAAGGGTTCGAGGGAAAGGGCAAAGAGCAGGGGGGACAAAGGACACCCCTGTCTTGTGCCATTTCTGATAGGGAAAGTGTTGGAGAGTATACCGTTGACCTTTACTTGTGCTGACGGGGTCGAGTAGATACTACTAATCCATTTCAGCATTCTGTCACCCAGGCCGACATGACGGAGAACCGAAAACATATAGTTCCAGTGCACTCGGTCGAAGGCTTTCTCCGCGTCTGTGCTAACAAAAATACTGGGGATTTTCTTAGATTTTGCTAAATGGACCAGGTTGAGGACTTTGATGGTATTGTCTCTAGCCTCTCTGGATGGAATAAACCCCACTTGATCCAAATGAATCAGGGAGTTGAGATGGGCTGCTAGTCTAGTTGCTATAATTTTAGAGAATATTTTAAGGTCAACGTTCAATAGGGAGATGGGACGGTAGCTACCACAGGAACATGGGTCTTTCCCTTCCTTGTGGATTAAGGAGATGTGGGCTTTGAGGGTTTCAGTGTGGAATTTGGATTTTACCCCAAGTGTGTTAAAGAATGTCACAAGTCTTGGACCTAAAGTCGTGATGAATGTCTTATAGTACTGGATTGTATACCCGTCCGGACCTGGCGCTTTACCTATTTTCATGGATTTTACTGCAGTTTGCAGCTCTTCCAATGTGATTGGCTCATCCAGTAGGTTCTTAGTTTCCTCCGGTAGTGTGGGGATTTGGGCTGTCGAGACGTATTCGTCGATGTCTGCTAAGCTAGTGGGGGGGGCGGGTAAATTGTATAGATCGGAGTAGAAGGTTTCGAAACCTTTTGCAATTTGTTTCGGAATTGTGGCCTTCGTGCCGTCTGGTAATGTTATCTGTGGGATATAAGAGGCTGCTTTAGTTTCCTTCACCGATCTAGCCAACAGCTTACCACATTTCTCTCCCGACTCGTAAGACAGCTTGCGGCAAAACTGCAAAGCAGCCTTTGCTTTATAAAGGAGTAAATCGTTAATTTGAGCTCGTAAGTTTCCCAGTTTCGTCTCCAAAATTCGGGAGGGCTGCTGTTTGTGTTGGGATTCTATGTTGGCTAGATCAGAGAGCAACCCGGAAAGCTGTAAATTTCTTTTCTTTTTAATATTGGCTCCGTGTTTAATAAGTACCCCTCTCATTACACATTTGTGAGCTTCCCATAGGATACTAGGGTCACAACCCTGGATATCATTTTCCTGAAAGTAAGTATCCAAGGCTTTGGAGACGTCATCCAGCACCTCCGGGGTCTGCAGCAGGCTCTCGTTTAGTCGCCAGAAGAGAGATCTAGGTGAAGGTCTCTCAGTGAGGTTGTAGGTGAGATGGATTGGCGCGTGGTCCGACCACGTGATCTGACCAATTGTGGAATCAGCTACCAGGTGAAGCTGATCATGTGGCACTAAAAAGAGGTCTATTCTTGAATATACCTTGTGGGGGGGGGAGAAATAGGTATAGTCCCTCTCTCCTGAATGCTGGAGTCTCCAGATATCTATCAGGTGGGCGTTGTGTATGGATTGTCTAATACATTTTCGGTGAGATTGTGATAGAGAGGAGGAGCCCGATGACGTGTCCACTGAGGGATCTAGTGATGCATTAAAGTCACCTCCCATGATTAATTGGCCTTCTCTGTATTCCATGAGTTTCCTAATTGTGCTTCTAATAAAGGTTGCCTGTTGTTCGTTAGGGGCATAGAGGGTAGCCAGCGTAAATTGGGCCTCTCCTATATGCCCCTTTAGAAACAAGTAGCGTCCCTCTGGGTCTGCCAGCATTTCTTGAAAGCGCCAAGGCAACCTATTGGAGACTAAGATCGAAGTACCTCTAGATTTGGCGCTGCAGTGAGTGGAGTGGTAAGCATGTGGGAAGGTTCTATTCTGGAGTGCAGGAGATTTGTTGGTTTTGAAATGAGTTTCTTGCACAAACGCAATGTCCGTGCGTGTTTTTTTAAGGTCATACAGTAGTATGCGCCTTTTTTCCGGGGTGTTAAGCCCCTTAGCGTTGAGGGATGTCACTCTAATGATATCCCCCGTCATGTCCTCCTTGAGAAAAAAGGGAAGGAGATAACGAAAACTATAGATAAAAGAAAAAGAAAAGAGGAGAGAAAGTAAGGGAGTGAAGAGAGGTGAAGGTAGTAAAGGGCGGTAGAACAGCAACTATTCGCACTGTCGCCGTCTCACCTTGTGGGTCTAAGTTAGTAGGACACTGCCTACTTATAATGCACAACACCCAGAGAAACTAGGTGTATGCAAGGGCCTACGTGGGGTGTGGGTGGATATAGTCCGTGGGTGAGCTCCCGGGACTCCCCCCCATCCTGGTCCACTTAAGAAGCTCTATTAACTGATACACAAGATAATTAAACATGGAAAAAAAATCAAACGGAAATAAATGCCCCGGCAATCCCTGGGGTTCAACCTTTAGAGTGGCAGAGAAAAGCTTCCTCTCCTCCACCTCGGCCACCCTCTATGGTCGGTGACCCGCTAAGAGGCAGGCCTCTCCCAGCCGGCCGCCGATCGGCACTCCTAGCGGTAAAACCAGGCGGCCTCACTGAAAATTGTTAATGCCAGCGGGGAGAGGAGAGCCGTCCCTCCCAGAGCGCTCCCGCATAATGCAGCTCAAACAAACCCTCCCCCCCACACAGTTAAGCATCCCCCCCAGCAGATCAAACATCCCTCAAAGTGCATTTACACTAAGTGTGGATTAGAACTATGCATAACCTGATGGGCTCCAACAAGGTCTCCCCTCCTATCAACAGAACTAAAACCTGGAAGTTTTATGAACACAAAACGTAAGGAGGGGGAGTCCAGCAAGAATGGTGTAATGTCGACTGCACGACCAACCCGCTAGCCACAGCTCAGGATAAACATAATGAAAGAAAGTTCTAAGCTAGTCAGGTTGGGTCCTCCTCCTGTGTAATCTCCACTCAGGTAAGCCCTTCCATGTAACGCTGTACTGAACAGCTGCAGACAGTTCCGTGTCCGTGACACAGGGTGCGTCTCCTGAGGGATGGGGGACATAAAGAGAGACCATTGAGGTTGATGATTGGGTAAAAGTGCCACAGAGGTGTTGGGTAAAGCAAGTACAAACAGCTTGATCCAGTCTCCGAGTCTGAGCGTGGGATCGTGTCAGAACATGAGAGACTCGTGACGTTAGGGGTTAAGGAGGGGGAGCCCGCTCTGGGCATGGCACCCGGGGGGAGGGAGGCCAAAAAGATGGGGTCTGCGAGGGTCTTCAAAGGCGGGACAACAACCGGGGTCTTGGAAGAAGCGGGTCACCTAAGAGTTATTTATAAATCAAAATAGCAGCCGCTCCTGCGGTGTAGAGGAGAGGTGACAAAAGAAAGATGTACTCACGCTTCCCGCTCACTCTCCTGAGAGAGAGATCGGGGGCGACGTCCACTTCTCTGCGATCTCTGCGGTCTTGGTGCCTGATGTCTCAATGTAGTGGGTCGACCGGGTGCTCTAGGTAGGTAGTCCAGCCAATTAGGAATCTCGATCGGATCCGTGCCCAGAAAGTCGAATGCCGCAGGTAGTGAATCCGGAGAGCGTAGGAGGAAGGATCTCTGTTCTTTAATAAAGGTGACCGACAGCGGGAAGCCCCAGCGATAAGTGGCGTTGCAGCGCCGGGCCAGATCTAGTAAAGGTTTCAGGATGGCTCGGCGGATGAGTGTTGGTCTAGAGATATCCGGGAGTAATTTCACTTGCGCGCCATCAAATTCCAGGTTTCCCGTCTCCCAGGCTCCACGAGCAATGATCTCCTTGTGGGTGTAGTGATGCAGACGGCAGATCACATCCCTGGGTCTGGACGGGTCCGACGATCTGGGGCCCAGGGCTCTATGGACTCGATCGATTTCGACCTGTTCCGGAAGGCGGTCCCCCGCCACCCTGCGGAAGATGTCTGTCACTGTGGCTTGGAGATCTGCTTGCCCCGTGGCCTCCGGAAGGCCTCGGAGCCGCAGATTGTTCCTGCGGCTCCTATCCTCCATTTCTTCCATTCTAAGCTGTAGCTCGATCGCTGAGTTATTGTGGTCTGACCGGCTTGATTCTAGGGAGGTCACTCTCTGTTCCAGGGCCGCCAGTGAGTTTTCGCCTGAAGATAGTCGCGTGGAGAGTGAGTGAACCTCCTGTTTCACTGCGTTCAGTTCTTTCCTGTGTGCCGCCTCGACCTTTCCTACCAGGGCCTCAATATCCGCTCTGGTCGGCAATGCCCTTAGAAGAGCTCTCAGCTCGGCATCCGCTCCCAACAGAAAGGGCTGGTGGGAAGTCTCCTCCGAATTTGCCGCCGATAAGGTGGGAGAGTTGGGGTAGGGTATTGGGCTGCGGGGTCCTTCCAGGAAGGCCGGGGATGCCATGAGGTCTGGCGTGTGTGAGCCGGAGGCGTAGGGGTCCGCCATTTTGAGATCCGGTGAGCTGGGGAGAGATCTGCCAAAAAGTCTCTGTAAGTCTGCCAGTGCGGGCGTACCAGGTGCCTGGTTTGGCTTCTTCTTGTTCCTTCTATATGTGCGCTTCTTAGCTGAGAGCATTTTCTAAGAATAAGAGCGATAATAGCCAAGATGGGATAGGAGAGGCCGGGAGCTCAGTGCAAACACGTCTTCACTCGGCCATGTCCAGACCACGCCCCCAAATGAGCAGTGATTTAATGATGCTTAAAGTGAAACAAAACTGGTTTTGGCCTGTACAGTCTGATATTTATTTGCCCACTTTCTAAAGTGAAACAATAATAATTAAAAAGTCCTTTAAATATAGTTCTTGGGGGTCCCCTTAGTCTTCCTGTAAAGTGGCACATCTTTACCGTGTATAGAACCTACTGCAGCAAAAATTACATTTATAAAGAAAAATAAATTACATTTTCTCTGCAATCTTTCTTTATTTTGTAAATACAATGGCTTTGGGAGTCAGTATGTATGATGAGTCCACAATTTACCCTGATAGAGGCTACAAGTTAGTGCCCTCAGAACAAGATTAGAGATTTTTTTGGAAAAATTCTGCTATCTGTTTTGCAGACATTGGATAGAAGTAACAGGTGCAGAAAAATTGGACTTTGGGTGTTGGTGGGGCCTTCCCACCGTAACCCTATAGAAGTACTGTTGATAAAAGCAAGAATTGGTCTGCTGTACAAAATTGAAATTATATACCCCGTTCAAATGGTTGCAGAAAAATTGGGCTTTGGGTGTTGGTGGTATCGTCACACCTCACACCATAACCCTATAGTGATACTCTTGATGAAAGCAAGAATTGACCTTGCTGTAAAAAAATAAAATTATATGCACCTGTCAAACAGATGCAGAAAAATTGGTGTTAATTAGGCCTATACCAATACATTTCTTCCAGATAAAATCAACACCCACAAAGCTAGGCAGCCTAGACAGTCTTGCAGAGATTCCACATCCTTAAAACACTTAATTGGTGACATCGGCATCAGGGGTTGATAGCTGCTGCTAATCCAGGAATTATTCATTTTGATAGATGTCAGCCGGTCAACGGAGTCTGTGGACAGACGCATTCTTTTATCTGTCCCCCTTTTTTGGTACTGCAGTCAAACTGCACTGACGCAGTACAATATACTGCAGTAAAACTGCACTGATGCACTACAATTTACTGCAGCAAAACTGCACTGATGCACTACAATATACTGCAGTAAAAGTGCACTGATCCACTACAACATACTGCAGTAAAACTGCACTGACTCACTTCAATATACTGCAGTAAAACTGCACTGACGCACCTCAATATACTGCAGGAAAACTGCCCTGACACACTACACTGACACACTTCAATATACTGCAGTTAAACTGCCCTGACACACTTCAATATACTACAGTAAAACTGCACGGATGCGCTACACTGACACTATAGTAAAACTGCCCTGACACACTACACTGACATTACAGTAAAACTTCACTGACACACTACACTGACGCTGTACTATCACTATATTCACACAACACTGACATGCTACACTCACAACTATACACTATAGCACACTAACTCCCTAATAGCAATAAACAGAACCCTGTTATATCTTTTTCCACTCCAATATCACACTGCAAATGGCTCCTCTGGGATGGAACCTTTTAGAGTGTGGGGTGGGTCTATGAGCAATGAGCCATGATTCGGCTAAGTCATTATGACTTTCTCCAATCATGGCACTGAGAGTGCTCTGTGCCCTGATTGGCCAAAGCCTTAATTGCTTCAGCCAGTCAGAGCTTAGAATGCACTGTGAGGTGCGCAATGCTCAGTCCCAACCATTCACCCAACAATATTAAACATGAGCTCTGGTGCTAGAATTATTGCTCTCAATCTGACATTTGCGGCGATATCGCACATGTGTGGTGTAACCACCCTTTATGTGCACGGGAACTACATGCACATTTGCATTTGTGCATGTGCATGAGAGGAAAGGGATGCTTTACATTTTTTCTAAAAAAAATTATTATTTATTTTATTTACAATTTTTTACACTTTATTCTTTCCTTCTTTCTTTTTTTTTCCTTTATTTCTATCAATGGGGCAGTGACAGGTACTCTTTATTGAGAGATCAGAGGTCTATAAGAGCCTTGGTTCCACCTCTGCCCTCCAAAGCATCTGATCAAACAGGAATCGGTTTAATCAGATGCTTGTCTGGCTGGTAACAGCCAGTAAACAGACAACTAAAACTGAAAGTGGCGAAATCCTCATTACAGTTTTCACAGAGGAAGGGGAGGAATAAATGTTCCTTCTTCTCCTTTGCGCTCTGCATAAAATTGGACAGCTATAAAGCCACTTGGATCACTTTCACCTGAAAGCTGGTCACCAGCTATAAAATTTGATGCCAGGATCATGGCTGCAGCTGCATCCTAAGGGCATCGTGACATAAATAAAAAGATGTTATACTTACTTGTTCTGTGCAACAATTTTGCACAGAGAGGCCCCTTACCACCTCTTCTGGAATCCCCCACCAGCACTGTCTGCTCCTTTCCTTCTTCATTTGCCCCCTTGGCAATCTGTGTGCCTCCTGATCCAAGCTGTGTGCATTCATAGACACACACTTTGCTGGATAGCCATGCCCCCTAGTCTCTCCTCACAGTAACTGACTGACAGCAGCAGGAGCCAATATCTCCCACTTCTCTCAGAGTGTCCTGTGAGAAGAGGAAAAGAGAGCAGCAGTGCTGCAGCCAAGACAGCACTGAAGCATGAGAGAAGATCAGTGCTTTGGGGGTGGGGACAGGTATTGGAAGTTTATTTTTTAAAGTACATATTTGCAGCACTTAAACCACTCAAAATTATAACTCAATAATCGCTCTCCACGGTAAAGAGGTTGTAAACCTCCCTTTGCAAGTTGTACCTAGAGGTAAAGGCTTAAAAATATTTGAAAAAACCTTGCACCAACAATTAGAGTGAAAAAAATCTGAAATAAAAATGACTAGTAGAGCTGCTCCCCTTAAAGTGTAGACATGCTAACTTTAGTAATATTGAACAGAAGTGAGGGGGCGCTAGTGATAAAGTGATTTGAACACAATTGATTCAACAATAACATAAAATGCAATTAATTATTTTCATAAACAATAATAAAGTGCAACGTGCTCTGTAATATTAAATAATTAAGCAGTCCTTTGTGAAGTCCATAGATTATTCAGTGATTGATTTTCAAAGTGACATAAAAATGATGACACCTTTACCATATGGCAGTATATCTGCAGAATAACCCGATGTGCTTGATACAGATTTCCTACTTACGAGACGAATATGACGTCTTTAAATAAAAACAAAGGTCAATCAGCGCTTTAGTGGGTAGGGTCTTTTAGACTTGCTTGAACATCAATGGAGATAACAGAAGACTTTATGTTTATATCCACCTCTTTTCCATGATACCCATCAAAAATAAGAAAAGGAAGAATCCATAGCGTAACATTTTAATTAATAATTGATAAAAACAAGTAAACAGAATGCATGCATTGATTTGTGCCTTCAACCGGCACTGAGGATAGCCCGCATGTATCACTAAGCAGGAACCATTACCGCCCAGCTCGCGCTCGGGAATCGGCGTGCGTTCCACTGCCGTGGTTGAGATAAGACCAGAAGTGCGGGACCCAGAATAAAGGAAATCGCCTCAATGTGTAATAATCAGATAAAACCTGACCCAAATATTTAGACCCTTTTAGAGAATTGGGTCATATCAAGCATATTGTTAGATGCAATAATGGCCACCAGATGTCACTCTCCTTCTTCTTTAATTTACATGAAGTGTTTAGTGTGGAAAGAAGAAGGAGAGTGACATCTGGTGGCCATTATTGCATCTAACAATATGCTTGCTGCATCATGTGCAGCAATTGGCCAACATGTGGGCAGGATGATTAGAGGGGGAGCAAGTGACCTTAGTTGTTAAAAGTTGGGACTTATAGGGCACCGAATAGCACATACTGTGTACTACTTCTTTCACAGGAGTCTGAATGGTCAGTTAATGATGATGTCAGCAGCCACCATTTTAGTTAATTTTACCCTTAAATTCTTTACATCCAAAGAAGATGCCATCTTGGCCCATTTGATAAACAGTTGCCATGGTGCTGCACACGCAATCAAAAGCTGAAAATGGTGCCTCTTGAGGCAGACTACTGGCCAATTTTAGTTGAATGTGGAAAAAAGTATTGTACTTACTGTATTGCTAATTTAATAAGTGTTCTAGACTTATTAAAATAGTAATTTTTAAAATAAAAGGTGCCTTTAACCTCTTCACGACCTCGCTATAGCCAAATGACTGCTACAGCGCAGTCGCACATTGCCGGGAGAGCGACATATGACCTCCTCCCTTGGTTGTGTTTCTTGCGCACCCCTGTGGCACGCATCGACAGGCATCTGTGATCGCTGTGTCCTTGGGACACAGCTGCCCACAGATCGTGATCAGGGCCAGATTAACATGCAGCTCCAGGCCCCTTCCTTATAGGGTAACCACATTTCCAAACTGCCATTCAGGGACACCCCCCCCACACACACACACACACACACACACACACACACCCGCGCCTGCCCAAAAAAAGATGTTTTTTGATACTTTTTTTGCCAATTTTTGGAAAACTATACTGCAGCAGGTCGGCACGATCCCCCAAACCGTCGTAGCTTAACGTCGGCTTGCGGGATCTGGATAGCAGGCTGCACTACGGGGGTGCCGATGCTCGTGCCCGGCGGTCGCAATGACCGCCAGCCACCAGCGATCGTGGGCACGAGAGGCAGAACAGTGACGTGTGTGTGTAAACACACAAATCCCTGTTCTGTTCTGTGAGGAGTGACAGATTGTGAGTTGCTAATAGCTAGGAACAACGATCTGTCATTTCCTCTAGTCAGTCCCCTCCCCCTACAGTTAGAAACACACTGAGGGAACATAGTTAACCCCTTGATCGCCCCCCTGGTGTTAACCTCTTCCCTGCCAGTGACATTTACACAGAAATCAGTGCATTTTTATATCACTGATCGCTGTATAAATGACAATGGTCCCAAAAATGTGTTAAAAGTGTCCGATGTGTCCGCCATAATGTCACAGTCCTGATAAAAATCGCATATCGCCGCCATTACTAGAAAAAAAAAAATAATAATAAAAATGCTTTACAGGCGCTACAGCGCTAAAATATAGCGCCTGCATAGCGCCTGTAAAGAACCGCTCCTGTCTCTCCAGTGTGAAAGCCGGAGGGCTTTCACACTGGAGCGGTACGCTGGCAGGACATTAAAAAAATTCCTGCAAGCCGCATCTTTGGAGCGGTGAAGGAGCTTTGTGGGTCGTTTTAACACTTTTTTCGGTTAAAACCGCCCCGCTAACGGCTGAATAGCGCCACTAAAACAACGGTAAAGCGGCGCTAAAAATATCGCTGTTTTCCCGCCGGCGCCTGCACTGCCCCCCAGTGTGAAAGGGCTCTTATATATACACAACGATTTTTGTAATCCTTGTTAAACATTGTTAAAAGCAATACAAGATTGCATTGAAAGCATGCATGTTCTCAATATAGTGAGTAGTACAAACCTGGAAGTTTGGTTGGGGGGCCCCCCTTAGGCACTCAGTCGGGCGGCTTGGGTGACGGTCACAGCCCTCGTGGGCGGGAGGAGGCTCAGGAGAAAAGTTGGGCTGCTGGCAAACGGCGGCAATTGGCTGCAGGCAGAAGGGAGTCTGACCCAGCCGGAAATGAAGGTGCCCGGGACACAAATTTGAATTAAGGGACAATCCCGGGCAATCCAGGACACGCGGGCACCCTACTTCCTTAACATAGGCCCAGCCCAGTGGTGTGAGTGACTTACTAATGCTGTGTTACTCACTAAAGATTGTTATGTTGTTACATATGATTGTTAAATTGCGGCGGCATTAATATGTAAATTGTTAGAGCATTCATTGGTATGTCAAACTCCCTATGCCCTGGTCCACCATCATCTTTGCTGAATGCTGCCAATATTGGGGATGTGTAACAAGCCCTGCCTGCCACAGTCAACAAGCCTGCCATCAGCCTGTACTGCAAAAGGTGAGCAGGTGGATGGGGGGGAGTTATCCAGAGATAAACAGAGAAGGAATTACAGTTTGGAGGGAAAACATGACCAAAGATGGGGCGTGCAGGGGGGGCTGGGATACAAAGATGAGCAGAGGCATGTGGAGTTTGGGGTGCAGAGGTTATTAGGGGGATTTAGAATGTACAGGTGTATTGAGAGGAGGTGGATAAAGATGCAGAGATTAGCAGAGGGGCAGGGAAGGGTCTGTCACAGTAAGTACCCCTGTTACATGGTTGGTAAGTGTAAGGCTCCATTTACATCATGCATCACATGTAGGACAGACCCTCTCACTCTGCAGCCTGTTAGTGCTGCCTGTCATTGCTCATTATTGCTGCCTGTCAGTGCCTATCAGTGATGCCTATCATTGCTGCCTATCAGTGCCTGTCAGTGCCACCAATCAGTGCCGCCTATCAGTGCTGCATATCAGTGCCCATCAGTGCCACCTATCAGTGCTCATCAGTGCCGCCTCATCAGTGCCCATCTGTGCAGCCTCAACAGTGCACATCAGTGAAGGAGAAAAATTACTTTATTTACAAAATCTTATAACAGAAACTAAGAAAAACGTTTTTTTTTTTAAATTTTCAATCTTTTCTCCTTTGTTTAGCAAAAAAATTAAAAAACCCCAGTGGTGATTAAATGCCACCAAAAGAAAGCTCTATCTGTCTTAAAAAAAAAAAAATATAAAAATGTCATTTGGGTACAGTGTTGCATGACCGCAATGTCAATCAAAGTGCGACAGCGCTGAAAGCTGAAAATTGGCCTGGGCAGGAAGAGGCTAGAAGTGCCCAGCAGGCAAGTGGTTAATACCGCTTTAAATAAATACAAAAAAACGAAAATCATAAAATCAAATCCACTGCACACGCACCTAGGATGTGTGTGCATGTGTAAAACAAACAAAAAAAAAAACACAACACGTATCTCTGCACATACCAAAGCGTAAACGAATGAGCTGTCAATGTTTTAAATGTATTACAATTTTATGTATCGTAGCTTTTTCACAGGTGCACTACATTTTGGAGGTTTGACATATTCTATTTTTATCAACTCAATATTGGCAATTATATTTAAAGGAGAAATAGGGATCATATTTGGTTTGTTCACATTCATTTTAGTGTTTGTTTGTTTTTTTTTTAATGTAATGATTTCATAAACAATCAGTAATATGCATCTTAGCATGTAGGTCAAGTGGATCAGCAGTGACAGGGTTAGCCACCATAACAGCATATGCCCTTTCTCCCTGAAATACATTTTGGATATGTATAAACAACAGCACTTCCATTCAGTGCATAATACTAGTAAACATATAGATCTTTCCTGTATTCATACCTTCCATGCTGCGAACGGTGCTGGAACTCTGAGAATATCTGCTATTACAATTTTGTATACTGGTTACTTAGCAACCACCAAGCAGGCATGTGCTGTACAAAGTCAGCCATCTTGCTACACCCTGATCTTTTCAGGCTCAGTAGAGAGTGCACAGTTCATACACAAGAAGAAGTTCTTAGTCCTATTGATTCAAGTATGACATAGATGTGTTAAAGCAATGTTACTGCCTATATAACATGAGCTCATTTATTTATAGTATATACAGTACAATACATATTATATATTTTATTTATCCACCAATAGAATGCAGATGACGTCATTTTGTGACTAGTTGGACCAGAAAATCAGCTCTGCTTTCTTATGCTCCATCCTGGCTCTCCTCCCCCGCTCTCCCCCCGCCTCGCAGACCGATTTAGCTGTGCTTTCTTTTTATTCAATGACATCTGAAACAAAAGGGGCTGTGAATGACAGATCTATGGGGTGTGGAGGGAGCAACACGAAAACAGCCCAGAAAAGGATGAGCAAGGGTTTTGGTGATACATATGCCATGTTGGAATTTTTTTTTTTTTTCTCCGTCAGAATAATATCATACAGCTGATCTCTTCTGTAGCAGATTAACAGTTTAAAAATGAGAAAGTAATACAAAGAACTTTATTTATGTACTATAATTTAACTGCCTGAAACAATTAACATATTATCATTATTATTATACAGGATTTATATAGCATTAACTGTTTACAAAATGCAATATATGGAACCTGGGTAAGAGATTGGAAGAACACATATGACTGTAAAACATAAAACAGGACAAAAAAGACTATAAATCCAATTTACTCTAAACAACTGTGACTTGAAGCACTTGAAGTTTATCCGGATACAAACAGTACACCCAAGTTAGAGAGGAAGTGACGCCATTAAAACCCCCTGTCAGACTGAAAAGACTGCCCATGTACTCCAAAGGGTTAAAGTGGTATTGAACTAAAAAAACAAACTTATATACTGCAGCTTACCAATGCTTAAAGTGGTGTTCCGGCCGAAATTATACTTTTTAAATAAAAATATCCCCATAATACACAAGCTTAATGTATTCTAGTAAAGTTAGTCTGTAAACTAAGGTCTGTTTTGTTAGTTTATAGCAGTAGTTTGTTATTTTATAAACTTAGGCTCGGTTCACACGGGGGCGACTTGTCAGGCGACCTAGCCGCCTGACAAGTCGCCTCCCGTTCTGTACAATGGAACCGTTCTAATCGGAGCGACGCAAGTCGCTCCGACTTAGAAGAAAGGTTCCTGTACTACTTTGGGGGCGACTTGCATAGACTTCTATACAGAAGTCATCTTGCAAGTCGCCCCGGCAGTCGTTTGCAGGTCGCCTCGGTGACCTGTTGTGAACAGAGGCTCACAGCAGGCCGTGGCCATCTTAAGTGTGGGCATCTGAAGCCAGACTGTATTTCTTCCTGGATCTCATCCTTGCAGATCTCGCACATGCTCAGTGCAGCACAAGCAGTGTAATAGGTTTCAGGTCAGGTTTCCATAGCAACGGCAGTTTTAGAGGAAGTTGCCGCCCCTTCCCAGAAGGCATTGCAAACAGGAAATGATGCGATGGGCCGCGGCCAGGGAGGAGGAAGTGAAAAATGAATACAGCAGATATACAGTAAGTGCTGAGAAAAAAAATTAAAAAATATCCAATTTGTTTACAGTGCACAGTTTAGTGAGGGATGCTGAAGAGTTATAAAAATGGGTGGAACTCCACTTTAAAGCGGAACTAAACCCTCCTATCCTTTACAGCCAAGGAAGCTGCCATCTTAGCCTCTGTTTGATCTGCAGTTGCCATGGTGCTTCACATGTGAGCAGCTATGACACCAGGCATTTGATGGCTTGACAGATCAGTTGAAATCTAGCATAAGCACCAGTGGTGGCTGGTGCTCTAAATTTTTTGGGTGGTGCAAACAAACTATAAAATTCAGAAAAAAAACTTCACTTGCAGCCACTGTGCCATCAAACGCAGCCACTGTGCCATCAAACGCAGCCACTGTGCCATCAAACGCAGCCACTGTGCCATCAAACGCAGCCACTGTGCCTATCAAACGCAGCCACTGTGCCTATCAAACGCAGCCACTGTGCCTATCAAACGCAGCCACTGTGCCCATCAAACGCAGCCACTGTGCCCATCAAATGCAGCCACTGTGCCATCAAACGCAGCCTCTGTGTCCAATGACAGCGCCTGACGTTTCAGCCAATCAGGTGACAGGTAACAGACCCAAGCACCTGATTGGCGGAGAGGAAAGTGAATATTCATTTGCTGTTCTAACACACATGAGTGAACTGCCAGTGCCAAACATGGCACTCGCAGGTCACCTTTTGTGACACCTATTAGAGCCCATGGGCCTCTAGAGCCTCTAATCAGGTGCTTCAAAAACACCCCCGCTGCTGTAATTCAGGCGCCCGATGCCCGAAAAGGGGCCAGGCGCCTGAATAGGGGGTGGTAGCGGTGGCCATGGATAGATTCATGCTATGCGTGAATCTATCTATTGGTCATAGAGGGGGTGGCTGGAGAGAGGGGATGGCGCCTGTGCGCCCTTATGGACGCACCGCTACTGATAAGCACAATAGTAACTTTAACAGTTATCATCTGAGGAATGCTTTTAATATAATTGTTTTGGGAAACTGTTAAATTGGTGTGTTCTGTTTCATTGTAAATGTGGTGGGTGCATTCGTTTTCTTTTTTAGGCTTTTTTCCTTTATTTTCACCTGGTGATCTGGCCAGTAGGTATGTTATTATTATTATTATACAGGATTTATTTAGCGCCAACAGTTTGCGCAGTGCTTTACAACAGTAGGGCAGACAGTACAATTACAATACAATTCAATACAGGAAGAATCAGAGGGCCCTGCCTGTTAGAGCTCACAGTCTAGGAGGGAAGGTCAAGTGATACGAAAGGGTAATAACTGTGTGGGATGAGCTGAAGAGAAAATAAAAGAACAGTTGTTAGGTGGAGGCAGGGTAGGCTTCTCCGACGAGAAACGTTTTCAGGGATTGCCTAAAAGTAGATAGATTTGGAGATAGTCTGACAGATTGGGGTAGGGTATTCCAGAGGATGGGGGAGGCTCGGGAGAAGTCCTGGAGGCGAATATGAAAGGAGGTGATGAGGGAGCTAGAGAGCAGGAGGTCTTGGGAGGAACAAAGAGGACGATTAGGTTGGTATTTTGAGACTAACTGTCAGGGTACCACTGGCGCCGGACCTGGGCGTCGGCGCGCGCCTATGCGCCGGCGCGCTCCGTTACACACATCTCAGCAAAATCTTGTTGTTCCCGGGCGTCAGCGCGGCGCTAGGGCACGCGCAGGTACGCGGCGCTTTGGCGCACGCGCGTGTGCACGTGCGCGCGTACGGGCGTGCGCGCGATCGCGATAGCGCCGGTTTGGCACCAAAGTGCACATAAAAGTCCTCCTGTGCCTCTGGCACATTGCTGCTTCGTCTCAGCTTTGTGATTCGTGTTAACCTGAACCTGATTGCTGTTACCCATCTGACCCGGCTTGTTTGACTATCCGTCCTGCTCCTATCCGACCCGGCCTGCCTGACTACTCTCCTGCTACCTGCCTGATTCCGTTGCCAACCTCTGCCTGCCTACCGACTCTGCCTCTGCCTGCCGTTTGCCTGTCTCATATCCCTGCCGACCCAGACCGTCTGACCCTGCTTGTGCCTGCTGTTGTTCTTGCTGTTGCACCTTCAGTTTCAGCTCCAGTGATCTCTGCATCTACAAGTGTTCCAGCTTGCGGCCTCCAGTCTCTACCTGATTTGCAGTCCAGCCATCCCTGTGGGATCTCTCATCACTTCAGCACCAGAGACTCCGCTCTACAGGCACTCCTACCCCACTGTGCTCAGGAGACCACTGTTCCCACTCCAGTGGCTCCTGAACCAGCGTTGTATGAGAGGTCTTCTCCTACAAGTCAGGCTCTACTACCAGGTACCTAACAGTACGAAGCAGCCATGTCTGAGCCTGCAGGAGATACCTCTCCAATGAAGGAGATATGCACACACCTGGCGGCCCTCACTCAAGCAGTGCAAGCCCTTCAGGATAATTATAACAGACTGGAAGGACAAGTTCAGAATCTGGCAGGGTCTAACCCTTCTGCCTCTTCTTCAGCTGCTGCTCCAACACAGACTGTTTCAGGGCCCGCAGTTGTGATGCTTCCGCCTGAACCACGGATCCCCATTCCTGAAAGATTCTCCGGAGACCGGGCTAAGTTTCGGGCCTTCCGCAATGCTTGCCAGCTCTTCTTTGCCTTATAGCCCAGAACCTTTTCACTGGAAGCCACTAAAGTTGGATTTGTAATTTCCCTCCTGCAAGGGGAATCACAGACCTGGGCACATCGTTTACTTGAAGGGGACTCTGCTCTAACTCAATCCTTATCCGCCTTCTTCGAAGCCATGGCACAATTGTATGAGGACCCTCAACAGACTGCCTCAGCTGAATCTGCCCTGTTCGCGCTCCAACAAGGCCGCAGACCTGCGGAGGACTATGTTACTGAATTCAGACGTTGGAGCGCGGACACACAGTGGAATGACGCGGCTCTGCGTCACCAGTTCCGCATTGGACTGTCTGAAAGCTTGAAAGACGAACTTGCTCGAGTAGGTATTCCAAATACCTTAGAGGCCTTGATCACCCTAACCATTCAGATCGATCGTCGCCTCCGAGAGCGCCGATCTGAACGATCAGTTCAACCAAACCGCCCGACCTGGATGACAGCCCGAGCTCCGATGCCTGCAACACGCTACTTACCTGCATCCAGTCCTAATTCAGTCAATACCACACCAGATACCTCCGAACTAATGCAGCTGGGTGTGATGTGACCTGCCCTGTCTTCCGAAGAACGTGCCCGACGTCGGCAATTAAATCTGTGCCTTTACTGTGGAGGAACCGGGCATTTTGTCGATAATTGCCCAGTCAGAATGAGTAAGTGTCCATCTCCTATACCTACCAGTTTTTCTGCTTTATCTACAAATTCTACCCATCTTGCCATTCTTCTCTCGTTACAGCTTCAAGAAAGGACACTCCAAGTCAACGCAATTATTGACTCCAGGGCATGCAGCTGCTTTATAGACTTAAACTTTGCTAAGCAGCATAACATCCCTTTACGGACTAAAACCCATGGACTTTCTGTCTTTCTAGCCGATGGCTCTCGTATCAGATCTGGACAAGTGACACAAGAGACTCTGCCATTATCCACTACAATTGATTCTCAACACAAGGAATTGTTGATCCTGGACGCCATCACCTCCCCTATGTTCCCCATTATCCTGGGCATTCCCTGGCTACGGGCTCACAACCCACACATCCATTGGGTCTCTGGAGAAGTGAAATTTCTGTCATCTTACTGCCAGGAACACTGTTTGGCGAAAGATTTGGATTCCCAAGCTACCTTGCTTTGCCTGGACTCCGACCAGAAAAATTGTCAGGTCATTCCCAAACATTATCATGACTACATTGATGTCTTTAGCAAAAAGGGGGCAGATTCTCTTCCACCTCATCGCCCCTACGATTGCCCCATCGAATTGCTGCCAGGATCCGAAATTCCCTTCGGACGCATCTTTCCCCTATCTGAGAAAGAACAAGAAGTGTTGAAGTCTTACATAGATGAAAACTTGGCCAAAGGATTCATTCGCCATTCTACTTCTCCAGCAGGTGCGGGAATATTCTTTGTTGCTAAAAAAGACAAATCTCTCCGCCCGTGTATTGACTACCGAGAACTGAATAAGATCACGGTCAAAAATCGGTATCCCCTACCTTTGATACCCGAACTGTTTCAGAAATTAAGGACTGCCGTCATTTTCACTAAGCTTGATCTAAGAGGGGCCTATAATCTGATCCGCATTCGGGCCGGGCATGAGTGGAAAACAGCTTTTCGGACCCGATTCGGGCATTATGAATATTTAGTCATGCCTTTTGGACTCTGCAATTCCCCTGCGACTTTTCAACACCTGATTAATGATGTGCTTAGAGACTTCCTAGACCTGTTTGTGATCGCATATCTAGACGATATTTTGATCTTTTCAGAATCCCTGGATCTCCATCGAAAACATGTTTGCCAAGTGTTGGGTCGTCTCCGCTTAAACAGACTTTATGCAAAAGCGGAGAAATGCGAGTTTGAGCAAGAAAGCATTCAGTTCTTGGGCTTGATAATCTCCTCAACTGGCATCAGGATGGATCCACAGAAGGTTTCTGCTGTTCTGGACTGGCCGGTACCCCTAGAGAAGAAGGGGGTTCAACGATTCATCGGGTTTGCAAATTTCTACAGAAAATTTATCAGGGGTTTTTCTGCAATAATCGCACCAATCACACAACTAACCAAACAGAATACCCGTTTTTCCTGGAATCACCTAGCCCAAGAGGCTTTTGAGAACCTCAAGAGACTATTCACCTCAGCACCTATCCTCAGTCACCCTGAACCATCCTTGCCATTCATTTTGAAAGTGGACGCTTCTGAGATAGCGGTCGGTGGGATACTCTCGCAATGAAAGGGCAGTAAAGACGATATGCATCCTGTGGGGTTTTTCTCCCGAAAACTCTCCTCTGCGGAGAGGAACTATGATGTTGGAGATCGGGAGCTTCTTGCCATCAAAACTGCACTAGAGGAGTGGAGGTACCTGTTGGAGGGGGCTGTGCATCCAGTACTAATTTATACTGATCACAAAAATTTAGAATATTTACGATCTGCTAAAAGGCTAAGACCCCGACAAGCCCGCTGGGCGCTGTTTTTCTCACGCTTTTCCTTCCACATTACTTATCGGCCAGGTTCAAAAAAATGTCAAACCAGACGCATTATCACGAATGCATGACAACCCAAAGGACTTATCTGCTCCGGACACCATTTTACCTGCAAACAATTTTCTGCTCATACAAACTGATCTTCTCTCCCAGATTAAGGAAGCATCCTTTGAATCAGCCAGACCCACAGGGATTACCTTAAGTAACAAGGACGGACTGTTCTGGAAAGGGAGCCAAATCTTTGTTCCTGAGGAGGTTCGGGTCAAGGTCTTAGCACTTCTTCACGATCACCCGCTGGCAGGTCACTTTGGGGTTCGTAAAACCCTGGAATTGGTACAGCGTACCTTCTGGTGGCCCAATTTAAAGGACTTTTGCGAGAAGTATGTCAGCTCCTGTCCTATCTGTACCCAAAATAAAACTTCCAGGAGTCGAGCTTGGGGCCTGTTAAAACCCTTACCGGTACCCGATAGGCCTTGGAAAATGATATCCATGGACTTTATTGTAGAGCTTCCATGTTCTGAGGGGTGTTCTGCTATCTTTGTGGTAGTTGACCGTTTTACCAAAATGGCCCATTTTCTTCCATTAAGAGGAACTCCGTCAGCTATTGAAACAGCTCATATCTTCATCAAGGAGATCATTAGACTTCACGGAATCCCCGTAAACATAACCTCTGACAGAGGGGTACAATTTACCTCACGCTTCTGGAGAGCCCTGTGTGAGTCTTTAAAAATCAAGCTGGCCTTGTCATCGGCCTATCACCCTCAGACCAACGGTCAGACAGAGAGGACCAATCAGACTCTTGAACAGTATATCAGATGTTTTACTTCCTTCTCACAAGATGATTGGGTATCCTTGCTGCCCTTGGCAGAATTTGCCTACAATAATGCCAAGCATTCAGCCACCGGTCAATCCCCCCTTTTCGCTAATTATGGTTTCCATCTAACCTTTTTACCCGATTTCCTTCCAGAGTCCTCAGTTCCAGCAGTACAGAGCACGGTAGACTTCATCAATCATAACAACCAGATGTTGCAGGAAGCAGTATCCAAGGCTCAGGCGGACAGCAAGAGGATCTTTGACCGGAGGAGAAGAGGGGAATTGAAGCTTCAGCTGGGCGATCAGGTATGGCTTTCTACAAGTAATATCAAACTAGCTTGTCCTTCTAAGAAGTTGGCACCTAGGTTTATGGGACCTTTTCCGGTTAAAAGGAAGATCAATGAAGTTTCGTATGAACTGACTTTGCCTGACTCTCTTAAAATTCACCCCGTGTTTCATGTGTCATTGCTCAAACCTGCTGTACCTGATCCCTTTCCTGGTAGAGGAACTAGACCTCCTGAACCTATTGTGATTGATGGTAACGAGGAATTTGAGGTTGAGGCTATCCTTGATTGCAGGAAAAGACAAGGGCAGATCCAGTTCCTAATCAAGTGGAAGGGCTACGGCCCAGAAAGTAATTCATGGGAACCTGATAGTAATGTGCATGCTAGGCCTTTAGTTCGAGCCTATTTTGCTAACCATCCTGAAAAAAGAAGGCTTTTGGGCACCTGGAGGTTGCCCCTTGGGGGGGGGCAATGTCAGGGTGCCACTGGCGCCGGACCTGGGCGTCGGCGCGCGCCTATGCGCTGGCGCGCTCCGTTACACACATCTCAGCAAAATCTTGTTGTTCCCGGGCGTCAGCGCGGCGCTAGGGCGCGCGCAGGTACGCGGCGCTTGGGCGCGCGCGTACGGGCGTGCGCGCGTTCGCGATAGCGCCGGTTTGGCGCCAAAGTGCACATAAAAGTCCTCCTGTGCCTCTGGCACATTGCTGCTTCCTCTCAGCTTTGTGATTCGTGTTAACCTGAACCTGATTGCTGTTACCCATCTGACCCGTCTTGTTTGACTATCCGTCCTGCTCCTATCCGACCCGGCCTGCCTGACTACTCTCCTGCTACCTGCCTGATTCCGTTGCCAATCTCTGCCTGCCTACCGACTCTGCCTCTGCCTGCCGTTTGCCTGTCTCATATCCCTGCCGACCCGGACCGTCTGACCCTGCTTGTGCCTGCTGTTGTTCTTGCTGTTGCACCTTCAGTTTCAGCTCCAGTGATCTCTGCATCTACAAGTGTTCCAGCTTGCGGCCTCCAGTCTCTACCTGATTTGCAGTCCAGCCATCCCTGTGGGATCTCTCATCACTTCAGCACCAGAGACTCCGCTCTACAGGCACTCCTACCCCACTGTGCTCAGGAGACCACTGTTCCCACTCCAGTGGCTCCTGAACCAGCGTTGTATGAGAGGTCTTCTCCTACAAGTCAGGCTCTACTACCAGGTACCTAACACTAACTTGTAAAAAGTGCAGTGCTAATAAGAACGGTCCCTAAGTAATAAAAGGAATATAAGTGATGGGAAATACATATGCATATAATAACTCTTATGTTAATATAAATGTAAAACTAAACAGTGAGGTGATGTAATAAATCCACCAATGTGATGTGTGAAAAAATCTACTAAAAATAGTAATATATGCAAAATGCATATAAGGTGAAGCCGAAAGAGGATTTAGTCTATAAGTTGATCCTGCTAGTTGTATATGAAGTCAACTGAAGGACATCATTGGAACATCAGTGGGAAGACGGTTAAGGAAAGTAAGTATGGAAAATGACCGCCACCGACAATGAGAAGGCTTACCGGAGTTAATGGACTCTTGTTACAAGAACTGCTTGGACAAGGAGATACTGAAGGATTCTGCTACTACCACATTGCAGGTAACATCATGTGAATATATGGGTATGATCCGGCCCACCTCTCTGTGAAAATTTCTGGTAATGGTACTGGGAACCTGTTGAAGGAAGGAGTGAATGTCTTCTATTCGTGCTAATGGCTACAGATGTTAAGTTCTTGAACAATCGGTGAAGCTTCACCACAAGCCTTGACGACTCAGGGGGCGTATGCCCTTTAGAGTCCATTAACTCCGGTAAGCCTTCTCATTGTCGGTGGTGGTCATTTTCCATACTTACTTTCCTCTTCCCACTGTTGTTCCAATGATGCCCTTCAGTTGACTTCCTATACAACTACCAGCCTCAACTTATAGACTCAATCCGCTTTTGGCTTCACCTTATATGCATTTTGCATACCGTATATACTCCAGTATAAGTCGACCCGAATATAAGCCGAGGCACCTAATTTTACCACAAAATACTGGGAAAACTTATTGACTCGAGTATAAGCCTACGGTGAGAAATGTGCAGCTACTGTAAGTGGAAAAGAGAGTCAACAATGCCCATTTGCAACCTCACTGTGCCCATTTGCATGCCTCACTGTGCCCATTTGCAGCCATAGGTCCCCCGAACTTCAAACTCAGTAGTTAAGGGTTCCTAGATACCCCCTAGCTGCAGCCAAAATTTGGGGTCTCTGGACCCAAAGGGTCCCGAAATGACATTGCTGCAGAGGGACACAGTTGACCGACTTTGGGGCCCCGTATCTTGGGGCCACTTAGTGCTAGGAACCCCAAATTTGGTGTGCAAACCCAGTGGAACTAGCACTACATCATATCCAAAGCACTAAGTGGCCCCGACATACGGGGCCCCAAAGTCGGTTCAGAAAATGTCAAAAAATGTCACTTTTCTGCAGCCCAGAATGACATTTTCTGAACCGACTTTGGGCTAGGAACCCCAGCTTTGGATATGATGTAGTGCTAGTTCCACTGGGTTTGCACACCAAATTTGGGGTTCCTAGCACCAAGATACCCGAGATATGGGGCCCCAAATTCGGTTCGGAAAATGACATTTTTTGCTGCAGAAAAGTGCTTGACTCGAGTATAAGCCGAGAAGGGCACTTTTAGCACAAAAAAATGTGCTGAAAAACTCGGCTTATACTCCAGTATATACGGTATATTATTATTTTTAATTCGTTTTTTTCACTCATCATGTTGGTGGAATTCTACAGTTATATTAACATAAGAGTTATTATATGCATATGTATTTCTCATCACTTATACGGCCTCTTATTACTTAGTGACCATTCTTATTAGCGCTGCACTTTTTAACAGTTATTATTTGTTTGCAATTGTCTTTTGCTGTGCTGGATGCTTTATACCATTTAGAACGACAGCGCGGTATTTGACTTTTGTTTAATTTTTGGTATTTTGAGACTAAGCTAGTGATGTAGCTGGGAACAGAGTTGTGGATGGCTTTTTAACTTATTGTTAAAATTTTGAATTTAATTCATTGGGTGAGTGGCAGCCAATGGAGGGATTAGCAGAGAGGGGTAGCAGATGCTGAGCAGTTTGTAAGGTGGATGAGTCTGGCAGCAGTATTCGTGATGGACTGAAGGGGGGATAGTCTATTTAAAGGTAAGCCATTAAGGAGTGAGTTGCAGTAGTCGAGGTGAGAGATAACCAGGGAGTGAGTCAGGAGCTTTGTGGTTTCATTGGTTAGAAAGGGACGTAGTTTAGAGATGTTGCGGAGGTTGAGGCGGCAAGCTTTGAAAAGGGATTGGATGTGGGGCCGAAAGGAAAGTTCAGAGTCCAGGATAACACCTAGCACCCTGGCATCTGGGGTTGGGTGGATGGTTGTGCCATTGTTCTCGACAGAGAAGTCAGGGGAAGAGGCACGTGGGGGAGGAAATATTATAAATTTGGTTTTGGACAAGATGAGTTTGAGGAAGTAGTGTGACATCCAGACAGATATGTTTGTTCGTAAGTTAGTGATGCGTGAGGAGACTGATGGAGTGAGTTTACGGGTAGAGCGATAGATTTGGTCTCGTCAGCGTATAAATAATATTGAAAGCCGCGTGAGGCAATCAGCTCACCCAGGGAAGAGGTATGGATTGAAAATAAGAGAGGTCCAAGAACAGAACCTTGGGGGACCCCGATGGAGAAGGGAAGAGGAGAGGAGGAAGTAGAATTGTAAGTGACACTGAAGGTGCGTTGGGATAGGTAGGATGAGAGCCACCGAAGAGCGCAGTCATGGAGACCGAGGGAGTACCATATCAAAGACAGCCGAAAGGTCCAGAAGTAGGTGTCTGTTGTTTTTTGCGGTTAGTAAGCAATTTGTGAGTTTTAAAAGAGCAGTTTCTGTGGAGTGTTGAGGGCGAAATCCAGCCTGAAGGGGATCAAGAAGGTTATTCTTTATGAGGTGGTCACTCGGTTGTAGACCAGGCGTTCAAGGAGTTTAGAGGAAAAGGGGAACAAGGAGATAGGGCATAGATTGTTAAGATTGGTAGGGTCCAAGTACGGCTTTTTAATTATGGGGTGACCAGTTCATGTTTAGAGCATTGGGGAAAATGAAAGAAGAGAGGGAGAGATTGAATATGTGGGTTAGAGAGTGCAGGATAGAGTCAGAGGGCAGAGGGTGACCGTAGTATTTGAGAGGGAAAAGGGTCCAGGGGACAAGTGGTTAGGTGGGCATTAGAAAGAAGTTTAGCAACTTTGTCTATAGTAACAGGTTTGAATAAGGAGAGTGTCAATTGTACCTGTTGATATGGGGTGGTAAATGGGGGAGATACCTGTAGAGTGGAGATTTCATCACGAATTGTATCAATCTTATTTTTAAAGTGATTAGCAATCTCCTGGGCAGTAAGTCCGATAGTGGGGGGAGGCAGTGGAGGACAAAGTAGAGAGTTGAAAGTAGAGAAGAGTTGACGGGGACTGGATGAGAAGGTGTTAGAGTAATAGAATAGGTCTGCTTGGCAGTGTGGAAGCAAGAATTGTATTTTTGGAGGGCAGATTTTTATTGGTTGAAGTCTGGGGGGTTTATTTACTAAAGGCAAATCCACTTTGCACTACAAGTGCACTGCAAGTGCACTTGGAAGTGCAGTCACTGTAGATCTGAGGGGGACATGCAAGGAAAATAAAAAACAGCATTTTAGCTTGTACATGATCGCATGATAAAATCAGCAGAGCCTCCCCTAATTTCAGAGCTTCCCTTCAAATTTACAGCGACTGCAATTCCAAGTGCACTTTCAAGTGCACTTGCAGTGTACTTGCAGTGTAGAGTGGATTTGCCTTTAGTAAATCAAACCCTTAGTCTTATGCCACAAACGCTCAAGAGCACGGCTACGTTTTTTGAGATTTCTTTTAATTCTTTTTCAACTTACTGTAACATACCAAGCTATCCAACAAAAGTGCCAATTAAGAGGAATGAGAAAAACTATTTAATACTGACAGGGGTGCTTACAATGATCAGCTTTAATTCACTTATGTAAAAAACGAATGCCTAATAACCACTTAGCTTTACTGCTACAGGGCGGCTGCTCTGAGCAGAACCACGTATATATACAGATACAAAGTATTTCTCCCTCAGCGCTTAAGGAAAAAAAAAAATCTGATAAATAAAAATTTATATAGCTGCTACTATAAAAATGTAAACTGTATAAAAAAATATGTTTAAAAAACAGTCTTTTAAACATTAGCAGCGCTTAAGAAGTTCATATGTGAAATAAAATACAAGTAAAGATGAAAAGTTCCACTTGTGTCTTAATTGTATACAGCAGGGTGTGGGGTGGTAGCTGATCAGTTTATAAAGAATGTTGAACACCAACTCTCTGCTGATCAAAATCCCAGATAAATCCTTCACCACATTGCTTTTATGGGAATCCCTTATAGGTAATTCACTTACCAGAAGGTAATGGGTTAACAGCGTGACTTTCACTGGTTTAAAATCGACGGACTTAGTTCATTCAAATAGGACTGGATCCGTGAATGAATATTTTGATAGCTGTCAGCGCACTCTGCATACTTCCATCTAAATAAAGCTCATAACGAGCGAAGAAATAGAAGTGCCCATAGCGTAATCCAGTAAATTAAAATACTTTTATTTAAAAAAACAAACTGATCCCATATAGATGTTCACTTACAATGTATCAAAATAATATAAGCATGTATCATAGATCGTTGAGTCCTGATATCACAGAAGATAAATGGCGTGGGTACCTGTATGGTCATGTCTTAGGGCATGACCATACAGCTACCCACGCCGTTGATCTTCTGTGATACCCTTCCCGGGAATACCGCTCTCAGCGGTAATAAGGTATATCGGGACTCATCGATCTATGACACAAGTGGAACTTTTCATCTTTATTTGTATTTTATTTCACATGTGAACTTCTTAAGCTCTGCTATTGTTTTAACATATTTTTTGATACACGTATATATACAGTATCTCACAAAAGTGAGTACACCCCTCACATTTTTGTAAATATTTTATTATATCTTTTCATGTGACAACACTGAAGAAATGACACTTTGCTACAATGTAAAGTAGTGAGTGTACAGCTTGTATAACAGTGTAAATTTGCTGTCACCTCAAAAAAACTCAACACACCGCCATTAATGTCTAAACTGCTGGCAACAAAAGTGAGTACACCCCTAAGTCAAAATGTCCAAATTGGGCCCGATTTGCCATTTTCGAGTTATGTGCTTCGTTAGTGTTACAAGGTCTCAGGTGTGAATGGGGAGCATGTGTGTTAAATTTGGTGTTATCGCTCTCACTCTCTCATACTGGTCACTGTTCAACATGGCACCTCGTGGCAAAGAACTCTCTGAGGATCTGAAAAAAAGAATGGTTGCTTTACATAAAGATGGCCTAGGCTATAAGAAGATTGCCAATACCCTGAAACTAAGCTGCAGCACGGTGGCCAAGACCATACAGCGGTTTACTAGGACAGGTTCCACTCAGAACAGGCCTTGCCATGGTCGACCAAAGAAGTTGAGTGCACGTGCTCAGCGTCATATCCAGAGGTTGTCTTTGGGAAATAGACGTATGAGTGTTGCCAGCATTGCTGCAGAGGTTGAAGGGGTGGGGGTCAACCTGTCAGTTCTCAGACCATACGCCACACAAACGCTGCATCAAATTGGTCTGCATTGCTGTCGTCCCAGAAGGAAGCCTCTTCTAAAGATGATGCAAAAGAAAGCCTACAAACAGTTTGCTGAAAACAAGCAGATTAAGGACATGGATTACTGGAACCATGGCCTGTGGTCTGATAAAACTAAGGTAAACTTATTTGGTTCAGATGGTGTCGAGCGTGTGTGGCGGCAACCAGGTGAGGAGTACAAAGACAAGTGTGTCTTGCCTACAGTCAAGCATGGTGGTGGGAGTGTCATGGTCTGGGGCTGCATGAGTGCTGCCGGCACTGGGGAGCTACAGTTCATTGAGGGAACCATGAATGCCAACATGTACTGTGACATACCGAAGGCCGCAGGGCAGTATTCCAACATGATAACGACCCCAAACACACCTCCAGGACGACCACTGCCTTGCTAAAGAAGCTGAAGGTAAAGGGGATGGGCTGGCCAAGCATATCTCCAGACTTAAACCCTATTGAGCATCTGTAGGGTATCCTCAAACGAAAGGTGGAGGAGCGCAAGGTCTCTAACATCCACCAGCTCCATGATGTCGTTATGGAGGAGTGGCAACTTGTGAAGCTGTGGTGAACTCCATGCCCAAGAGGGTTAAGGCAGTGCTGGAAAATAATGGTGGCCACACAAAGTATTGACACTTTGGGCCCAATTTGAACATTTTCACTTAGGGGTGTACTCACTTTTGTTGCCAGTGGTTTAGACATTAATGGCTGTGTGTTGAGTTATTTTGAGGGGACAGCAAATTTACACTGTTACACAAGCTGTACACTCAATACTTTACATTGTAGCAAAGTGTAATTTCTTCAGTGTTGTTACATGAAAAGGTATAATAAAATATTTACAAAAATGTGAGAGGTGTACTCACTTTTGTGAGATACTGTAGATGATTCTGCATTCCCGGGTAGAAGGGCGCGCATGCTCTCGGGTCCGGCTGTGCTGTGATTCGTCACAGCACATGCCAATCACTGGATGCTGGCCAGTGATTGACCCTGGCACCCGGGGAACAGCTCTGAGTCTCACAGAACACAGCTCAGTCAGTGTAAACAGCACGGATCTGTGTTCAGTGACAGGGGATCTAGTTGGTTTTTCAGTTGGTTGCTAAGCAGGCAATGAAAACAACTAGATCCCCAGTAAAATCAGTACGCGGTACACACACAAACACATTAGACACATATTCAACCCCTTTTTCGCCCTAGATTTTAACTCCTTCCTGCCCAATGTCATTAGTACAGTGACAGTGCATATTATTAGCACTGATAACTGTAGTGGTACTGGTGATTCCAGTGTCAGTTAGTGTCAGATTGACTGCTGTGGTATTGCAGTCCTGTTATAAGTTGCTGATCAGCACCATTACTAGTATAAAAAAAAATTACAAAAAATACCAGTATCTATACCATAGATTGTAGACTCTATAACTTTCACCCAAACCAATCAATATACACTTATTGGGATTGTTTGTTTACTAAAGACATGTAGCAGAATACATTTTGCCCAAAATGTATGAAGAATTTCGATTTTTTTCTTACGGGATATGTTTTAAAGCAGAAAGTAAAAAATATTGGGTTTTTTCAAAATTGTCGGTCTTTTTTCTTTTATATCATAAAAAATAAAAAGCCCAGTCATGGCCATCTTCAATATTGATTGGACCCTTGGCAAACATTTTCTTGGGCCTCCAACCCTTCATGAAATTTCACTCTCCACCTGCGCAGAGACATACTGTACAGAGATTACTGTACATCAATACTGCTCACTGATTGGTTGCTAGAGGTTACTGGACATCCTAACCACTCACTAATTGATTGCTAGAGGTTGCTGCACAATATTACTGCTCACTGATTGGTTGCTAGAGGTTACGGCATAACCTTACCGCTTAATTATTGGTTGCAAGAGGTTAGTGCACATTATTACTGCTCACTGATTGGTTGCTAATTGATTGCTAAAGGTTACACATCATCTCCTCACTGCCTGCACACCATGAACTAGGGAAATGAGGGGACCCATCAATAGACAGAAAACTTCTAGAGATCCTAGGACTCCTTGGATCAGTGGCAATGCTGAGGGAAGGGGGGTGTGATCAGTGGCAATGCTGGGGGGTTGATGGAATCAGTGGCAGTGGTGGGAGGATGGGATTAGTTAGGAGGCAGTACACTGTGGCAAATTCTGAATCATGTAGAGCAAAGCTGGACATCTTTGGCAAGTATATAGTGGGGATTCTACACGGGCCACCAATGTAATGGGGAATTTACAATAACCACCAATGTGAGGGGGGATTTACATTGACCACCAATGATGGGGGCTATTTTTACTGACCACCAATGTAAGGTCCCACTTCTACACCGATCACCAATGTTAGGGGGGATTTACACTGACCACCAATGTAAGGGCTATTCTGCACTTACCACCAATGGAAAGGGAAATGTACACTGATCACCAATGTAATGAAGAATTTACACTGACAACCAATGTAATGAAGAATGTACACTGACAACCAATATAATGGGGGATTTTACATCAACCACCAGTAAAGGGGGATTTCTACACTGGCCATCAATGTAAGGGCGGATTTACACTCACCACCTTCATGTGATGAAGTTTTTGAAGGGTTCTTAAACCAGAAGAATCCATTGATTTCTATGGTGTTGAGATTGTCACATTTGGACTCTATATATGTTTGTGATTTAATGATTCCTATCTATTGATTTTGAATCCATTAAATTAATTTATAGCGCCAAAACCTTTACTTTTGTTTTATTATGTATTCAGTTATATTCAGTTATATTTTAAAAGGGCAGCTACTTCACTAAATCATCACCCCAGGCGCCACTACCAGCCACACATTTATTCATTGTTATTTCTACTATCTAGCAGAGATTGTTGGGGCAGCCTTATTTTGCAATAATCTATTAATTTACTATTGGTTTTTACTTATCACTACTGATAATATCACATTGTCATTTCACCATGGATGTTTTTAATGTTATCACAAGTAGAGATATTGATGTCCAGGAATGTTTTCATGATGGTAGCCAATAGAGTGCGGATCTAGACACTGGTTTCAAATAGATCTTTAAAGTGATGGAGAAACAAATTAAAGCCTGGTGGGACATTACCACACTAGAACAGTATTTAACCACTTCAGCCCAGGAAAGTTTTACCCCCTTAATGAACAGAGCCATAGGTGTGCGCAGCCCATTGCATTAGGCTGTGCACCCCAAAGCTCAAGCACACATGCTGTGTGTGAATGTACACAGTGTCATTAGGGTGATGGATGGTGTCAGTAGAGCAGTGGATGTGTCAGTAGGGCAGGGGTTGGTGTCAGTAGGACATTGGATGGTGTTAGTCAGTAGAGCAGTGGATGTGTCAGTAGGGCAGGGGTTGGTGTCAGTAGGACATTGGATGGTGTTAGTCAGTAGAGCAGTGGACATACCAGTAGCACAGTGGATGTGTCAGTTGCACAGTGGAGGGAGTCAGTAGGGCAGTAAATGTTGTTAGTAGAGCAGAGATTGGTGTCAGTAGGGCAGTGGATGGTGTCAGTAGTTTTTTACTTTTATTATTTTATTTTTTAATTATTTTTTACAATATTATTATTTTAATTTTTTTTCCCCTGGGGTTGGCAAGGAAAATTTACAGTCTACCTGTCATGTGCCCATTATTGAGAGGTAGATTGTGATTGACAGGTTGTCAAGCCCAGGATTAGGGTGTGCCCAGGCACACCTGGCACACCCTGTGCGCACGCCTATGACCAGAGCATTTTTAGGGATACGGCACTGCGTCGCTTTAACTGACAATTGCACGATCATGCGACGATGTACCCTAACAAAATTGACATCCTTTTTTCCCAACATATAGAGCTTTCTTTTGGTGTTATTTTATCACCTCTGCGGTTTTTATTTTTTGTGCTATAAACAAAAAAAGAGTGACAATTTTGAAAAAAAATTAAACATTTTTTTTTACTTTTTGCTATAATGCATATCCAAAAAAAATATATAAAAAAACAAATGTATTCATCAGTTTAAGCAGTTTAAGTCGATATATATTCTTTCTACGTATTTTTGGTAAAAAAAGAATGCAATAGGCGTATATTGATTGGTTTGTTATCGCCTCTGCAAAGTACGGGATCGATTTAGGGACTTTTATTTATTTTTTATTGTTTTTACTGGTAATGACGGCAATCTGCGATTTTTAGTGAGACTGCGACATTGCGACGGACAAATCTGACCCCAACTTACACTTTTTGGGGACCAGTGACATTATTACATTGATCAGTGCTATAAAAATCCACTGATCAGTGTAAAGGTCAGGATCAAGGTGTTAACTGTGTTCCCCCAGCGTGTTCTAACTGTAGGGGGGATGAGCTTACTGAAACATGCCAGAGATCACTGCTCCCGATCGCTGGGACTAGTAGATCCCTGTCATGTCACTAGGCAGAACAGGGAAATGCCTTGTTTTCATAGGCAGTTCCCCGTTCTGCCTCTCTTTGCTGCGATCGCGGACCGCAGGCAGACATCGAGTCCGGGACCCGCGGGCACGCTCTCACACGTGCCTGCTATCCTGCTTTTAGGGATTGAAATACAGGTATGTCAGTTTGCGCAGGAGAGCCATTCTGCCGACGTATATCGGCATGAGCCGGTCAGCAAGTGGTTAAAGGAGGACATCATCCCAACTCAGATGGGATGTAGGTCCCAATGATGGCTTAGGGACTGAGGGCCTTCTAAAAGAAAGGTGCCTTTTCTTCAGTCAATGCAAAAAGAAACTTAGGGGGCATATTATTAATAGGAGGAAGATTAGACTTCAACTATTAGAGACCCAATTAAACACGCTGAAGGAGAGAGTGGCACCTTTTTCGGAAAATCCGGAATACAAATTAAAAGCAGATAAACTGCAACATTATCTCACTAAACAGGACAATGATACCAAAATAAAAAAAAAAGTAAAATTACCAACAGGATATAAAAGATTATAATGATAAAAAAAAATCTATAAGTGGCAAGATCTTAACACCTCTCCACCAGTGGATCCAAAGGGCAATCAGCTTATCCAACCCAGCCTTGGATTGGAGGCAGGGTCCCGGTCCCACCCAGGGTCCAAATCATGGTCCCAATCAGGGTCCCACCCACCCAAACCTAAGATAAAAAAAAAAAATTAAAAAACACTCAAAGGGGGTTATCCTCATATCCCTACCCATTCAAAGGAGGGGGAAAACCTATCCTTTTGGTGTGATATGTCCCCGAGGACCCCTCAATATAGAGTATCTACATCTAATTATTGTGCCCCTCTTAGGAATCAGTCCCCAATGACCCCCTCTACACCTGGTTACATTGGAAACTACTTCCCATACAGACCAGCTAGGGGGAATTTCAGAGGAAATCCTAGGAGTAGAAGAAGAGGAAGAGGTAGACCTTATACCGGAGGTCATCACTCACGGGGGTGTGGAGAGAATGGCAAGAACCATTTAAAATTGCCCAGATGGACCATCAACAAAGAGGGGGCCATAAATATCCCCACTGGGGGGGAATCATGCCTACCCCAAACCTGCTACCTACCCTCAAGGAGGAAGCGGAGCAGGGGCTGCAGAGGGGGCAGACAAAAAAAAGAAAGCGAGAGACCTAATGAAAGGTATATTTAATATCACATAGATCTCGTTTTCACAGGAAGAGCTTTTGGTTTTAAGTGAAGGTTTGAAATTTGCACCTGTTAAATTCCTAGACAAATTTAAAAACCTATATTGATTTAGAAAAAAGTTCTTTGAAGAGCATCCCAGTAGAACAGATACAGATATCCAATCTACTTACACTCACACAGGATTACGGAATAAATCAGCTTTTAACCCTGAAAGTTCCTCTCACCAATTTATTGAAGTTTTTAAACATATGGTACAGGAGGATATTCAAGATATCCAAGATATCCAATTTAAAAAGAAACGTAACACTAAACAAATTAGGGAATTAATTGAACAATTAGAACAAAGTAAGGGAATAGTGATCAGACCCATGGACAAAGGGGGGAGGGGGTTGGTAAATATGACTCAAGAGGCCTAAGATGCAGAGAATCCTTCAGGACCCAACCACCTATAGAAAACTACCGGGGGATCCTACCACTAAGCTAAGATCCTCACTTATTCAATTGATTGACAAAGGGTCCAAACTAGGAATATTACATAAGAAGGAGGCCAAATATCTTCTTCCAAAGGTCCCCAAAATTACAGTAATAATCCAGGTTCCAAAAATCCATAAAAATAAGAGCACTCTACCAGGTAGACCTATAGTCAGTGGGATAGGTTCTCACTATTCCAGCCTAGGGAAATACATTCATACTTTTTTGCAGCCGGTTTCCACACAGGGGAAAGCCTATTTAAAAGATAGTAGGCTACTTATAAATGCAATTAAAGATATAGAGGTGGGGAGCATACATTACTGGCCATAGTAGATGTAGAATCCCTTTACACCAATATCAAACAACAGCATGCTTTGGATGCCAACCTATGGGCTCTAAACAAGTATTCAAAATTAACTACTCCACAAATTAACTATCTAGTGGAAACCCTAAATATGGCTATGACAAACAACTATTTTTGGTACTCGGGGGCATTCTTTAATCAAATCAAATGAGTAGCAATGGGGGCTAGGTTTCCCCTTAGTTTTGCTTATTCTTTTTGAATAAATGGGAGGAGGAACAAATCTTCTTAAGACAGTGGCCACAGTTCAAAATGTACACTAGGTACATAGACGATATATTTATCATTTGGGAGGGTTCACAAGAAGGATTGGAAGAGTTCTTAAACCATATGAATGCAAATAGGTACAATATTAAATTTACCAGCTCCTGGCACAGATCATCCATACAAATTTTGGACCTGGAAATCTTTAATTTAGGGAATTCTTTTTTAGATACAGATCGCAACGGTTCATCCCCAAAACCCTTGCCCGGTGGTTGTGGGGGTCTGCGGGCGGGGGGCTTATCAGAATCTGGAAGCCCCCTTTAACAAGGGGACCCCCAGATCCCGGCCCTCCCCCCTGTGTGAAATGGTAAGGCCCTACCATTTCACAAAAAAACTGTCAAAAATGTTAAAAATGACAAGTGACAGTTTTTGACAATTCCTTTATTTAAATGCTTCTTCTTTCTTCTATCTTTTATCTTCTTTCTTCTATCTTCTATCTTCTATCATCCTTCTTCCATTTCTTCCTCCGTCTACTTCTTCTTCTGGTTCTTCCTCCGGTGTTCTCGTCCGGCATCTTCCTCCACAGCGTCTTCTTCCCTTCTTCTCCTCGGGCCGCTCTGCATACATGATGGCATGATGGGAGGCTCCCGTTGTGTGACTCTTCTCCTCTTCTGACGGTTCTTAAATAACGGGGGGCGGGGCCCGTTACGTAACCCTGCCCCCTTCTGACGTCACAGGGAATGCCACAGGGAAGTCCCCGTCAAGTCCCTGTGCGTCAGAGGGGGCGGGGTCACCGGGTGACCCCGCCCCCCGATATTTAAGAACCGTCAGAAGAGGAGAAGCGTCACACAGCGGGAGCCTCCCATCATGCCTTGCGGCTTCACAGCCTGGTTCCCTACTGCGCATGCGCGAGTCGTGCTGCGCGTCCTCACTGGTCCCTGCTGTCTTCTGGGACCTGTGTGTCTCCCAGAAGACAGCGGGGGGGGGCGGAGGAGGGGCTGGACATGGCATAGATCACCACGGAGCTTGTGGTGATCTACGCCCGGAAGTGGGAGCAAATATCTGTTTTATACAGATATCAGGGAGGAATCCGAAAAGCAGAAGTTCCATTTTTGGGTGGAACTCCGCTTTAATGCCGGTTATTTACATATAAACACGGGGTTTGCAGGTGAGTCATCTGTACACTGCAATAGGGCAGATCTGTTAGAAGAGGGAAGGTCTGGTAAGCTGCACTCCAATAAAAATGCCTTTATTGTGCAAAATAACAAAAGTACAAACCACAGCAGGGTACAGGATAAAAAACTGATGCGTTTCACACTCTCAACAGTGCATAGTCAGAGCTATAACTAAACACTGTTGACAGTGTGAAACGTATCAGCTTTTTTATCCTGTACCCTGCTGTGGTTTGTACTTTTGTTATTTTGCACAATAAAGGCGTTTTTATTGGAGTGCAGCTGTCCAGACCTTCCCTCTTCTAACAGATCTGCCCTATTGCAGTGTACAGATGACTCACCTGCAAACTCTGCGTTTATATCGGGACACAGCACGGGACTAAAACTTCAAGGGACAGGGAAATTTAAACTGGGATAGTTGGCAAGTATAAGGCAACTGCTTTGGGCCCCACAACAATGATGGGGCCCAGGGCAGCTGCCCCTTTTTCCCTGCCTTAAAGACGACCCTGAACCCATGGTGATCACATACCACCAAAAGAAAGCTCTATTTGTGTGCAAAAAAAAAATGATATACATTTTGTTTGGGTACAGCCGCGTCGCATGACCACGCAATTGTCATTTAAAGTAGCACAGTGCCGCATAGCAAAAAACGGCCTGGTCATGAAGAGGGTACGTGACATGGTTAAAACAATAGGTCTCATTCAGGTCAGTAAAAAACAAAATGCTTGCATGCCTAATGTGTACTAACCAGAAAAACACGTTTTCATAGCTGCAGCATGTGTTCCTGCAGTGAACAGATGTGAATGCAGCTATTTGGGAAAATGTGAAAATAAAACAGGCTACCTTTGCTCTTATCATGTGTTAATAATAATTGCTATAAGAGGAGAAACCACTGCTTTTACATTGTGATGTATACAAAACACACCCGGCTACAAACTGACATCAGAGAAGGCCAGAAGAGGGAGCCCACACACAAAGCGAGGATGGTGATTGGAGCGAGTGGTGTCATGTGACCAGCAGCATCAGAAGCAGGAAGTCCAGGTATACAGGGAACTCGGAGGAGTGAGGCTGCCAGGAGCTGCGGAGTACCTTAGGAAGGACGGTTATAGAGAAGGTAATGTACAATGTGGAGGTGACTGGGCTATGTTGTCATACTACAAGGAGAGGAAAGGGACCTGATAGACATAAACAGGGAAGACTGAATGCTAGCAGTAGTCTGCTCCTATATACAGGGAGTACAGCTGTGTGATTGTATTCTGGCTCCAGGAGAGTAATGCAGGCTTGTCTTCCCATAGGAACACACACTTGTATAGTTCTATGGTAGCATTATCCAGGAACACAAGGCAGTCAACAAGTTAGTGATGCAATCAGGAAATGAGAAGCTGTGGCTGATAGATACACAGACACCTCACTCCTCTTACTGTATGTGGGCGGTATGAGTGTTTAGTGATGGGAGAAGTGTCATCTATCGTCTGATGTACCATACACACAAGATTACTGTTCCATCTCATCCTCACCTTAACCCCATCACACCTAAAGTCTGGTACGCACTATTTGTTTTGTTTTTTCGACCCAGCAGGCCGAATGGAAAAAAAAAAAACTGAAGAGCTCAGGGGGAGCCGCTGTACTGAAATTGCGATGTTAGTAAAGCGAGATCTTCCCTGCCGGGCTATTGTGTTCTGACAGGGAACCCCCGCCACCCACCCTCCCTGCCAGAACACCCCAGTCAGCGATATCCGTGTCTATCGACGGACCTTTTGTTGGACCAGCTGCAGTACACACGGGCCGAATGTCGTCCGGTTTCTATTGAACCAAACCTTGATCTGGATATTTTTTTCTTCGTTTTTATTTTATTTTTTAATATTCAGGTGTTTGTATCTTTTTTTCTCTAAATGAGAAAAAAAAATGTATCTTTGCTCTCCTTTAAGGATGAGCTCCAGCGTGTTTGCACAGCCCACATGCAAAGCCCGCCAGGAAGTCGGCACTGCGGAGCGCTAATCACAGGCACAGAGACATTACCCGATCTCTGCAGCCGCGCATCCGGACAATGTCTCACTGCTTGTGATTAGCGCAGTGCCAACTTCCTGGCGGGCTATGCACGTGAGCTGTTCGAACACGCTGGAGCTCATCCTTAATGGAGAGCAAAGATACATTTTTTTTTCTCATTTAGAGAAAAAAGATACAATCTTTGCTCTCCATTAAGGATGAGCTCCAGCATTGTCCTGGCGGGCTTTGCCTGTGGGCTGTGCAAACACGCAGGAGCTCATCCTTACTGGCCATTCACAGAGAGAGAGAAACACAGGGGTGGGCTTCACAGTGACTGATCAATGTGATAGCCAGTCAGATCCTACTACAGCGATTAGGTGACCCGTGTCCCAATCATTATTACAGGGCTCTCAGGGAGACCCCGGTCAGCTGATCGCTTCGCTGATATAGATAAGCATATTTTTTACATAACACACACAGGGACACTTATTGGTATATTAGTGTGGATGGGAGCTTTTTATATCAAATATGAGAACAGCAGGAGCAGGGGAGGGGGGTGGTTAACAGGCGCTGACAGTCAGAGAGGAGGAGGAGGAGACACAGGAGATCAGAGCTGTGGGTGACAAAGGCATGTAAACAGACCGCAATGTCAGGGCTCAGCAGCCATGATACACCGTGGTCAGTTTACAGGGGGGAGGGCAGAAACTGTCAGAATCAACCAGGTATTACAGGTGTTACAGGGTACCAAATTACATGCTTTAAAGGAACAGAATCTGTTGTTTTTTTTTTTTTTTTTTTGTTTGTTTTTTGGGTTAACAAACGCTTAAAGGCAAGGGATAAGCATGCAGTATAGTGCTCTTTTTTTGGGTTGAGGGGGATTTTTGCTGATACATAATGCTCATACATCTTTGGGGGGCCTGGGCACGATTTGACATGTTCGCTCTGGGCTCTAGATGAACTTGTCCTGGCACTACCACAGTGCATTTGTATGAACTGGCTGTCAAAGAACCTCTTTAATGTCTTAAGGGAAACAGTGCTGACTTTTCTAGAAAACAAACTCTGTTACCCAAAGGTACCCAAAACTTAGCACAGTAACCACCTACTTTTGGTTGGGTTGGGTGAAAATTGTAAACATATGTTTGGGTTTCAGTGGACACCCCTGGGCCTGGCTGACCACTTTATTAGAAAAATTTGCTCAGCCGGTTTGTTTTCTTCTCTGGCTGATTGCTTTTGTTAAAGCTGATTCTGGGTGTGTCAGCAAAGTCTTCTTCAAAAATAAACATGGATGTTTAGGATAGTTTTAGCATGCATGATTATGCAACAGTCCCTTGTGAACACCTTTTATTTGGCAGGTATCAGTATTAAATCGAATGTTTGTGATTAGCTTTAAAGTTCTGATATTTTTCCAGTTATTTACTATGAAAAGGTATTTGCACTGTATGATCATTTTGATTGAATTCGAGACAATATGTCAAATATGTGAAGTTGTAATGTACCCTTAATGTGTTTTTCTTGGCTCTTCATAGGCCAGGACGCTACTTTAACTGTATATTGCCACAGATGAAGAGACATCTATGATGACAAAGCAGGACTGTTTTCTGTGTATGAGAGCTGCTGATCATGTCTTAAGGCTGGATTTAAGGATGCTGTAGAAGTATCGCCAACTGAAAATAAAATGGAGATAACAGCCATTCCCGCTGTTCAGATAGAGAAGTTGGTAGCCACCACTCCCCTAACACCTGGAGACAGTTATTTTTCCTACAAGGTACTACATCTTTTTCTTGTAATCAGTGGATCATGTATTTAATTTCAGCTAATCCAGCATACATATGGTAACACTGGGGTGCTTTCATTAGAACTGAAGAGGTGCCTGAACCGGGTATTGTGGGTTCTTAAAAGGTTCATTCAGTTTGTATCCAGCCAGGCAGACCCTTGCACTACAAAGTTGCTGACAAATCTAAAGGTGATTGCACAATCAGTGTGTAACCAGTAATGCCGCGTACACACGGTCGGACTTTTCAGCTACAAAAGTCCGACAGCCTGTCCGACATACTTCCGGCGGACTTTCGGCGGACTTGCGGCAGACTTTCTAACGAACGGACTTGCCTACACACGACCACACAAAAGTCCGACGGATTCGTACGTGATGACGTACACCGGACTAAAATAAGGAAGTTGATAGCCAGTAGCCAATAGCTGCCCTAGCGTGGGTTTTTGTCCGTCGGACTAGCACACAGACGAGCGGATTTCGGGGTCCGTCGTAGTTACGACGTAAAGATTTGAAGCATGTTTCAAATCTAAAGTACGTCGGATTTGAGGCTAAAAAAGTACGTTGAAAGTCCGGAGAAGCCCACACACGATCGGATTACCAGCCAGCTTTAGTCCGTCAGCGTCCGTTGGACTTTTGTAGCTGAAAAGTCCGACCGTGTGTACGTGGCATAAGTCTACCTCTGAAATGTCATAAGGTTCAAATGTTTCTTATAATTACATTGTGTTTTAGGCCCAGGTGTTCACATTCAGATGAGGCAGCAGGTACATTCTAAAGCTGCATATCACGTTGGATAATCTTGGTGCTGCTATTGCTGACATATTTCTGAAAAGGCTAGTTGACTGGCTTTTATATGGACCCATTCAATGGTTTCTGCATCACTGACCTGGAACAAGTATGCACATCAGGAAAGTTGGAGACCTATCCCAGGTTAGTGGTCAGAGTATTGAAGCACACCAGCCACAAAACTAGAATTTTCAGAAAAAGAGCTCAGCAGTGGCGACCCTCATGGTTTTGTCGTGACAGTTTCCATTTAAACCATTGTACTTTAAGTTTATTTAAAGGCAAAATGTATGTGGAGATATCGATTTTTGTAATCCACATTTGCAATATTTTGCTCCAGCACAATCATCGCAAACAGTGTTCAAGACAAGCATTCAGTTATCTTGTGAAAACTTGTTATCATAGCGCAGTACAGTATAAAATGAAATGTTACACTGTTTGCTTAAAGTGACAATAAACAAACCATTTCCTTATACTCCAGAAATAGTCTGTACTTATCCACTACCTGATGGCCTTGTAACCTGTTTTCCATGAAATTGTTTCTTACTGTTTGTAACATCTTCCATGATCTCCTGAGTTTCTCCTTTCCTCCCTCACTTCAGTTTGTTTTGAACAAGCACTCAAAATCAGCTAAGGTATTGTGCACTGCTGTTTGCACACTACAAATCCCATAATTCATAGTCCCTAGTATGGGTGCTGAAATTAATCGCTTCATCTATGTATTGCGATTCGGGTGTCCCCGATTCGGCATCGATGCATACAACCAGAAAATTGATTGCCGGGTGACGTCATCCCGACTTGCCCTGCCCCTCCCGGGAGAGTGCTCCGAGCGTATTGGTAAAATTACTGTGTTTTAATAAATCCCGTGTTACAATCAATGAATTGCCCCACTGTATGTGCTTTTTAAAAAAATATGGAACTTCATACCGAATTTCACAGTACAATACATGCCGCTCATGTGACTGTCCTGCCCGGCCCAGCTCTCTCCTCTCACGTCTCATGTCTCTCCTGACGTCAGCTGGGAATTCTCAGCCCCGCCTGCTGACTGTAGCTATCAGATCAGAAGAGAGGCGAACGGGGCTGAGAATTCCCCGCTGACGTCAGGAGAGACATGAGAGGAGAGAGGGGGGCCAGGCAGGGTAGTCACATGAGCAGCATGTATTGTACTGTGAAATTCGGCATGAAGTTGCATTTAATAAAAAAAAAACAAAAAAAACACAGCGGCGCACTTCACTAATTGTAACACAGTAATTTTAACAACAGTAAGTAGAGTACAAATGTGTTTGTACGCTACTTACATCGAGTACACGCTCCATGCTGACAGTCCCCTGGCTTCCCCTTTCCACATTCCACTGTGTTAACTGCTAGTGTGCTGGAAGGTGCAAATAGGAATGCCAGGGAACTGTCTGTCAGCAGCAGTGGCGGCCCGTGCATTGTGGGGGGTTAGTGAAGTGATGGCTGCGTTTGATGGGCACAAGTGGCTGCATTTGATGGGCACAGTGAGGCTTCAATTAATGGGGGAGGTTCAGTTTTTTTGCACCCACCCATAAATTTTTGAACACCAGCTGCCACTGGTCAGCACAGAGACAGTACAGGGAACTTCACATGGCTGTTTGTCAGCTGTGGATTCTATTCCTCCTGACTTCCCAGCAGCAGTGTGTGTGAATTCCTGTACCCTGTAGTGCACCGGAGTAGTGCACTTTTTAAGGGAGTGAGGTTATTTTTAATTCAGAGCAGAGTTCCAGTCAATTTTCTGTTTTATTAAAAGACAGAGGCTACAAAAAAAGTGTATCTTCTCACTTTTAATGAAGACACTCACCTGTCCCACAACCCAGCGACGTGGCTACCCAAACCCTTCCTTCTCTCCCCTGCCTGTCCACGGCGCTGGCAATATTACTGTGGGCATTTGACTGTGACAGCTTGCAGCTTCACAGCCGGGTGCGCACATCTTACTGTGCTCTCCTGCATAGCCTGCAATCTTTTGGGACCTGTGATGTGTCCCAGAAGATTGCAGGGAGGAAGGCCCAAGGGCCTAGGCGGCCCAAACGAAAGTGGGAGCTCATTGGTAATCGTGATGCATCGCGGAATCGAATCGTTGACCAGGTAATCAAATTGAATTGTGAGACCAATGAAGATGCACACCTCTAGTCCCTAGTCCATCTAGGGAGGGAGCAAGGGAGAATGGCTACTTTCCTACATACAGCGGGACCAGAATAAATGTAGCCACCCTCTAATAGGGTGTCGGGTGACAGCAGCCCAAAAAATTTTTTTTTTTTTTTTCAGTGTCACTTTAGGATCATAGTTCAC
This sequence comes from Lithobates clamitans, assembly GCA_037952925.1. Taxonomy (NCBI): domain Eukaryota; kingdom Metazoa; phylum Chordata; class Amphibia; order Anura; family Ranidae; genus Lithobates; species Lithobates clamitans. The sequence continues at coordinate 2,811,461 of JBBGZY010000138.1, read as the reverse complement.
TTTTAACCACTTCAGCCCTGGAAGATTTTACCCCCTTCCTTACCAGAGCACTATTCACAATTTGGCACTGCGTCGCTTTAACTAACAATTGCGCGGTCATGCAATGATGTACCCAAACAAAATTTGCGTCCATTTTTTCCCCAGCTTTCTTTTGGTGGTATTTAATCACCTCTGCGGTTTTTATTTTTTGCGATTATATAAATGAAAAAGGATCAAAAATTTTCGAAAAAAAATGATATTTTCTACTTTTTGTTATTTTAAAAAAAAAATACAATAAACTCAATTTTAGTCATACATTTAGGCCAAAAAGCATTCAGCCACATGTCTCGGGTAAGAAAAAATTCAATAAGCGTATATTTATTGGTTTGCGCAAAAGTTATAGCGTCTACAAGCTAAGGTACGTTTTCTGGAATTTACGCAGCTTTTAGTTTATGACTGTCTATCTCATTTCTTGAGGTGCTAAAATGGCAGGGCAGTACAAACCCTCCCAAAATGACCCCATTTTGGAAAGTAGACACCCCAAGGAATTTGCTGAGAGGCTTGTTGAGCACATTAAATATTTTATTTTTTTGTCATAAGTGATTGTGTAAATTTATTTTTTTTCATTTTTCAAAGTTGTCACTGAAATGATATATTGTTCAAACATGCCATGGGCATATGTGAAATTACACCCCAAAATACATTCTGCTGCTTCTCCTGAGTATGAGGATACCACATGTGTGGGACTTTTTGGCAATCTAGCCGTGTACAGGACCCCGAAAACCAAGCATCGCCTTCAAGCTTTCTAAGGACATACATTTTTGATTTCACTCCTCACTCTCACTACCTATCACAGTTTTGGAGTCCATGAATTGCCCAGGTAGCAGAAAACAGAACCCCCCCCCCCAAATGACCCCATTTTGGAAAGACACTCCAAGCTATTTGCTAAGAGGCATGTTGAGTATATTGCCCAAATGTTTGGTAAAATATAAAAGATGATCTTATGCCGAGTACATAGATACCAAACACAACATTAAAATTGCGCACAACTGTGCAGCGGCGACAAACTACATTTTTAAAAGCCTTTACAGGTTACCACTTTAGATTTACAGAGGAGGTCTACTGCTAAAATTACTGCCCTCAATCTGGCGTTTGTGGTAATACATGGTGCAATTGCTGTTTACATGTGATATGAGACCGATGATTGCATTCACCTTTGCGCGCGAGCATGGGGGTACAGGTGCTTTTTATTTATTTATTATTTATTTTGCTTTTTTATTTTATTTTTACACATTTTTCCTTTTGTTATCTAAGGCAGGACAGAGAGAGGATGATTTTTTTGGAAGATTCTAAAAGAGGAGTCTAAAGCAGGCATGTCCAAAGTCTGGCCCGCAGGCCAATTGCGGCCTGCGTACCGGTTTTGAACGGCCCGTCTGGTAACTTGGACATGTATATCTTTTGTGGCCCCCAACGAATCCCCGACCGCCAGGGGCCACAAAATATATATTTGCTGGCGTCCTTGGAGGGAACAGGGAAGGGGCGGGACGAGTGTTGTACATACAGGAGAATTTCCTGTTTACACAGCTGCCTCTGTAATAGGAAGTCCCGTCTCCTGCTCTGCCATTGGACAACTGTTCTGTCCATCATAGGAGGCGGGACTTTGTATTAAAGAGGCCACCGAAAAAACAAATTCTCCAGTATGTAATCTGTTGGCACTCGTCCCGCCCCCTCCCTGTGTCCTCCAAGGCTGCAGATGGGCATCGATCAGGCTGCACTGATGGCAATGGGGAGTCTGCATTCACGGCAGTGGTGGTGCTGCTGCTGCATTCACGGCAGTGGTGGTGGTGCTGCTGCTGCATTCACGGCAGTGGTGGTGGTGCTGCTGCTGCATTCACGGCAGTGGTGGTGGTGCTGCTGCTGCATTCACGGCAGTGGTGGTGGTGCTGCTGCTGCATTCACGGCAGTGGTGCTGCTGCTGCTGCTGCATTCACGGCAGTGGTGCTGCTGCTGCTGCTGCATTCACGGCAGTGGTGGTGCTGCTGCTGCATTCACGGCAGTGGTGGTGCTGCTGCTGCTGCATTCACGGCAGTGGTGGTGCTGCTGCATTCACGGCAGTGGTGGTGCTGCTGCTGCTGCATTCACGGCAGTGGTGGTGCTGCTGCTGCATTCACGGCAGTGGTGGTGCTGCTGCTGCTGCATTCACGGCAGTGGTGGTGCTGCTGCTGCTGCATTCACGGCAGTGGTGGTGGTGCTGCTGCTGCTGCATTCACGGCAGTGGTGGTGGTGGTGCTGCTGCTGCTGCATTCACGGCAGTGGTGGTGGTGCTGCTGCTGCTGCATTCACGGCAGTGGTGGTGGTGGTGCTGCTGCTGCTGCATTCACGGCAGTGGTGGTGGTGCTGCTGCTGCTGCATTCACGGCAGTGGTGGTGGTGCTGCTGCATTCATGGCAGTGGTGGTGGTGCTGCTGCTGCTGCATTCACGGCAGTGGTGGTGGTGCTGCTGCTGCTGCATTCACGGCAGTGGTGGTGGTGCTGCTGCTGCTGCATTCACGGCAGTGGTGGTGGTGCTGCTGCTGCTGCATTCACGGCAGGGGTGGTGGTGCTGCTGCATTCACGGCAGTGGTGGTGGTGCTGCTGCTGCTGCATTCACGGCAGTGGTGGTGGTGCTGCATTTGTGGCAGTGGGGGTTGCTGCATTTGTGGCACTGGTGGGGCTGCATTTGTGGCACTGGTGGGGCTGCATTTGTGGCACTGGTGGGGCTGCATTTGTGGCACTGGTGGGGCTGCAGATGGATACTGACCCTTATTTCTTTAATCGTACATCACGGGACACAGAGCCATAGTAATCACTATGTGGGTTATAGGCCACCTTCAGGTGCTGTATACTGGCACACCCTAAACAGGAAGTTGCCTCCCTATATAACCCCTCCCATACCGGGAGTACCTCAGTTTTTTCACTAGTGTCTAAGGTGTTGGTCACAAGCAAAGATGTGCTGTGCTGAGTAAATGTCATGCCTGGGAGTCACCACTGGGGGCTGTATAGAGCACGTACCGTCTCATGCTTTTCTCAGAGATCACCCTGTGTGAGGAAGCAGCATGCTTTTTCCACTGGCTAGCAGGCAGTCCTTCGGTAAGTTTGGGGGGGGGTTCTTCCACCAAACACCCCACCCCCCCACCGGGACAAGGCTCTCCCCCCTCTGCCTGGAAAGGGGAAAGCTAAAATCGATCGGCATGCTGCTCCATTTTCCTACCGCCCCTGCGTGGCGGCTTGTCTAGGTCTCCTCCTCGCCATCCCTCACACACAAGCTGATCCCGTTGGATCGGAGGCCCGCGCTCGCGCGGGAAAACTCTCTTTTGAAAGAGAGAGGAGGGGGGGCGCTATGCAATGGAGGGGGCGGGGCTTAGCGTGGCGCCCTCCAACATCCAGTGCGGGAGTGCGCTGCAAGTTGTCGGAGGGACACAAGAGCAAAGAGGGGCATGTAAGAGGCTTGGTGACACAGGCATTCCTAGTGACACATTTACTATTCGCATCAGGCTGGGCGTTAATAGCAGCAGCAGTGGCTGGACTATTGCTCAAAGCAGTGGATGCGTTTCTTCTGGTAGTACCTCTGCATTTATGCATCGGGCTATGGTCGGAAGGGGGCTAAAGGGATCTCCCTCAAGCTCTGAAAGCCTAAAACTCATCTCTACAATGGCATCCTCCCCTGAGAGGGGGTGGCTGGTCAGAGTGAGCCTTCAAGGGCCATTGGAATGTTTGCAACTGTTTACAACACATGCAGCCCCTGCCTATATTTCTAAAAAGGTTTTTTTTCTCAGCCATGATAGGATGGGAAAAAGGTTAGTGGCTTTAATCGCATCCCAGATTGGGATAAAATGCGACAGGTTCTATTCCATTCCATTACCCAAGGACCCTCAAACTGAGGATCTGGAGGCGGGAGAATGTTTTCTCTCAGGGGACCGTGAACAGGCTGATGACTCCTCTTCTGAGGGGTCATATGCGGAAGGATCAGCTTCACATTGTGATTGCATTTATGCTACCCTTAACTGAGTGTCCACTTCTTGTTTTGGGTTTGCTAAAGCCTTCTCAAAGCTGTGCATGCCTTTCCTGTCCATTCGTTGTTGGGAAAGTTTATGTATTCTGAGTGGGATCACCTAGATAAGCATTTTTTCCCTCCTAAAAAAAGTTTTTTTATACTTTATCCTATGGAGGAAAAAAACTTATTAAAGTTGGAAGATATCAGCAATTGACGCTGCTATTTCTACTGATCAAAAGTATGCTCAAATACTTGGGGATCCAACGGATAAAAATTTGGAATTCCTATTAAAAAAAACAAAAAACTATATATTTTTTTTTTTTTTGACAGGTTGAGTGTCTCCAGTTTAAACAGGTGCTCAAGGTTTTACCTGTTCAGCAGGCCCAGGATCTGACAAGCTCCTAGTAGCTTTATGTTGGCAATAGATGCTATGAGAGATTCTATCTTCAGGCCTCACGCCTTTCGCTGGGCTGGTACATATGTATAGAATACTATGGTTGAAAAAGTGGTCAGCCGAAGCGTCATAAAAAACAAAAAAACAAAAAAAACTTCTGGCTGGGTTTCCTTTTTGTGGTGAATGGCTGTTTTGGATATCTTGGATAATTCATCCAAAGAATTTCTAGTGGAAAGGTACCCCTTTGCCATTTAAGAAAATTAGTAAATGTATTTAATTTAAACAAGCTCCTTCTCCAGTGCCAGGGGCATCAGCCTCCAGGCAGTCACGTTGGCTTCCGCCGTCAAGTTCAAGAGATGATCCTCAGGGTCAAGCCCAGGGACAAAAGAAACCTACAAGCAAGATACTAAAGCCTCCTTATGAGGGGCGCCCTAGCTTGCTCGGGGGGGGGGGGGGAGACTTGTGCAGTTCTCGAGGGTCTGGCAGAAAGAATGTCAAGACAGATGGGTGGCTTCTTCAGTAGCTCTAGAGTACAATCTGGGGTTTCAAGAGTTCCCATCTCCTCATTTTCTCAGATCAAACGTTCCTAAAGATCCAGAGAAAAAGAAGTCTCTTTCTAGCATTGGACCATCCTTTGGCAAAGAGTGGTCATGCTGGTCCCCATGAAAGAGCTGGGGTTGAGGTTTTATTCAAACCTTTTTTCACTGCAAAATCGAATGGAGATGTCACCCATTCTGGATCTCAGGAATCTAAACCAGTTCCTGGATATCTGCTCTTTTTCGCATGGAGTCAATCCAATCAGTTGTCTCCATCCTACAAGGAGGAGAACTTTTGATGTCAATAAACGTCAAGGGTGCATTTCCCCGCTCACTAGTATTATCTACTTCAAGGTAAAAAATCTTAATTTTCAGTTTGTAGCTCTGGTTTTCGGTCTAGCTACTGTACCAGTGTTTACAGAGGTTCTGGCCCCTCCTCTAGCCAGATTAAGGGCCCAAGGTATAACAATTATAGTTTACCTAGATGATCGGCTCTTGATAGACCAGTCGGTAGCCCGCTTAGACCAAAGTATGGTCACCACATTCAACTATCTGGAATACCTAGGTTGGATTCTCAACCTAGAGAAATCTTCATTAAAACCTTTAAGGAGGTTATGGGTCTGTTCATACACCCAGAAAAGGATATTCTTGCACCGGGCAAAGATCAGCGCCATAAAGGAACTGATTAAGGTGGTTGAAGCAAGATGAATCCTTCTATTCAGTTTGCATGAGGAAAAGATGGTGGCTTCATTCAAAGCCACTCTTTATGCTCAGTTTCATTCGAGACTGCTGCAAAACAGTATCTTATCGGCTTGGAACAAGAGGGTTCAAGCTCTAGTATTTCCAATGTGTCTGACTCCAAAAGTGCGCCGGAGCCTCAGTTTATGGTTAATAACCAAAAATCTCCAGAGGGGAAAATCCTTCCTACAGTTACCTGGGGAGTGGTACCAACATACGCCAACCTTTTTTTTAGGTTAGGGAGCAGTCCTGGAAGAGGCAACTGTCCAAGAGAAGTGGTCCAGATCAGAAAAGACTTTGCCCATTAACATTCTACAGATTCGGGCAGAGCGCTTGGTCCTGAGGGCCTGGACGTTTAATTTACAGAGCTATCCTGTCAGGATCCAATCCGACAATACCACAGCAGTATATACCAATCACCAAGGGGGCACAAGAAGTTGTGCAGCCCAGAGAAAGGTGAATCATATCCTATCTTGGGCAGAAAACAATGTACCTTGCCTATCGGCAGTTTTTCATTTTAGGGATAGAAATTTGGCAGGCAGGCTATTTTGAGTTGCCAGCAGTTGTTCCCGGGAGAATGGTTCCCTCACCCCAATATCTTTCTAACAATAGGTCAAAGATGGGGGATCCCAGACGTAGATATGTTTGCATCCAGGTTCAACAGAGAGATTGACATTTTTATGTTAAGAACAAAGGATCCGCTAGCATGCGGAATGGGTGCCTTGGTGTTCCCATGGTATCAGTTTTTCTGATATATGCATTCCCTCCTTTTCTGCGTGCGTCCACGACTTCTTCACAGGATCAAGGGAAGTTGGTGATTCTTGTGGCCCCGGCGTGGTTCAGAAGATCTTGGTATGCAGAGATCATAAGGATGGCGGTAGGGGTCCCATGGACCCGACCACCGCGGCCAGACCTTCTCTTGCAAAGGTCCGGTATCCCATCTTGCCTAACGAACGCTAAATGTAACGGTTTGGCTATTGAGGCCCACACTCTAAAGAAGCGTGGGCTGTCAGGTTCAGTGGTATCTACCTTGGTTAATGCAAGGAAGCCGGCCTCCATAATTGTATATTATGGAGTCTGAGAAGCATATGTCTCCTGGTGTGAAACCAGGGGTTGGCACCCCAGGAAATAGGTCATAGGTAGAATCCTTGACTTTCTGCAGATGGGGTGAGATATAAAGCTGGCCTTAAGTACTTTCTAAGGACAGGTCTCGGCCTTATCAGTATTATTTCAACGACTACTTGCTTCGCATTCTTTGGTTCGTAACTTTACTCAGGGGGTAACACGGCTTAATCTCCGGTTAGGTCACCCCTGAACCCTTGGGACTTGAATTTAATTTTGTCGGTATTACAAAAACAGCCTTTTTTTGAGCCGATACGACATATTCCCTTGGTCCTTTTTGACAAGGAAACTATTTTTTCTGGTAACCATATCTGCTGCATGAAGGGTATCAGAATTGGCTGCTCTTTTTTGAAAAGAGCCATATTATTATTGTTCACAAGGATAAGGTAGTATTGCATCCTCCATTCTAATATTTTACCTTCATTTTTTCCAGAATCCTGTTCTATGGAAGAAAAATCCCAACATTCTTATGATGTGGTGAGAGCAGTCAAAGTCTACTTAAAGGCGACTGATCAGATTTGGAAAACTGATGTTTTGTTCGTATTGCCTGAAGGTCCTAAAAGAGGACAGGCAGTATCGAAATCTACTATTTCTAAATGGATTCGACAAGTAATCGTTCAAGCTTATGGTTTAAAGAGTTAGATTCCACCCTCTCAAATCAAAACGCACTCCTCTAGGGCTGTTAAGGCTCCGTGGGCAGTGCATCACTAAGCCTCCATGGCTCAAATCTGCAAGGCCGCAACTTGGTCTTCAATCCATACATTTACCAGATTCTATCAGGTGGGTGTAAAAAGGCATGAGGATATCACCTTTGAGCGTAGTGTTCTGCAGGCAGCAGTATAACTCCTCTAGTCTCGTGTTGCCCTAATTCTGTTGCGTCTCCCTCCCCTCAGTTGGCATTGCTATGGGACATCCCACATAGTGATTACTATGGCTCTGTGTCCCGTGATGTACGATTAAAGAAAATAGGATTTTTATAACAGCTTACCTGTAAATTTTTTTTTTCAAGTACATCACGAGAAACACAGAGGTCCCGTCCCTCTTTCTTGTATACACGTGTATTGCTTTGCTACAAAACTGAGGTATTCCCGGTATGGGAGGGGTTATATAGGGAGGCAACTTCCTGTTTAGGGTGTGCCAGTGTCCAGCACCTGAAGGTGGCCTATAACCCACATAGTGATTACTAATGGCTCTGTGTCCTGTGATGTACTTCAAAAGAAAAGTATTTTACAGGTAAGCTGTTATAAAAATCCTATTTTTGCTTCACAGTTCTTTAAGTGTAAGTTTTGTTTTTTGTTTTTCCTGAAACTTCCCTCTTAAAGTGAAGGTACGTGTTATACACCAATAAATACGGTATATCCAAATCGCCCAAACTCATCTCTTCACTACACACAGCCACAAACAGGAGAATTCTTGTTGGGCAGTGTATTAGTGCTCGGACGAACACGCTTGGACCAAATTTTAATGGTTCAAAGAATGTCAGGCAAAATGGTTGGCCCTCACGCATGTTCAATTCATCAAATCTGGCCCTCTTTGAAAAAAGTTTGGACACCCCTGGTCTAAAGGATTCAAGCCATTAGGTCCTCAAAGGAGAAGAGCTCTTATACTCACTTGGTCACCTCTCTCTGGTTGCCCATATCCCCCACCTCCCCTCTCCTCGAGTGTTGTGGCTTCTATCATTGTCTTTGGCAATTGACACTTTAGGAGTGTCTGATGATGGCCATACGTCATGGTTCCTTTCTGCTGGTCATTGCGGGACCCAGCAGTGTTGTAGGTATTGGAGAAAGAAGCAACAGTGCACAGCAGAAGACAGTCATTCAACACTCCTGGAAGTGTTAAGTGTGGAATGGAGGGTCACCATAGATGTGAGTATAATGGCTTTTCTCTTGCAGAAACCCAGTGGTCTGAATGCTTTAGGAACCTTACAGGTGTCTGTAATAAAATATTCAAAAAATATGCTTTATCAAAGGAACTATAATTAAATGAAACACAGGAAAATGTTTTATGAGGATGTTGTGAATTTCTGGGTAATCGCTTTTTGAACAGGTACAAACTTTTTGACTGTAATTTATGCTAAGGCATCATTTGCACTGGTAACATTCCTGTAAAATTATTCTGTTAGTAGTTTAAATGTAAAATAATGCAGTGTTTGCTTCCATTTACTGTAATAATTTTTATGACATACAATATTCTCAAGTTATTGAAAACACAACTACTGTTGGTTACAGGTTTGGTTCAAATTTCATTTAGTTATTGAGTACAGAAAAAAGCAGGAATATGATTAGAACAGTGGTGGTCAAATATTTTTTGATATAGTGGTGCAGCCCCAACATCAGCAAAGGATTGCTCATAATAGTACCGTATATACTCGAGTAAAAGTTGACCCGAATATAAGCCGAGGCACCTAATTTACCACAAAAAACTGGGAAAACTTATTGACTCGAGTATAAGCCTAGGGTGAGAAATGCACAGCTACTGTAAGTGGAGAAGAGGGTCAACAATGCCCATTTGCAGCCTCACTGTGCTCATTTGCATGCCTCACTGTGCCCATTTGCAGCCATAGGTCCCCCCAACTTCAAACGCGGTAGTTAAGGGTTCCTAGATGCCCCCTAGCTGCAGCCAAAATTTGGGGTCTCTGGAGCCAAAGGGCCCTGAAATGACATTGCTGCAGATGGACACAGTTGACAGGCTTTGGGGCCCCGTATCTCGGGGCCACTTAGTGCTAGGAACCCCAAATTTGGTGTACAAATCCAATTGAACTAGCACTACAATATGTCCAAAGCTGGTTCCTAGCCCCAAGTGGCCCTGAGATACAGGGCCCCTAAAGTCGGTTCAGAAAATGAAAGCACTTTTCTGCAGCAGAGAATGACATTTTCCGAACCGAATTTGGGGCCCCATATCTCGGGGCCACTTAGTGCTAGGAACCTCCGCTTTGGACATATTTGTAGTGCTAGTTCCACTGGGTTTACACACCAAATTTGGGGTTCCAAGCACCAAGTGGCCCCGAGATACGGGGCCCCAAATTCGGTTTGGAAAATGAAATTTTTTGCTGCAGAAAAGTGCTTGACTCGAAGCCGAGGGGGGCACTTTCAGCATAAAAAAATGTGCTGAAAAACTCGGCTTATAGTCGAGTATATACGGTAAATGTACTGTTTTAGAAAGCTGTCAGATTTCAGAAATGCAACAGGAGATGATCAGAGACTGCAAACATGCTATAGGAGTTGCCAGAGACAAGGCAGGAGCTTCAGCAGACATAAGACACATTACATGAGACTGCTAGAGATCACAGCTATTACTGCCCTATTATAAATCCAATGCTTTCACATTTGTGCTCCCTACAGCCCCTTTTAAAAATTACTTGTACCACATTTTGATATTTCTTGTTGCAAGATCCAAAATAATCTTACGATCAGGAAAAATGCAATAAAAAGGAAAATTAAATTAAATAAACCAAGCCATTAAAATATTTTCTTCAATGTCCTCATTAAGAATAAAGATTCTCAGACTACTGTCTCTTATCCCCTGCTGCCTAAACTTCAGTCCTTTGGTACCCCCGAGGTCTGCACAATAGGTGCTAAAGTTTGGGCAGCAGGGGATAAGAGAATTAACAAAAGTTCAGTGATAGGATATCAACAGCGCAATACAGAGATGGGGATCAGATTTCATACTTCTAAACCCAGTAACATCCAGGTCATAGTTATGACTCAAGGCTGAGCAAGGGACTTCTATCATGTTGATAATCTCAATAATTGTCATATCCCTCAGTGTTCTCTGGGTTATGCTGGCCATACACTAGTAATTTTTTTTTTGGCTGATATTTGTCTGCCTGGCTCTTTCAATTTTTGGATTAAAGGATGTTGGGCAGTAGACTGCCAGCAGGCTCACCCACTCCACAGATTTTAACTGGTGCGTCAGGAACTGGCTGTAATTTGATCAGTTTATGGCCGGCTTTAGTTTCAGAGTTCATTGATAACAGATCCATACAGGATTCCTGACCCCACTAGGTGTACAGCTGTTCCTACAGTTACAGAATATTTAAAATACAAAGGCTGACTTGTTTTTGCACATGGATTCTTGCTAACCATGTAATTGAGCAATGATTGATAAAAGGACAACTTCACAATTGTGTGCTACAAGGTGGTCAGGAAGAAGGTTGTGGTAAATCTCTGTGCAAAGGAGTTGCAGAAGAGAATGGACAGATGCCTTATAAGAAAAGCTAAAGTGACATGGCTTATAGAACTCCTCCTCCTCCTCCTGCATTATTGTACTAAAAGTACCGTAGTTCATTTTGACTCCTGTCTAGATGTGTATAATGGCTGGATGATTTGTGACTCTGCTAGCGTTTTAGCCATTTACAAAGGGCTCCTTCCTTTCTCTTTGGGATTGAACACCTCATTAGCGCTTGTTTTCCTGGGCATTTGGATGTAAAAAAAAGATATTAAATGATACATTTCTTGTTCATTATTTTATGAAAGAATAGGTATACAGAGGTAGAGGACAAAAAGGAATTATCCCTATGGCAGAGGGGGTAAAACAGGATGTTCAATGACAGGGACTCGGCCTACATAGGTATTATGTAAGTGAAGGGAGACATGCAGGAGGACTGTCAAACAACATAATTCATAAAGATGAGAGAGTGTACAGCAAACAGTTTAATGTAACATCTTCTAGCAATAGACTCAAGGGAGTGTGGGCCTAGTGCAAAGCAAAGAATGGGGGCACTAGGGGCTCAGGTGATGAAAACAAGGGAAAAGGGGACACACTTAGGTAGAACCTCAGGTATTAAGTGACACACTTCATGCTACATTCATTATACTAGACCAGTGTTCTGTCAACCAGGGTGTTTCCCTGAGGTCCCGCAAGCACAAGACCCAGTTTGCCCTGGATCAGAGATGAATGAGAGAACCCTGTAATACGAGGGAGGGACTCTGATGTGATGAGGGGCCTCTGATATATAGAGGGAAATTCTGATGTGATCTGATGACCTCTGATGTCAAAAAGGGTTCTTATGTGAAGTTAATTTCATCATGGTGGTTGTGTGCCTTGTCCCAGGCTCAGGTTTCCCATTGATAACATTGATAATGTTTTATGTAATGGAAATGCAGTGTCTGTTTGCAGTAATGTTTTACAATCTTTGTGCAGTTTGAATAACTGTACAAAACATCTGTTCCTGGGGCTGTGCTGGGAATCTTAACACAAACACCTATTTGAGGTTGATTTACTAAAGGCAAATACTGTATACTGTACTGTGCACTGCAAAGTGCAATTGCTCTAGATCTGAGGGGAAGCTCTGAAATGAGAAGCTCTGATGATTTCTATCATTCAATCATGTGCAAGCAAAAATGCTTTTATTTTCCTTTCATGTGGTTAAGTATTCTTTGCAAAGTGAAGCTTTACCTCATTTACTAAGCTCTGGAGCAAGTGCACTCTCAGTGCACAGTATATTTGCCTTAAGCAAATCAACCCCTTTGTACGAAGCCTTATCATAATATGAGGTCAATTTTTATAATGTATTTCAAAAGACATAAGAGGGCATTCAAAAGGGAACCCTGAAGCACTCGCCAGCAGACCGCCCGGTCAGATAATGCGTGATTGGCTTCAGCTTGTCTCCTCCCAAGCCATGCCCCTCTAATGCGTTTCAACCGTACACGGGCTTGGTCATAGAGGGGCGTGGCTTGGGAGGAGACAAGATGAAGCCGATCTGTCACAACATCTGACTGGACAGTCTCTGCCATTATGCGCTTCTGCAATCCTTTCTGACTGTCGATGGTGTCTATGTAACGATAACAAAACTTGGTAATAAAATATGCATTTATTCATGGCAAAATGTATTTTCAGGACAACCTTATTGGATCTCTGCTGGCCATATTTGGACATCTTGTTATCAGTATTGCACTTAATCTACAGGTAAGAAATTATTCAAAATTGTCAAGGGTAAAAGGGTGGCTAGAATAAACAGAAAAAGAACTTTTATTCTTAGCGAAGAATAAGAATTAGTGAACTTGCATTTTCTCCATCACCTCCTGGAACTTTATGACTTGACAGATTCAGTTTTTGTTTAACTGCTTAAAGGGGTATTAAACCCAAAATCAAACATTTATTATATTACAGCTTACTAATCATTAAATGTTATGGCTGCATTAGTTTCTTTTTTAGGCTTTCTTTCTTGTATTTCTCCTGGTGATCCAGTCAGTATGTCTGTTATTTTTCAACAGAACAAGCTCTCCTGCAAATGTAGCAGTTGGAGTGTTGAGACAAACCATTTATCACCGACGGGTGCTTACAACGATCACCCTCCTTTTATTCATGTAAAACGTTTTAAACTTTTTTAAATCACAGCTTCCCTTTACCTCGATCTGTGATCAGCTCTGTTCTAAGGACACAGCAATCACAAAGCGTGCCCAATGAGCGTCCCGGTTGGTGGGCAGGTTCTGGGAGGACATCCATAGATGTCCCCCCCCAGAACTGGGCGACTGTGCCGTAGCCGTCTTTTGGCTATAGCATGGACGGCTGACAAAAGTCCAATGGGATTTTTCGATCCCTGTGATATCACTAGAATTTACATTTGAAGTGCCACACCACTGCTAAGAGGTCCAGATACTTTATTCCATTAAGTCAGGGGTGTAATCCAAAAAAGTATCCAATGTGTTTCAGGGGTCCAAGAGCCACTTTATCGGTGCTTGAATGCCAACAATGCGAACAAGCCAAGAGTGAACTGGACCCCCAAAACGCATTGGATACTTTTTGGATTGTACTCTTGACTTTTACTGGAATAAAGTTGTATCTGGACCTCTTAGCCTTGGTGTGGCGCTTCAATGTCAATTCTTGTTACATTACACTATGAGCCAAGGAGACTGGAGATCCTCTGGAGTGTAGAAGCTGCCTACCCAGGAACCTGATCATTTACACCAACATCCATACCTTAAGATAACAATACCAATAAAATAACCCTTTGGGCCCAGTGCTATCTTTCCACTTGCCTCAACTGATTGTGTTAATAGACATCTTCTCATTCCAAAGGGAAGTTAGCATGATGTTTTCTTGACTGACAAATGGAATTTCTGTCCTCAGTGCTGCCCACTTCTTTGTGCGCAGACCCGCTTGTATAGCACAAAGATCTTGTTAATGCAGTAAGATAGGGCTTGCCAAGGCATCCGCCTCCCACTTGCCGACCGCACTATAGCCGAAAGGCAGCTACAGCGCAGGTATCCAATTCTGGGAGGGCATCTGTTGATGTCCCAGAACCCCACCTTCAAGTCGCACATCGGGTGCACTCTGTGATAGCTGTGTCACAGCTGTTTACAGATTGGGTAAAGGGCCAATCACAGTGGCCCTTTACCATGTGATCAGCTGTGTCCACTCACAGCTGATCACATGTAAATAAATGCCAGCAAGCTGGTTGTGTTCAAGTCAAGTGATCGATCGACTTGGGTACAATCAGCCTGCCCATACATGGTTTGAATCTCGGCCGGTCCCTGCTGATCCAAGATTCGTACCATCTATGCCAACTTAACGCAGAGTTCCACCCAAAAATGGAACTTCTGCTTTTCGGAATCCTTCCCCCCCCTCCTCCTCCGGTGTCACATTTGACACCTTTCAGGGGGGAGCAGATACATGTCTAATACAGGTATTTTGCTCCCACTTCCGGGCATAGATAGCCGAGCCACGGGTATCTACGCCACTTTCCGGGCCTTCTCTTTCCCCCCTCCGCTGTATTCTGGGAGACGCACAGGTCTCTCAGTGGGATCGCGCAGCGTGAGTTGCGCATGCGCAGCAGGGAACCAGGAAGTGAAGCCGCAAGGCTTCACTTCCTGATTCCCTTACCGTAGATGGTGGCGCCTCCACCCGAGAGCCGAGTGAAGGGTTCGGCTTCGGGGGCCAAAATCGCGGGTGCCCTGGACAGGTAAGTGTCCTTATTTTAAAAGTCAGCAGTTGCAGTATTTGTAGCTGCTGACTTAAAAAAAAAAAAATTAGGCAGAACTCCGCTTTAAGGCTTTCGACATAAGCCCTAAATACGACTGTGCAGGCTAACAGGGCCAGCCATTTTAAGTCTTCGATCTGCGACAGATTGCTTTTCAGAGCCAGTTGACAGGCAACTTAGAGACAATATGCCTTTTCCTGGGATGCTTGTCTTTTGGGTGGAAACTCCAGCGCACTGCCACAGTGTACATTAGACAAGATTGGGGAGTGGTCCCATTCACTCAAATAGTGCACTTTTGACGGAAGTACTGCCTGACAAAAGCAACATGCTGTATAAACGTAATGTAAACTTGGCAATGTGTACAGATAAGTGTGCTGGCAATGTTAGGTTTCCAGGGTAAGGTGGTCGGGGTGGTAAAAAAGCAGATCAACAGCCAGTTTTTGCTGCCCCTCTGCCACCCATGAGAACGAGGTCTAAGACTACTTTCACACCGAGCCACTTTACAGGCGCGATTGCGCTAAAAATAGCGCCTGCAAAGCGCCTCTTCTGTCACTCCATTTCACACTGGAGCGGTGCGCTGGCAGGACGCTAAAAAAAGTCCTGCAAGCAGCATCTTGGGCAGCGCTTTGTGGGCGCTTTTAACTCTTTTTCGGCCGTTAGCGGGGGTTAAAAGTGGCCAAAAAACTACTGTAAAGCGCTGCTTTACTGCCGGCGCTCGCCCCAGTGTGAAAGTCCCCTAAGCTTTTAGAGACATGCTAAAACCAACTTCAGTATTTGTGTTTTGATCTTTTGAGGACATTCAATAGAGAATACCTTCACATTAAGAGCAGCTAGAGGTGAGTGATGGCTCACCTAACAACTTGTTTAAGTCTGTAAAGAATATGTAAATAGTTTATTGTCCATAATCTTGACACTGGTGCACTGTAGCCTTCAGTAGCATGCCATTTTGTCCCTCCAAAAATCTCAATCATGGACCTAGAAAACAAAGAATTTGAGTTTGCAGGAAATGCATTTAGTTTGCACCTAGCAAAATATTTGTTATTACTGAGGATGCATTACCTTGTTTGACATTTATAAGGCTTACTTAGATTATTATGGTGACAATTGCTAACGACCATATTTTTCAATGTATAGAAATACAGCCATGTACGTTTGGCTAGTTCCAAAGATCCTCGTACCTACTTCAAGACAAAGACATGGTGGTTCGGTCTCTTTTTGGTGATACTGGGAGAAACAGGGGTGTTTTCTTCCTATGCCTTTGCTCCGCTGTCTCTAATTGTGCCTCTCAGTGCTGTTTCTCTCATAGGTGAGTATAAAAGATTAAACCGTTCATTTTCTAAAATTAAAAAAAATTACAGGTTTATCATTTAAATTATTTCAACCTCCTGAAAATAAAATATACATTTTTTTATTTAAAATAGCTAAAATATTTTTCTATCTCTGTTTTTTAAAATGATTTAGATTACTGTCTTCAGTATGTAACATCGTTATGGAGAAATATATTTTGAAGCCGATCATTGGCATGTTTGTGGAAAAATCATTAAAAGAGAAGTGGGCTTTGCAAAAAAATATTATACTCACCTAGGTGGATGCAGCATCGATCTGATGCTGCATCTGTCCCCGCCAGCCCTGCAGTACTGAGCAATCAAACATGGCTGATCACTCAGTTCTCCCCCTCTGCTCTGAGCAGAGAGCCGGGACTGTCAGTCAGCAGCTCTCTGCTCTGCCCCTCCAACGCTCACTGGAGAGCTGGGCTGTGGAGGGGGCGAGTGGGGCTGGTTAAGACTCTCACCAGATTGCTGAGTCGGTGCCAGTCCAGGCTCCTGGGTGGGCTCTGTGACATCAGCAGACTTTAGCCTGCTGATGGCTGAACATGGGTCACAGGAGTGCAGAACGAACTGCACTCCTGTGATCCATAGAAGTATGTGCAAAAAAGCTTTGGCTATAATTCCCCTTTATATAGATATACATGCAGTGCTGAATGTTAGATGATGTCTGTATTGTCCTAAAAAAAAGTCCATATAGACTTCAGTAGTAGAGAGGAAGTCCCAACACCAGCTTCAGTGTGAAATGACAGCACTCAGCACCTCCGTGATATAGCCAAGCCGCTTACCAGAGGAGGTGGACTCTCAAATTTAGAGTGGTCACAAAGCGCCTTATAGTTGTTAGGTCTTTAGTGATTATGGATAAAGGGCCAGGAACACCATCCACAATCCCCATAAAATGAAATAATCAATATTGCGATGTAAAAAAGTAGTCCATTCCAAGTAATGATTGATATACATATCAGCTTAATGTCAAGTCCACAGATCCAATGTCCCAGGATATGTTCCTCCTTTATCTTTAGAAACGCCAACCTTGCAAGGTATGTGAAACCATATCAGCTGCATCAGAGGCTGGTTACCAATGCAAAACCGCATTGGTACCCAGCCTCTGACGCAGCCGACAGGGGTCGGCAAACCGGTCATCTCGGCTCATCTCTGGATGATATGCCTTTTTACACACACACACACACACACACACACACACACACACACACACACACACACACACACACACACACACACACACACACACACACACACACACACACACACACACACACACACACACACACGTAGATCGGAGAATCCAATCGCCTCCTTACCTCTCCATGGCCTCGTCATCCATCAAATCAGGGCTCTCCTCAGCAGCGGCCGCAAAGTATTGCAGGAGTCCCTGCCATCCAGCCGCTTCTTGGTGTCCCAGCCGCTAGGAGGTCAGCTAGCAGCCACTGTACCTGCTGACAATAGAAGCAAGGTACAGTGGCAATGATCTGCCCCGAGCACCACCCCTCCCCATCAGCTGTTCCACAGGTCGCATTGCCAGAGGGACGGGCTGGGGCAAGGGGGAGCTGGAATAGGGTGCCGCAGAGAGGAATGCCTCACCAGAGGTGTAGGAGTCCAGGGAAGGCAATAAGCTGCAGCACAGACCCTCGGGACGGCGGAGGAGTAACTTTACACCCCCCTAAATGTTGCACATGGGGCGAGATAACTGGCTGCCCCCCCCTGCCGACACCACTGGCACTGATGCAAGGAAGGAAGCCGGTTCCTCCATGCCTGCACCGCCAGTGCAAATGACTGCCTGGCTGGGGGATCCCCCCATCCTGGCAGCACTGGCTCTGTAAGCTGGCATGCCCACAGAGACTGCTCTGCGTGCCATAGGTTCGCCATCACTGGTTTAAGATCACTGTCTAATTTGTCTTGGACATCTGGGGATATTATCCCACTTGTTTTGAAGCAATTTATATTTATTTTTTTGGCAGCTTGGGTGGTATTACACCACCCGTCCAGAGATGGTCCCTTGTTTTTATAGCTCTCATGCTATGTATGTTTGATGTTTTTATGTCTTTTTCTTATACCTTGATATCAATAAACCTCAATTTTTTGTAATCCCTTTTGTATGGTGAGTGAAGTTAAATAGACATGTGCTACCATAGGGTTGGTTGAGCTACAACAGGTTTTTACTTTTTGAGTTTAATATTTAGATCATAAAAGTTGCATATATGAATCGTGAGACAATGATTGGTTATTGCCCGTCTTCATTGACCTGCTCAAATTGTTGATAATAGTCTCCGAAGTCTGAAATGGTTTTTACCCCATAAACATGAAAATTGTAAGGAAGTTCGTTCTAAAACTGCATTAGCCACAGCCATATGGGCACATTTACTACACACTTCTATATCCATTCCATTTAAAGGTAATGTATTGCCTAACAGTGTCTTATACACTGCATTGTGTAAAATTTAAATCCTAGGAATCCATGCAAATAGTTGTTAAAGGTTTGCATATTGTTCTTCATTACTTTACCCTGCAGTGCTGCACTGTGTATTTTTTTTTTCAGATTTTTGTAATCTAAGTATTTCAATGCAATCAGCAGCTGTGATAATGCAACCCTTTACTTTTTATAACATCAGATATGATGGCAAAGCAACAATGGCATGGGTAGATTTTGTATTCAGTATGCTGAAGATATAAAATATTTGAGTGTATTAAAGCGGTTGTATACTCAAATTTGCAGCTTTCAATGTAATCATGTCTCCTAACATCCCCAATCTATTGCCATTATTCATTTTTTGCCTACCTGCTTCCTTCCTGTATTATTGCTATATTCCCGACTAATGACGTGATATGCGCATGCGCCGTATAATCGATAAAATCCGGCAACTCGAAACCCTGCCGGAAAGATTCTTGTGCATGTCGGGGCTGTGTCATTTCCTGTTGTAGACGTCAGCCCCGACATCCCGCTATGGTTCCTCCCCAAGAGGATCATGGTTACCTTGTGACTCCAACGTCACAGGGTGAAGGAGACAGACGGCGGGACTTTCAAAGAAGAAGAACAGAGAGCTGCATGACATGTTAGTGCGCATGTGCGCGATTACCACTACGATAAGGTACTGTGGGCGGAAGTATTTATCATAGCAGACGCTGAAGACCACAGTGCAGATGGCGCCAGCGAAGAGAAGATAAACGGGGAAAACATAACATATAACTAAAGTAAGATAAAGATTTTATAAATACACAAGTGATCAATCGTTTGGTAATTATGATGTCCTTTATAATATTAGTAAATTTTAAGTAATTTGGAAGGGTTTACTACCGCTTTAAGCAGAATGCTTAGTATTTAATGCTTACAGTTTTTATAAGGAAATGTGCTTATCCTCTTTCTCTTCTTCCTTTTATTTTTTTTTTCCTTTCAGCCAGCTCAATCATAGGCATTATATTTATTAAGGAAAAATGGAAAGCAAAGGAATTCTTCAGTGAGTATATTTTTTTTGCATGTTTTGAAATATTGTTTTCGTCCCATGCATACTCCCTGTTGGCTGATCAGTAAGTAAGGGCCAGAAAATTCTTTATTTTGTCCAGTAAATTTCCAAAGCCAATTTAAAAAATATACGGTATATATTTTAGAGCAACTTCTCACAGAACAGATTCTGTGGTTATTTCCTGTCTGGGAACTTTGGAAGATCCACCACTGGCACTGTAATCAGCTTGGCTGTAAGCTGAGCTGTTGTGTCACCATTATGTGAGTTCTACATACAGTGCATCCGTAAAGTATTCACAGCGCTTCACTTTTTTGCACATTTTGTTATGTTACAGCCTTATTCCAAAATGGATTAAATTTATTATTTTCCCCCAATTTCTACAAACAATACCCCACAATGACAACTTGAAATCACATAAACTGAGTATTCACAGCCTTTGCCATGACGCTCAAAATTGAGCTCAGGTGCATCCTGTTTCCACTGATCATCCTTAAGATGTTTCTACAAGTTGATTGGAGTCCACCTGTGGTAAATTCAGTTGATTGAACATGATTTGGAAAGGCACACACCTGTCCATATTAGGTCCCACAGTTAACAGTGCATGTTAGAGCACAAACTAAGCCATGAAGTCCAAGGAATTGCCTGTAGACCTTCGAGACAGGATTGTAACGAGGCATAGATCTGAGGAAGGGTACAGGAAAATTTCTGCAGCACTGAAGATCCCAATGAGCACAGTGGCCTGATCATCTGCAAATGGAAGAAGTTTGGAACCACCACTTCCTATAACTGGCCACCCGTCCAAACTGAGCGATCGAGGGAGAAGGGCCTTAGTCAGGGAGGTGACCAAGAACTCTATGGTCACTCTGACAGAGCTCCAGCATTTCCCTGTGGAAAGAGGAGAACCTTTCAGAAGAACAACCATCTCTTTAGTACTCCACCATTTAGGCCTGTATGGTAGAGTGGCCAGACAGAAGCCACTCCTCAGTAAAATGCACGTCAGTCCACCTGGAGATTGCTAAAAGGCATCTGAAGGACTCTTGGACCATGAAAAACAAAATTCTCTGGTTTGATGAAACAAAGATTGAACTCTTTGGCCTGAATGGCAAGTGTCATGTCTGGAGGAAACCAGGCACCGCTCAACACCTGGTCAATACCATCCCTACAGTGAAGCATGGTGGTGGCAACATCATTCTGTGGGGATGTTTTCCAGCAGCAGGAACTGGGAGACTAGTCAGGATCGAGGGAAAGATGAATGCAGCAATGTACAGAGACAACCTTGATGAAAACCTGCTCCAGAGTGCTCTGGACCTCAGACTGGGGCGAAGGTTTATCTTTTAACAGGACAATGACCCTAAGCACACAGCCAAGATAACAAAGGAGTGGCTATGGGACAACTCTGTGAATGTCCTTGAGTGGCCCAGCCAGAGCCCAGACTTGAATCAGATTGAACATGGAGAGATCTGAAAATGACTGTACACCAATGCTCCCCATCCAACCTGATAGAGCTTGAGAGGTCCCGCAAAGAAGAATGGGAGAAACTGCCCAAAAATAGGTATGCCAAGCTTGTAGCATCATACTCCAAAAAGACTTGAGGCTGTAATTGGTGCCAAAGGTGCTTCAACAAAGTATTGAGCAAAGACTGTGAATACTTATGTACATGTGATTTTTTTTTTTCATAAATTTGCAAAGATTTCAAACAAACTTCTTTCACGTTGTCATTATAGGGTATTGTTTGTAGAATTTTGCAGAAAATAATTAATTTGACCGCTCCCCGACCATCCGCTGCAGTTACACTGTGGCAAGGTGGCTGGATAGCGCGAATCGCCATGGGTGTACGTCGGTCCGTGCATGGGATATAGCGTGCGACCCACGTTCGCGGTATATAGAGACAGAACGGGGATCTGCCTATGTAAACAAGGCAGATCCCCATTCTGACAGGGGACATGATGGAGATCGCTGTTCCCGATGACTGGGAACAGCAGATCTCTGTGAAGTTTGAAGCAGCTCATCTCCCCCACAGTTAACACACCCAGGGAACACAGTTAACCCCTTGATCTCCCCGTAGTGTTAACCCCTTCCCTGCCAGTGTAATTTATACATTGATCAGTGCATTTTTATAGCACTGATCAATGTAGTAATGTCACTGGTCCCCAAAAAGTGTCATTTGGGGTCAGATTTGTTTGCCGCAATTTCGCAGTCCTGCTAAAAGATCACAGCCATTACCAGTAAAAACAAAACAAAAAAAAAAAAGTCCTTAAATCTATCTCATAGTTTGTAGACGTAATAACTTTTGTGCAAACCAATATACGCCTATTGCGATTTTTTTTCTTCACCAAAAATGTTTTGAATAATATATATCGGGTTAAACTGATGAATACATTTTGGGGTTTTTTTTTAGATTTTTTTTTTATTTTTATTTTTTTTGGGTATGTATTATAGCAGAAAGTAAAAAAAAAATTTTTATAGCGCAAACAATAAAAACCACAGAGGTAATTAAATACCACCAAAAGAGAGCTCTAGTTGTTGGGAAAAAAAGGACATCAATTTTGTTTGGGTACAGCATCGCACGACTGCGCAATTGTCAGTTAAATCGACGCAGTGCCGTATCACAAAAAATGACCTGGTCAGGAAGTGGGTAAATCCTACCGGGGCTGAAGTGGTTAATCCATTTTGGAATAAGGCTGTAATGTAACAAAATGCAAAGCACTGTGAATACTTTCCAGATGCACTGTATATTCCACTAAATATATATGTTCCACTATATGCCTGGTTTGGGCCAGTGACATCAGTAGCTTTAATGAAAAATCAAGCTGAATATGTATTACTAGAAGTGGGAGAGATCTTGCTTCTATTGTCAGGGACTGCATTAAAAACCCACAAAGGATTAAACTCTGTCACATTGCTCTCTAGCATGGATTTAAAGTGGTTGTAAACCCTCCTTCCTGACTTTTACCTATAGGTAAGCCTAGAATAAGGCTTACCTATAGGTAGTGGAAATATCTCCTAAAAGTGTGCCGTTTCGGAGATATTTTCCTTGTAGTGCGCCGATGAAGTCATCAGCGCATGCGCTGTGAAGAAACGGACCTCCGTGCCGTTTCTTCCCCAGTGTGTGCCGTGACTGATGGCTCCTGCGTGCATGTGCGTGAGTGACGTCACGCGGCTCCGGACAGTCACAGGGCCGGAGTCCGTGGCCCCGGAAGGAAGAGGGGTGAAGATGGACGTGGCCTGCACAGGGGAAAGCATGGGATTTGTTTGCAGGTAAGTGTCACATAATGGGCTAGTATGCGATGTATACTAGCCCATTATGCTTTTAATTTGCAGGCCTTGCGGGGGGAAGGAAGAAGCGGATGAAAAAAAGGGAGGGGGGAGAGATAAGAAGAGCAAGGATAGAATAAAAGGGCTGGTTAACTACCTAATGGCTTGGGTGCATGTTCGGCAAATAACTATAACATAAGTGATGCTGCAATCAAATTTGGGGGCAAATCATTTTCTATCTTTTGAAGGTCTGATCTAAACAGCCAGCTGCTGTAAAATGTAAGTCGGTAATCTAAATTGTCGATTTTTTTAAGCAGTGCTTTGAGGAGAACTTTGGCCACTGCTCCACTTGTTCAAACTTTTAATGCTCCAGTATTTTAAAGTAATTTTTTTTTTCCTAAATTAAAAAAAGATGTTATACTTATTTGCTCTGTGCAATGGGTATTGCACAAAGCAGCCCCTTACCTCCTCTTCTGGGGTCCTCTGCCTGTGCTCTCTGATTCATCTCTCATTCTGTGTCTGGTTCGCAGGCACGCTCCCAAACCAGGCTGTGTACATCCGTATACCGTAGCGGCTTTGCCCCCATCCCTTGCTCCCTCACAGGATTTGACTGACAGCAGCAAGAGCCATTGGCTTGTGCTGCTCTCAATCTATCTCGTGAGTAGAGGAAAAGGGACCAGTGCTTCTGCAAAAGTGCTGAATCAAGAGAGGGCTAAGGTAAGTAGTTAGGAAGGTGGGGGTGCGGGGGATACAACTACTGAGAAATTTTTTACCTTAATGCAGTGAATGCGTTACATTTTCTTGACCTTTTAGCCACTTTAAAGAGGATTTCTGCCTGGAGAAAATAAAATGAAGTCACCAGCTACAAATACTGTAGCTGCTGACTTTTAATATATGGACACTTACCTGTCCAGGGAGCCCACGATGTCGGCACCCAAGCTGATTATCGGATAAGCTGTTGGGTGCTCCGCTGCCATTCATCATAAGGGAAACCGGCAGTGAAGCCTTTCAGCTTCATAGCCGATTCCCTACTGCACATGCGAAAAGCACGCTGCGCTTTCTTACTGGCCCGGCAGCGGAGGAAGGAGGAGGGGGGGGGCCGCACTTCCGAGGGAAGGTGCCGCAGCGCAGTCTTCCGGAAGTAGGGATGGGTACCTGTCAAAAACAGGTACCCGTTCCTCCCCCTTCCCCCTAAAAAGGTGATAAATGTGGCACCGGGGGGAGCAGATAAGCGGAAGTTCCACTTTTGGGTGTAACTCTGCTTTAAGGTTTGAGCGAAAACAATTTCTCGTCGGTCTCTAGTATGATATAGAGGTACAGTATACTCATTCTCCATTCTATCTGCATGATACGTTTGTCCTAAATACTGAACTATTGGTCACTGTCCACAAGATATCAAGGTTCCTCCAATTAAAACAGAGAAATGGGAATGACAAATTTTTAACACACAGGAAATGCAATATAATCTGTATTCTATGGAAATACAATACAATTGGTATGCTTTTTCTTATGTATTTTAGTACTGCCAGGTTATCTTGAGTGTTTAACTCCCTTATATACTAACAGTATCTGTTTTGACACCATTTGTACTTTAAATGTCATGTTTCTCCATTTTTGAGCTCTCATACACAGGCCATTTTGCGATTGGTTTCATCCATTCTTTTTGGTAATTGGGACACTGATGGTTGAATTGTCGCTAAGCAATTTGTTTCAAATTAGGGAATTATAGTCTAGTTCTTCAACAGTCATTTTTTTTTACTCTTCTCACCTTGCTAGCACAACAGTGTCAACCTTTCTAACCTCCCTGGCAGTTTTCCTGAGTGTGGCTCGGGGTTAAATTTCAGTACCATTAGCGGTAACCCCCGAGCCACATTCTGGATTGCATTGCAGGATCCTGGTGCGGTATACTTGTCCCCAGGATCCTGCGATGTCTGCCCCCCTCCCCCGCTGTTTCCTCCGCCTGAAGCCTCTGTGTGCCGGGCTCCGTTCCCTGTGAGCATTGCGACGTACGGGGGCAGAGCCCGGCGGCAAATTCAAAAACTGTAAAAATCATAATACATACAGTACACTGTAATCTTACAGATTACATTACTGTATGAAATTATTTCACATCCCTTTTGTCCCTAGTGGTTTGTCCAATGCCCTGCATGCAGTTTTATATTATATGTACTGTTCTGTCTGCCTGGAAACTGGAGATTGTCCATAGCAACCAAAAAGTGTCCCTTTACATCAAAAGAGGTTTTAGACCAGCTAGAAAACAGCGATAGTAAATTAGAACACTTGCAGAATTGAGCGATAGTGAATCGTGGGGAAATTCATTTTATTATTATTATTATATTATTTTTTATAATTATTTATTATATTTATAATTTATGATTTTGTATTTCAAACTTTATCATACCCGGGATATCTACTAGACTTTTGGTGGACAGATTTAAGGGTGTTATTGCTAAGAATTACAGTCCTACCGCTTTGAGACGCAAAAATCTGACGACATCATACCGCCAGGGAGGCTACTGCTTTTTTTTTTTTTTTTTTTTTGAGAAGTATCTTTTCATTATAAGTACTATGAATCTTATCTCTGAAATTTTGTCTCTTCCATTACACTTTCAGGCTCAGTTCATATCTATGCAGTTTGCCTTTGATCCATGTCTGCAGTGCTTTTTGCTGTGCGTTTTGCGTTTTTTACATCTTTATTCCTTATTTGGCCAATTTTGTTGTGGGGCAGATTAAAATGCAAATCGCGGCAAAAACACATTACATGCTTTTTTGCGGGTTCTCCACTGAAGTCTATTGAATCAAAAAAGCACCGTTTTGCGTTTACAAAAAAAAAAACCCTGACCCTTTCCAAAAACGCAGCAGCTGAAAAAATCATAGATGTGAACGTGTCCCATAGGAAACCATGTTGAATGAACTGTAGTGCGTCTCTGCAAAATGCATCAAACCCATAGGTGTGAACCAGGCTAAATCTTGCTTTGGAGAGATCAGTCGCCTTTTATCATGGTTTGCTGATTTCATGATTTTTCCACTTACAAACATTCAACTGCATGTTGACTAACCAAGCTTCCTTTCATGTATATGTGTATGTCTTCTCTCTCCACCCTCCCAAGGGCATTATATCTTGTCCTTTATAGGCTGTGGGCTAGCAATCATTGGCACATACTTGCTGATAACCTTTGGACCCAATAGCCATGAGAAGATGACTGGAGAGAATATTGTCAAACATTTAGTGAGCTGGCCATTTCTGTTGTACATGGTAAGTTTATTTTCCAGACCATTTTCTAAAATAGAAGTTAACTCCAGCAAAACACTAACTATTTTGACAATATAATATATCAAATTCATGCTCCACACATCAGGAGCTTGCAAGGAAGTAAGATGCAAGGGGACTTTTCCTATTCTTTGTTTCTGCTCTTTACATCCTTTGAAAGAAAGCGAAGACCAATGCTTGAGTACAATGTGTCTTGAGAACCACAAAATCTGTGCTCACACCCCAGTAGCAGCTTTTACTAAAGCTTTTATACGGGACGAAAATTGGCCGAAAACAGGCAGTTCAGTAGTTACCAGCCAACTTAAGTTCTGTGTATACAGTTCCCAGATATAAGCCAGTCTCACAACTGGCTTCTGTCGAACGAGCATACTGGAAAATCAGCATCCGATCAGCACTTGCAGCCAATGGCTGCAAGTGCTGATCACTGTGTTCTGGCAGGAACCATCTTTTTCTTCTTACTGCACAGAGAACAGATTCCTATTGGACTAAAGATCAAATTTTAAAGCCCAGCCCAAATGAAATTGGAGATGTAAATTAAAAAAAAAAAAAGCTTGAGCAAGACATATTTAAAAATACCTCGGTCCTGGCTTCCAAGGTATCTGAGAGGTTGATATCAGTGTGTCTCACTGGTGCTTCCTGGAATAGTTGGGCACTCAATATTCCATGAGAATGTGGAGTAGCACAATGCAGAAATGCTTTCTTGTGGGATTTTGAGTGGCCAGGAGGCAGAGGTGCGGCACGTGGTGTTAATCTTTATTTTTAAAGTTTTATCTACAGCTTTTTTTGGGGGGGGGGGGGGGCAGCGGGACTGGCAGGGAAGTGGACCTACCATTTCATGGAAGGTCCACTTTATTAATATTGACGAATCGGCAGTAAAAGTATTGAAAATAAAGCTCTGATTCCAAGTAGAGCTGTGTACCTACACAAAGCTAGTCAAATCTTCTAAACGTTATCAGTGTTCCCATAGAATGGATCACTTCAACTAATCCTTCATTCACATGGGTGTACTTCAGTGTATTTGCCTGTGTGAGGGCCATTATTTCCCACCAGACACTGATGCAAAGGTGTTCCCTGCATCCCCCATGCAGGCAGTCCTATTCATGTCAGTTGGAACAGAGCAAGGCCTCTGCTCCCTGTTTGACATCCATGTTTGTGTGGGTCCCCAAATGCAGGCACTGTGCGTTTTGAGAAGGCTGTACCCACACAGCTGCCAAATTGGGAGCAGCAGTTTTGTCCATGCAGCCGTTTTGTGTTCCAATTGACATGAATGGGAATGTCTACACGGTGATGCATGGAACACCTGAGCATCCCCGTACAGGCAAACATGCACGGGTGTATGCCTAAGTGCTCTAAGGTGAACAAAGCCTTAGGACTTTACATTTAACTTGTTCTTCTCTTATGCCTTGTGTGTTGTCTTCTCAGCTGGTGGAAATCCTTGCCTTTTGTTTCCTGCTGTATTACTACAAACAGAGGAATGCCAATTACATGCTCATCATACTGTTGCTGGTTGCATTATTAGGTATGTAAATTATTTATAGTCTGTCCTCTCATTTTATTGCACCTACTGTGCAGATATTTGCATGTTTCCCAGTGCATTTGCAACATATTTACACAATGTATTTCTGTAACACAAAGCCTCCTGCTATGCAGTGTTGGCATGAGTAGGTTTGTAACAGCCATTACTTCTACTGGTATGATGCAGTAGAGGTCACAGAGACTGTCCCCATGTGAGTAGCATAAGGTATACTATGTTCATCACACTTTTTGGGATTTAGGATTAACTTTAGTTCCTGTGCTCCCTGTTATTTCACCAGACAGAAGAATTATTGAGTGAAGCTTATAGAATTCTGTTGGACTTCATATACACTGCTGCTGGTAAACTGATGTTCAGGAGCAGTTGGGTGTTTTTTTTCAGCTGCCCCAGAACTCTCCTCTGTTATCTTATCAGTACATGTACACAGGGTCATTTCTAGGCAGTTGAGTTTAGAAGCATTTTTTGGAAAGCAAAAAAAGCGTTCAGGACGGATGTTCAGAGGCATTTGAAACGCCAAATGCCTGTAACGGCTTGTAAACGCGGTAACTTGCGTTTAGCCGTGTTTTGTTTACAGGCATTTTTAATGGAAATAGATTTTTGACTATTTGAAAAAAAAAGAAAAAACGCTGCTGAACGCAAAAGTGGCTAAACACGCAAAATGGACGTTTTTAAGCGTTGGTTACTGTCTGTCAAGTTAAATAGTTCAGGAGAGGTTTTAAAACGGCCCGTGTACATTAACCCCCTCCCGACCGCCGCATGACGATATACATCGACAGAATGGCACGGGTTGGCAAAGAGCATACAGATACGTCCCCTTTAAGATGCGGCATTGTGGGCGCGCGCCCGCCGCATGCTCCGTGACCGCGGGTCCCGCTTACTCTATGTCTGCCGGGTGCCCGCGATCGCGTCACGGAGTGGAAGAACAGGGAGATGCCTTTGTAAACAAGGCATTTCCCCGTTCTGCCTAGTGATATGACAGATCACTGCTCCCTGTCATGTGTATAGTAGCCCATCCCCCCACAGTTAGAATCACTCCCTAGGACACACTTAACCCCTTGATCGCCCCCTAGTGGTTAACCCCTTCCCTGCCAGTGTCATTTACACAGTAATCGGTGTATTTTTATAGCACTGATCGCTGTATAAATGACAATGGTCCCAAAATAGTGTAAAAAGTGTCTGATGTGTCCGCCATAATGTCACAGTCCCGAAAAAAATCGCAGATCGATACCATTACTAATAAAAAAAAAAAAAAATTAATAATAAAAATGCCATAAAACTATCCCCTATTTTGTAGACGCTATAACTTTTGCGCAAACCAATCAATACGCTTATTGCAATTTTTTTTTTTTCCAAAAATATGTAGAAGAATACATATCGGCCTAAAATGAAGAAAAAAAAGAGTTTTTTTAATATATTTTTGGGGGATATTTATTCTAGCAAAAAGTAAAAAATATTGCACTTTTTTCAAAAACTGTCGCTCATTTTTATTTTATTTTTTTATAGCACAAAAAATAAAAACCGCAGAGGTGATCAAATACTACCAAAAGAAAGCTCTGTTTGTGGGGAAAAAAGGATGTCAATTTTGTTTGGGTTCATTGTCACGCGACCGCGCAATTGTCAGTTAAATGCAGTGCCGAATCGCAAAAAGTGCTCTGGTCAGGAAGGGGGTAAATCCTTCCGGGGCTGGTTAAGCCTTATAGCACATTGGCTTCTCTATTAAAAGTCTAATTCTTAACAGTAATTCCAGAGACAAACGTCTCTTCCCCTCTTCAGCAAGCCTTATGCATCTTGGATTCCATGCAATAAATATTGTGATGTAATTATAGCAGATGGCTCTTCAGTCTGCTTTTTTTTTTTTTTAAATATGATGATGCAAGCACTCTTTTCATAGAAATGTACATCGACATATGTTCAGTGCTAAAGAACACCATACTAATTTTGATGAATCATTCCTAACATGCTTAAAAAGTACTGTGTGCGGAGCAACCCATTATAATTATATATAAATCCTGAAGTGTATAAAAATTTCCATACTTGAAAATTACATGTTACAATAAATATTAAAATAGTCACATCCATACAGTAAATGATCGTTCAAATTTGAAATTTTTTTTAGATCAATATGTATAATTGAATTTGTAACGCTGTGCCGCCCATGAGGCCAATTGAATCAGCCACCTGAGGCAGCACTCGTGCATGCAAGGTAGATGGGGCACCAAGAATGGAGTGTCCATACTGGTAAAAGGGTGATATCCACCCTTAACCAGGCTGAGTGTACCACTTCAACAAATATCATCATATAAATGTGTGAAGTTCACTTCTTCATAAACGGAGTAGCTGCTGTACCACTTTCCACAAGATCCTCCACCAACAAGTGGATGAGAACCCTATTATTGACCTGTCGGTCTAAGAAAAGGTCATAAACAGTATGCATGTGTATATGGGACACCAAGAGTTCATAACATTTAAACAGGTTGCAGGTAAATGGTATCCAAGCACTCTTCTATCCAAACCTGAAAACGTTATCCCAAATCTTAGTACGGATAAAACAAGAGAGGAAAAATGTAAAACCAGGTGAAAAAGTGCTAATATTGGATTTGTTTTTAATTCCCTTTTTCCTTTAGGATTTTAATTTTTTTTTTTTTTTTTTTTTTTTTTACTCTGCAATGTTTGTAGGCTCTACCACAGTGGTCACAGTGAAAGCACTAGCTGGCATGATCATGGTCTCTATACAAGGTAGCATGCAATTGGGGTACCCCATCTTCTACATCATGTTTGTGTGCATGGTGGCTACAGCCATTGCTCAAGCATCGTAAGTATACTTCATACATGTATGACATATTTTCTAAATGCTGTACTTTTATTGCATTTAATTCTGCAGTTTTATGTAATAAACTGTTAATTTCAAAAGCATTTGCATCTAAGGAATTGTATATACTTTATGGATGCTTCTTCAATGTTAAAGCTGTACAACAATAGTCCATTAACTTCATCATCCTTTTAGGCATTTAATTTGGAATACTTCAATTCAAGTATAGCAAGTTTTAGATGGCATACATTATTCCACATCCATAGCACCTTTACATTGGTGTATATGTGGCCCAGGTTTAGCTTAAAAAAATCCACCACAGTTCTCCAGATATGCTGTCCGTTGAGAAGTGTAAGAATTGTATAACATGCTAAACTTTGTACTGTTGATAAGAAAGTGTAAGCCAAGCCTTAAAAACGTCAATTATTCCATTCTACTCACCTGACCCCAAAGTCACTTGACTTTCATTGCAACTTTGGAGTCCAACTTTGATGTGATTTTTTTTACACTCTGTGGCATTAAAGTCATATCAAAGCCAGGCCATAGTAGTGCAGGAACCTTTTCTAAAGTCTGACAGACTTGTGTAGTATCAGTTAAGACATCTCTCATAGGGAAACACTGAAATTCACATGGCATCCTGGGGTCTCACCAGGCCTAACTTGTAAAACACAGCCAAAACTTCATTGGTGACTGCCAGGCATGACATGACAAAATGTAACTGTCTTCTCTTAAAGAAGAACTAAACTGTAAAAGCTGTACCAAAAAAAAAAAGGCCAAGGCAAAAGGACCAGTCATCATTCTTGCCTGGTGAACATTTCCCCATTACTGAATTACTATGAAATGCAGGGTTTTGCTTCATGAAGCCTCCATCAAGGAGAATAGTGAGCAGCACGGTAGTGACATCACCAACAGTCACTCTAATGCCCCGTACACACGGTCAGATTTTCAGACGGAAAATGTGTGATAGGACCTTGTTGTCAGAAATTCCGACCATGTGTGGGCTCCATCACACATTTTTCATCGGATTTTCCGACACACAAAGTTTGAGAGCAGGATATAAAATTTTCTGACAACAAAACCCGTTGTCGGAAATTCCGATCGTGTGTACACAAATCCGACGGACAAAGTGCCACGCATGCTCAGAATAAATAAAGAGATGAAAGCTATTGGCCACTGCCCCGTTTATAGTCCTGACGTACGTGTTTTACATCACCGCGTTTAGAACAATAGGATTTTCCGACAACTTTGTGTGACCGTGTGTATGCAAGACAAGTTTGAGCCAACATCCGTCAGAAAAAATCCTAGGATTTTGTTGTCGGAATGTCCGAACAAAGTCCGACCGTGTGTACGGGGCATAAGTCATTTGAAACCAGCACTCATAGGCCCCAATGCCTTTAAAATCGCACCTCAGATATACAGCTATGGGGCTGTAGGCACAGAAGTGCCTAGTCACACTCGCATACTTGGAAATGCATTGCTATTTTTCAGGAGGAGTTCCAGACAAAAGATAGTCCTGACTTTGGTACTCTTAATATTTCTAGATGATCCCTTTAACATGGCAAATCTTTACTTTTGAGCTCCGGTCTAATTTAGGTTATCTTTGCAATTTTACCTCTACTATTCTACACTGTTGTACAATCATTGTTGTCTGTGGCAAGAAGGTTTTGTATTTTTAAAAAAAACCTAACCAAACCTTTTATTATCTTTAGGTTTTTGGCACAGGCATCCCAGCTTTATGACTCTGCCTTAATTGCAAGCGTTAATTATATATTGTCTACAAGTCTAGCTATTTCTGCAGGTAAGCGTTCAGTATGGTGTATATGTGTTCAACATCTTTATGCGTGGAGCAGTACAACCTCTCTTTAACGACCAAAATAAACATTTATCTGACTACCGATTTGACTACTGGGAATTGAGGGGCAGAAAGAAAGGGAAAGCTATAGATTGTCTGTTGATTAACAGCTCTGAGTCTGCTGACAACACATTCACAATGGTGGCTCCCAACAGCAATCTTGGGGCTTTGGGGTGTCTACACAAGGGAGGCTTTTACAGGTAGATAATGTGCAAAAAAAAGTTCATCAAGATCTTGGGAAGATATGGTTGGGCATCAGGGTCCTTTTAAGGCACTACTGTGCAGCTAGGTACCTTAGGATATCCACTTCAGATTACCTTACCCATTAATAGGCCTTATAGAATTGCTTAACCACTTGCTTACTGGGCACTTAAACCCCCCTCCGGCCCAGACCAATTTTCAGCTTTCAGCGCTGACGCACTTTGAATGACAATTGCGTGGTCATACAACACTGTACCCAAATGAAATTTTTATCATTTTTTTCCCCACAAATAGAGCTTTCTTTTGGTGGTATTTAATCACAGCTGGGATTTTTATTTTTTGCTAAACAAAAAAAGATGGAAAATTTTGAAAAAAAAAAAAAAAAAATCATGTTTCATAGTTTGTTATAAAATTTTGCAAACAGGTAATTGTTCTCCTTCATTGATATGCGCTGATGAGGCGGCACTGATAGGCTGCACTGATGGGCACTGATAGCCAGAGTTAAGGCGATGATGGGTGGCATGGATAGGTGGCACTGATGGGCGCTGATAGGTACCACTGATGGGGGGCACTGATGGGTGGCACTGATGTGCAGCACTGTTGCACTGACTGTGGGCGCTGATGGGTGGTACTGTGGGCGCTGATGGGGGCACTGATGGGTGGCACTGTGGGCACTGATGGGTGACGCTGGTGGGCACTAGTAGGCGGCACTGCTGCCTATTGCTAGGTGTCACTGACAGGGGGCACAGATGATCGTCGTGATCGGGACTGATGTCCCTCTCACGGCCGCCGGTGATCAGCTTTTTTTTTTCCTCCTCACGCTGTCAGCGCAAGGAGAAAAAATTTCCGATTTACCGGCTCTGTTTACATCACATGATCAGCTGTCATTGGCTGACAGCTGATCATGTGGTAAGGGGTCGGGACCGACCCCTTACTCCGATCTGTGATCAGGCGAGTCTCATAGACTCGCTGATCACCAAGCGCGCCGCGCGCGCCCTGCAGGGGACGACGTCAATAGACATGACGAATGTCTATGACGGCAACCGAATGACGGCAACAGCGCGGATCTGAAGAGGTTAAAGAGGAAGTAAGCCCTGGTGGGTTTTACTTTCTTTATTTCCCTGCAAAGGTAAAGCATAATGGGCGACTATGCATTACCTGAAACTGAAGGTCACTTACCTGAAACCGAAGCCTGCGATGTCATTGCTGTCCCCACTAGCAGCGAGTGTCCATCTTCAACCCCTGTTCCTTCTGGGGCCGCGAACTCCGGCTCTGTGACTGGCCGGAGTCACGGCATGACCCCTATTAGAAACGGCACGATGTGCCCTTTCTAAAGTGCGCATGCGCTGTAGACATCAGCGATTGCCTTTTTTGTAAATATCTCCTAAACTGTGGAGGTTTAAGAGATATTTCAAGCACCTACAGGAAAGCCATAATATAGGCTTACCTGTAGGTAAAAGCGGTTGTACAGGGTGTATTACCACTTTAAATCTTGCTCTAATGATGGAGAACATGCAAAATTGCAGACAGACACACCACAGGCATCTGAAACCTTATCCTATCCTGTACATTGTAATAGGATGAGCCAGAATGTTGCCAGGTGAGTTGAGATACCCCAGTCTCTAAACACTAAATCCTGGGAGGACGGTTTCAGATAAAGAATTGACTACAGAGAAAAGTAAACCATTTTAACCGAAGATTAGACCTTTTTAATTGCATGATTTGTTCTCCTTTTTATTTACTTTTTCCTTGGACTGGAGAATATTTGTTTTATAATGGTTCTATTTTAATGCAATTAAAGTGATTGTAAAACAATCTTTTCAGTTTAAAATATAAATGAAAGGCAAAACATTTATGTATACAGTATCTCACAAAAGTGAGTACACCCCTTATATTTTTATATATATTTTATTATATCTTTTCATATGACAACACTGAAGAAATGACACTTTGCTACAATGTAAAGTAGTGAGTGTACAGCTTGTATAACAGTGTAAATTTGCTGTCCCCTCAAAATAACTCAACACACAGCCATTAATGTCTAAACCACTGGCAACAAAAGTGAGTACCCCCATTTCAGTGACCAGTATGAGAGTGAGAGCGATCACTCCAA
This sequence comes from Lithobates clamitans, assembly GCA_037952925.1. Taxonomy (NCBI): domain Eukaryota; kingdom Metazoa; phylum Chordata; class Amphibia; order Anura; family Ranidae; genus Lithobates; species Lithobates clamitans. Next base: position 2,776,900 of record JBBGZY010000138.1, on the reverse strand, counting down.
ATTTAACACACCTGCTCCCCATTCACACCTGAGACCTTGTAACAGTAACGAGTCACATGACACCAGGGAGGAAAAATGGCTAATTGGGCCCAATTTGGACATTTTCACTTAGGGGTGTACTCACTTTTGTTGCCAGCGGCTTAGACATTAATGGCTGTGTGTTGAGCTATTTTGAGGGGACAGCAATTTTACACTGTTATACAAGCTGTACACTCACTGCTTTACATTGTAGCAAAGTGTCATTTCTTCAGTGTTGGCACATGAAAAGATATAATAAAATATTTACAAAAATGTGAGGGCTGTACTCACTTTTGTGAGATACTGTAGATAAAAAAAACCATTTATAATGGTTTCTTTTTTTTTTTTTTCTTCTTTTTTTTGCTTACATTCCATCTGTTGTCAGCTGCATAGGAGTTGGAGGGGAAAAAACAGTAGCACAATGATCTTCCCAGTGAAGAATCACAGAATTGTGTTGTCAGGGCAAGTCTGATCATTGGAGGAGAGCAGGCGGACTTCCCAGCATAGCTAGAAAACTGACCATGGTGTGTTCTCCTCCTGCTTAGTGTGGTCAGTTTTTAATAGGAAAGCAGAGTGACTGGCAGGAACACCAGGGATTTCACACAAAGGGTGCAGTACAAAGAGAACAGGATATTATTTCATACAAGTACATGATACAGCAGACACACATCAGGAATATGAAATGTCAGGTTTACATACTGTTTAAGCACAGTGTGATGTGGGAGTAGAGATTACACCAAAGGATTTTCTGATTGTAAAGTAAATGTCAACTTTATCTACAGCACATATTCTTTACATGCAGATAATGCCATTAATTCAATGTTAATTTCTTTAAAAGCAAGAAATTGTCTTTGTGTGGAAAAGTAAACACAGATTTCTAAATATTTAATTTGCCATTAATTGCCTGTGTACCTGCCAGGAAAAATGATAGCATTCCCATAGCCATCTGCTTATTCTGTGCTTTGTTTAACTCTTTGCAGTTGTATTAATATTTCATTCTTTACATTTTAGGAGCAGTATTTTACATTGACTTTCGAAATGAAGATGCTCTACATCTTTGCATGTTTGCTTTAGGGTAAGAACAGGAACGGACCTATTGAAATTGGGCAATCTTTTAGTTTAGGTTATGAGGTTATGTACACATGACAGAGTATACGCCTGCCTGTAGTATGAAGACGCACTAGTCCTGTTTACATTGGCGCAGTGAATTTGTGTTACTACTTCATATTGAAGTGTATTATATTATTTGTATTAGTGTTGTCCATATCTAGATAAGCTACTAAGGATGCTGCTGTCCTCTGCTTTTCTCCATTTTGCTTGATGTACTAGTTTCCGTTATGTGCGAAAGAAGGGTTCTCTTGCACTCAGGTGATTTTTACTATAGCAATGAATGCGAGTGGACACTAAGAATTGCTACACAAACAGTTGATTTGTAATGGCTGTCAATCTTCCACATTTAGATCATTGTGCTACTGATGATGTGCTACTGATGATGTGCTACTGCAGTGTACACTTCATTGTTACCTATGTGTGTCAGTCACTGGTAATTAATCACGGCACATTCCTATAGCAGGTTTTTCCCATGTGCACCCAGTCTAAAGCAGCCCATTTCCCTAACTTGGTATTGTTTGCTCTGTAGTTATTTAATGTAAAAGATAACTTCTAAAATGTCTTTCAAAATTTTAAAGTGCATCAGTGGCCAAGCTACAGATATTTAATATTCTGTAAATAAGCTGTTCAACAAGTTCTCACTGGCCTCAGTTGCTGCAGCTACAGTAAATAATCACCAAAGTTCACAGCAAAAGCATCAAGGGCATTCCAAACCAGCACAGTTCACCCTGTTTTTACTTCCTTACCAGTAGTGACTCAGCAGTCGTCCTGCCCTTCAAATATTTAATACAAACACAGAGCAGTTGCCCTGGGAAGAGCAGGGGTTGCTGCTGAGAGAAGGACTTGATGTCACTAAACCCACAACATAAAAAACTATCAATAAATTCTGTGTTACATGTTGTTCAAACCTACCCAATCACTATGGTAGTCGTTTTCTGTATTCTGCAAAAAAAACCTGGTTGATCCTGTTGCTCTTTATCTCCCCCTTCTGTCCATGTCCCCAGTTCAGCTAGGGAGTTTACAGCTGTAGTGGCAACTCTGCACATACTCAGTTTTCAGTGATTTTCTATGCTAAGCACTTCCTCCCTCACATCTAAGCAGCCCATGTGACTATAGAGTCGCTGAGATGTGGGTGTATACACAGTGGTAAATGACAGCCCATGCCCTCCCTTCTCCTCCATGCCCACTAACTAGCTAAACACAATGGGAGTGGGATATTACATGTAGATTAATGGTGGCTTCACCTCCCTCTTATTTTAAGACACAGGCTGGAGGTGCGTGACCCTGCCTCTGACTGGCAGAAATCTGCCCTCACCATGTTATTTCCACAAAATAATAAAGATTTCATTTCAAGTATATATTTATTGTATGCCAATTTAAAATCGTTTATTGATTTTATTTATTTTTACTCTGTATTCCAAAGTTTTTATTTTTTAACATGTGACCAGCAGTAGTGGACTAGAAGCTCCTCCTGCTTATGTTTCCCTGCAGACAGGTTGGGAAAGAGCTGGGTCATGTGACAGCTGTATATAGATTAAGAAAAAGGTACTTGGATGTTGTGTGTTTTTGTTTTTTTTATTAAAATAATTTGTGCCGTCATCCATATACAGCAATAAAAGGGACAATGTAAAGTAAACTGTGTTTAGTATCACTTTTAGTGCTTCTGCTGTGAACTTTGAGGATAAATTGCTTCAGTGTGTGGCTTATTTTTTTTCTTTTTGAGAAGTAAACTCGTTTAACATTTTTCTCCTAGAATGGTACTGCTGATATATAGTTATGAAAATGCTCGATGCTGTTTAGTCTTTTACACAGTGCTTAAAGTAGAAGTCCATCCTAACGCTGTAATCCCTGCATCTACAGACATCCACAATCGAACATTAACCTATCTAGATGTAAAGAAGAAATCCAGTATACATACCCCTTCTTTTTTTTTTTTCTTTTTTTAAGCCGATCCAACCCAATCCCATGCCGAGCTGTTTTCTGTGGCTTTGCTGTGGAGGCGGGTGCAGAGGACACAGCCGATAATGGAGGCCACATAGTAGGTCTATGGGTGATGTCAATCCAATTCATTTCACATCGGTTGTCGGCCGTGTCTTCTGCAGAGCTACCGCCGCTGGAGATCGGTTCGGAAAAAGGGTATGGTATAGCAATTTCTTCTTTACAGGGATAGATAAGTTAGTGTCAGGTCGTGGATGTCTGTAGATGCAGGGATTTTAGTGTTAGGGGGGACTTCCACTTTAAACTACATTTATTGTTAAAATGTATTTTTTTTTGTATTGGTATAGTTTATCTAATAAAAAATCTTTCATTTCTCCAAGGTGCCTTATTGCCTTTTTGGGTGTGTTCCTCATAACAAGGAGCAGAAAAAAGACGAAAGCTTTTGAACCTTATGTTGCCATTAACTCCATGCAAGGTAAACTAAAACTAGCACAGATTAAAGCGGTTGTAAAGCTTTTTTTTTTTTTTTTTTTTTGTCCTAAAAAAAGGAAAAAATGTTATACTTGCCTGCTCTGTACAATGGTTTTGCACAGAGCGACCCCTTACATGCTCTTCTGTGGTCCCCTGCTGGTGCAGTCCGCTCCTTACCTTCTCCAAGTGCCCCCAAAGCAAGCTGCTTGCTATGGGGTACTCTTGTGGGCCTGCTTCCATGTCGAGCTGTGTGCATTCCATAGGCACACACACAGCATGGCTAAACCCCACTCCCTCCTCACAAGGTTTGATTGACAGAAACAGGAGTCAATGGTTCCTGCTGCCAATAAAGCCTCCTGAGAATTCAGGTAGATGGGAGAAAAGCTGTTGCAGACAGGGCAGCGCTGGATCAAAATAAAGACCCAAGCAAGTGTTTAAGGAGGAAGGGGCTGGGGGGGAGTTGCTATTGAAAGTTTTTTGTTTTTTTTTACCTTAATGCAGAGAATACGTTGGGGTAAAAAAAAAGACTTTTGCCTTTAGGACCACTTTAAATTAGCTTGGTAAATACTGGTTTAGTCATTAGATTTGGTTTGCTTCAATACTAAATGTTTTGGGGCAATACTGATACGGAGATGACGCGCACGCACAAGCCACAAAAGCACACATTACCATTTTCAAGGACCCTTGGAAAACACTTGCAATCTAGCTAAGACTGTTCAGAAAAGTAGAAGTTTGAAGCAGGTTAAAGCGGAGCTTAACTGCATGATACTTACCTCCCTTCAACAGTCTGACGCCTCGCACTGGCATTTTGTAACCAGCTTTTTCTGGATGCCAGGCTGCAGCTTTTTTTTTTTTTGGTCAGCGCAGTTTGATGTCACTACTGTGCATGCGCAGGAAAGTAGACATTGCCGCACACAGGCACTGCACCAGAATGTGAACTGACCTGTGCTTGACATGTTTGGTATCTATTTACTTGGCATAACATCATCTTTTATATTTCACAAAAAAGGCAAGTATTGTATTAAGTTTGTGTGCACTAAAATTCATTAAAACTGTGTTGTTTCCTGAAAATTTGTGTTTAAAAATAGCTGTGCGTAAAAAAAAAAAAAAAAAATTGCAGCAACCATTTTTTTTCTCAACGGCCTCAGCTTCAAAATATATAATGTTTGGAGGTCCTTGGTACTTTCCTAGCAAAAAGAAGCTGATCTTTACATGTATGTGAAAAATTTGAGTGTTGGCCCGGTTTTAAAGTAAAAAGGTTGTAACTGATGCCAGATCTGTCTGTTTTAAAATCTGATGGCTGGTATTTTGTTTTACAAAATAACATGCTCTTCATATCTCATTTTCCATTTCCTATAAATTGCATGTTCCTGAGGCTGGAGTCTCTAGCCACTGGTACTGTTGTGACATGCATGATACAAATTGAGTTTACGCTGAAATCATGCCAGGAGCTTGGGTTAATTTAGTGCTTAAAATTTTTATCCAAGCTTTGCTGTTGTGTGCCAGTCTACACAAGTCTTGTGGTATTCTGAGAACTATTGCTTGTGATGTAGAAGAGCTATTCCCAGACATGCCCACTACAGATTAATTGTCTCTCATATGCAGAAATCCTTAAGTAAAAAAAAAAAAAAAAAAATCAGTAGTAAGTGTTTTTTTGCTGCCATGAAACACATTTAAAACAACCTTAGACATGGCAGTGCATTTTGTAATATAAGAAGCAGAGGAAATGGTTACACTGATCAGGCCTCAGAATGTTTGCTTCCAGTGATCTTGCTTGGCTTTCTCTGGATCTTGCTTTTACCGTTGCAGTGTTTACTGCTTCATTATTAGTTTCTCTGGATTAATACTTGCCTTTTTTTCCCCACAGTTATATCTTTCTATGGTATAAAGTGCAGCACAACAATTTATTTATAATTGTTTTTTTAACCACTTCGCACCCAGGCCAATTCTGACATTTCTCTGCTACATGTAAAATTCATCATTTTTTTTTTCACATAGAACCCCCAAACATTATATATGGTTTTTTTTAGCTAAGACCCTAGAGAATACAACGGCGGTCATTGCAACTTTTTATCTTGCACGGTATTTGCGCTGCAATTTTTCGAACACGTTTTTTTGGGGGGAAAAAAATATGTCATGCTTAAAAAAACAAAAAACAAAAGTTACGCCGAGTAAATAGATACCTAATATGTCTCGCTTCAAAATTGCACACGCTCGTGGCATGGTGCCAAACTTTGGTACTTAAAAATCCCCATAGGCGACGCTTAAAATTTTTTACTGGTTACATGTTTTGAGTTACAGCGGAGGTCTAGGGCTAGAATTATTTCTTTTGCTCTAACGTTCGCAGCGATACCTCACATATGTGGTTTATAAGACCCCACATCTCACCTCTAGGCTGGGAAGCATAAAATAAAAAAAACGATCACAGCTTCCCAGCCATGGCGGCGCCGTTTTTTTAATGCAGAGGCTGAGCGTGACGTCATAGCATTGCGCCCCGCCTCTGAACAATCATAGAGACTCTGGCGACCATCTGGTCCGCCAGGAAATCTCTATCGTCACCATCCAGGGCCAGCGGATCCGTTCTCAAACTCACCGATGGAAGTGGTGAGTCGGTAGAAGCACCAGAGGGTGACGGGGGGGGGGGCGTCCCCTCCCGCCACCCGTAAGAACGATCAAGCGGCGGAACAGCCGATATAATCATTCTTATGATGCAGGGAATCGCCGGCTGAAAACAGCAATATCTGAATGATGTCTGTAGCTGCAGGCATCATTCAGATATCACTGCACAATTCAAGGACGTTCCTGAATGTCCTACGGGGGGCCAAGTGATTAATATACTGTATCGATTATCGCTGGGAAAGTAGATGGCACATTTCTATGGCATATGTTGACTCTACACTGAGCATAGCACCAATAATGGGCAGACCTAAAGTGTATGTAAACCCAAACAATACACCTCTCTCATTTGCCCCATTGTGGCCTCTTAAATATTTAATTGAATGCATTTTGTTATCTGTTTTATAAGAGCAAAACAACTGTTGCTTCTGTAATGCCCTGTACACACGGTCGGATTTTCAGACGGAAAATGTGTGATAGGACCTTGTTGTCGGAAATTCCGACCGTGTGTGGGCTCCATCTTACATTTTCCATCGGAATTTCTGACACATAAAGTTTGAGAGCTTGCTATAAAATTTTCCGACAACAAAATCCGTTGTCGGAAATTCCGATCGTGTGTACACAAATCCGACGCACAAAGTGCCACGCATACTCAGAATAAATTAAGAGACGAAAGCTATTGGCTACTGCCCCGTTTATAGTCCCGACGTACGTGTTTTACGTCACTGCATTCAGAACGATCGGATTTTCCAACAACTGTGTATGACCGTGTGTATGCAAGACAAGTTTGAGCCAACATCTGTCAGAAAAAATTCATGGGTTTTGTTGTCAGAATGTCCGATCAATGTCCGACCGTGTGTACATGGCATTAGGGATTCAGAACTGCCCTTTGTCTTTTGCACACCTGTGTCATCTCCAAAAGGTTAGCAAAAAAAAAAACAGGGCTGACCCCATTCAGCCCACAAAAATGCTGTATATTCTCGGCCCATGATAAGAAATTAAAGAGGAGCTCCAGCCCCTCCCCCAACCACCAAAAGATTAAAAGTCAACAGGTACAAATATTTTAGCTGCTGACTTTTAATATTGGAACACTTGCCTGTCCAGGAATCCTACGATGTTGGCACCCTAGCTGAATTTTCAATTGTCTCTCGGGTGCTGCCACCGCCATCCCTTGTAAGGGGAACTGGCAGTAAAGCCTTGAGCTTTCAAAGCTGGTTCCCTACTGCGCATGCACTAAGTGTGCTGCGCTTTGTTAATGGCCTGTTGGCGGGGGAAGGAGGAGGGGGGCCGAACTTCCAGGGGACCTCGCCGCAGTGCAATCTCCAGGAAGTGGGGATAGGTACATGTCAAAAAGAGGTACCCACTCCCCCCGAAAGGTGCCAAATGTGGCAACGGATGGGGGGAGGAAGCAAACAAGCGTAGCTTTCCCTTTTGGGTGGAGCTCCGCTTTAAGATCTGACTGCATTTCTGGCAAATTAACAGATGCTTTCTGTACTTTTAACACCTTCCTGCCCAGCCTATAGTACAATGACAGCTGGTCGGGTGCAATAGACACAGCAGATGGCTGATCACTGTACTGGCTCGCTGCCGGTACCATGTGATCGCTGTGGCCAATCACAGCAGATCACATGACAACTGTAAACAGTGGATAGCTTCCTTTCATGCCATCCATTGTATACAATTGCTTTGCTAGCTGTGATTTGGTCACAGTTATCACATGGTACAGAAAGGGCCAGTCACAGCCCATCTGTATCCTGTAATTAGCTTTGACTAATTACAAGACACTGAACCAGTTTTATTCAGTAAAAATTGTTGCTTATACTTAGGGTTGCACCGATACTAGTATCAGTATCGGTGCTGATATCGAGTATTTGCACAAGTATCGGTACTCGTGCAAATGCACAGATACTTTCAGGCTTGGTTCTTTGAGCTGTCAGTGGAGATGAACAAAGGTTCCTCTGTTTAACCCCTTATTAACCCTTAATTTACTCTAATCAGTCTTAATTAACTCCCTATTCTCCTCCATTTAATTATTATTTTCCTGCTTTTTTTTTTTTTCTCACGTCTATTTTATAAACGATAAACAATTAAAACATTTTTTGTGTTTGCTTTGTTAGTGAATATTTTCACACATATATATATTAACATATATTTACACATTTCACATAAAAAAAAAGCGCAAAATTAAAAAAATCTATTTATTTCATTTGTAAATGACTTTTCACCATTGCTGACAGCTGAAGTGTAAACTAAACAGTTGCGGTAGGTATCAGTAATTGGTATCGGCGAGTACTAAAAAAAAAGTATCGGTACTCGTAAAAATAATGGTATCGGTGCATCCCTACTTATACTAATGGAATTCATTGGTGTAAGCAATCATAATTTGTAAAACAAAAAAAAATTGTGATCACTTCCCAAGAGTACGCTGTATCTCTCTGGTCACAGTGTTTTTAAAAATAAATAAAAATAAGGAAAAAGAATATAATAAATTTAAAAAATAAATATATTATTTATTTTTAGATACCGTCACCAGTTAGTGTCCCTGTTCACCACCACACCAGTTATATGATAATGTTGTACTGCACTGGTGTCCAGTTGTGACAAATTACAACTTCAACAAACTCGCCAAGCCTCTTACTAAATACCTTGGACTGTTTACTTTCCAAAGAAATGAGAAATGAGATAGGGTGTCAGTACATCAGATATATACCATGGTTTGCCTAAATTTATGAAGAAAGATCATTTGCAAAATGTTATAATCGAAAAATGCAATTTTTTTTGTTAGCAAAAAAAATAAAAACCCAGCGGTGATTACATACCACCAAAAGAAAGCTCTATTTTGTGTGCAAAGAATGATAAAAAATGTCATATGGGTACAGTGTTGCATGACCGCACAATTGTCATTCAAAGCATGACATTGCTGAAAGCTGAAAATTGGCCTGGGTAGAAAGGGGGGGAAAGGTGGTTAAAGGTCAGAACACAGGGAAATGTGTATGCATTGCAGCTATGTACTGCATATGTTTTGTGGGGTTTTTTTTGCCATGACATACACTTTAATCCCGCTCAAAAGTGATAGTGTAGTTGGAGGATAGGCTGAATAACCTATACAATTTTTGTATCTCTCGGGGACTTGAACATTAAGATCTCACAACTGGAGCTAATTATTTAGCTACAAAAAATGTGAAAATGTATACCACATGTGTGTCACTACCACTGTTACAGTTATCCTTTAATGGTATAATGTTAATACAAAGCCATTTATAAAGCATATTCATCACTAGCATTGTTAAAATATCTACTATTGTGTAAAATATATATTAAGCTGGGTATGCAGTATATGAATCGCTTCCATGATTACAATGATCCATTAATGGTGTGAAGTCCATACTATGCCAGTTACCATTCAAGAAATAAAAAACTATTCTGTTTTTGTTTGCAGGTGTAATCAACATGCATGATAATGGCTCTACTGTTCAGCCTGATTTTGGGAATTCCTTCTCTTATGGAGCGCTACAAAGTAATGATAGTTTATCAGAAATTTACACGCCAGCAACACTTCCTGTTGTAACAGAAGAAGCATCATCATCGTCATCTCCACCATATAAGATTTTGGAACACAATAAGAATGAATAGGCATGCTAGCAACTAATGTGTGGACTGGGAAACCTATGCAGCAAAAATGTTCCTATTTGTTTTTTTGTTTTGTTTTTTCTTGTACAGTTCAAACCATAGTTTAAAATGTGTATTTTTTTTAAGTCATAAGTTATATGTATGTCTTAGGTCCAGTTTACTCTGCTTTGTTGGTTCACTTCTAAAGGACTGTTTTTACTTGCCCTGTTGACATCTGTTGTTGTAATTGTAATTCTGGGCGAAACAGAAAATGCAAAAATATTAACTTATATTCCATACTTGGCTATAGACCTGTTTTGTTCATCATTATTACACAAAACAAACATTTATTTGCTGTTGTGTGTGTCTGTACATCATCATCATGACATTACATTTTTTTTTTTCTTTATATGAAAACTCAACTACATATCTCCCATCTCTCCAATCTCTGCATCAGCAGAATTCAGTTTATATACAAAAGATAACTATAGAAATTTTGCCCGTTTCATTCAAGAGAGCATTCTTTCCATAAGTGCAGCTTATCAGTGAAACAGTCCAGGGCATGTGTAGAGCTGTAGGCATGGTGCAACCATAACAAAACACAATTTGGTGTATGTGTTAGGCAGACTACCATTTTTTTCTATATAGCTGGCTTGTCCTACTGATTACCAGTATTTGTAAAGAGCAGGTGCTACTGAACAGGGTAAGTCCTAGAGGGGAAGCTATACTTTACAGTAACTTATCTATGCTGAGCTGGGGAAAGGTAAGGGCGGTTGCAGAATTTTCCAACCGCTTCTTGACCGCACTATACCCGAAAGACGGCTACAGCGTTGTCCAATTCTGGGAGAGAATCCATGGACGTCCTCCCAAAACCACCCCCCTCCCCCCCCCCCCCCCCCCGCTTGCAACAGGCGCGCTCTTTGACCGTTGTGTCCTTCGGAGTAAAGGGCCAATCACAGAGGCCCTTTACCATGGGATCAGCTGTGTCCAATCACAGCTGATTGCATGTAAACAAACTTGCTGGTTATCGGCTTTAGTTTTCTCACACACTGTTGCAGCATGAGGAGAGGCGGTACGCGGCAAGTGTGACTGGGGGAGATTGGCACTGATCATCAGTGTAGCCTCATCAGCGCACATCAGTAAAGGAGGAAAAATTACTTGTTTGCAAAATTTTATAACAAACTAAGAAAAACTTTTTCAGTCTTTTTTCTTTTGTTTAGCAAAAAATATAAAACCCAGTGGTGATTATAAACCACCAAAAGAAAGCTCCTATTTGTGTGAAAAAAAATTATAATTTTATATAGGTACAGTGTTGCATGACCACGCAATTGTCATTCAAAGTTCTACAGCGCTGAAAGCTGGCCTGGGCAGGAAGGGGGTGAAAGTGCCCTGTATAAATGTGGTAAAGAGGAGTGTGTTAGGCTCCCTTCACACCAATGCGTTTTTTCATGCTTTTTGCAGAAGCGTAGGACATTTTTGTTTGTAACATAGTTTCTGTGGAACACGTTCACATCAATGCATTTTTGTGCCTCTGCATTTTTGGAAAGGGTCAGGGACTTTTTTAAATGCAAAACTGTGCTTTTTTTGTTCAATGGACTTCAATTGAGAAGCTGCAGAAAAGCATTTAGTGCGTATTTCCCGCAATTTGCATTTTGTGTTTTTTTTAAAGCTGCCCAACAACAAATTTTCCAAAAAAAAAAAAAATTAAACACAAATCGCTGCAAAATCATGGTAAAAAAATGGAAAGCGGAGCAAAAAGCACTGAAGCGCTTAAAAGCAACACGCATAGATGTGAATTAGGCCTTATACTCCCTGGACATAAAGCAAAACTAAAATCGCACACCCTTTTTTTTCTTTTTTTTTTTTCCTCCTTTTAAAGTTCTGTACCTTGGCATGTTATGATTGTTGACTCTGATAACCTTTCATCACAGGTGTCTTCATGCAAACTAAACTGACAAAAGAGAGGGGGTGCTAAACCAGTCCAGTTATTGTGCACTGGATTGGTGCTTATGGGACAGCACAGATATATTTAACCCCTTCCCACCGAGCGTACACAGATGTGTGTACTCAGCTTTCGGGGGTTATACCGGGATGATGCCCGCAGCTGCAGGCATCATCCCCATACTGTTTTTTTTTTTTTTTTTTAGAGGTGGCGATCGACTATCCAGGTATAACAACCGATGCGGCTAAAAGCTTGTGTCGTCCCCCCCCCCCCCTCCCGCCGCTCTTACCGGGCCTCCCGTTCCATCGGAAGGCCCAATCACCAATACGCCGCCTCCGGCAGCTAGTGACAGTCTGTAACGAAGCCGTGAGCGGCTTCGTTCCAGCCTCCTAATTGTAAACACGGAAGCGACCTCATGACATCACTTCCCGTTTACTCGGCTGCCAAAAGCGCCAGTTTTAAAAAAATATACAGTATTCAGAATCGTCAAACGGCGATCTGAATACTTTGAAGTGCAAAGGAGGGATCGGGGCTCTAGACCCCCGATCCCTCCATAAAGTGTACCTGTCACCACCTATTACTGTCACAAGGGATGTTTGCATTCCTTGTGACAGCAATAAAAGTGATCACATTTTTTTTTCTTTTTAACACAGTTTATTAATATAGAAATAAAGAAAAAAAAAAAGCAAAAAAATTTTTCTTTAAAGCGCCCCCGTCCCCGCGAGCTCGCGCAGCAAAGAAAACACATACGGAAGTCGTGCCCGCATATATAAACGGTGTTTAAATCACACATGTGAGGTATTGCCGCGATCGTCAGAGCGAGAGCAATAATTCTAGCACTAGACCTCCTCTGTAACTCTAACCTGGTAACCGTTAAAAAAATTTAAAGCGTCGCCTATGCAGATTTTTAGGTAATGTAGTTTGTTGCCATTCCACGAGTGCGTACAATTATAAAGCGTGACATGTTTGGTATCTATTTACTTAGCGTAACATCATCATTCACATTATACAAAGAAATTGGGCTAACTTTACTGTTTGGTTTTTTAAAATTCATAAAAGTGTCCCTTTTCCCAAAAAGTTGCGTTTAAAACACCGCTGCACAAATACTGTGTGATATAAAATATTGCAACAATCTCCATTTTATTCTCTAGATTCTCTGCTAAAAAATATATATAATGTTTGGGGGCTCTAAGTAATTTTCTAGCAAAAAATACGGATTTTAACTTGTAAACACCAAATGTCAAAAATAGGCTTAGTCATGAAAGGGTTAAGCATGGCGATAATTGGTAAAGCATGTAATGAAATTTTGAATGTAGAGGTATGTGACCTAAAATGGGAGACATGTTCATGAACATGGACATTCATGTGTTGAGTGAAAATCCAGTACACTTCCTAAAAGGAGTAATCTGCATTTTAGGTTTCTACATCTACCAGATTATGAACTAATTCATGCTGTAGTGTGTGTGTGTGTGTGTGTGTGTGTGTGTATATATATATATATATATATATATATAATATAAAATTTCTTTTTTTTTTTTTTTGGGGCTGTCACCTGATTTGCATCACACTGAGATCATTGAACTGCCAATTAGCATGTATATCAGCAAATAGTTAAAGCAATAATGATGAAAAGGAAAATTAAAACTATAATGCAGCTTACCAATTCTTAAATGGTGAAGGCTGCATTATTTTGCTTTCCTTTCTTTTTCCCCATTTTTCTTTTTCATACATCATGGGACACAGATTTAGGCTAATATTCATTACCTACTGGGTTATACTTCTTCTCCAGGTGAATGGACACTGGTAGACCAAAGGTCTTTAGACAGGAAGTGATCCCCTATATAACCCCTCCCATAGAGGAAGTACTTCAGTTTTTTTTACCAGTGTCTGCAAGGTGGATAGGCACATTTGTTTGAGCCCTCTGAGCTCCAGGTCCATACGTATCCATTTGAGACAGGCTCTATATGCTTAGATAAATGGTACCCAAGCCTCGCAAAGAAGACTTAAGTTCCTGCAAGGTTTTGCCTGTAATGCGACCTCCGGGCGCTGGACCCTGCAAAGTGGAATCCTGGACACCACAGCGCTAAGGCATTCCTGCAGGGTGCTGTACAGGTCCAAGGAAGTGGACCCTAAACATAAAAAGAGTACCCAGTCCTTGAAGGCTTTCAAGTGACAGGAACCCGCCGTGATCGGTGAAGATTGGGCTCTTAGTCTCTAAGCTGCCCTGCGCCTGGATGAGTAAGGGAAACCCCTTTATTTACTTATTGTGGGGTGTCCCAGTGATTGTAGCAAACAGTCAAGCTATCTAGAGGCTGGACACCTTTGTGACGTGACCAAATGGGGGACTTTTGGTCTCGCTGTGGGTTTTTGCAAAGTGTACCTTTTTGCTTGTGTCTGGCTGTTCTTTACCTCTATGGCGCGCGCCAGTGCACAATTTTGACTTGTTTCGCCATGGCGCATGTGCATTCGCAAGAGCGCTGCTGTGCGTGCAGTTTGGCGGCAACGAAGCTGCACATGCGCCATAGTCTGTATCTGGGCGCATGAAGATTTGCGTCATGCGAATACAGCCATGGCCGTTTGCCAGGACTGCGCACGTGCGTCTGCGCGCATGCACAGAACGTTCCGGCGCACAGTCAGCTTATTTAAGCTGTGTATGCCAAGCATGCGGTGCTTCCAGAAGGCAGCTGTGGGACACAGAGCAGGCTCTGAACCAGGCATTTGCTGCGGTACATTTCTCCTTACCCGGGTCACGTGAGTCACCAGGTGTTGCTTGCCAGGCTGAAGGTGCTTAGGATTGTTTTATAGGGGCTTGGTGAGCCCTATTAAAGGGTCTCCCTTCTGAGGTGTGTTAATACTACACCCAGGTACTCTCTTTTTGTGGCTTGTAAATGTCTTAAAAAAAGAGGAGCGGGACTAACACTACAGGAAAGGGCACACCTATGTCGTCAGTAGTTCCTGATGAACCTAGTCGTATCCCTAGTGTTGTATCCCCTGAAAGACCAGAGGCTTCCGGGCAATCTGTGCCGCTGAACCTATCTGGTATTGTGCCTACAGTCAATGCTGCTGCTTCACCCTTTATTACCAAGGATGAACCCTAGCCAGGTTAGAGCACAGGATTGCTGGCATGATTGCCTCCATCCCGCAGGGTGGCAAGAAGCATGACAGATCCCCCTCCCTGGAGCCTCCTAGTTTGGAGCAGGAATAGGTTGAGGATGGAGAAGAGCTAAAAGCTCAGGATTCTGTGGAGGGCCTGGCGGATGAGTCTGCTGCTGAGAAATCTGGACAAGATATCCAGTTGATGTCTGCCTCTCAGTCGCAGAGGCTTTTGCTCCAGACTCTTACCGAGATGGTTCATACTGCCTTTTAAGTTGCCTCTTACAGAGGTTACTGAGCCCCCCTTGTCCTCTTTGGGGTGCCTGAGGCCTCTTCAGGCCGCATAGGCTTTACACCTTACACCCTCTGTTGGAACAGGCGGTGTATGCTGATTGGGAACATCATGACAGGATTTTTGTTCCTCCTAAGAGGTTTTCCCTTTTATATCCCATGGATGAAAAGTTTGTTAAGAAGTTGAGCAGGCCAGCCGTAGATGCAGCAGTCTCTCCCTAAATAAGAACTTCACTTGTCCATGTGGTTAATGCACAGGGCTTGAAAGACCCTGTTGACAAAAAATTGGAGCCATTATTAAAGGCTTTCTTTTCTTTGGCCAGTTCAGCTATTCAAAAATCCCATGAGTAAGTAGATTTGACGAAACATGTCGGAGCGTGGCTGTACGGCAACCATCTGAATCAGCGTGTGACGTAGGACGGGCTGAGCCGAGTCAGGGAGTGGGGATCCAAGCCTGAGAAGCGAAGGGTAGCGAGTGGTGGTGAGATTCGATCCACACACCTCGGGTCCGCCGTGACCTTTATACATTGGTGTTGGGCGTTCACACAGGAGCATTTGATGTGAAGTTTATGTGAAGTTGCTGTGGATTTTGCTCGTTTTAAAGAGATCTATGTGAGTTCAATGATTGAAGTGTACACAGTGGTTATTAAATTTGGTTTTAAGTTACTACACTATTAGTGCATTTTTATTTACATGTGGATTGAACCTGGTATACACGGATGGATGTTGGATCACTCGTTTGAACCCACTTACGAGGTTTATCACGCTTTTCTTGCCAAAACACGAGAGTGTGAGGCATTGCTATTCGGTGAGTTTTGAGTCTGACGGGAGAGTAATCACTGGCACGTGTGGTGTAGTGGATAATCTAAGAAGATTGCACAGCATTCACGGTGTTCATCATATATGGACTTTTTGCACCTAATACTAGCACTTTGATTACTGACACAGGGTGATTTTATATGATTATATCATAAGTATTCATGATATAGGTTTTACAAACGGATGTTCACTTTATCATTTTTCAAGTGTCATTTTTTCAGCGGCACTTACATTAATTTCCTTTATCACTATTGTAAGTTAATATACGTTTTATACAGTTCAGCTATTCAGCCAGCTGTTGCAGCAATTGGTATCTGCCAGTCCGTAAAGGATCAGGTCAGACAGCCTGACGGGCCTAACTGGGAGGATGATCTGGCTGAAAATAAGACATATTCCTCGAGTGCTGTGTTTTGCTGTTGATGCCTTAAAGGATTCAATACAGTAGGTTTCTCATTTGGCTCTCTTATCTGTACTTATGCGCAGACTTTGGTGGCTTAAAGCGAGAGTAAACCCATCCATAAAACGTGCCGGTAATGTAACACTCCCATTGGTTATGCTCTCAACCAAACTGTCAAGCCATCCAATGGCTGGTGTCATAACTGATCACATGGGAAGCATTATGGCAGTTGTAGATTAAACAAAGGCAAAGATGGCAGCTTCCTTGGCTGAAAATGATAGGAGGATTTACTTACACTTTAAGTACTGGTCAGCCGAGCTTCCTTGTAAAAAGTTATTGGCAGGTTTCCTCTTTCATGGGGAATGTTTATTTGGTGATCATTTGGACAAATATATCCAAAATATTTCCGGAGGGAAGAGTGCTCCTTCCTGTAAAGAAAAGCACCAGGCGTCCATCGTTTAAAACCTCGGACTGCTTCCTCAAGTGTCTCGGCGCCAAGGCAGTTCCGCCGCCAACAGGGCACTAGAGCCAGGGGCAAGCCGCAGGGCAGGGCCAGAAAAAGCCCTGGATTCAAAACCCTTCTAAACCCAGCACCAAGCCCTCCTTTTGAGGGGATGCCCCACTCTATCGGGTGGGGGGATAGCTGCTGCACGTTGCGGACATTTGGAGAACAATAGTTCCGGACGAGTGGGTCACCTCAACTCTATCCCGCGGTTACAAGCTGGAGTTGCCAGGGGTTCCCCCTCAGAGGTTTCTAAGATCCAGCGTTCCCTTGGATCCTCCAAAAAGAGCCTTATTGTTTCAGACACTTCATCATTCAGTGCAGGGATATGCAATTACCGGATCTCCAGCTGTTGCAAAACTACAAGTCCCATCATGCCTCTGCCTCTGGGTATCATGCTTGTGGCTGTCAGAGTCTTGCTATGCCTCATGGGACTTGTAGTTCTGCAACAGCTGGAGGTCTGCTAATTGCATATCCCTGATTTAGTGCATCAAGGAGTGATTGAAGAGGTTCCTGTATCCGAAAGGGGTGCGGGGTTTTACTTGAACCTGTTTACGGTTCAAAAACCAAACGGGGACACAAGGTCCATTTTGGAGCTAAGATCCCTAAACCAGTATCTACTAATCCAGTCCTTTCGGATGAAGTCTGTCCGCTCAGTGGTAGCCTCGCTCCAGATGGGAGACTTTCTAGCCTCCATCGATATAAAAGACGCGTATTTACACGTACCTATCTTTCAGCCTCATCAGAGGTTCCTGCGATTTGCAGCAGAAGAACGTCATTTTCAGTTTGTGGCTCTACCCTCCCGGCTTGCCACAGTGTTCACAAAGGTCCTAGCACCAGTACTAGGTCTTTCAAGGGCCCAAGGGATCTTGGTACTCGAGTATCTGGATGACCTCCTGCTCAGAGATCACTCGCTACAGGCTCTAGAACAGAGCATAACATACACAGTGCGGTACTTAGTAAGCTTAGGCTGGATCATAAACACCGAAAAGTCAGCCTTGAGACCAGCTCAAAGTCTAAAGTATTTAGGTCTGATCCTAGATACGGTCCAAGCAAGGGTATTTTTGCCACCCGTAAAGATCTGTGCCCTGAAGGATCAGGTGTGTCAGATAAGGGGCCCCAGACAACCCTCCATTCGGCTCTGTATGAGTCTTCTAGGGAGGATGGTGTCCTCCTTCGAGGCAGTGCCCTATGCCCAGTTCCATTTCAGGCCTTTACAACAAGAAATCTTGTTGGCTTGGAACAGGAGAGGACAAGGCCTGGATTATCCAATGTTTTTATCTCCCCGGGCACGCTTAAGTCTAAACTAGTGGTTGCAGGATCAGAACCTGCGAAAGGGAAAATCCTTCCCCCCTGTAACTTGAAGAGTACTGACTACAGATGCCAGTCTCTTAGGCTGGGGAATGACCCTAGAGGGGCTTGCAGCTCAGGGGAAATGGTCAAGGACAGAACAGATCCTGCCCATCAACTCCCTGGAGTTACGGGCAGTACGTCTGGCCCTACAGTCCTGGACGGTGGAGCTTCAGGGCTGCCCTATGAGGGTTCAGTCAGACAATGCCACTGCAGTGGCCTATATAAACCACCAAGGTGGTACCAGGAGTCATTCAGCTCTGAAGGAGGTGAACCACATATTAGCCTGGGCAGAGGAACATGTGCCGATTCTATCGGCAGTCCATATCCCGGGAGTAGAGAACTGGAAGGCAGATTATCTCAGCTGCCAGCAGACCTGCCCGGGGGAATGGTCCCTACATCCAGGGGTGTTCCAGGAAATTTGCCAGCGTTGGGGATGCCCAGAGGTCGACCTACTGGCATTCAGGTTCAACAACAATCTATAACAGTTTGTGTCCCGAACAAGAGATCATCTGGCCATCGGAGCAGATGCTCTGGTAGTTCCATGGAGCCAGTAGGCCCTAGTTTATAGGGAAAAAACTGCACTAAGAAAAAACACAATAATAAATATGGATGGACCAGTCTGAAAAGCAGCAATTAAATGTGAGCTATAGCACAAACGCAATAGGAAGGAGAATAATTGCGCTAATTACAGTCCATATATCCAATTGCAGGAAATAACAGTTCCAGTGTTTGTATGTGGTTGAAAAAACTTCAAAGCAAGACAACACACTAATGCAATCACAGATATATGTCCCACCACCTCATAGAAAACATGCTTACCTGATAGCAAGCAAATTAGGGCAGATGGCTTTAACCCAGCCCAGGCCTTTGCTTTTCACGATCAGGATTCAGCATACAAGTTGATGTAACCCTCAATTGGATACCATAGATCCGTGACTACGTGGGAGATAATTTGACAATCAGCCCATAAAAGAAAAAATGACACAGACCATAGTGTGACACTGTATAGCACACGGAACACCCTAGTGATGTTTAATGCAGACAATTTAATCGCCACCACACAGAGAACACGCTTACAAGACGACCCACAGGGATAAGCATATGGCTCAAGCCCAGCCCAGGCCTTTGTTCAGCAGGAGACCACAGGATGATATAAGCTGATAGATACCTAGGTATTTCACTATATGATACGAAACTCCGTGGATAGTGCATCAATATTCAGCCCAAAAAAGAGATATAAAGTGGACCATAGCGTAATACTGTCTACAACATGATTTAATAGATCAACCAATAATTTTGCACTTACATTTAACCACTTCAGCCCCGCTCACTGTATATATACGTCATTTTTTTGAAGATGGATATCTCGGTAACGGCAGCAGCTGCTGCCACAACCGAGATATCCATCTTTACAGTGAGCGATTCTGTAAACGATAATGGTGGTCTCAGCGGCGGGTTCGCCGCGAGATCACCGTTATCGGCGGCGGGAGAGGTGCCACCCCCCCTCCCGCCGCTCTCCCGCACCCTCCGCCGCTTACCGGAACCGTCGGTAACGGCGGAGGAGATCGGGACCTGTCACCGCTGAGGTACTGAGACGAGTGAGGCCAAGATGGCCCCCACCCGTCTCTATACCATGTGACGGCCGGAGCGACGTCATTACGACGGCTCCGCCCACTGTCTTAAAGGCACAAATTTTTTAAATGTAATTTTTCAAACGACTTTTTTTTTTTTTTTTTTTTTTTTTGCATTTTAGTCTAAATATGAGATCTGAGGACTTTTTGACCCCAGATCTCATATTTAAGAGGACCTGTCATGCTTTTTTCTATTACAAGGGATGTTTACATTCCTTGTAATAGAAATAAAAGTGATCCAAATTTTTTTTTTTTTAAAAACAGTGAAAAAATAAATAAAATAAAATAAAATAAATAATAAAAACAAAAAAAAAATTTTTTTAAAGCGCCCTGTCCCGACGAGCTCGCACGCAGAAGCGAACGCATACGTGAGTAGCGCCCGCATATGAAAACGGTGGTCAAACCACACATGTGAGGTATCGCCGCGACCGGTAGAGTGAGAGCAATAATTCTAGCCCTAGACCTCCTCTGTAACGCAAAACATGCAATCTGTAGAATTTTTTAAACGTCGCCTATGGAGATTTTTAAGGGTAAAAGTTTGACGCTATTCCACGAGCGGGCGCAATTTTGAAGCGTGACATGTTGGGTATCAATTTACTTGGCGTAACATTATATTTCACAATATAAAAAAAAATTGGGCTAACTTTACTGTTGTCTTATTTTTTTTTTCAAAAAAGTGAATTTTTTCCAAAAAAAGTGCGCTTAGAAGACCGCTGCGCAAATACGGTGCAAAAAAAAGTATTGCAATGACCGCTATTGTATTCTCTAGGATGTTAGAAAAAAAACAATATATAATGTTTGGGGGTTCTAAGTAATTTTCTAGCAAAAAAACCTGTTTTAAACTTGTAAACACCTAAAATCCAAAACGAGGCTGGTCTTTAACATCTTAAAATCTTATAGAATAAACGAGGCCGGCCGGCTACAAATTCAAACTCCCGTCTTTCTCACGAGATAGATCTCATCAGATCTATTGCTGCATGGGTCGTCCAAGCTATTGAGGCGGGAACAGCGCACTCAACCAGAAGTGTTTCAACTTCATGGGCAGCCTCACGTCACGCCTGAATTGATCTGCAGGGCAGCTTCCTGGTCATCAATCCATACATTACATACATTATTATGTCTCATTATTGTGTTGAACCAGCTGCTCTGTCTTCTGTTAATTTTGGTTTGAAAGTACTGTCGGTTGACGGTGTTAATTAAATCTTTGTTTAGCATTTTGCCCACCCGGGTGTGTACGGCGAGTTATTTCCCACACATTGCTGCCATGGAGTCTGTCAGGAAAATGGAAAATTCCTATCAAATACTTACCGTAATTTTCCTTTCCTGATGGACTCCATGGCAGAAGGAGTTCCCTCCCAATGGCTGGAGTAGGCTGGTTATTGAACACGGCCGCTGGCTGGGAGCAAAGATTTATGGGAGTAGAGTCCTATAGGGTAGTAGTGGAGGCGGGACTAAACCCACACATTGCTGCCATGGATTCCATCAGGAAAGGAAAATTACGGTAAGTATTTCATAGGAATTTTCAATTTTTCTGTAGCTCCTCTATAATGCCCTGTACACATGGTCGGACATTCCAACAACAAAATCCATGGATTTTTTCCGACGCATGTTGGCTCAAACTTGTCTTGCATACACACGGTCGCACAAAGTTGTTTCGGAAAATAAGATCGATCAGAACGCGGTGACATAAAACACGTACATCGGGACTATAAACGGGGCAGTAGCCAATAGATTTTGTCTCTTAATTTATTCTGAGCATGCGTGGCACTTTGTGCGTCGGATTTGTGTACACACGATCGGAATTTCCGACAACGGATTTTGCTGTCGGAAAATTTTATAGCAAGCTCTCAAATTTTTTTCCTATGGAAAATGTGTGATGGAGCCCACACACGTTCGGGATTTCCGACAACAAGGTCCTATCACACATTTTCTGTCGGAAAATCTGACCATGTGTACAGGGCATTAGACTAAAGCCTTGTATACACGATCAGATTTTCGGCAGGGAATTGTGTGATGACAGACTGTTGGCCTAAAATCCGACTGTTGGTATGCTCCATCAGACAATTGTTGTCCAACTTTCCACCAACAAATGTTGGATGGCAGGCTAGTAAATTTTCGGCAGGCAATGGTCTGTTGTCAGATTTTCCTATTGTCTGTACACAAGTCCGTCACACAAAAGTTGAAAGTACAAACACGCATGCTCAGAATCAATGCTCACCAAACACGACATTAGCAGAAGGTGCCCAAAGGGTGACACTCAAGAGCTGAAATTCCTTGTAGTACATCACTAAGTTCGTGTTTGTTGGCCAACAGCTGTGTACTGTTTGTATGCAAGACAAGTTCCTGGCACACGCCCTTCAGACAAAAGTCTGACGCTTTGTTGGCCAACAATCTGATCGTGTGTACCAGGCTTAACTCTATTTTTTTGCTTGCAAGTTTTTTCTTATTTTTCTGTTTCTTCAGTCAAGCATTTTCTACATTGTTGCTGGAGCCTTGTCTCGAATGCAGCTATCTGGTGTGGCCATCCTTAGCCTGGCTTTTATCGTGTCATGTCATACTCCACTGGACTGGATGTTGTAGTATTAGCCTGGAAGTGACCTTCGATCAGACTTTGTTTTGTTAGCAGCGGAGTGCTTACCAGGTACAGAGCTGTTTACATTGTCTTAGCACTTATCCCATCTCTGAAGAATCCCTTCATGAGTAGGCTGGTCAGGCCAAGCACTGTGCGCTACCTCATTTAATTAGGGTGCTGGTCATCTTCAAAATTCCCTCTTTCCTTTGTCACGAGACTAACGCTGAGGGACTAAGTGCTAACGTCATCCACGGGGAAGAGTATCATGCTCCGTACTCTCTATCCTGCCTTAGGGCTCCTTTACACTGGCAGCTGGGGGGTGGTACAAACAGGTGGCTAAGTGAAGGTTTTACTGTCCCCCAACCGCCCACTGGAATTCTAACGTTACAAGTTGACAGGGCTGTACATGTGCTGTGTCAATTTGAAATCGGGCTGAGATCGATAGGGCCACACTGCAACCATGAGCCAAACACTTGACTCTCAGTTGCGCCATGCTCCCACAATGTAAAATTGCCATTAAGTGCTAAAAAAAAAGTAAAAAGCAGCATCAGAAGATGTCAGCAGTGCTTCCTAAACACCTGCCAGCCACTGCTATAAAACCCCTTGAAAAACAATCCACTGTGGATTTTTTTTCAGAGGGCAGTAAGCATTACCACCTGTCTGAAATAAACCTTATAGCATTGAGGAAGCATCTCCCTGCTGCTGTCCCTGCTTGCAAGAGCAACATGGAATTCCAATCTTCTCCCAATTCCTGATAACTATGATTTTGGTCACCTCCAGCCATTTTACCATTATCTACTACCAGGAGTCCAGGATTTGTGAGTGCCTGAAGCCTTGCCCTCATACACTGAGGCTCATATTGCTTTACCACCATGCGTCTCCAACATGTCTCATTCTAGTTACAGAGAGAAAGGACAATCCTGCTATACTGGGTACCTCCAGCTATCATTCCACTAATGGCTCCGGGGCTACATGCAGCATGCCTACTGAGGATGCCAATGTCTACAGCCTGCTGCACTCCTATAGTCTGTTCTGTCATTGTAGTCCTCTCTCGTGTGTGGTCAGTTCCTCTGCCTTTTTTGCTAAAGTTTTTACTATTATGCGATACATTATGACCCAAATTAAGTTATTTGCTAACTCAGACCACAGTGGCTGCTAGCATGCTCCAACGCTTTTCCCCGCAAGGCCAAAATACAATACCTACTGGGGGAGATTCCACCATCCATGCTGTACCGTATGGTGGATGAAGAAATGTTTGTTTTTTTTCTTTTCCGCACGCAAACTGGATGGAAAAAAATATACAAGTGTTTGTGTATATTCAATTTTTGTACCAGACTTCAAAGTATTCTCCCTCATTTTGTGTAGAGAAAGGTTATTTTTCACTTCTCCACATCAAGATCCACCAAGCATGGCTCTATCCACCCACAAAGTCTGCCAAAACTTCAGACAAGCCCTTCCATAGCATGAAGGTGAACCCCTACTTTTCAGGGTGGTGAGATGTTTGTTAACATTTGTGGATAATTGGACAGTGGCATCTTTGATGTTTGGATGTAAGAGGTAGTATCCTAGGGTTACTAGTTAGAGTTTTGCTCCATAGCCTCTCCTTGATTTCTCACCTCCAACATTCATGTGTCACTGCACAGATTAGCTCTTCTGGATCAAGGTGTCAGTGCCTCAGTTCCTTTGGCAGAACGGTTTCAGGGGTTTTACTCCAACCTGCTAACTCTCCCCAAACCCAAAGGGGCCATATGGGCCCCATCTTGCATTTCAAAGCTCTGAATGTCTTAATTCGAGCCCACAAATTCAGCATGGAATTCACCAGGTCTGTGATCACATACCTTCACCAGGGAGACTTTCTGGCTTCTGGGTACATAAGGAACATGTACTTGTATATCCCCATCTTTCCCAGTGCTTCAACGTTTTCTGTGGGCTCCTAAACTAACAGTTGTTGGCCCTGCCCTGAAGTCTTTCATCTGCAACTCAAATGTTTATCAAGGTGCTGGCCCCATTATTAGCTCTGATTTATTCTCATGGCATATCCATAGTGGAATACTTATACAACCTCTTATTAAAGGAACAGTGGAATGGTCTCTGTCGGACAATGTAGCCTTTTACTGTCCAGACGTTACAGTGGTTCAGATGAATCCTGTGACTTCACAACTGCTGAAACTGACTCATCATTTGGTGTATTTAGGACTAGTCCTGGACATGCCTCAGGCTAGAGTAAAAGATTTTGCTACCAAACATTTGAAACTGGCTACTACATCTACCTTGTAGTGTCTGAAAAACATATCCAGGGACCAGCTTCCTGTTTTTTAGATAACTTCCACTGGAACTCTCAGGGACGCCCACAATGCTGCCATGCCTTTTGTAGAATATGTTGTGCTTTGTGGAGGGGAGGGAATGGCCATTACCCATAAGCAGCTATAAATAGTCTTTACAGTTCCAGATGCAATGGTTTTGTGGATGCCACCTTGCCCTTTCTGTATCCCAAAGGTTGTATAACCTTCTCCTCCCAAACAATTTACCACTTGAATGAAAGGAGACGCTAGTCCCAAAACATGTGCACGGTCACCATCCTCAACTTCATCCTGTTTGCCCCGCTGCTTAGACACTTTTTTTTTTTGCAGGATTCAATGACGCTGAGGAGAAAGTCACCCAGGAGACTTCCTGAGCCTGTATAATAGCAAAAACACTTTTTACGGGAGACCCAAAGGACATAGCAGAGTCAGAAGCACTAGAGCAGTATCCTCTATTGTAGAGTTTCTGTGTCTTTGGGCCTCATATGTCTGTGTTGAGCATAAGTGCATGACTATGGTGTTTTGGTGTGAGTGGAAGGCACCACCGCCAGTAGCCTGTAAAACACCATGACAGCTGCTGTTGCTGGATGGTGCACCAATTGGCAGTAATGTTTGGCACAGGAAGTCTGTGTTTTGGGCATTCATCCCTGGGCACATACTGCCCAAAATATTAGTACTACTGGGTGCACTGTACAGTGATATAGTAAGTAATAAAGTTTTGACAAGACACAAACTCATCCTCCTCAGGAATAATCATCAAGCCCCTTGAGTGTGAATAGAAAACAATGTATTTCAGGCTGGGTAATGCACAAATGCAAGCCTAGTGTAAATAATCCCTAATGGCACAGGAACCTACATATCACTGTTACTTGATTCAGTAAAAAAAAAAGCTGGATAGATGCATTTCGATGTTGTAATTAATTGGATAGTAAAGGAATTACTTTTACCCTAAAATATTTTATATATAGATTCCAATACATTTTTTAAAAATTTGTTTACAGTATATCCAATAACAAAGTGAAATTAAATGCAGTTATACTTATAAAAGATTATCCCATTAATGGTCCAAGAATGTAGAGCTAAAGGCAAAACATTTTCTTCATTTTGGATAGTGTAAGGTTTAAACCAGGCTCGCACTCGAGCCTGCGGATTCGAACCCACACATTCCTTTGTGTTCCCATGCAATGCGATTTTGCAGCCTATTAATTTGAATGGGCTGCAAATCGCATCAGAACGCAGAAAAAGTAGTGCATGTACTACTTTTAAAAATGTGCCTCACAAAATTGCATGGCACTGCAGTAACATGCTATTTGGTGCCTGCAAACACACTGCATTCGCAACCTGTGTTTGGGATGCAGTGAAAAGATAAGTTCACATTTTGTCACATGTTACACCCATATTCTGGGTGTAACATGTTATAGATGCACCAGCCTCCGCACTGAGCTTGCTATCACAATCTAAAAAAAAACTGAGCTGTGCGGGGCTCTGCCTGGCCACGTCATTCATTCCCAGAGTTTTGTGAATGTGAAAACACGCAAGTACCACCAGCCTTTGCAGCTGTTGACATGTAGTTCTCAATGAACTAGCAGGGCGCTGTTGATCGCTCTAGTAGTTGAGCTTCATTGAGCTTCCTTTCATTGTGTAACTGCCTGCCCGTATTGGAGGTACAAACACACAGCTAGGCACACAGTCTGCAGGACTTTGCCATTACACCCACAATCTACTGATCATGGGGAACAATGCTTTACAGGCTGTCATAAATTGGTAAGACCAGACTGTGTGGACTGCACAGAGAGAACCAAAATGCATGTAAGTGAATATAAATGTTTATTAAGGTAAGTGAATAATATGAATACAACCACCTCCAATATGACACAGTGCAATAATCCAACCAACAGACAGAGACCCACAAATAACAACAGACAGATATGTACAATAAATGGGAAATACCAGGATCATAAACAATAGCCAGGCCAGGGTCATACACAGAGGGTCAGCAGATAAACAAAGGGCAGTTCCAGAATCACAGCCATAAGCCAGGCCAGGGTCATCAATGGGAGATTAGCAGATGGGGTAGGAACATAGGACAGGGAGAGGATGGACGGATCAGACTGCAGGGCAGGGATGCAAGGTAACAGGTGAGACAGGATAGGGATCAGGACAGGGAGACAGGATCAGGTACTCAGGCAACAGGTTCAGGTCTTCAGACAGCAGGTTCGGATCAGGACACAAGGAAGATACCAAAGCGATGAGAGCAATCATCAGCTGGGTATTTATATGAATACCTGTGATTAGCTTCACCTCCACCTGAACGCAGGAGGTGCTGTCTGCTCCACACTGCCAGGATACATCTGCTGGTGGACGTCAGTACTGCGGCCCAAAGATGACATAACACCAGCAGGGAAAAGCTCTCCTGACAGTTCCAAACTGCCAGGAGACCTCAGTACTGCACTCCAAATGATAGATATTACCAGCGGATGGAACCTTTCCTGACACAGGCTCCTAACAAAAAAATAATAATAAATGCATTTTTCTTTATCGTACATAACGGGACACAGAGCCATAGTAGTTACTATGTGGGTTATAGATCACCTTCAGCTGACACTGGCACACCCTAAGACAAGAAGTACACTCCCTATATAACCCCTCCCACTACTGGGAGTACCTCAGTTTTTTCGCCAGTGTCTTAGGTGTTGGTCACGAGTAAAGATGTTCTGTGCTGAGCTCCACTGGAATATTCCTTGCTGGGGCAGGCTATGCAACCAGATCCATTCAAAGTGTCTTTTCCAGGCCGAATTGAATGGTACCCAGGCCTTGTGTCGGAAGAAAAGAGGTTTAGCCCGTAACGCTTCTCTTTTTAGAGAGCTGGACCCCGGGATCCAGTGCTTTGTTTTTTCAGCCATGAAGTTTTCCTGGTGGGGTGCTTTACGGGTCCAGGAGTATGGATCCCCCGATAAAAAGGGGCCCCAGTTCCTGTAGGTTTTTTTAATGGAGCCCGCCGTGAGGGGTGAGGGGTGAAGATTGGGTCTGTTGGTTTTACCACAGAATCCCTGTGGCGGGAAAGGTAAGTGGAGATTTCTAAGGAATTTTAAATTCTCTGATGAATTGTCTCCTTTAAAAAGTAAATGTTGTCATGTCTAAAAGTCACCACTGGGAGGTGTATAGAGTACATACCTTTCATGCTTTCCTCAGATCACTCTGTAATCAGCGGAAGCTGCAGACTTCCCTCCAGCGAGCAGTCCCAGGCCTCCGGTAAGGTGTTGGGGGGGGATTTTTCCTAAAACACCCCCCACCTGGATAGAAGCTCTCCCCCTCTCTCTGGATAGAGGGGGAAGCCAGAAACGATCGGCGTCACAGCCTCCTTGTCGCCCCCCCCCCACGCACATGCCGATCCCGTCGGATCGGAGGCCCACGAGAAAAGCTCTTTTTTGAAAAAGAGAAGGGGGGCGCGGTAGGAATATGGAGGGGGCGTGGTTTAGCGCGGCATTGGCGTGTGGCAACATCCAGTGCGGAAGTACATTTAAAAAGCTCCATTTTGCTGACTTCAGCTGTCGGAGGGACACAAGAGCAAAAAGGGGGCATGTAAGTGGTTACACAGGCATTCCCTTGGCACATTTACTAAAGCACCAGGCTGAGC
This sequence comes from Lithobates clamitans, assembly GCA_037952925.1. NCBI lineage: Eukaryota > Metazoa > Chordata > Amphibia > Anura > Ranidae > Lithobates > Lithobates clamitans. The sequence goes on along the minus strand of JBBGZY010000138.1, from coordinate 2,748,601 downwards.
ACTAATAGCAGCGGCAGTTGCTGGACTATTTGCCTAATCAGTGGGTGCAATTTCTTCTGGTAGTACCTCTGCATTTGTGCATCGGGCTATGGTCAGAAGAGAAGGTAGAAGCACCCCAAAAAAGGGCTCAAGAGGGACTCCTTCAAGCTCTAAAAAGCCTAAAATAATCTCTGCAATGGCATCCTCCCCTGAGAGATCTGAGGTGGATGGTCAGAGTAAGTGATCAGGGCTGTCAAATGTTGCCACTGTTTCCAACACTGCAGCCCCTGTCTATATTACTGAGGAGGTTTTTTTTCCGCAGCCATGATAAGTTTGGAAGATAGGTTAGCGGCTTTAATCGCATCCCAGTGTGGGACAAAACATGACGACAGGTCCCCTTCCATTACCCAGGACCCTCAAACTGAGGATTTCGGGGCAGGGGAAGATGAATTTCCCTCAGGGGACCATGAAGAGGCTGATGACTCAAATGCGGAAGGATCAGCTTCACAATCTGATAGATTGTTGGTGCAATCTCTTACTGAGATGGTCCGTTCCACATTTTTGCTACCCTTAACTGAGTCAGTTGATAAGCCCACTTCTTGTTTGGGTTCGCTAAAGCCTCCTCAAGCTGTGAACGTCTTTCCTGTCCATTCATTGCTGGAAAAGCTTATGTATTCTGAGTGGGATCACCCAGAGAAGCAATTTTTTCATTTAAAACGTTTTCAACACTTTATCCTATGGAGGAGAAATTCACTAAAAAGTGGCAGATACCAGCAAATGACACTGCTATATCCTCTGTGAATAAAAGTTTGACTTGTCCGGTAGACATTGCTCAAATGCTTAGAGATCCAACGGATAAAAAGTTGGAATTCCTATTAAAAAACACTTTTTCTCTGGCAGGTTCAGTGACTCAGCCTGCGCTGGCAGCAATTGGGGTATGTCAATCCTTGAGAGACCAGTTTAAACAGGTGCTCAAGGTTATTCCTGATCAGCAGGCCCAGGATTTAGCCAAACTACCAGCGGCGTTATGTTTTGCAATATATACCATGAGAGGTTCTATTCTTCAGACCTCAGCCTTGGGCTGATGCATTTGCGTAGAATCTTATGGTTGAGAAATTGGTCAGCCAAGGCGCCATGCAAAAAGCTCCTGGCTAGTTTTCCTTTTCATGGTGAACGGCTGTTTGGGGATGATTTGGATAAATACATCCAAAGAATTTCTGGTGGAAAAAGTACTCTTTTGCCAGTTAGGAAGAGGAGTAAACATGTTTCATTTGAACAAGCTCCTTCTCCAGTGCCAGGGGCATCAGCCTCCTTGCAGTCACGACGGCCTCCGCTGTCAGGTTCAAGAGTTAAACCTCAGGGTCAACCCCAGGGACAAAAGAAGTCCTGGGGGAGGAAACCTACAAAACAAAATACTAACTGTGGCCCTGAGGGCCTGGACGTTCAGGTTACGAAATTGTCCTGTCAGGATCCAATCTGACAATGCCAATGCAGTGGCCTATATCAATCACCAAGGGGGCACGAGAAGTCGTGTGGCCCAGAGAGAGGTGAATCATATCTTAACGTGGGCAGAAAACAATGTACCTTGCCTATCAGCAGTCTTCATTCCAGGAATAGAAAATTGGCAGGCGGACTACTTGAGTCGCCAGCAGTTGTTCCCGGGAGAATGGGCCCTTCTCCCCAATATCTTCCTGGCAATATACTGGAGATGGGGGATCGCGGACGTAGATAAGTTTACGTCCAGGTTCAACAAAAAGATGGACAACTTTGTGTCAAGAACAAGGTATCCACTAGCATGTGGAACAGATGCCTTGGTTTTCCCGTGGAATCAGTTCTCACTGATTTATGCATTCCCTCCTATTCTGCTGCTTCCGCGATTTCTTTGCAGGGTCAAGCAGGAAGGGAAGTCAGTGATTCTTGTGGCTCCAGCGTGGCCCAGAAGATCCTGGTATGCAGAGATCTTAAGAATGGCGGTAGGGGAAACATGGACCCTACCACCACGTCCAGACCTTCTCTCGCAAGGTCCGGTATTCCATCCTTTCTTACAAACGCTAGGTTTAAAGGTTTGGCTATTGAGACCCACATTCTGAAGAAGCGTGGGCTATCAGGTTCTGTGGTATCTACCTTCATTAATGCAAGGAAACTGGCCTCCAGAATCATATATTATAGAGTCTGGAAGGCATATGTCTCCTGGTGTGAATCCAGGGATTGGCACCCCAGGAAGTATGTCATAGGTAGAATCCTTGACTTTCTGCAGATGTGGTTAGAGATGAAGCTGGCCTTGAGCACTATCAAAGGCAAGGTCTCGGCCTTATCGGTATTATTTCAACGATCACTTGCTTCGCATTCTTTGGTGCGTAGTTTTATTCAAGGGGTAACACGGCTTAATCCCCTGGTTAGATCACCCCTGAACCCTTGGGACTTGAATTTAGTTCTGTCGGCGTTGCAGAAACAGCCTTTTGAACCCTTGGTCCTTTTGATAAGGAAACTAATTTTTCTGGTAGCCATATCTTCTGCGAGAAGGGTATCAGAGTTGGCTGCTCTTTCTTGTAAAGAGCCATATTTAATTATTCACAAGGATAAGGTAGTATTGCATCCTCATCCTAATTTTCTACCGAAGGTAGTGTCAGGTTTTCATTTAAAAAAGGATATTATTCTACCTTCATTTTTTCCAGAACCCTGTTCTACAGAAGAGAAATCACTACATTCTCTGGATGTGGTGAGAGTAGTCAAAGTCTACTTAAAGGCGACTGCTCAGATTCGAAAAACAGATGTTTTGTTTGTGTTGCCTGAAGGTCCTAAAAGAGGACAGGCAGCATTGAAATCTACTATTTCTAAATGGATTCGGCAAGTAATTGTTCAAGCTTATGGTTTGAAGAGGAAGATTCCACCCGCTCAAATCAAAGCGCACTCCACTAGGGCTGTTAGTGCTTCATGGGCAGTGCATCACCAAGCCTCCATGGCTCAAATCTTCAAGGCCGCAACTTGGTCTTCAGTCCATACATTTACCAGATTCTATCAGGTGAATGTAAAAAGGCGTGAGGATATTGCCTTTGAGCGTAGTGTGCTGCAGGCAGCAGTATAAGTCCTCTAGTCTCATGGTGCCCTACTTTTATTGTGTCTCCCTCCCCTCAGTTGGCATTGCTCTGGGACATCCCACTTAGCAACTACTTTGGCTCTGTGTCCCGTGATGTACGATAAACAAAATTGGAGTTTTATAACAGCTTACCTGTAAAATCCTTTTCTTGGAGTATATCACGGGACACAGAGGTCCCTCCCCTCTTCTAATACATGTATATTGATTTGCTACAAAACTGAGATACTCCCAGTAGTGGGAGGGGTTATATAGGGAGTGGACTTCTTGTCTTAGGGTGTGCCCGTGTCCATCACCTGAAGGTGGCCTATAACCCACATAGTAACTACTATGGGTCTGTGTCCCGTGATGTACTCCAAGAAAAGGATTTTACAGGTAAGCTGTTATAAAAATCCTATTTCTTTTTACCTGCAAAAAGATGTGCATTTATTATTTTTAATTTTTTTTTAAAGATGAACTTATCCTTTGAAATTAAAGGTAGACTTATCCTTTGAACTTATGAAAACATGGAGTCTGCTATTGCTGATTACTCCTGAAAATATTAACAGCCTGGCTTTCCTATTGACCCTCCTGCTTCAATACATTAATCATAGGCCTAAAACTAGTAAACATTATTTCCCAATCAAAATCATCCTACTTCTCTGGGTCATTAATAGTACTGAAGCCAGTTGTCTGCACAATAACCAGCCAAGTAGCAAAATGCAGCTACAAAACAATTAAATCAGTTTGTTTTTAACTGCCTTATGGCAATCACGACATTGCAGGAGGAGTTCTGATTGGTCGTTATAGGTTACTATAATTTGAACAATGATGTTTTACTATATGATTCAATCATATTTGTTGAAACTGGGGATTTTAAAAAATCTGAACTGAGTGCAGCAAACTGTCAGATTCAAAAAATGGTTATACAGGGTAGGTTTGACTGTTCTACAGACACTATCAAGTACAGTACCTAAAAATTAACCTCCAGGTTGAGCGTTTTATTTGTATTATTATTTCCCTTAATATGAGGATTGTTTATGATCATTATGATTACAGTGACATACAGTGTACACTAATCATATATCCATGCTTACCTACTGTATATGATCTACTAAACTCTATACAAGCATGTATTCTTGACTCAAAAAAGTGCCCTCTATTGCTCTCAGCCTCCTCCCAATCTCCAGATGTATTTTGTTTTTTTTTGCTGCTGCTGTGATCTGACTTCCTGTTAGAGGGTGGCTACATTCCTTCTCCATGGTCCCCTCTGTATGTAGGAGCATAGCCACACTCTCGTCCTCACTCCCAAGATGGACTATGATTTGTAGTGTACATAGAGAACTGCATTTGACCACAATTAACATGCACTGCCATACCTCCCAACCGCCCCTGATTCGCCAGGACCGCCCCAGAATCTGATCCACGTCCTGGGGTTCCGGCGAATCAGGGCTGAGTTCCAGAACGCCTGCGGTGTGTGCGGGGCGTCTTGGTTCCCACACGCGGCTGGGATTGGGGGAGAAGGATGGAGCCGGAATGGGATGGGGTGGGGATGGAGTTGGAATGGGTTTAGGGGGAAGGATGGAGCCGGAATGGAATGGGGGGGAGGATGAAGTCGGAATGGGTTTAGGGGGAAGGATGGAGCCGGAATGGAATGGGGGGGAGGATGAAGTCGGAATGGGATCAGGGGGAAGGATGGAGTCGGAATGGGATCGGGGGGAAGGATGGAGCCGGAATGGGATCGGGGGAAGGATGGAGCTGGAATGGGATCGGGGGGAGGATGGAGCCGGAATGGGATCGGGGGAAGGATGGAGGCGGAATGGGATCGGGGGAAGGATGGAGCCGGAATGGGATCGGGGGAAGGATGGAGGCAGAATGGGATCGGGGGAAGGATGGAGCCGGAATTGGATCAGGGGAAAGATGGAGGCGGAATGGAATCAGGGGAAGGATGAAGCCAGAATTGGATCGAGGGAAGGATGGAGCCGGAATGATCGGGGGTTGGATATAGTGGGGAAGGAATCGGGGAGGAAGGATGGAGCCGGAATGGGATTGGGGGAGAAGGATGGAGCCGGAATGGGATGGGGTGGGGATGGAGTTGGAATGGGTTTAGGGGGAAGGATGGAGCCGGAATGGAATGGGGGGGAGGATGAAGTCGGAATGGGTTTAGGGGGAAGGATGGAGCCGGAATGGAATGGGGGGGAGGATGAAGTCGGAATGGGATCAGGGGGAAGGATGGAGTCGGAATGGGATCGGGGGGAAGGATGGAGCCGGAATGGGATCGGGGGAAGAATGGAGCTGGAATGGGATCGGGGGGAGGATGGAGCCGGAATGGAATCGGGGGAAGGATGGAGGCGGAATGGGATCGGGGGAAGGATGGAGCCGGAATGGGATCGGGGGAAGGATGGAGGCAGAATGGGATCGGGGGAAGGATGGAGCCGGAATTGGATCAGGGGAAAGATGGAGGCGGAATGGAATCAGGGGAAGGATGAAGCCAGAATTGGATCGAGGGAAGGATGGAGCCGGAATGGAATGGGGGGAGGATGAAGTCCGAATGGGTTTAGGGGGAAGGATGGAGCCGGAATGGAATGGGGGGGAGGATGAAGTCGGAATGGGATCAGGGGGAAGGATGGAGCCGGAATGGGATCGGGGGAAGGATGGAGGTGGGATGGGATTGGGGGAAGGATGGAGCTGGAATGGGATCAGGGGAAGGATGGAGGCGGAATGAGATCGGGGGGAAGGATGGAGCCGGAATGGGATCAGGGGGATGGAGCCGGGATGGGATTCGGGGTGGTGGATGGAGCTGGGATGGGTTTGGGGGAATAGATGGAGCTGGGAATGGATAGAGTTGGAATGGGATCGGGGGTTGGATATAGTGGGGAAGGGATCGGGGAGGAAGGATGGAGCTGGAATGGGATGGGGGGGAAGGATGGAGTTGGAATGGGATCGGGAGGAAGGATGGAGCCGGAATGGGATGGGGGGGAAGGATGAAGTCGGAATGGGATCGGGGGGAAGGATGGAGCCGGAATGGGATCGGGGGAAGGATGGAGCTGGAATGGGATCGGGGGGAGGATGGAGCCGGAATGGGATCGGGGGAAGGATGGAGGCGGAATGGGATCGGGGGAAGGATGGAGCCGGAATGGGATCGGGGGAAGGATGGAGGCAGAATGGGATCGGGGGAAGGATGGAGCCGGAATTGGATCAGGGGAAAGATGGAGGCGGAATGGAATCAGGGGAAGGATGAAGCCGGAATTGGATCGAGGGAAGGATGGAGGCGGAATGGGATCGGGGGATGGATGGAGCCGGAATGGGATCGGGGGAAGGATGGAGGCAGAATGGGATCGGGAGAAGGATTGAGCCGGAATGGGATCAGGGGAGTGGCATCCTCCGGTATCCCTCATTCTGAAGTTCAAATGTTGGGAGGTATGCACTGCTCATTCCAAACAGAAGTGAGGGGAGAAAAAGGAGAGGTTCAGGACCTCACAGAGAACATTATAATGAGGCAGAAAAACCCAGTAAGAAACAAAAAGAAAATTGCAGGGCCATTAAGTAGTGGATGTGTATGGAATATTTTTGGAGAATAAGGTTATTGTTTGGTGTCACGTCAAGGAAAAGTTTGATGCCAACAACCTACTGATTGCAGGAAAAATGAAGGATCAACAATACACTGATATGTTATTATCTCTGCTTGCTTTGCTTTTTCCTCCTGACAGCACATGTAACAGAGCTTATAGCTTCTAGTGCTGCCCATTCTTCCCCCAGTGCTTCTGCGAAGAGATGACAGAAAGCTGCAGTATTTCAGAGAGAATGACATTCATAGTTGCTTAGCAGGCATTTACTTGCTGCATCACTTTTCACCATTAGATGTCAGTATCACACCCTTTATTGTTGTATACAGATATTGTTTCCGAACAGTTTTGATTATTGCATAAAATATTCTGCTCTAATGCCTCAAACCTCGCTTACTGCAATTCTGTTATCTTCATTTTATTTTTTTTATTACCTCTTAAACTATTGAATGATTGGCGCAGGTACAGCAGTTCCTGTATTTGGAACGCATGCTTAGAGCACTTCCTGTGTTTGGAACGCATGCCCTATGACATCACTTCTGGTTCCCGGGATGTGATGATTGCGATCCTCAGCTGTGTCTTTGGCAGCTGTGAGGGATCATGTACTCCAGGTAGGTGTTTACTGCTTGCTTCTTCTTCTCTGAATGTGTGCAGGCTTGTCTTGGATGCTCTCTTCTTCCTTGTCTATTCTTTATGTTATTGGCTTGTTTGTGTTGCCCTGCTGTGTAATTCAGTGTGGTAATTGTATGTATTAGGTGGGGGTACTTATTTAGTCCTATATTAATGCACAATCTGTGATTGAAGTTCTATTCAGCACTTTATCCTTTATTGGTGCTTCTCCCAGTATTTGCACTCCAGTCTGCCCTTGCTTGCAGCTAATTCTGTCCTGCCAAGGTACATTTCATATTAGATTTTTAATTCATGATTATTATTGTTTGATTGTATTTGGGTTTACTGTTTTACATTTTTTTATGAGTTGGGGAATTAATATAATGTATTAATAAAGTAATTGGTTGCTGCTGCATTTTAATTTGGTAACCTTTGATATTTTAATAAAGCGGAAGTTTAAGTATGGCAAGTTTTACCGGTCGAGTCCAATTGTAAGTACACCCCATGTGCAAAAGTTTTAGGCAAGTGTGAAAAAATACTGTACATTTTTCAGAAATAGAAGTTCATAGTTTTATATTTTTATCAATTAACAAAATGGAAAGTAAATGATCAGAAGACAAATTCAAATCAATATTTGGTGTGACCACACTGCCTTCAAAACAGCATCAATTCTTCTAGTTACACTTGCACACAGTTTTTGAAGGAACGCGGCAGGTAGGTTGTTTCAAACATCTTGGAGAACCATAGATCTTCTGTGGATGTAAGCTGCCTAATATATTTCTGTCTCTTCACCAGTGGCGGCTGGTGCTCAACATTTTGAGGGGGGGGGGGAGGCAAACCAACAGCACCCCCCCTCCCCCGGCGGGAGACGGCCATACCCCACAGGAGAGCAGGAGACGGACGATCAGGCCCCCCCACAGAAGACAGATGGGAAGGTGGCGATCTGAGGCCTCCTTACCTTAGAAGGCAGATGACGAGTCCTGGCCGGGATGACACTCTGATCACCCCTCCTTCTCCCTCCACTGTCCGAGCCAGGGAGTGCTGGATGTGGCTGCAGGTGAGCCGTTCCTGGAGACCTTGCTCCGAGGTCGTTGCTTTTCCTTCCGGCCAAACAGGAAGTGGGTCCTGATTGACTGGGAGGAGAATGAGGAATACAATAGCAAATATTATTTTTTTGTCACATAAGTGGGTGGGCTCAGGGTGCACTGTGCCCTGAACCCACGTTTTTTTTTTTTTTTAAAGCCAATTAGAGCCTCAGGCTCTATTTATGTTCTTAAAAAAAAAAACCCTTTGGAATCCATGCGTCCGGTGCCCTGCATGTGTTTTAAGGGCCGGGCGCATGGATTAGGGGGGGCGTGCCCCGTATTGACGGGCCACCACTGCTCTTCATGTAATCCCAAACAGACTTGACCTTGTTGAGATCAGGGCTCTGTGGGGGCCAAACCATCACTTCCAGAACTTGTTTTTCTTTACACTGAAGATAGTTCTTAATGACATTGGCTGCTGCAGAATAAATTTGTCCTGCTGCAAAATAAATTTGGGACCGATCGCACGCCTCCCTGATGGTATAGCATGATGGATAAGATCTGACCAAATCTTCAACTCCATTAGTATAAGTACAGCCCCAAACTTGCAAGGAAGCTCCACCAGGCTTCACTGTTGCCTGCAGACACTCCTTATTGTACTGCTCTCCAGCCCTTCACCAACAAGCTGCCTCCTGCTACAGCCATATATTTCAAAGTTTTACTCATCAGTCCAGAGTACCTGCTGCCATTTTTCTGCACCAAGTTCCTATATTTTCATACATAGTTGAGTCGCTTGGCTTTGTTTCCTTGTCGGAGGTATGGCTTTTTGCCTGCAATTCTTCCATGAAGACCACTTGTGACCAGACTTCTCCAGACATTAGATGGTATACCTGAGTCCCACTGTTTTCCACCAGTTCTGTGTTTATGGCACTGCTGGACATCTTCTGATATCCAAGAGAAGTAAGCATGCTGTGTCTTTCATCTGCTGCATTAAAGCGGGGGTTCACCCACACCGCCAAAAAAAAAAATTATTAAAAGCCAGCAGCTACAAATACTGCAGCTGCTGACTTTTAATACATTGCCACTTACCTGTCCCGGGGTCCAACGATGTCAGCAGGGGACGCCGAGAACCCGCTCGGTTCTCGGCAGCTGCCGCCGCCATCCTAGGTGAGGGAATCAGGAAGTGAAGCGTTGCGGCTTCACTTCCCGGTTCCCTACTGCACATGCGCAAATCGCGCTGCGCGTCCCTAGTGGTCCCCGCTCTCTGCTGGGAGCTGTGTGTTCCCAGCAGACAGCGCGGTCGGGACGGGAAGAGGCGTAGACTCCCATGGGAGTCTATGCCGGAAGAGGGTGCAAATACCTGTCTTTGACAGGTATCTGCACCCCCCTCCCCCCTGAAAGGTGCCAAATGTGACACTGGAGGGGGGGAGGGTTCCGAAAAGCGGAAGTTCCATTTTTGTGTGGAACTCCGCTTTAAGTTTCCTTGGCCTACCACTGTGTCCACGGTCCTCAATGTTGCCCATTTCTTGTGCTTCTTCAAAAGAGCTTGAACAGCAAATCTTGAAACCTCATTTTGCTTTAAAATCTTTACCTGGGAGAGACCTTGCTGATGCAGTATAACTACATTGTGTCTTGTTGCTGTGCTTAGTCTTGCTATGGTGTATGACCTGTGACGTGAAACTGTCTTCCACAACCTCACCTTAGTAGCAGAGTTTGGCTGTTCCTCACCTAGTTTTAAGCCTCCTACACAGCTGCTTCTGTTTCAGTTAATAACTGTTTCAACCTACATATGAAATTGATCATTAGCACCTGCTTGGTATAATTGGTTCTGATTTTAATCCTACAAAATCCCTGACTTTGTGCAAGTGTAATGCCGCGTACACACGGTCGGACTTTCCGGCATACTTGGTCCGGCGGACCAGAGTGTGCCGGACAATCCGCCCGTGTGTAGGCGCCGGCGGACTTTTCTGGCGGACTTTTTCCCAAAAGCCCGCCGGACCTAGATTTGAAACAAGTTTTAAATCTTTCCGTCGGACTCAGTTTCTGGCGGAAAGTCCGCTCGTCTGTGTGCTGGTCCGACGGAAAGCCTGCTCGTGTGTATGCTGGTCCAACGGACCAGATACGACGCGAGGGCAGGGTATTGCATCTCGCGCTCGCTGCAATAGGAAAAACAAATTTTCCTATTGCGGCGAGCGCGGGGCATACCAGGCCCTTAGGTCTGGTATGGATTATAAAGGGGAACCCCCTACGCCGAAAAAACGGCGTGGGGTCCCCCCTAAAATCCATACCAGACCCCGATCCGAGCACGCAGCCTGGCCGGTCAGGAAAGGGGGTGGGGACGAGCGAGTGCCTCCTGAACCGTACCAGGCCGCATGCCCTCAACATGGGGGGTGGGTGCTTTGGGGGAGGGGGGCGCCCTGTGGGCCCCCCCACCCCAAAGCACCTTGTCCCCATGTTGATGAGGACAAGGGCCTCTTCCCGACAACCCTGGCCGTTGGTTGTCGGGGTCTGCGGGCGGGGGGCTTATCGGAATCCGGGAGCCCCCTATAATAAGAGGGCCCCCAGATCCCGGCCCCCCACCCTATGTGAATGAGTATGGGGTACTTGGTACCCCTACCCATTCACCTAGGGAAAAGTGTAAATAATAAAACACTACACAGGTTTTTAAAATTATTTTATTAAACAGCTCCGGGGGGGGGGGGGTCTTCCTCCGTCTTCGGGGGTCCCTCCGGTTCATCTTCTCCCGGCGTCCGGTTGGTTCTTCTCCGCTCTCTTCTCCCGGTGTTCCAGTTCTTCGGCCGGCTCCTCCGCTGTCTTCAGGTAGTTCTCTTGCCAGCAGAGGTCCGGACTTCTGGGCTTCTTGTCTTCTCTTCTCCAGATGTTGACACGATGCTCTCTCCACATACTCATTCACATAGGGTGGGGGGCCGGGATCTGGGGGCCCTCTTATTATAGGGGGCTATAGGGATTCCCGGATTCTGATAAGCCCCCCGCCCACAGACCCCGACAACCAACGGCCAGGGTTGTCGGGAAGAGGCCCTTGTCCTCATCAACATGGGGACAAGGTGCTTTGGGGTGGGGGGGCCCGCAGGGCGCCCCCCTCCCCCAAAGCACCCACCCCCCATGTTGAGGGCATGCGGCCTGGTATGGTTCAGGAGGGGGGGGGGCGCTCGCTCGTCCCCACCCCCTTTCCTGACCGGCCAGGCTGCGTGCTCAGATCGGGGTCTGGTATGGATTTTAGGGGGGACCCCATGCAGTTTTTTCGGCGTAGGGGGGTTCCCCTTTATAATCAATACCAGACCTAAGGGCCTGGTATGCCCCGCGATGGGGCTTGAGAGGTGTCAATCTCGCCGATAAAACCGGCAAGATTGACATCCTTTTCTAGTCCCGTCGCACCTGAGTCACGTTCAAAATGAACGGACTTGTCCGTGTGTGGGCAAGTCCGTTCCTTCTGAAAGTCCGTCGGAAAAACGGGCGGACTTAGCCCGCCGCAAAGTCCGGTTGTGTGTGGGCAAGTCCGTCCGTTTTAAAGTCCGGCACACCTGGCGGACAAAGTCCGTCAGAAAGTGTGCCGGACCAAGTAGGACAGAAAGTCCGACCGTGTGTACACGGCATTAGAATTCATGCTGGTTTGAAGCCAAAGGGAAGTCACTCCAAATATTGATTTGATTTAGATGGAGGTGGAGAAGTGACATCACAATCTTCACCATGTCCCAGTCAGAGCACTTTGCATTATTTGAGAAAAAGCAAAGGCACCCATGCCACTCGAGAGACCTTCTGTGTTCAGTAAACAGTGGGGCAGCCGCTCAGCATAGAACCCAGAAGCTGTGATCTTCTGGTGCTATGGGGGTTAAAACAAGCAGTTGACCTGTGACAGGCACTCGAGTACCAACTATGCTCGCCTTTTTCACCCCCTCCCTCCATTCATAGAAGTCATACTATAGCTTCTAGGATTGAAAAGCGATCTATGAAAGGAGGGAGGGGGCCCTTTTTTTGCTAATTTTATAATTTAAAAAAAATAAATTTAGCCTTTAAACTTGGTCACATGTAACTATCCAGGTGTCATATTAGATGCAGAAATTTGCCGAGTAGCCCGTATTGCATACAGTCAGTTCTGTCCTGTTTCAGGTGCTGCTGATTGTAGTCTGTATACTGAACATAGCGAGTCACTCACTTGGCACCTTCTCCACTCTGAGAACATTTTGTATCCTTTTCAGTAAACACAAGACGTTCTTTAATTGGAGAAGGGCTGGGGTGACATCAAATTCAAAGAGATAACGTCATGTATTTAGTTTTTTTTTTTGTTTTTTTTTAACAAATGTTTTCTGATTGGAGGTATAAGGGTGAACAACCCCCTGTGTTCGGTATACAGATGGTCATTAGCTGAGCAGCACCCAGAAGAAAGTAGCACTGACTACTACAGTCAATTTTTGCATCCCTAGCGGCCCTCTGGATTTGAGATACCAAAGGTTAAATAGAACTTAGCTGAACTAATATATGTTTAAACCAGGTTCACTGCTCGCTTAGTCAAGCGGAAAATTAAAATAAATTTTACTTAGCTGTTCCTCCACTCCCCCAGCAATTGGCCATCTCCTGTGCTCTGGCAGTGGAATATTCCTTGGCCTCCTCATGTCCAATGTAGGGCCATTGGTCTCTGCAACATTCTTGATAACATCAGAGGCATCCAACCTCTGGCTTGCAGGGGAGAAGAGGCTGCAGGGACTGATCTAACAGTGAGGAGGAGCCTGCGGGAGCTCAGGATAAGGTGGGTAAAACATATGCTATACCTGTTCCCCCTAGACATACATGAGCAGTTAACTCTTATGCCCTAAACACACGGTCGGATTTTCCGACGGAAAAAATGCAATCGGATTGTGTTGTCGGAAATTCCGATTGTGTGTGGGCTTCATCGGATTTTTTCCGACACACAAAGTTTGAGAGCAGTCCATAATATTTTCCGACAACAAAATCCGATCGGTTAAATTCCGATCGTGTGTACATAAATCCGACGCACAAAGTGCCACGCATGCTCAGAATAAATTAAGGGATGAAAGCTATTGGCTACTGCCCCGTTTATAGTCCCGACGTACGTGTTTTACGTCACCACATTCAGAACGATCGGATTTTCTGACAACTTTGTGTGACCGTGTGTATGCAAGACAAGTTAGAGCCAACATCCATCGGAAAAAATCCTAGGATTTTGTTGTCTGAATGTCCGACCGTGTGTACAGGGCATCATAGTGTGGTAAAAGCCCCACTGCAAAGGAGGACTCTTTGTTTTCCAGAAGTTCAGCTTCAAAATAATCCATAAGGGTCCTTTTTCAGGCACTTCCTGTCATAGGGTGACAACACTCTGTTCTTGTCTTCTTATTGCTCTCCTGTGTTGCCACCTTGTCATGTGGGCTTATAATGGCAACACATCTTGTGCATACATGGATCACTATTGTTGTCATCCAGTAACCTGCCCTGAGAAATGTCATAATATTACTGAAGTGCATGTTTTTAGGCAGAAAGTGGCTATAAAGAGGCTGCAGGAGATCGGCAGCGTTGCAGTTTCATCAAAGGATGGAAAAAATGTGAAAACAAGTCTTCTCCTTTCTCCCCCCCCCCCCCCTTTTTTGTTTTTTTTTTTTTTTTTTTTTTTTTTTTAATAGTACACACATGCAAAGGAAATGTCATTCAGCTGGGATTCAGACCTGCTTTATAATGGGCCATTGCCAGCATGCCTTCATAAGTGCCTTACCAGTTTTGTAATTTTACTGGGATATGTGCTTATCAACTAACCATAAATAACTTGTTTGTGAGGGGTCTGATGAAACACATCTTGGTAAACAGCAGAAGCCACACTGAAAAAAATCTTTCAGCCCCCACAATTCCACTGCAATAAGAAAAACAAAAAGTAACCGTAGGGCCAGGGCCTGTTTCAATAGGCTATGCTTCCTTTTAGCCACAAGATGGCTCTGTCACATAGAAACCCTGTCTGTTTCCTGAGCAGGAAAGTGCAGATCTTCCACAAAAAAATCATTGTAGCAGAAATATAGGAGAATAACCACTAGATATCTTTTTATTTTTTTCATAAAATATACAGTATCTCACAAGTGAGTACACCCCTCACATTTTTGTAAATATTTTATTATTTTTATTTTCATGTGACAACACTGAAGAAATGACACTTTTCTACAATGTAAAGTAGTGAGTGTACAGATTGTATAACAGTGTAAATTTACTGTCCCCTCAAAATAACTCATCACACAGCCATTAATGTCTAAACCGCTGGCAACAAAAGTGAGTACACCCCTAAGTGAAAATGTCCACATTGGGCCCAAAATGTCATTTTGTGTGGCCACCATTATTTTCCAGCACTGCCTTAAACATCTTGGGCATGGAGTTCACCAGAGTTGTTATTATGTTGAAATACTGCCCTGTGGCCCAGTCTCCGAAGGGAGGGGATCATGCTCTGCTTCAGTATGTCACAATACATGTTGGCATTCATGGTTCCCTCAATGAACTGTAGCTCCCCAGTGCCGGCAGCACTCATGCAACCCCAGACCATGACACTCCCACCACCATGCTTGATTGTAGGCAAGACACACTTGTCTTTGTACTCCTCACCTGGTTGCCTCCACACACGCTTGTCACCATCTGAGCCAAATAAGTTTATCTTGATCTCCTCAGACCACAGGACATGGTTCTAGTAATCCCATGTCCTTAATCTGCTTGTCTTCAGCAAACTGTTTGCGGGCATCATCTTTAGAAGAGGCTTCCTTATGGGATGACAGCCATGCAGACCAATTTGATGCAGTGTGCGGCATATGGTCTCAGCACTGACAGGCTTACTTCCCACCCCTTCAACCTCTGCAGCAATGCTGGCAGCACTCATACGTCTATTTCCCAAAGACAACCTCTGGATATGATGCTGAGCATGTGCACTCAACTTCTTTGGTCGACCATGGTGAGGCCTGTTCTGAGTGGAACCTTTGCTTTTAAACTGCTGTATGGTCTTGGCCACCGTGCTGCAGCTCAGTTTCAGGGTCTTGGCAATCTTCTTATAGTCTATTCCTAGGCCATCTTTATGTAGAGCAACAATTCTTTTTTTAGATCCTCAGAGTTCTTTGCCATGAGGTGCCATGTTGAACTTCCAGTGACCAGTATCAGAGAGTGAGAGCGATAACACCAAATTTAACACACCTGAGACCTTGTAACACTAACACATCACGTGACACCAATTTGGACGTTTTCCCTTAGGGGTGTACTTACTTTTGTTGCCAGCAGTTTAGACATTTAATGTTGAGTTATTTTGAGGGGGCAGCAAATTTACACTGTTATACAAACTGTACACTCACTACTTTACATTGTAGCAAAGTGTTATTTCTTCAGTGTTGTCACATGAAAAGATAGAATAAAATATTGACAAAAATGTGAGGGGTGTACTTACTTTTGTGAGATACTGTATAGTTTGTATGGATGACCTCACACTGTTATTGCAAAGTGTTCGTTCTCAAAGTCAACAAAGGCATGTGGCTATGCATAGTGCCTAACAATGGGTAACTCAAGCACTGCATTGTGAGGGGCATGCGCCTAGTTAATCTACCTGTATGTGGACTCTTTTGGGGTTTTTGGTTTTTTTTTTTGTTTTTTGTTTTTTTTGAGGGAATGTGGGGTGCAATATTGCACTGTTCCAGATATTACAAAAGTGATGAACTGCGTTTATAGAATTCCCACCACAAATGTTTTTTCTGTATTCTGCGCCCAATGTATAAATTATATGTAGCACCTTGTCCTGTTTCAGTTGTTTCAGTAGATCCAGAGCTAGTGTGGTTGGCAGAGTGCCCCCTGTCCCTCACTGCTGTCTGACCACGCTACTCTGAATGAGACAAATAATTACCACCGATTGACAGCGCTGGCCTTGTGCACCAAACACTTGCCCAGGACCAGCACCAACACAAGCAGAGGGAGGTGACAGCTAGAGTAGGTGTGTCAGGTCGCTTGCCTAATAAACTGTCACAGGCACATTCACAGCAGATGGGAGCAGGAATCAAGTGATCTCTGTCTGAGCTCCACAGCAGTTATGCTGGTGTTCTCCTTCCTTTCCCCATTAAGACTCATATGAAGATGACTGCCAGTAGCACTTCTGCACTAATTGGCTTAATTGATGTCAATAATGAACAATATAAACCCACACAAATTAGGATTCTGTAAGGGGAAGAGCTGACAAGCTGGACTGGAACAAGTATAAAAGTGATTGTCACTAGAATCATTCAACTTCCACTTGACAAAGGACGGACATGTATTTTTAAATTAATCCATAGACCAGAATTTAATTTTTCAAAGGTATTGTTATTTCTTTAAATCTTGAAGCGGACTATCAGTCATTTTTTTTCATCTTTCCATCTATTAAATCTTTTGCCCTTGTTGTTTTAACCTTGGATAGTAAAACTTTTTTTTTCTGCCAGTAAATACCTTATACAGCCCACTTCCTCTTTCTTGTCTGGTAAAAGGCCTACGCTAATGACATCATGTGCAGCTCTCTCTCTAACTCTCGTGAGTGTTTGACAGCAGGGGAGGACAGATGAGTCACTGCAGAGCCAAGAAGAGCTGTAGAGCTGGAGGGGGCTGAATGAGAGGGGGCAGATAACAGGAGACTTCAGAGATTCAGGTGTATTCATCGAGAGGGGAGAAATGTGCAGGCAAGCAGTGGTGTGTGTGTGTGTATATGTATGTATATATATATATATATATATAATATAATCTATATCTATAATCTATATCTATCTCCACTTAAGCCCCGGACCATTTGGCTGTCAAAAGACCAGAGCGTTTTTTGCGATTTGGCACTGTGTCGCTATAACTGACAATTGCGCGGTCGTGCGACGTGGCTCCCAATCAAAATTTTCCCCACAAATAAAGCTTTCTTTTGGTGGTATATTTGATAATCTCTGCAGTTTTTATTTTTTGCACTATAAACAAAAAAAAAATAGCGACAATTTTGAAAAAAAAGATTTTTTTTGACTTTTTGCTATAATAATAAATATTCCCAAAAAAATATATAAAAAAATTTTTTTCTTCCTCAGTTTAGGCCGATACATATTCTTCTACATATTTCTGGTAAAAAAAATCGCAATAAGCATTTATTGATTGGTTTGCGCAAAAGTTATAGCGTCTACAAAATAGGGGATAGTTTTATGGTATTTTTATAAAAAAAATTTTTTTTACTAGTAATGGCAGCAATCAGCGTTTTTTTAGTGTGACTGTGACACGGCGGACAGATCAGACACTTTTGGCGCTCTTTTGGGACCATTCACATTTATACAGCGATCAGTGCGATTAAAAATGTATTGATTACTGTGTAAATGTGACTGGCAGTGAAGGGGTTAACCACTAGGTGGCGCTGTAGGGGTTAAGTGTGTCCTAGGGAGTGATTCTAACTGTGGGGGGGAGGGGCTATGTGTGACACGACGCTGATCACCGCTCCCGATTACAGGGGGCTGTGATCAGTGTCCTGTCACTAGGCAGAACGGAAAATGCTTGTTTACATCAGCATTCCCTCGTTCTTCCTCTCCGTGAGACATAGAGTCCATGGGACCCGCGATCACACTCACAGAGGTCGCAGCGGGCGTGCGCGCGCGCACCCGCAAACCGCTTCTTAAAGGGCAACGTACAGGTACGTTAATTTGCCTGTATATGCCCTCCTGCCGACGTATATCGGCGTGAGCCGGTCAGCAAGCGGATATATATATATATATATATATATATATATATATATATATATATATATATATATATATATATATATATATATATATATATATATATATATATATATATATATATATACAGTTGTTCTCATAAGTTTACATATCCTTGCAGAATTTTTTGATTTCTTGGCCATTTTTCAGAGAATATGACTGATAACACAAACTTTTCTTTCACTCATAGTTAGTGTTTGGCTGAAGCCATTTATTATCAGTCAACTGTGTTTACTCTTTTTAAATCATAATGGCAACAGAAACTACCCAAATGACCTTGATCAAAAGTTTACATACCCCAGTTCTTAATACCGTGTATTGCCTCCTTTAACATCAATGACAGCTTGAAGTCTTTTGTGGTATTTGTGGATGAGGCTCTTTATCTTCTCAGATGGTAAAGCTTATCATTCCTCTTGGCAAAAAGCCTCCAGTTCCTGTAAATTCTTGGGCTGTCTGTCTTGCATGAACTGCACGTTTGAGATCTCCCCAGAGTGGCTCAATGATATTGAGGTCAGGAAACTGAGATGGCCACTCCAGAACCTTCACTTTATTCGGCTGTAGCCAATGACAGGTCGACTTGGCCTTGTGTTTTGGATCATTGTCATGTTGGAATGTCCAAGTATGTCCCATACGCAGCTTCCTGGCTGATGAATGCAAATATTCCTCCAGTATTTTTTGATAACATACTGCATTCATCTTGCCATCAATTTTGACCAAATTTCCTGTGCCTTTGTAGCTCACACATCCCTAAAACATCAGCGATCCACCTCTGTGTTTCACAGTAGGAATGGTGTACCTTTCATCATAGGCCTTGTTGACTCCTCTCCAAATGTAGCATTTATGGTTGTGGCCAAAAAGCTCAATTTTGGTCTCAATACTCCAAATGACTGTGCCAGAAGGTTTGAGGTTTGTCTCTGTGCTGATCGGCTTATTGTAAGCGGGATACTTTGTGGCTTTTGCAAAGTAATGGCTTTCTTCTGGCGATTCGACCATCCAGCCCATCTTTCTTCAAGTGCCTCCTTATTGTGCATCTTAAAAACAACCACACCACATGTTTTCAGAGTCCTGTATTTCACCTGAAGTTATTTGTAGGTTTTTCTTTGCATCACGAACAATTTTCCTGGCAGTTGTGGCTGAAATTTTCAGTTGGTCTACCTGACCATGGTTTGGTTTCAACAGAACCCCTCATTTTCCACTTCTTGATTAGAGTTTGAACATTGCCGATTGGCATTCTCAATTCCTTGGATGTCTTTTTGTATCCCTTTCCTGGTTTATACAGTTCAACTACCTTTTCCCGCAGATTCTTTGACAATTCTTTTACTTTCCCCATGACTCAGAATCCAGAAACGTCAGTGCAGCACTTGATGAAAGATGTGAGGGTTTGTCAGGAGCCCAGAAACTCATTGACCTTTTATACACACACACACTAATTACAATTGCAAACAGATCACAGGTGAGGATGGTTACCTTTTAATAGCCATTCAAACCCCTTTGTGTCAACTTGTGTGCATGTTATCAGGCCAAAATCACCAGGGTATGTAAACCTTTGATCAGGATCATTTGGGTAGTTTCTGTTGCCATTATGATTTAAAAAGAGTAAACATAGTTGATTAATAATAAATGGCCTCAGCCAAACACTAACCATGAGTAAAAGAAAAGTTTTGTGTTATCGTTCATATTCTCTGAAAGATGGCCAATTAATCATAAATTCTGCCAGGGTATGTAAACTTATGAGCACAACTGTGTGTGTGTGCACATGCGCACGTCTGTCTGCCCATCCTCTGTGTGTCTGTGTAAATCAAGGAAGTGAACAGGCAGCAGCTTCAGCTGCCTACAGTTAAAATGGTTGCAGCCAGACTCCGTGGAGGGAGATTTCTGCTGCATATTTGGCAAGTGCAAAATCACAGTATATATAAAATAATATGCAAAGTGGTGGGAGGGAAGCTTCAGAATGGCAAAGATGTTTTTATTACAAATTATGTGAGCAGACTGCAGTTGCTCTTTAACTCCAGGCAAACAGGTAAAGTGGACTTATGCCTCGTACACAGGAGCGGAAATTCCGACCAGCAAAAGTCCGATGAGAGCTTTTGGGCAGAAAATGCGACCGTGTGTATGCTCCATCGGACTTTTGCTGGCGGAATTCCAGCCAGCAAAAGATTGAGAGCATGTTCTCAATTTTTCGGTCAGAAAAAGTTCCGATCGGAAATTCCGATCGTCTGTACCAATTCCGACCCGCAAAATTCCTACGTATGCTCGGAAACAATTTGACACATGCTCGGAAGCAGTGAACTTCATTTTCTTGGCTCGTTGTAGTGTTGTTCGTCACCGCGTTCTTGATGGTCGAAAGTTCAGCGAACTTTTGTGTGACCGTGTGTATGCAAGGCAAGCTTGAAAACCATCCAAGATTTTTCTGACGGAAATTCCGCACGTGTCTACGCGGCATTACACCTAAAAATGTAAAAAGTGCTCATGAGTAGGATTTTTACGGTGGAAGGGACCAAAAGGGTTTAGTATGGCTCTGCGCCATGATGGCTTAACTCCTGTGCACATGCATGGGAATTATGTCATCTCAGCCTGGCCAATCAAGTGGCCGAAGAGTTCAAACGTAGATGGATCTCCAGGAGAACATGGCAGCATCCATTACAGAAGTAAAATTCTGCTTAAAAAAAAAAAAAAAGAAACACAAAAGACTCTGCATGTCTCCTCTGAGCTCCACAGGATGTATTGCAATGCACATCGCGTTGCAATACATCCCTTCCCAGCTATGCTAGCCGGGGAAAGTGACAGGGTGACCTGGAAGTGATGTCATACACGTGGAGAAGAGCGGACGTGTGTCCGTTACTCCGCTGTTCTCCCTGCCCTCCACCCGCTGGCACCTGCCATGTCGGCCTTGGGCCCACAGATGGGCAAGCGGAGCCTGGAATACATGGCCGTCCGAATGCTTCCGCCTGTCAGTTTTACACACAATCCTGGTGGCTGCAGCATAGCAGCAAAAGGGTTAATAAAAAAACTCATACTGACGGGCGCCACTCTAGGATGGGCGCCTGTAAGCACATGCTTAACCACTTCAATACCAGGCACTTAGACACCTTCCCGCCCAGGCCAATTTTCAGCTTTTGGCGCTGTCGCAATTTGAATGACAATTGCGTGGTCATTCTACACTGTATCAAAACAAATTTTTTATCATTTTGTTCCCACAAATAGAGCTTTCTTTTGGTGGTATTTGATCCTCTGCGGTTTTTATTTTTTGCGCAACAAATAAAAAAGACGAAAATTTTGAAAAAAACACGTTTTTCTTTGTTTCTGTTAAAATTTTTTGTAAATAAGTACGTTTTCTTCTTCAATGACAGGCACTGATATGGCTGCACTGACGGGCACTGATACGGTGGCACCAATGAGGTGGCACTGATGGGCACTGATAGGTGGCACTGGTATGTGGCACCGATGGGCACTCATAGGTGGCACCGATGGGCACTCATAGGTGGCACCGATGGGCACTCATAGGCGGTACTGATGGGCACTCGTAGGTGGCATTGATGGGCACTCGTAGGTGGCATTGATGCGTAGTTATGGGTGGCACTGATAGTTGGCACAGATGGGCACTGATAGGTGGGCACGGATGGGCACTGACAGGTGGCACCGATGGACACTGATTGCAGTGATGTTCTAAGGGTGGCATTGCTGGGCATCACTGCAACATAATGGTGCCAATCAGTGCCCATTTGTGGGCACTGATTGGGCACTGACTGGGCACATGTGGATGGCCATGGGGTACATACCTGGCCATCCACATGTTGCCCCTTCCCTGGTGGTCCTAGTGGCGATCCCTGGTGGTCCAGTGTGGTGATCTGAGGGGGGGCTGCGCTGATAAACAATCAGCGCAGACCCCCCCCTGCCAGGAGAGCCGCCGATCAGCTCTCCTCTACTCGCGTCTGTCAGACGCGAGTGAGGAAGAGCCGATCAACGGCTCTTCCTATTGACATCGTGATCAGCCGTGATTGGACACGGCTGATCACGTGGTAAAGAGGCTCCGCCGGAGGCTCTTTACCAAGAACGGTGTAGCGGTGTGTCAGACTGACACAGCGATCCACCGATCGCGGCAATGCGCGCGGCGGCATGTTATCCTGCTGGACGTCATATGACGCCCAGTCAGGATAACTGAACCACCGCCCGGCCGTCATCTGCTATGGGCCGGGCGGAAAGTGGTTAATGTGTCTAGTGGAAAATCCGGCCCTGATTGTGCTCAACCAGTCTGGTCATGCAAGCACTCCTACCAAACAGCACACTCTGATCCTAAACCACCATGCTAACTAAACTGCAGTTAAAGTACTGAATATGTTAGGCAAACTGAGACTGTACAGTAGACACCATAAGGTGCTGACTTCTACAGTAAAATCAAACTATAACGTTATGGGGTTAGTTTTTTATTGTGTTTTTTTTTTTTTTTTTCCCCTGGCTCGCTGGGGTGGAGGAATTTGAATGGCCTGCACAGAGTCTTGACCTCAACCTGATAGAACACCTTTGGGGTGAATAAGACCCCTTTCACACTGGAGGCGTTTTTCAGGCACTAAATGGCTAAAAAAAAGGGCCTGTAAAGCACCTGAAAAACGCCTCCCCTGCAGCCCCAGTGTGAAAGCCAGAGCGCTTTCACACTGGAGCGGTGCGCTTGCGGGACCATAGAAAAAGTCCTGCAAGCAGCATTTATGGAGCGGTTTAGGATCGGTGTATACACCGCTCCTCCACCGCCCCTGCCCATTGAAATGAATGGGCACCGATGCCGAAGCACCTGCAAAGCGCCTTGGCAGCGGCGCTTTTCGGGCGAATTTAGCCCTTTCTTTGGCCGCTAGCGGGAGTTAAAAGCCCCCCGCTAGTGGCCGAAAAGCGCCTCATAAACTACGGTATAGCGCCTTTAAAACTAGCGACGCTTTACTGCTGACACGGAGCGGTGCCAGTGTGAAAGGGCTCTTAGAGTGGAGACTGCGAGCCAGGCCTTCTCGTCCAACATCAGTGCCTGACGTCACAAATGCACTTCTGGAAGAATGGTCAAACATTCCCATAGACACACTCCTAAACCTTGTGGACAGCCTTCCCAGAAGAGTTGAAGCTGTTATAGAGCTGCAAAGGGTGGGCCAACTCAATATTGAACCCTACAGACTAAGACTGGGATGCCATTGAAGTTCATGTTCATAAATATATATATATATGTGTGTGTGTGTGTGTGTATATATATTATATATGAAATACCTGGCCGATGCCCCTGGAAGCTGGAAATCAAAAAGGTAGACACCTCTACTTCAGTGATCTCCACTTGCTTCTGGGTTCTGTGCTGAGTGGCTGGCCTAATGAATTGTTATTACAGATGGTCAGCCTCTTGACATGGGCACCATTCAGAGAAGGCTTTGCATTCATTCATAAAGTGCAAGGCAATCTCTAATTGGATGCGATGGAGAGGCAGGGTGGTGACGTCACAATACAGAAGAGCAGCTCCTAGATGTGGGACCTGGAAGCAAGGGGGAGATCATTGAGGTAGAACCTCTGCCCTAGTTTATAAGTTGTGGTCTGTGTGTTAGTGTTAGAAGTAATTTGTATTCATTCTGTAATGTTTTGCAGATTATTTTGATCACAAAGAGGATCTAAGGTGTTAACAAGCAGTAACAATGCTGAGAGACACCATGAAAGCGTGGAATGAAAGTTCAGATATATACAGCAGTGACCAAGAAGAGGAGGAAGAAGAGATGATCTTTGGAGAAAATGATGATGATCTTGAAGAACTAATGGATTTTAGTGACCTTCCGACATCTCTGTTTGCATGTAGCGTTCATGAGTCTGTCTTTGAGGTAGATGATCAGAAGGTATGTAGGACCCATTTGTTGTGTTTTAAATGTAAATAAATAAACAAATAAAACAGCTTGCACGTTAAAGCTAGCTTCACATTATTGCGATGCGGGAACCAGTGCAGGTTCCCGCATCGCACCTCCCTGGCAGTCAGTACACACTGCCCTACGCAAACCGCTGCGGGTGTCAATACAAAGTTAGACACCCGCAGATCGGTTCACAGATAGCAGTGTGAACTGTGAAATGGTGCAAGAATCCGATTGCATGGGTGTGAACCGAAAAAGGGGTCCTGCACCATTTTAGCCCGATTGCGATGCAAATTCAGCAATGAGGTGCGAATCGCATGCGATGTCTGACATCGCTATAGTGTGAACCGTAAAGTAACGTTGAAAACATTCACATTTTGTTGAAAAAAGGTGCGTACTAGGTTTACAATATGTCAGT
This sequence comes from Lithobates clamitans, assembly GCA_037952925.1. Taxonomy (NCBI): domain Eukaryota; kingdom Metazoa; phylum Chordata; class Amphibia; order Anura; family Ranidae; genus Lithobates; species Lithobates clamitans. The sequence continues at coordinate 2,724,324 of JBBGZY010000138.1, read as the reverse complement.
TGTGTCTGTTGTCCACATTTTAATATAGGCTATCGGTACACTTCCTGAAATGTATGAGTGCTAAGTAGAACATTCTCGTGGGAATTCAAAAATCCTCATCAATGCTTTTCTGGTGCTATGGCCCTTCAATATGGCCTGCACCCATTTTTAAAATTCCTGCCACCCGTTTTAGTAACTTTATTGATTTGTGGTTGATTCAGGTGGTTCTTAATAGTGCCACTTTTACAAATTATTTACAACAGGTACATGAATCTATCACCCGCACCAACATTTGTCATGTGGAGGCACACTGAAATTCTAGAGAGTGTCAATGACACTCTGTGAATTTCCTACTCTGTCTGCTCTGTTGCATTAAGACCTTCTTTCAGTAGTTTAGACCAGTGTTTCTCAACTCCAGTCCTCAAGATGCCCCAATAGGTCATGTTTTCAGGCTTTGCATTTTTTTTTTTAGCACAGGTGATATGATCAGTTTCACTGCCTTGGTAATTACCACAGCCACTTCATCTGAGGGAAATCCTGAAAACATGACCTGTTGGGGCTCCTTGAGGACTGGAGTCGAGAAACACTGGTTTAGATCTACAGTATATCAACAAAGATGAAACGTCCCATGCAGTATACCTAAGGACATTGCTGAGGATGCCTGTAATGTAGTCTCCTGTTCTATGAATATTTCAGTGAGATCGTGACACAGCAATAGCAAACTTTTAAATTTTGTAATTATTCTCACACTTGATCTTGCATGACATACACCTTCTATACGTATCATGCTTTTCATGTGAGTTACTGGTAATGAGGTTCCCATATCTGTGGGATATACACCAGGAAGCATGAAATATTTGTACCTGAATATGACGACTTCTTTTTTATTAACAAAGAGTGGCACATACTGTATGTACGTACCACTCTTCTAAGTTGAGAAAATGTAGCAGATTCTGCTCTGGGGTGCAAGCCCAGCAATCTGCTCCTTGTTATATGCTGTGTCTGTTCCAGACACAGCACAGACCAGTTCAGATGGAGCTGCATTCTCCAAACCCCCCTCAACTACCCCACCTCCCTGCTAAGTTGAGTTCGGGAGGGAGGAGTAGGGTTCATTACATGAGTATAGCGAGTAGTGTGAGCAGTTTGCAGACAATTCACATAGGCCTGACCTATATACTGAAATCCTGTAAGAGAGGACCCTGCGCCAGTTTCTGTTTTACTCTGAAACAAACGCTGGCTTGGGTGGGGCAGAAAGACCTGAAATAATTCTATCTGGCTGTTTAATTTGGCATGCACCACAAACTAATTTCCGGCGTCATTACATTGGCGCATTAACCTTTGTTATTACCCCCTAGGGTATCATAGACTGCATACTCGTTCCACAGCCATTGCAAAGAAAGAACATGGTGGCCTAGAGTTTGTTTTTTATGCTGCTATTTTAAAGGATGTAATTTAATTCCCAGTTTCTTTGTTTCTGTACAGGAAAGATTCAAAGCTCTCTTCACTATCTATGACAATGAGGTCTCCTTTCAGCTGTTTAAAAGCTTTAGAAGAGTTAGACTAAATTTCAGCAACCCAGAAGCTGCAGCTAGAGCGAGAATTGAGTTACATGAATCTGACTTCAATGGAAAGAAGTTAAAGTTATATTTTGCACAGGTAAAGTATAATGCACAAAACTTATACTGACATATGACTTAGAAGAGATATAGAAAAATGCTTTTTAAATGCAAGTCCTCCAAAATCCAGCCTCTTAATAATGGCTTCCTATATGATTTCCACCCCTCCGTTACCTAGGCCTAGAAACAGTACTCCCTTTCTAGTTGTCAGTCTTTTGACAATCCTTAGTTACTGTACATTTTAATTACAGTATAATAAACATTCAGAATGTAAGGCTCTGTAAGTATAACTACATTACTTTATGACTCTGAACTCCATCTATTGAATAGGTGAATGTGAATGAATGAGGATGTTGCAACTTTGTTTTAGTATTTAGCCATTAAAGCTCATCTCTTTTTTTTTTTTTTTTTTTTGGCGTATTGAATAGCAGTAAAAAATTGTCAAGGGTTCCAATTTATCTTCACTCTTAAAACAAAACACAAAAAAGTTTTTGGCTTGACATACACTTTATTATAAAACTTCTGCTTAGTTCAAGCATTTACAGTGCTGATCTGCTCATGGGTTCAAAGACGATTGCCTTTGTTTTACCTTATAAAGCAGTTTCTTAATGTCATATTGTAAAAATATCTAAACTTGCAAACTGTTCTAAGAAAAAGTTAGGACACCTTCTTTACAGTTTGGCTGGATTTAGAACCTTTTATTCTGTGAAGATGTAATATCTATAATCTGATCCTATTACTAAAATGCACTGCCCGGTAGATTTTTGCTTGATTACACAGTCCGAGTTCTGTCAGAGCTGAAATTAATTTTTTTGGAGATGTTCTGTACATCCACAGAGCGTGTCCAGGTTGCCATATTGCATTGAATTTTACAGAAAATTACAGCACAGCAGACTGATAAATAATTTATAATAACATTAAATTAGAATGTATGTGTGTGTATATATACACACACACACACATATATGTGTGTGTGTGTATATATATATATATATATATATATGTGTATATGTATGTATGTATGTATGTATTTTACACACAATCCTGGTGGCTGCAGCATAGCAGCAAAAGGGTTAATAAAAAACTCATACTGACGGGCGCCACTTTAGGATGGGCGCCTGTAAGCACATGCCTAATGTGTCTAGTGGAAAATCCGGGCCTGATTGTGCTCAACCAGTCTTGTCATGTAAGCACTCCTACCAAACAGCACACTCTGATCCTAAAAGACCCTGCTAACTAAACTGCAGTTAAAGTACTGAATATGTTAGGCAAACTGAGACTGTACAGTAGACACCATAAGGTGCTGACTTCTACAGTAAAATCAAACTATAACGTGATGGGGTTAGTTTTTTATTGTGTTTTTTTTTTTTTTTTTCCCCTGGCTCGCTGGGGTGGAGGAATTTGAATGGCCTGCACAGAGTTTTGACCTCAACCTGATAGAACACCTTTGGGGTGAATAAGACCCCTTTCACACTGGATGCGTTTTTCAGGCGCTAAATGGCTAAAAAATAGCGCCTGTAAAGCCCCTGAAAAACGCCTCCCCTGCAGCCCCAGTGTGAAAGCCAGAGCGCTTTCACACTGGAGTGGTGCGCTTGCGGGACCATAGAAAAAGTCCTGCAAGCAGCATTTATGGAGCGGTTTAGGATCGGTGTATACACCGCTTCTCCATCGCCCATGCCCATTGAAATGAATGGGCACCGATGCCGAAGCACCTGCAAAGCGCTTTGGCAGTGGCGCTTTTCGGACGAATTTAACCCTTTCTTTGGCCGCTAGCGGGAGTTAAAAGCCCCTCGCTAGTGGCCGAAAAGCGCCTCATAAACTATGGTATAGCGCCGCTAAAACTAGCGGCTCTTCACTGGCACCGCTCCGCGTCAGCAGTATGAAAGGGCTTTTAGAGTGGAGACTGCGAGCCAGGCCTTCTCGTCCAACATCAGTACCTGACCTCACAAATGCACTTCTGGAAGAATGGTCAAACATTCCCATAGACACTCCTAAACCTTGTGGACAGCCTTCCCAGAAGAGTTGAAGCTGTTATAGCTGCAAAGGGTGGGCCAACTCAATATTGAACCCTACAGACTAAGACTGGGATGCCATTGAAGTTCATGTTCATAAACATGGAGAGCAGCTCCTAGATGTGGGCCCTGGAAGCAAGGGGGGGATCATTGAGGTAGAACCTCTGACCTAGTCTATAATTTGTGGTCCACAGAGCGTGTCTAGGTTGCCATATTGCATTGAATTTTACAGAAAATTACAGCACAGCAGACTGAAAAATAATTTATAACAACATTAAATTAGAATGTATGTGTGTGTGTAAATTATTTTTCAGTCTGCTGTGCTGTAATTTTCTGTAAAATTCAATGCAATATGGCAACCTGGACACGCTCTGTGGATGTACAGAACATTTCCAAAAAAATTCATTTCAGCTTTAGCTTTTTTTTTTTTTTTTTGTTATTTTCGTGAAAGTTGAGTTGCACTTTAAACTTGCCCTTTAGCTGAGCCTCCTGCTTTATTCAATCTATTATATGGATTAACCACTAGGGTGCAGAACACAGAATTTCTCCATGGTGCTTAACATTTGAAGCAGCATAAATTCACTTAGAGCAACTGTCTATGGTTTAAAAAAAAACTGTTCATAGTTATACTTCCTTAACCAATACATTTATGTAAGGTTGGACTTAAGAATAAAATCAGAACAGTAATTGGTATTGCCGTTGCTGCCTGGTTCATCCAAAGTTAGTTAGGATGTATATTGCTGGTGGCTTTGGTTCTACTTTAAGTTTTCTTGCGTTTTGGAGACAGTTTCAAATCAGCACCATGTTAAATTATGAATACCACTTTAAACATGGTCTTGTTCTTTAAGTGTTCTACTTCTCTTAAAAAGCGACGTGCAGAAAATTCAGTACATTGTGAAAGTTGCTTACCAGAACGTGGTATTTTTTTTGGTTTAAATCGTACTTTTTAAATTTTGTATAGGTATCGGGTACAGGAAACTAGGAAATTACAGACATAGTAACCCCTTGTGCCAATTACTACAAAAAGTGGCATAATTTTATTAGAATTGTATTCTGAACTTTGTAGGGTTTATAAATCGGTAACAAAAAAAAAAATTAAACAGTGAAAGTAAATGTAATCTTGAAAATCACAAAACACTCTAGTTCTGGCATTAAACAGCTTTGTGCAACTAAATACACCAACATACAGTATGTTGTTTACCTTTAATAGTGGCCTGTGGAATATTTTAATACCGTAGGCAGATAATGAACATTTAAAGCTGGTCGCATGATAAGTGCAGCCAGCCTGATTGTGTGAAGAAGTAGTTGATAGACACATTGGGGGTTATTTACAAAAGGCAAATCCACTTGCACTGCAAGTGCACTTGGAAGTGCGGTAGATCTAAAATAAGTGGAAGCTCTGCTGATCCAATCATGTGCAAGCTAAAATGCTGCATCCAATCATGTGCAAGCTAAAATGCTGTTTTTTATTTTCCTTGCATGTTCCCCTTGGATCTACAGCGACTTTACTTCCAATTGCACTTTCAAGTGCACTTACAGTGCAAAGTGGATTTTCCTTTAGCACCCCCACTGTTTTATAAAGTACAAACAACTGGCCACTGCCCCCACCTATAACTGGTCTTTGCAGCAAGGAGCACATGGAAGGGTGACACATGTCAAACCAAACCAAAGAAAATTCCCAGCTCAACTTGCCAGCCTGCAACCAACCAAATGAATCTGTCTAACAGTATGCGTTAAAAACAGGGCTTTAGTTTGCAAATACATACATAAACTACAGAGCCCCAGTATTATCTGCAGTCCTAACTCTAAATTTTGAGAGCCTCGAAGTACATGCATTATAATGGCTAGGTAGAGGGCAGGTGAGCCTGGAGGGAGCCCACCCCTTCTTAAAGCGGGGGTCCACCCACACCGCCAAAAAAAAAAATATTAAAAGCCAGCAGCTACAAATACTGCAGCTGCTGACTTTTAATTCATGGCCACTTACCTGTCCCAGGGTCCAGCGATGTCGGCAGGCAACACCGAGAACCCGCTCGGTTCTCGGCAGCTGCCGCCGCCATCCTAGGTGAGGAAATCAGGAAGTGAAGCATTGCAGCTCCACTTCCCGGTTCCCTACTGCGCATGCGAGAGTCGCGCTGCGCGTCCCAAGTGGTCCCCGCTCTCTCCGGGGAGCTGTGTGTTCCCAGCAGACAGCGCGGTGGGGACGGGAAGAGGCGTAGACTCCCATGGGAGTCTATGCCGGAAGTGGGTGCAAATACCTGTCTTAGACAGGTATCTGCACCCCCTCCCCCCTGAAAGGTGCCAAATGTGACACCGGAGGGGGGGAGGGTTCCGAAAAGCGGAAGTTCCATTTTTGTGTGGAACTCCGCTTTAAAGGCACAGGGGCGCACTTTCCAGTATTCCAAAAGTACAAACAAATGGTCATTGCCCCCACCTACAACTGGCCACACATTTGCAAGTACATGTGTAAGCTGCAGAGCCACTTCACGGCACACCAGTTTTATCTGCAGTCCTAACTCTAAATTTTGAGATTTTATAGTTTTATAAAGGAAATTATGCATAGACAAATAATTCTGCAGAATACCTCCTAGCATGTATTTGATATTGAAAACTCCCTCTAAGTCATTATGCACTTGGGTAATGAATGAAAGGTATAGAAAATCTGGTGAAATGTTGAGTGTACCTGGTATGTGTATAGTCTCTGTAAATCCTGTTCTATTTGGCATTAAATGTGTAAATCGTAGATTTACAATTTGTATGTTTCTGTTAAAGGTCTAGCTATGCATTCAAGCCTGATCTGTGGATTTGGACCTTGAATATGCACACATTCATGCTAATTATGAGACCTATGATATTATTTGAGACATGATAACATTATTAGCACTTGCACTAAAAACAGAAATTATAATAGATATTGAAAAGGCAGAATGAAAAACGCTATAGGTTGCGAGTAAGAGATTTGGTGTGGCTACTAAACATCCATACCAGTTAGATGTAACCATAGTTGCTCATAGCCAGACATGTTGGAGGTCCCAGAACTTGATGTGAATGGACAGTTGTAGCTCCCTCACAAGGCCAACTTGTTTTCTGCATTCTTTATATGTTAAGACTTTTATATGATCTTGTGTAATTTACCATTATGTATACAAGTTTTTTTTTTTAGGCAGGTTGATATATATTTTAGTGTAAGCACTATTCAGTAAAGACAACCATGGTGGCCCTTGTATGAAGGAGACCTGTCCTGCCACCCCGACTTTGACCACAGAAGATACCAAACAATACCTACCATAACATATTGGTATATGTCACACAAACCAAATGTCATTGTATCTGCAGTAGACCTGTACAGCAGCCACAAATTCTAAAGACTTTCTTGTCTCAAGGTAGAATTTTAGTACATTGTAAAATTCAAAAGCAATGTAGGTGTCAGTTTATTGGGGTCTATAAAAAAGAAAGTACTGCACATTTTCAGAAATAAATAGTTCCCCCAAAGCACCAAAAGTTGTAAGTGTTGTCTCTCAGTACAGTCACTCTATAACCTTTTTACCCCAGCGGAAACTTAGAAATAACGTTATAGTATCTAGGACCCTCTTCTAAAACCAATTTATTGGGAGTCCGTTAGAAAAATGCCCCATATATTGGTGACCAGTTGGAAAAATGCTCTCCTTGCAGTGGTGGTCAGAATGCTACTTTTGCAAACAGCTAAAAAGATCATTGGTGTTATGTAACTGGCTTTGCCAAGTGGTGTTGGCCTGGGACTATGCAGGAGCCATCAAATTGGAGATCAGTCAGCCACAGCTCAAAGAACCCCTAGCACCCTTTGGACAACCCTAGAGTTCCACAGAACTCTTGTTGAAAATGGCTGATCTACAGACATCTGCAGATGATATAAAATTACACAGTTTGTTTTATGTGTGATTTACAAAGCTCTTAATGACAATGATCCTTTTTTTTTTTTTACTTTGATATCGTAATATCTTGACATAAGGATGCAAGCTACATGAAATCTGTTAAATAATGTATGATTTTAGGATATTACCACTAAGTGCCACTGCCCGTACATGTACAGGTGGTGAACAAAATGGAAACACATGGGTAATGAGTGAAGTGGCTGTTGTCACCCCAGGTGAGTTTATTGCATTCATTTGAATTGCACTTTATCTCCTATCTTCCTTGCACATGAAAATGCATGGCTAGTACAATTTTTGGGTGTGATATTATATAGTTGCCATACTTTGCCTTATGCCCTCATAGCACCATCATAAATTATCATTGATGTTGAAGTAATGATAGCATATCTGTTTTGGTCAATTAAGAGCTGGAAAGTCACACCCAACAATGGCTCCTGTTCAGAACCATTAAGGCTTTATCTAGTAGCTTCAACAATAAGTTTTCCTTACCGTTTTTTAAAGCCTTGCCCTGTGCATGCTGAGATGCTGTTTTTTCTGCTTCATATCCCAAGAGCAGCCTTTTTGTAACTATAATTATCACTGGCATTTAGTTTAAGATTTTAAAATGTTTTTGCACTATAAGGCCTCTTGCAGCTTGAAAAAGCTCAGTACAGCTTCTTTTTTTTTTTTTTTTTTTTACTGAGCTAAAATACAGCCCATTAATTGTAATGTGCCTATGCACACAGGAGCATAGACGAGCACTGTGCATTCTTCAGTAAAAAAAATAGAGAAAAATCTTCTTTTTTGGTCAGTAATTTATGCCACATGGGCGCAAGTGCGCGTGAATGCACGCAAATGCCTATTTACATATTGTGCAGAATGAGAAAAATGCGCAAATTCATATACCCGAAACTAAAAATCAGAATAAATGCGCTAATGCATACAAAATAAAACGTCTGAAAAAGTAGATGCTCAAACGGGTATCATGTGCAAGAGGCCTAATTGACTGTGTATTTCAAAGAGGGAGGGGGTAGAAAATTGCTGGTTTTGTCTACACAATTTTTAAAGGTTTTAGTGTATTTAAGTGAGGTAATAGCTCTTCCTATTGTAACATAAAGGCGGATTTGTTCACTTTCCCATGTTCCTGTGGATAGATTGTTTTAGCGTTTGGTGCCACTTGTTTTATAGCTGTATGATGGTAAATAATGGCTTTACATGTCATACGCAATTGTCAGCCAGCCTAAGCTCCAAATACTGCCATGGTAACAGGTAAAGTCATGATTTGAAAATGCCTTAAATATGAAAAAAAAAAAAAATATCCTAAGCCCTTCCACACAATTTGTAACTCCACTTTGCTCCTTCTTTACAGCATTATACTCATCAGAATCCAATATCTTTTATGTTAAAAATTAATTTATCTGGTATTTTAAAGTGGTTGTAAACTTCGGACATGAAATATGAACAAAGCCTATTCTTCTATAGTGTATAATTGTCTCAATTAAGAGCACAAATTGTCATTTCTGTCTGTTGCTTCGTTCCTATATCAGCATGAGTCACTTTTGACAAGTATTCCTGACATCAAGAGAAAAAAAGGTGACAGGAGAGGGATCTACAGGAGAGGGAGCTCCAGCTGATTTAAAGCCACTCTGTTAGACTCTATTCAGCCGCTAGCGGGGCGGTTTTAACCCCTGCTAGCGACCGAAAAGGGGTTAAATCCACCCGCAAAATGCCGCTGCAGCGGCACTTTGCCGACGGTATAGCAGCGCTGCCCCATTGTTTTCAATGGGCAGGACCAGTGTATTCACCGCTCCTACACCGCTGCAAAGAAGCTGCTGGCAGGACTTTTTGTGACGCCCTGCCAGCGCAGCGCCCCAATGTTAAAGCAGTCGGGGTGCTTTCACACTGGGTTTGCAGCAGGGGCTTTTTTCAGGCGCTATGCAGGCGCTATTTTTAGCACTGTAGCGCCTGAAAAAATGCCTCAGTGTGAAGGGGGTCTTAATGTGTGCTGTGTGAGGGGAAGTGTGTCCATGAACTCTGCAGAGTGTAATTTCAGCTCTCTGCCCCTGTTTTTCTGACAGCTCAGACAAGCTTTATAAATGATGGACTTTGAAGGGCTGTAGAGAAGACTGCAGATAAACAGGTACAACATATGTAGGAGGATTTGTTTCATGTACCACCTGAGGCCAGTCACTTCACTGGGTATATGTAAGGGTTTACAACCACTTTAAGTGAAGAAAATCAGGGTGCTTTTGTGGAATAACAGGTTATTAATTTTTGGTTGTGAAGGGTTAAAGTTGCTTTAAAGGATAAGTTCACCTTTTGGGAACATGTTTCATGTTCCACCCGTATTCACTGCTGCTTGATTTCACCCCCTGTGACAGCAGTATGGGTGGGAAGTTCCCTATACTAGCTATCACTTTTTTAAATCAGCATGTTCGTGCAGGGCTCCGCCCACACGGCCATGTTATTAATTTGTAGAACTCTGTGTGTGAATGAACTACAAGCCCTGACATCCTTTGTGGCTTTCGGCTTGTAGTTCTCAATGAACTACCACAGTGCTGTGGAGCGCTGGGAGAGTTTATTGATTCTTCTTGTCAGTGTATCTGCCTGTCCGTATGAGATGTACAGACACACAGATATACTGACAGGTCTGAACAATACCTGCATGGCATCAGCGATCTGCTGATTGTTGCTGCAATGCTTTAAAGCTCCCCAAAAAAATATTTATAAATGCACATTTTTTTCCTGCAAACTTATCCTTTTAATTGTATGCAGACTTTGTTCCATCTAAAGAGGTTCCCATTCACTTCTAGTCCCTAAAGGCCCAGACACACGGTCAGAAAATCTGAAGATAAACTTTGTCCGATGAACGATCTGCCGATTTTCTGATCGTTTAGTATGCTGCTTTTGACAGCCGATTATGAATTTTCCGCAGACAAAAACTGGATATGCAGGCTTGAAAATTTTTGTCTGATGTGACCACAACGTCCAATTTTTTATTTTTTTTTCATAAGTACGGTTTTCTGACAAAAAAAAAAATCTGAAGAGCCAGACTAGGCATGCTCAGAAATGAAAGAACACATACAAAACAATTCAACACATTCCGTCACTTCTGACGTTGAATTCTGTCGTCAGAAAATTTTCTGATAGTGAATACACTCTTCACATCCGACTTGAGACTAGCATCAAACAAAAAACTGACGAAAATTCGTCCAATAATCTGACCGTGTGTACAAGGCTTTAAACAGCACACAAAGCAGTTGTCACAGAAACAGGTGTCCCAATTAAAAGATTTTCTTTTTTTTCTCCTGTTCTGAAGGAAAATGTTTTGGAATTCCCATTACATGTCAATGATCAACACGACAAATGAATTTTCCCATTGGGGACATGGACTGCAATATAAAAAAAACAAGGTTCTAATCCTTCACTTATCTAATTAAAGACTTTGGCATTAGATACAATATAAAGCTAGATCAAGTGTACCCAGCACTTCATCTACTCAGTTAAAAAGACTAATTTCAGCCTGATCGTAGATAGAACTGCTATAATCATGCAAGCACAATTACATCTTCATGCACATGTGTGACCTCATTATGCACATACAGTAAACCTTTTTAGCGTATTTTTACTTGCAGGGAGGACAGAAACCGCTGATAGGTAAGACACATAAATGCATGTAAATCTTACATCATATGTCAAGCCAACAGAACCTGGATGTCATTAATGTGCTAGAGCCTAGTCATAAAGCCCTAATAACACACAACACATCAAAGCTTTGCTGGGCAGACATTTGCTGTGAACTTTACAAAAACAGTGGCAGCAGAAAATTGCTTGGCTTTGCTTTTGGGTCTTTTTATTTGCCTAAAAATGGTAATTGTAGGTATTGAAGATTGCTGATCACAATACCTATAATTACTCCTACATTGCAGCTTTACTCAACGTACATTTGTATTAATAACGTGCAATGTGGTGGACATATGTAGTAAAATGCAGCTTATGACTAGGAAATGTTCACTGTTTGAAGTGACTTTGTGATGGTGAGAAAAGTATACAAAGGAGAGATTGTATATTTATTTACCTAGCTTTGTATTCAGTGATGTAAATAGAGCTGTTTTACCATAGGTGGTCTACATATCATGTATAATTCACAAAGCTGTGGCACAGATCAGCATGTACTGTCCTAGATAATTATATTGTGGCATGAAATCCACATAGTTTCCATTATATTTTTTTTAGCCTTTTGATATTTCTGACTGCATGAACAATGCTCCATATTTTTATGACATTGATTACAAATTTAAATTGACATAGTATTGTTGCATCATCATTCTCTCATGAAGCAAAAACTGAAAATGTGTTTTTATTTAAGTGTACATAAAATGCCTAAGTGCCAGATAGCAAAAGAATGGGGTAGGGGACTGCTGGATTGATGTGCCTTCATCAGCAGACCTGACTGTGAACCCACTGGATTATAACTGTAAATGTTCCATATATGTAAGCGCATTAATTAATGTGTTTTAGTAGTGTGAATAATGGAAAATTTCCTATCAAATACTTACTGTAATTTTCCTTTCCAGGTGGACTCCATTTCAGCATACATTTGTGTAACTCCACCTCCACTCCTACCCCGAAGGACTCCACTCCCTTGACCACTTCCCACCTGGCCTATAGCAGAATGACGGCCGGGCGGTGGTTTCGTTATCCTGACTGGGCATCATATGACGTCCAGCAGGATAACATGCCTGCACGGGGCTGCGCATCGCAGCCAACGCTGGTGCTGTGTGTCAGTCTGACACACTGCATCTCCAATCGTGGTATGAACACAGCTGATCATCGCGTGAACCAGGAAGTGCCAGTAATTGGCTTTCCTCAGTTCACTCTGACAGGAAGAGGGATCGGCGGCTTTCCCTGTCAAAGGGGGGTCTGTGCTGATGATCAGCACATTGATTATCAGCACAGCCCCCATCAGATGTGCCCATCGGCTGCCAATTAGTGCCCATGAGCTGCCAGTCTGTGCCCCATCAAGAACGCCTGTCAGTGCCCATAGATGTGCCAATCAGTGCCCCATCAGTAATGCCTGTCAGTGCCCTTCAGATGCCAAGCAGTAATGCCTGTCAGTAGCTCCTCATCATTGCTGCCTATCCAGTGCCATATATCAGTGCCCATTAGTGCAGCCTCATCGGTGCCCGTCAGTGAAGGAAAAAACATTTTATAACAAACAAAGAAAAACCTTTTTTTTTTTTCAAAAATGTCAGTCTTTTTTAGTTTGTTTAGCAAAAAATAAAAACCCCAGTGGTGATCAAACAACACCAAAAGAAAGCTCTATTTTTGGCAAGAAAATTATAAAAATTTAGTTTGGGTACAGTGTTGTATGAACACGCAATTGTCATTCAAAGTGTGACAGCGCTGAAAGCTGAACATTGTCCTGGGCAGGAAGGGGCAAAAGTGCCTGGTATTGAAGAGGCTGTAAAGTCAGAAGGCTTTTTATCTCTATTCATTAAGAAAAAAAGGCTTCTATGTGCAGCAGCCCCCCCTAATACTTGCCTGAGCCCCATCTCTGTCCAGCGAGTGTCTCGGCCTCCCGGGACTCTCTCTCCTGATTGGCTGAGACACAGCAGCGGTGCCATTGGCTCCCGCTGCTTGCTGTCAATCAAAGTCAGTTAGCCAATCAGGAGAGAGAGGGGCTGAACCACAGCTCCGTGTCTGAATGGAAACGCAGAGCTGCAGCTCGGCTTGGGTGCCCCCATAGCAAGCTGCTTGCTGTAGGGGCACTCAACAGGAAGGAGGGGTCAGGAGCACAGAAGAGGCACCCGAGAAGAGGAGGATCTGGGATGCTCTGCGCAAATCCACTGCAACAGAGCAGGTAAGTACAACGTGTTTGTTATTTTTATTAAACATATAAATTTAAAAAACAAGACTTTACTACCACTTTAAATTTTAAACCTGAGCCCTAGGCTGTGTTTCTTAACTAGCCTACTCATGACACTGGGAGGGTATTTCTGCTGCCATGGAGTCCTTCAGGAAAGGAAAATTATCATAAGTATTTGATAGAATATTTTCCTTTTTCCTGACAAAACTCCATGGCAGCATATGTATCGGATAAAGGTGGGAATAATGGGAATAACTAGCCTCACAAAATATGGACGAGAAATCTGAACAAAAAAAAAAAGGCTTTAATTTGAACCATTAACAATTATGATTTTAAGCCAAAATTAACAGAAGATAAAGAGGCAGGCTCTACACAATAGTGAGCCATGAAGGTATTGATCGAGGACCACGAAGCTGCCAAGATGTAAACACAATTCTGGTTGAGTGTGCGGTCACCACCTCCAGAGGAGCCAAGCCCTTAGCCATGTAAGCTTGTTATATGGCCTACACAGTCCATGCAGCAATGATTCTGGACACTCCAATCCAGTATCCGAAAGGAAGTCAAGGACAAGGGGTAAATCCCACTTAGAAAATCTCAGCTTTCTTTGAGGCCTAAGCCTGACTGCTCTTTTAAAGAACTGTCGAACCAAAGGATGTCTAGCCCAGGATACTGGTGAAGGCTGATTTTTCTGTACTCTAAAGGGAGCTAACAGGGCAAGATCCAAACCTGTTTGGAGAGAGCCCAGGATATCCTGAATCTTTGGATTACTGCATGATCCATCGGAAGCGGACATATACTTTGCAAACTTCGACCAGATCATCCCATAGACTCTGTTAGTGCTGGTGCTTGTGGCGCTTATCAAGGTGAAGACAACCCCAGAGGAGTAGCTGAGGTCAAACAGCCTTTCTCTCCTAAGGACCAGACCCTCAGGTGGAGACGTACCAGGCACGGATTGAGAGTTGAGCCCTGCCCAGCCTGAGAGGCAGGGGTACTGGGTCTCGGTAGCTGAGCAGCACCAGTAAGGGGAACCATAGCCTGTTCGGCCAGTACAGGATTACGGTCACTACCTTCACTTCTATTGCTCTAAATCTTCCAAACATAATGAGTATGAGCAGGACTGGAGGAAAAGCGTAAGCTCTGCAAAACTTCCACTGATCCATCGGTGCATCTATCCCAAAAGCGTGAGGATAACTGCCCCTCGTGTAATACTTTTCCAGCTTGTAATTGTACGGGGAAGCAAATAGATGTACCTCCAAAGTGACGCCCAGGAAGAGAATCCACCTGAAGACTTCCAAGTGGAGAGACCACTCATCGTTCAACTGGAAGTGAAACTAGAAGTCTGCTTGGATGTTCAGAACTCCGGGTACATAAACTACCGAGACATTGGCTAGGTTCTTCTGAGCCCATGACATGATTGGTTCTCCTTCCTACAGTAAGGATAGACCATGATTCTCTTCTTGCCTTCTTGTGTAGGAGACTGCTGTGATGTTGTCTAGCCCCAGGAGCATTGATGCTCCCCTCGTTAGGTGGCATAAGGCCGCCTACAGCTCCAAGACATTCAACACAATCACACAAGAGGGAAAGCTCCAGTTGCCCTGAGCTATCTCTGAAGGGCGATGAGCACCCCATCCTGTACTGCTGACATTGGTCACGATCGTGACCCACGAAGTGGGGGCAATGGAATGGCAATTAAGCAGGTTTCTCTGTTGTAGCCACCAGAGAAGGCTCTCCTTCATGGTCAAGGTTATGTAAATGATCTAATTTTTGCTTCCTGGCCTCCACTGCTGGAGAAACCCCTTCTGGAAGGAACACATCTTCCACTGCTCCCACTTCACTATAGGCGCTGTGGACACCATGGTGATGATAATTCTCAAACACTGGAAGGCTTAGAGATGGGAGGATGACAGGGCTAAGAATATTCTGCTGAAGATTACTGGAATCTTTTCCAGTGGCAAGGCAATAGTGCTCTTGACTGTATTGAACTGGGCCCCGAGGTATACAAGAGACTGAGTGGGCTCTAGGTGGCTCTTTTTCAGTTGTATCATCCAACCAAACTCCTGGATAGTTGAAATGACCTGACTCCTGTACTCCACAAGCTGCCCTCTGTTCTGCCATTACACATAGCGGAAAAACAATATACATGCCACTCCTGTGACCCCAGGTCTGGCAGCAGGACAACACAGCTGTGGCATCCATAACTGGGGACTTCCAGGGCCACCCGCTGATAGCAGGGCTTCAGGCCAGCTGCAGAGCCTGATCCTTCGGTGGCAATTCTCTTCATATATGTGCCCACCACCACCCTGCTGATAGCTTGGGATTATATTAACCAAACAGTCCGTCGTGGAAGTTTCGTCAGTCTTAAATGTCACTGGACTCGCCACACACCTGCACAGCTATCCCGTACAAGACACCGAGCGCTAGACTTCAAAAGGTAGGAAAGAACTTCCAACAATACAGGTCCCATGTGGAGTGCAAAAAGGGAACACCGCCTAGGGGTGGGGAGTGGGGTCCTATGGGGTAGGGGCTGAGGCGGAGTTACCCATAAGTATGCTGCCATGGCATCTGTCAGGAAATGGTTCATATATATCTTATAAAAATCTAAAAATCAATTTAATTGCTCAAAACGATGTAGGCTGCCACAGTGTTTGAAGTATTGGCTATTTCTTTCTCGAACATCACGGGACACAGAGCCTCAGTAATTACTGATGGGTTATATAGGTATCACTAGGTGATTGGACACTGGTCACACCCTAATCAGGAAGTTCAACCCCCTATATATAATCCCTCCCCTTGCAGGGATACCTCAGTTTTTACGCCAGTTTCTTAGGTGATGGACGTGTAAAGATGTCCTGTGCTGAGCTCCAAAGGGAATATCCTATATCCTATACTGGGGCAAGCCAGGCAGACCGGATCCATTCAAAGTGTCCTTTCTAGGCCGAATTGGATGGTACCCGGGCCTCGTGTCCGAAGAAACGAGGTTTTACCTGTACTGCTTCGCTTTTTAGAGAGCTGGACCCCGCAGATCAGAAAATGGCTTTAAACCTCCTAATTTCTGGCGGGGTGCTTTACGGGCCCAGAACTGCAGGATCCCCCTATTCGTAGGGGGGCCCCAGTCTCTGATGGTTTTTTCAAATGGAGCCCACCGTGAGAGGTGAAGATTGGGTCTGTGTAAACTGAACCCTGTGGCTGGATAAGGTAAGAGGAGATTCCACAGAATTTTCTAATTCTAGTAGGTTTCTCCTTTAAGGTAAATGCATGCTATGCCTATTGTGACCACCGGGGGCTGCCAAGAGCACAAACCTTGTCATGCTGGATTGTCTGTCTCAGTGTTCATGCTGCAAGTTTTACAGCGTCTGCGGCCGGCTCACGGTAGGATGGATGGGGGGATTTCTCATGTCTGAATGTCCCCCCCCAGGCTAGGGAGGCCACAGAGGTCTAGACAGCGGTTATACCGCTCAGGCACCGCCGCCATCTCCGCCATTGCTGTTGTCAGGCAGGCCCTTCACTACCAGCCTTTCTCCCTCCTCCCCTTCCCCCAGCCTTCCTTCATAGTATTTCAGGAGAGTCGGCCAGCGGAGAAAGCGCTCGTTTTTTTCGAAATTCGGGGGGGAGGGTACATCAGCATAGAGTGCTTAGACTCCCACTCAGGCCAGCTGCAGGCTATTAAAGGCACTCTGTACAGGTGCACACAGCCTTTGGAGAGACACAGAGCTGACGGTCGCATGTAAGGTGGGACACAGGCATTCTCCTAGACAGCATTTACTGAAGTAACACCAGACTGTGCATTGGGTAGCAAGGCTTTTAGCCAGACTACATTGCTCAGCAGGCAGTGTTCATTTGTATACCTCACACCTTGTTGCTTTGCACCACGAGTAGAAGAGGTTCAAGTACCCCAAGAACCAGAGACACTAGGGAATCTCGTTCAGGTTCTGAGGGCCCCCTGTCAGCATCCTCCCCCCTGAAGGGCCAGGGACGGCTAGCCAGGGAGAGCCGTCGGGGTCAGGGGCTACACCTGCTTTTGGCACTTCAGCCCCTGTATACATTACACAAGAGGTTTTTTCCTCAACCATTAATGATTTAGAGGAAAGAATAATGGCCGTGATTACATCTTCACTCAGTGGAAGAAAATGTACTAGGCCTTCCTCTGTTCCCCAAGACCCTCAGGAAGAGGAGCTCTGGGATAAAGGAGACGAATTCCTTTCAGAGGATCGGGGTGGGATGGATGATTCCTCTTCAGAGGAATCAGGTGGAGAGGGACCCTCTGCGATTTCCCAAGAGGAGAAAGTCTTAGTGCAGATCCTTACTGGATTGGTCCGCTCCACATTTAAATTGCCCGTACCTGAAGCTGTTAAAAAAAAACCTCTTCTGCTTTGGGGTCACTGAAACCTTTCCAAGCAGCACATGCTTTTCCTGTTCATAAATTACTTGAAAAGCTCCTTTATTCTGAGTGGAAGCACCCAGATAAAGAAGAAAAATGTATTAAGAGGTGGGGAATGCCGGCCATTGATGCGGCCATTTCCTCTGTAAATAGTAGTCTGACTTGTCCTGTAGACAATGCTCAGATGCTCAGGGATCCTGTGGATAAAAAGATGGAATCCTTATTAAAGGATGTTTTTTCCTTAGCAGGATCAGTGGCCCAACCTGCAGTAGCAGCGATTGGAGTCTGTCAATACTTAAGAGACCATGTTAAGCAGGTCATCAAAGTAATACCTGAACAACAGGCCCAGGGGTTTGCTAACCTTCCAGCGGCCTTATTTTAGGTTGTTGACGCCATCAGAGATTCTATCATGCAAGCCTCTCGTTTTTCACTTGGCTTGGTGCATATGTGTAGAATCTTATGGTTGAACAATTGGTCAGCCGAAGCACCATGTAAGAAGCTGCTGGCTGGGTTTCCTTTTTTGTGGTGCAAGGTTGTTTGGAGATAACTATATCAAGAGAATCTCCTGTGGGAAAAGTACTCTCTTACCTGTTAAGAAGAAGAGTAAACGTCCCTCTTTCAAATGGACTCTCTCCCCAGCGCCAGGGGCTTCAGCCTCCAGGCAGTTACGACGGCCTTCCCCCATCTGGGGCTACAAACGAGAGTCAACCCCAGGGACAAAAGAAGTCCTGGGGGAAGAAGTCTTCTAGACAAGACACTAAGACCTCTTCATGAGGGGGCGCCCCCACTCGCTCGAGTGAGGGGAAGACTGTTACAGTTCTCAGAGCTCTGGCAGGAGGACTTCCAGGACAGATGGGTAATCTCCACGGTAACCTTAGGGTACAAGCTGGAGTTCCAAGAATTCCCTATCCTCGTTTCCTCGGATCAAGTGTTCCCAGAGACCCAGAGAAGAAGCAGTCGCTCCTTCTAGCGTTGGGGCGACTTTTTCGTAAGAGGTCATCAGGGTGGTTCCCACAAAGGATCAAGGATTGGGTTTCTATTCAAACCTTTTTATGGTCCAAAAACCAAATGGGGATGTCAGACCCATTCTGGATTTAAGACATCTGAATCGATTCTTAAGGATTCAGTCCTTCCGCAAGGAATCAATTCGGACAATAATCTACATCCTGCAGGGAGGAGAATTATTGGCATTGATTGATATCAGAGATGCATATCTACATGTGCCCATTTTTCCTACTTAGAAGTTTCTGCACTTCGAAGAAGGAGGGCGCCATTTCCAGTTTGTGGCTCTGCCCTTCGGGATAACCACTGCACCTCGAGTGTTCACAAGGATCGTGGCTCCTCCTCTGGCCAGATTAAAGGCTCAGGGTATGACTGTCATAGCATACCTAGACGACCTGCTCTCGATAGATCGGTCAGTAGCTTCCTTGAACAGGAACTTGAGGACCACAGTCAAGTATCTGGAACATCTAGGTTGGATCCTCAACCCAGGAAAATCTTTCCTAAACCCAGTAAGAAGACTGGAGTATTTAGGTCTGATCATAGATACAAGCCAGGGGAAAGTGTTTCTTCCTCAGGCAAAGATATCTGCTTTAAGGGAGCTGATTCTGACAGTCAGGACCAAGAAGGGGCCTTCTGTCCGCCTTTGTATGGGGCTGCTAGGAAAGATGGGGTCTTCATTCGAAGCAGTTTCCTATGCTCAGTTCCATTCAAGACTACTGCAACACAGTATTCTGTCGGCCTGGAACAGGAAGGTTCAGGCATTAGACTTTCCGATGCACCTGTCGCATGCGGTGCGTCAGAGCCTCATTGGTGGCTCATACCCGAAAACCTGCAGAAGGGGAAATCCTTTCTACCGGTTACCTGGACGGTGGTAACAACAGATGCCAGTCTGTCAGGTTGGGAAGCAGTTCTTGAACAGTCTGCGATCCAGGGGCTATGGTCTGAGACCGAGAGGACCCCAACTATCAACATTCTGGAGATCCGTGCGGACTATCAGGCTACAGGGTTGGCCGATCAGGATCCAGTCCGACAATGTCACAGCAGTGGCTTATGTCAATCATCAGGGAGGCACCCAGGGCCGAGCTGCTCAAAGTGAGGTGATCCAGATCTTACCCTGGGCAGAGATGCAGGTGCCATGCATATCGGCAGTTTTTTCATTCCAGGG
Organism: Lithobates clamitans; assembly: GCA_037952925.1. Taxonomy (NCBI): domain Eukaryota; kingdom Metazoa; phylum Chordata; class Amphibia; order Anura; family Ranidae; genus Lithobates; species Lithobates clamitans. The sequence goes on along the minus strand of JBBGZY010000138.1, from coordinate 2,704,416 downwards.
ATAGAGAACTGGCAGGCGGACTATCGCCAGCAGTTACTCCCAGGGGAATGGTCCCTGCTTCCTGACATCTTTGGGCCATGTGCCAAAGATGGGGGGTCCCAGATGTAGACCTCTTTTGCATTCCGATTCAACAAAAAACATAGACAGATTTGTGGCAAGGACGAGGGATCCTCTTGCATGCGGGACAGATGCGTTGGTGATTCCGTGGCATCGGTTCTCACTGATTTATGCATTCCCGCCTATTCTGCTACTGCCATGACTCCTTCGCAGGATCAGGCTGGAAAGAAAGTTGGTACTTCTGGTGGCCCCCGCTTGGCCCAGAAGGACTTGGTATGCAGAAATAGTAAGGATGACGGTGGGTTCCCCGTGGACCCTACCGGTACGCCCAGACCTGTTATCTCAAGGTCCAGGGCTCCATCCTGCCTTACAAATGCTAAATTTGACGGTTTGGCTATTGAGACCCACGTCCTGAAGAATCGTGGACTTTCAGGTCCTGTGGTATCTACCTTGATCAATGCAAGGAAGCCAGCTTCCAGGATGACTTATCATGGAGTCTAGAAAGCTTATATATCCTGGTGTGAATCCAGGGGTTGGCATCCCAGAAAATATGTGATTTTTCTACAAATGGGATTTGAACTTGGTTCTGTCTGTGTTACAGATTTTATCAGGTGGATGTGAGAAGGCATGAGGATATCGCCTTTGGGCATAGGGTGCTGCAGGCAGCGGTACTGGGTCCTCAGGTCTGATTGCACCCTACTTGGTTGTGGTTCCCCTCCCCTCAGGTAGCATTGCTCTGGGACATCCCATCAGTAATTACTGAGGCTCTCTGTCCCGTAATGTTCGAGAAAGAAAATAGGTTTTTTTAAAACGGCTTACCTGTAAAATCGTTTTCTTTTGATTGACATCACGGGACACAGAGGCTCTGCCCCTCTTCTAATACACTATATTGCTTGGCTACAAAACTGAGGTATCCCTTCAAGGGGAGGGATTATATAGGGGGTTGAATTTCCGGATTAGGGTGTGACCAGTGTCCAATCACCTAGTGATACCTATATAACCCATCAGTAATTACTGAGGCTCTGTGTCCCATGATGTCCATCGAAAGAAAAGGATTTTGCAGGTAAGCTGTTTTAAAAAATCCTATTTTTTCTTTCATGTTGTAAAAACAATGGAAAAGTGTTATTTTTCCACGTTTTCTAGTTCCAAATCGATTAACATAAAATTGCCTCTAAAAGTGAATTCTTTCCAATGGTGCTCTGCAAGTATTTGTGTTTTGGTCTCAATGCCTTTACTCATTGAATTCCACTAGGCCCAGCCTGAATCCTTGATTTTTGCCCAAGTAAATAATCCCATTGCAGAAGTGCTGGCTATAACTGTAATAAAAATTCCTCTATGGGGAGAAAAATATCTTACCCCTTTTTCCAACAGGGAATGGAGAGTACTCCAAGCCTTGTGGGATGATCCTGAAGCAGAGTGCTGCTAGCATCTATTTGGGCTACTCTGCATTCCCCAGATCTCACTAGAAGGCTGCCACCCTCTCCTAGGCACCATGGGGAGGAAGCCAGAGGAGAAGTAGAAGTCAGTGAGTTTATGATTAAGCCACGAACATCCACCCACATGTGAAATATCAGTTTGGTGAATTTATTCTGACTGGAAAAGTGTGCATGTTTAGTTTCTACAAATTGCTTTGCATGTTGAATTTGATTTGGATGAAATCTATTCATTGATTATTGCTAAATGGAAAGCAGCACTTAAATATTAGCTTTTGATGTTTAAACAGACATTTAACTGGTCTTTCAAAAGCACAGGTTCACTTTAATGCTCCTCTCCCAATCTGCACATACTCCCTTTTCACTTTTTCTCCCTCGCGCCTCGACTCTGCTTCTCCCCAGTCAAAGCTTATGCAGGTCTCCCCAAATATGACAGTAGTGGGCTAATTAACTTCACAGAGAATGAAGTCTGTTCCTCCATACCTGGAATTACTAAGTATTTTTTTTCTTGAAGTTTCTGTAGTAAAGGAGTACTGCAGACACCCCTTGCTGAGGAGGGGAGCTTTAAATCAAACCTGTTGATTTGCCCTGCCTAGTCAAAGCTCAGATTTGCTTTAGGATATAATGCTATTCTGTGGGGACTATTCTATATGAATGAAGCTGTTCGTGCCTTATTGTACATGGATGCATCAAAAAAAAATTGCTTAACAAGCAGACATTATCAAAGAGGAGAATATGCCCTAGTCCAGTACTGAAAGACTTTTTAGGCTATTACAGCAAAGTTGATTATGTCATGAAAACTCTTTTGACCTGTCTTTTCAATAAGAATTTATTTTTTGAAACATAAAAATGTTAATGTTTACTACTCAAATTATGTGTCATTTAGTACATCAAAGAGCATAAATTATTTTAAAGTTTATTTTTTAGACCCTTTTTTAGTTTTAGATAGAGTAGAGTAGGTTTAGATCCTCTGTCAAGTTTTTTTAATGCCGTGTCTCCATCTGGGAAATTCACTCCTGTGTTTGCCCTGGTGACCACTGTCATAGGAATAGAAAGTGAGGGGAAATTCAAAATTTTTGAGTTGTCCCCAGTACAAGAGGTGAGGGCAATTCATCCAGTGGTGACAACTGTCCAAGATGGGAATTCCCCTTCCTTTGGGAGATTCTCTCTAATATCCTGTTGTAAGTGCAGTATAGGACAGAAACTGAAGGGAAATTTCCCCAATGGGACACAGGCATAAATTTAACTGGAAAGGGGTTTTAACCTTCCCTTCTCTATCCAAAACAAATAGTTAGTTTTGACTATGCATGCACTTTAAAAGCTTAGTAATTATAAACTCGTATTATTATTATTGCATGTGTGAGCAACTTTTCTTCCTTCCTTCAGGCCCAGGTGTCTAATGAGGAAGGAGAGAAGTCTTTTCTGTTGCCTCCAAAGCCAGTGAAGCAGTTTCTAATCTCCCCTCCAGCATCTCCACCAGTAGGATGGAGGCAAAGTGGAGACCCAATGCCAGGGTTGAACTACGATCTTCTGTGTGCTGTGTCAAAGCTGGGCCCAGGTAAGTCATTATAGATAAAAATGCATACAACCCAATCCCTAAGCTTCGAGGGTCTGCGTGGCTGTAATTTTATTTTTTATTTTTTTTTCATATTTTTTTTTTTTTTAAAGGAAATTTTCACATTGCACAGGTACAGAAAGCCATACCTCAAAGAGGAAGGGGTATGCACATACATGACATCATCCTTAGTGATACTATGGAACAGACTTTTAAATTCTTTGTATTTAAATGTAAATTTTAAAAAAAAATGTAAAAAAAGGTGGCAAGGAAAATGGGATTATTAGGGTGCCATGAATGGATTTAAACAAGTTTTTATAAAATTACGGTATATTTTTATTAATATATAAATCTAAAAAGTATATGTAATTAATACATATACATTCTGAACAGGTGGATTCAATCATATACAAATAACAATCAAAATATTGACCGACACCAGAGATGATAAAAGGTAGTCGATAGTCAATTTATCCCAACTAGTTTCTCCAATACATTGGCTTCATCAGGGGAATTAGCAATTAATACAAACGAAAAAATGACACTAGAAAGAAAAAGAAAAAATACATTAATAATAAGGTTGAATATGATGACAAGATGCAAGTGAGCGTCATGTTACGGAAAACCACACTATTGTCCAACCTGGACCCCCAACCCCCCCCAGTCCCAGATCAAAGACGTACCATGCCAAACTCCCGGGACCCAGAGCAAGTACCATCAAGCAAGCGGGGACAATAGTCTAACCCAACCCTGTAATTGGCTACAGGGGGCCCAGAAGGTGCCTAGAAGAACTAAAAATAACAGCGTTGTGATTATACTTGGCTCTGATTAATTATGATTCATAATGTGGGCTAATAAGCCTCAATTACATACCCTAATTGCACACACAAAAAGCACAGGGAAATGTGCTGGATGGATAGCGGTATGGTGATCGAACGGGTAAGTCAAGAAATATCCCTAGTGGCCTGGGAAACTAAGACAGCAATATAATGCATAGAGGTAGTATTAGTGAGGTATTCATGATGCCATAAATAAAGAGCATATTGTTAAATGATAAAAAATGCAATATACTCTAACCGAATATATAAATGCACTTACCAAACAAAAGCAAAGGCCAATGTTGATAGTAAGGTGCACATTGCAGTTAGGGTTCGACGTTCAGAGAAACTAGACAAGGGAACCCCTCAAACAAAGCCAAGCCTCCCGATGGATCCAAGAAACATTATTATCTAGATACAAATTCAATGTGTTTCTAATCAATACACAGATTACCAGATATTGTGAGGCTGGAAAAAGGCTAATTATGGCAGAGTTAGTTTTACCTTGATGGAGCACAACCGAACCTCAGCGCATACCCAACAGCAAGTGAATGAAAAGATGAAAAAATCTGGCAACCTTATAAGCCCCCCACCTGACCAGCATAGGCAATTAGCCAATTGGGAGCGGACAAAGAGCGGCCTGGGCGCGTGCGCAGTGACCAGATCCTAAAGCCTACAATGCCCAGGGTGCCGTGCGCCGATCACATCACATGGTATACTACCACGGATGATGATCAAGAAGGCGCAGTGCAGGCATCGGGCCTGACTGTGAATGGGAGGAGAGAGACACTCCGCCCATTCAAGGAGGATAGAAAAAGAGGCGGATGTGTTGATGGATCGGATACATTGCGAAGGCCCCGGCCGAAGGGGCGGGCTGACAAATTGGTCAGCCCTTGGGTGTCCATGCAGCTAAAGGCTGTGGTTGGACAGAGTCCCCTGTTAGCAAGATGGCACAACCTCAAATGAACCAGGGTCGGCAGGGCGGACCAGAAATGGGAACAACAAATGAGGGGGAGGAAAAAGGAGGTGCAGGGTGGACAAACAATACAGCCACTGAATGTAGGTTCAACCGCCAGAGGGCGATTACAGGGACATAACGCTCACAAAAGAACCATAAGGTGTAAAGTAGAAAAGAAAAAAAAAACAATATAACAATACATAATATGACATCTTGTTTCAAAATTCTTTAAGTTCTGTAAGTGAGTAACGCATACTTTAATGGGAATAATGCATTCAGTAATTAATAAAAAGAGAAAATAAAAAGACAATCCATCCTAAATTCATATGGGATACATCCTATTAAAAGGACAGGGCAGCAGTGGTAACTGAATGAGGGCAAGAGGTGAGAACAAAATGATAACCAGATTGAGAGCCTGAATAACAAAAGACAATCGGACAATTATAGAGGCAAAAGATAGGCACGTCAGTAGACACGAAAAAGTCAAAGCAATATATGTATTTCAAACTCCAGTTCATAAAAAGGATTTGAAACTGATGTATTCATTTAATCCGGGAAATTTTATAGCGTCCAACAAGTGTATCCATCTTGTCTCCATTTGGAGCAAGGTGGTATCAATATTGCCCCCTCGAGCATGTGAAGGTACATGTTCAAGAGCTGCAAAGCGAACAACATCTGGATCATATTTATGTTCTCTAGCAATATGTCTATTCAAAGCCGTGGTGGTTAAATGTTTGTATAGGGGTGCAATGTGGTCCTTAATGCGTTTAAAAAAGGAATGCTTGGTTTTTTCCCACATAAAAACAACCACATGAACATAAGGCCAAATATACTACTCCAATTGTCTTGCAAGTAACTCTATGTCTGGCAAAATGAACATTACCATTGGGAAGAGCAATATCTCTAGAGTTGAGGATAAAGGGACAAATGTCACATGACCCACATGGAAAGGTGACAACACTGGAATAATCCACCGGGCGTTGAACCATGTGGTGGCTGTGAACCAAACGATCCCTCATAGACGGAGCACGTCTGTAAGTGATTTCTGGATATGGTTTCAAGAATTTTTTAATGGTTTTATCGGCCGTCAGGAGTGGCCAATATTTTTGAAAAATACCTCTCATTTGACTGTGTTGTTTTGAGAACTGGGTGATAATTCTGACCGAGGAATTCGACTTCACAGGTTTAGTAGAATGGATAAGATCATATCTATTTCGTTTGATGACCCTATTGAAGGCCCTCTTCAGCAAGGAACAGCTGTGTCCCCGCTGGAGAAGTCTTCCAAATAAATCATCAGCTGCCAAGTGAAAATCCGAATCCTGTTGCCAGCAGAGGACTTGCAATACAGGGATGAGTGCAATAAGCCATCCTCGCCCACATGTATTTGCAAATCCAAAAAGTTTATGTTAGATTGGCTACATTCCATTGTAAAGCTTAAGTTTTATAGACGTTAGGAGCCAGTGAGTCCATCAGCCGGGAGAGCTCATCTCGACTACCCGACCATAGAATGAAGACATCATCAATGTACCTATACCAGGCTATTATATATTGAAGCAGTTCCGATAGGGATTCTTGAGAAAATAGGTCCCTCTCCCACTCCCCAGGTACAGGTTGGCATATGAGGGGGCACACTTGGTCCCCATAGCCACACCCTGTACCTGGAGGAAGTGGGAGGAGCCAAACATGAAAACATTTCTAGTTAACATGAACTTCAGTAGCTGAAGGACAAACTGGCTGTAACTATCAAAAGAAGGTCCCCGCTCTTGAAGATGAGTGCGGATAACTTCAATACCCTTAGTATGTGGGATAGAATTGTATAAACGTTCTACATCTAAGGCGACCAACCATGTGTTGGGAGGCACCTGTTTCCCATCTATATGGCGAAGTAGATCAATTGTATCCTGAATGTAGGAAAAAAGAACAGTTACGTGAGGTGTTAAATACTTGTCTACACGTGCGAGCGCTCTTGTAGACGAATATTTAACACCTCACATAACTGCCCTTTTTTCCTACGTTCAGGATACAATTGATTTACTTCGTCATATAGACTGGAAACAGGTGCCTCCCAACACATGGTTGGTCGCCTTAGACGTAGAAAGTTTTATACAATTCTATCCCACATACTAAGGGTATTGAAGTTATCTGCACTCATCTTAAGGAGCGGGGACCTTCTTTTGATAGTTACAGCCAGTTTGTCCTTCGGCTACTGGAGTTCATCTTAACTAGAAATGTTTTCATGTTTGGATCCTCCCACTTCCAGGTACAGGGTGTGGCTATGGGGACCAAGTGTGCCCCCTCATATGCCAACCTGTACCTGGGGGGGTGGGAGAGGGACCTATTTTCTCAAAAATCCCTATCGGAACTGCTTCAATATATAATAGTCTGGTATAGGTACATTGTTGATGTCTTCATTCTATGGTCGGGTAGTCGAGATGAGGTCTCCCGGCTGATGGACTCGCTGGCTCCTAACGTTTATAACTTAAGCTTTACAAGCTTTCAGTTACCACTGCTGCCCTGTCCTTTTAATAGGATGTATCCCATATGAATTTATAATGGATTGTCTTTTTATTTTCTTTTATTATTAATTTTGTTAAGTTTTTCTATGCTGCTGTTGATATTTTGTATACAATATTACTGAATGCATTATTCCCATTAAAGTATGTGTTACTCACTAATAGAACTTAAAGAATTTTGAAACAAGATGTTATATTATGTATTGTTATATTGTTTTGTTTTTTTTTCTTTTCTACTTTACACCTTCTGGTTCTTTTGTGAGTGTTATGTCCCTGTAATCGCCCTCTCGCGGTTGAACCTACATTCATCGGCTGTATTGTTTGTCCACCCTGCACCTCCTTTTTCCTCCCCCTCATTTGTTGTTCCCATTTCTGGTCCGCTCTGCCATAAATATAGAAATGAGCCTTTTTCTAGCCTCACAATATCTGGTAATATGTGTATTGATTATAAACACATTGAATTTGTAGCTAGATAATAATGTTTCTTGGATCCATCGGGAGGCTTGGCTTTGTTTGAGGGGTTCCCTTGTCTAGTTTCTCTGACGGTCGGACCCTAACTGCACTGTGCACCTTACTATCAACATTGGCCTTTGCTTTTGTTTGGTAAGTGCATTTATATATTCGGTTAGAGTATATTGCATTTTTTATCATTTAACAATATGCTCTTTATTTATGGCATCATAAATACCTCACTAATACTACCTCTATGCATTATATTGCTGTCTTAGTTTCCCAGGCCACTACGGATACTTTTTGACTTACCCATTCGATCACCATACCGCTATCCATCCAGCGCATTTCCCTGTGCCTTTTATGTGTGCAATTAGGGTATGTAATTGAGGCTTATTAGCCCACATTATGAATCTTAATTAATCAGAGCCAAGTATAATCACAACACTGTTATTTTTAGTTCTTCTAGGCATCTTCTGGGCCCCCTGTAGCCAATTACAGGGTTGGGTTCGACTATTGTCCCCGCTTGCTTGACGGTACTTGCTCTGGGTCCCGGGAGTTTGGCATGGTACGTCTTTGATCTGGGACTGGGGGGGGTTGGGGGTCCAGGTTGGACAATAGTGTGATTTTCTGTAACATGACGCTCACTTGCATCTTGTCATCATATTCAACCTTATTATTAGTATTTTTTCTTTTTCTTTCTAGTGTCATTTTTTCGTTTGTATTAATTGCTAATTCCCCTGATGAAGCCAATGTATTGGCGAAACTAGTTGGGATGAATTGACTATCGACTACCTTTTATCATCTCTGGAGTCGGTCAATATTTTGATTGTTATTTGTATATGATTGAATCCACCTTTTCAGAATGTATATGTATTAATTATGTATACTTTTTAGATTTATATATTAATAAAAATATAATTTTATAAAAACGTGTTTAAATCCATTCATGGCACCGTAATAGTCCCATTTTACTTGCCCCTTTTATATACTACTATTTAGGGATGAGGTGCCGTATCTATTAGGACATACCACCTACCACCTATTATTTAAGTACAATCTTAAGCAGATCTCAGTCTTAAATGATAGTTTAAGTTTGCGTAGCAATCTGCCATCAGCTGGTTTAATAGCTGCTTGATGGATTGCTGTACAAACTCCTAGTAAAATTATTGAGGTATTAAAGTTTTCCACATACACAGTTTAATTTTTTCAAGCTGGGATGAAGGGGTCGGAAATGCAGCCCCTGAACTAACACATTGGATTTGGATAAATGTTACTATTCAAACAAATTTTTCCTTCTAATTCTATTGGGGTCTTGAACAGAGACTGTCTGAAATTAGATAACTTTCAATTTTCCCCTCTATAATGCATGGTGCACTAGGAGTTCTTTGTCATTTATTAACCGCTTGCCGACCAGCCGCCACAGTTGTATTGCGTCAGCATAGCTCGGCTGCGCAAATTGCCGTTATGTTACGTTTGTAACATAAACAGTGACTAGGGGGCGTGTGCTCACCGCCAGAGGCGCGCTCCCCCCCCCCCGAGCTGATGTGAGTGCCCCGCGGTCTCGATCGCCGCCGGGCTCCCGCGATCACTCGGGGCACACTGAGAACCGGGAGCTGTGTGTGTAAACACAGTTTCCGGTTCTCTGAGGGTTGAACTGACAGATCGTCTGTACATACAGAGTATGAACAGCGATCTGTTAGTTTCCGTGTACAGTCCCATCCCCCCTTCAGTTAGAACACACAATAGGACACACATTAACCCCTTCCCTGCCCCCTAGTGGTTAACTTCTTCACCAGTGACATTTTTACAGTAATCAATGCTTTTTAATCGCACTGATCGCTGTATTAATGCCAGTGGTCCCAAAAATGTGTCAAAATTGTCCGACGTGTCCGCCATAATGTCGCAGTCTTGATAAAAATCGCTGAACGCCGCCATTACTAGTAAAAAAAAAAAAATATTAATAATAAAGCCATAAAACTATCCCCTATTTTGTAGACGCTATAACTTTTGCGCTTATTTTTTTTTTTTTTTAACAAAAATATGTAGAAGAATACGTATCGGCCTAAATTGAGGAAAAAAAACATTTTTTTTAATATATTTTTTGGGGATATTTATTATAGCAAAAAGTAAAAAATAATGCATTTTTTTTAAAATTGACGCTCATTTTTTTTGTGTATAGCGCAAAAAATTAAAAACCACAGAGGTGTTCAAATATCACCAAAAGAAAGCTCTATTTGTGGGAAAAAGTGGACCTCAATTTTGTTTAGGAGCCACGTCGCACGACCGCACAATTGTCAGTTAAAGCGATGCAGTGCCAAATCGCAAAAAGTGCTCTGGTCTTTGGCCAGCCAAATGGTCCGGGGCTTAAGCGGTTAAAAGTGTATTTATAAAATTAGAGATTGTATGTATAGACAGTAAAAACACAGATATCAAACATCATTTAAAAAAAAGTATGACTCCAAACCATTACGGCTTATGCACACTAGTGAGCTGTGCTAATTATACAGCCACTGGTGTGCACTAGGAGACTAACTAGGTTGATTTGCTAAAACTGAAGAGTGCAAAATCTGGTGCAGAAACCAGTCAGCTTCCAGATGTTTTTGTCAAAGTTTAATTGAACAAGCTGTAGTTAGAAGCTGAATGGCTACCATGCACAGCTGCAACCCCACTGTGCCAATGCACTAATATATAAATATATATATATATCACATTTTTTTCTTTGCACTTTATTAAAATGTTGTCATGACATTTTAACCACTTCAGCCCCGGAAGAATTTACCCCATTCCTGACCAGAGCGTTTTTTGCGATTTGACACTGCATCGCTTTAACTGGCAATTGCGCAGTCGTGCGACGTTGTACCTAAACAAAATTGATGTCCTTTTTTTTTTCCCACAAATAGAGCTTTCTTTTGGTGGTATTTGATCGCTTATGCGGTTTTTATTTTTTGCGCTATAAACAAAAAGAGTGACAATTTTGAAAAAAACACAATATTTTGTACCTTTTGCTATAATAAATATCCCCATTTTTTTTTTTAAGAAACACATTTTTTCCTCAGTTTAGGCCGATATGTATTCTTCTACATATTTTTGGTAATAAAAATTGCAATAAGCATATATTGATTGGTTTGCGCAAAAGTTATAGTGTCTACAAAATAGGGGATAGATTTATAGCAGTTTCATTTATCTATTTTTTTTCTACTAGTAATGGTAGCGATCTGCGATTTTTATCGTGACTGCGACATTATGGTGGACACATCGGACAATTTTGACACATTTTTGTAACCATTGGCATTAATACAGTGATCGGTGCGATTAAAAATGCATTGATTACTGTAAAAATGTCACTGGCAAGGGGTTGAAGGGGTTAACAGTGTTCCCTGGGAGGTGATTCTAACTGAAGGGGGAGGGGACTAACTAGAAAAAGTGACGGATCGTGGTTCCTAGCTATTAGGAACACTTGATCTGTCAGAACAGAACAGGGAAGTGTGTGTTTACACACACTCGTCCCTGTTTTGTGTCTCTTGCTCACGATCGCTTGTGGCCAGCGGTAATCGCGACCGTCGGCCACGAGCATCAGCACCCCCACGCCTGCTATGGGGACCCCGTGAGCCGACGTACAGCTACGTGGTTTCGTGCAGGGGAGCCAACCTGCCCCAGTATAACTGCGGCGGCTGGTCCTGAATCGGTTAATACAGTTCTAATCACTGCAGTGATGCTTCAATGTAGACCCTTAAACCTTAGATTTGCTATTAGAAATGGATTGCAAGCACCTAGAGGTAGTAGATTGAGTACCCTTGGAGCCCCAAAAGCAATGACTTCTTAATATGGAAATCTTGACTTGCGTAGATTTAAGGCCCCTTCACACATGCGGACCATTTAGGTCCGCCTGTCAGTTTTTTAGGCAGACCTGAACGAATGCTCCATGCAGTTCTATGGAGCGATAGATGTCAACGGTGACATGCCCGCTAACATCCGATCCGCTAAATGCAGATGGATGGAAACCCGATTTTTCCATCTGTCTGGCGGATCGGATGAAAACGGACAGGCGGATCTGTTTTTATCCGATCCCCCATAGAAGAGAGTGGATCTCTGACAGGTCCATCCCTGCACAGTGAGCGGAGACGGACCTGTCATCCGCCAGCTCAGCGGGGATCAACGGATCGATCCCTGCTGAGTAAGCGGAGTCCGTCAAAACAGACATATATGTGTGTGAAAGGGATTTAGGGCGAACTTAACTTGGTGCCAACACTTTTGCCATGCACAATGCTAGCCTTATCTCAGTAAGTTTCCTCACTGGTCAATTGAGAGATACAGGGAGTGGGAAGGTATTTGGCATCTTCGCCCACGCTGAAAGCTGGTATCCATGCATCATAAAAATTATAAACAAATCTTCAATTGCCTTATTTAATTGGCAGATGTTTTTGGATATCTTGCTCGAGCCACTTTTGCTTCCTCTTCTAGTTCATCTAAAAACAGAGAAAAAGGTGTATCCATAGGCAGCACGATGCCGCCTATGGCCAGGCCAGTGATGATATTTCTGCTTCTCATCTTCCCTTCTCTTTGCCCACTGAGCCATCTTGTTTTGTCTGATGTACTCCAGCTGCTCCAAGGTCAGCTTTTTCGGATCGATCTTATGTGCATATTTCGGGTCAGGGCCCTCTCCGCTTCCCGTCTCCACCATGTCTACAGTCTGGCGCGGACTGATCTTTGACTTTTTTCAGAAATAGAGGTTTGATTTCTACCTTGTAGATTTTGGAGCTAGTGGGGCACTCGAGCAGTGACCTAAATTTCCAACAAGTGCTTAAAGCAGTATTAAACCCAAAAGCAAAAAATTGTTATATTGCAATTTACCAATTCTTAGATGTAACGGCTGAATTTGTTTTCTTGTTTTAGGCTCTCTTTCTTTTATTTTCACCTTGTGATCTGGCCAGTAAGTCTGTTGTTTTCCAAAAGAACAAGCTGTCCTGTAGAATGTATCAGTTACAAGGATGAGACAAACCTTTTATCACTGACAGGGGTGCTTCCAATGATCCGCTTTTATTTATTTCTGTAAAACCTTTATTAAACTGTTGCTGTAACTAAATTAGTGTTATCTGGAGTTTGGCTTCAATGTGTTAGTGTTTCTATAAATTTGCTAGTACATCTAACACTCCCCTCTCACCCAGGCTGACAATGCTACTGTCCACATGTGCCCCCTGTACTCCTTTATCCAGAGTGGGGGCACTCTAATACAGGAGGTTTGTTACTGGCCAGATCACCAGATGAGGGCAAAAAAAGAAAACGAATGCAGCCAACAAATCTAAACATTGGTAAACTGCAATATATTACGTTTTTGATTTTAGGTTTAACACCCAAAATACTTTTAAGGCTGTGAAGAAAATGAAAATGTAATTAAAAAAAACCCTTGCTGAACGTGAAAATTTACACAAATCGGCGGTCCACCCATTTACAAAATTTAACATAGTTCCATTTTAAATTCTTAAGACTTCCCACTAGTACTGGGTAAACTTTTATTTTAATCTACAAATCTTTGCTTTAAATTAAAAATCTTTTATGAAATGTACCCACTTTTTCAGTAGATAAAGCTTATTGGGTGGTTGTTAGGTACTGTACTTCTGTACATGTGTTGTAAAAATAAAATAATATTTGTTTTTCTGCTATGCACCTTAAATTAACAATGCTTGTTTGACTAAGACCTGTAAAATATATTGCTTCTGTCTTTACAAGATAAGAGTGTGACTATGTTTTTCTTAATCTCTTTATTACATACATAATATCTGGTTCCTCTATTTACTTCCGAGGCTGACTGAGCTAGTTTAGTAATACGTTTTGGTTATTACATAATCTGGGTTTTACCCGACCGGTTTTGCAAGATCATGAGATTTGTTTCTTAATTTCCTGATCAGTTTATAAACTATTTGTCCTTCCAAAAGTGATTTTACAGTTACAGGCAGAACCTGGTATTCCAAAAGTGAGATCTTCCTGTAAAAATTCCAACTCCACACCTGTCCACCTGGCAGTTTTAGGTGTTTCTCCCCACCTTTGTGTCTTCCAACTTTTCCTTTTGCATTAAACTTAATTGGAACAAAAATCCATCAGATAGAGTGGGACCCCCTTTATTATGTCGATAGTAGGTGTTCAGAATAAACTTGGATATCTCACCAACAGAGTCTGTGAGAAATATAGGAAATAGGCGGTTTAATGTTTTGGCATCTGCTACAACCTGATACAGCTGTGCTCAAAAGTTTGCATACCCAGGCAGAAATTGTGAAATTTTGGCATTGATATTGAAAATATGACTGATCATGCCAAAAAACTGATAAAACGTTTACATACCCTGGAATGTTTGGCTTTGGTACAGACACAAAAGGTGACACACACAGGTTAAAATGGCAATTAAAGGTTCATTTCCCACATTTGTGGCTTTTTAAATCACAATTAGTGTCTGTGTATAAATAGTCAATGAGTTTTTCAGCTCTCACATGGATGCACTAGGCAGGCTAGACACTGAGCCATGAGGAGGTAGAAACAAACAGTCAAAAGACCTGCGTAACAAGGTAATGGAACTTTTACAAAGATGGAAAAGGATATAAAAAGATATCCAAAGCCTTGAATATGCCAGTCAGTACTGTTCAATCACTTAAGAAGAAGTGGAAAATTTGGGGATCCCTTGATACCAAGACAAGGTCAGGTAGATTAAGAAAGAGGATCAAAAGGATCCAAAAAAACAATGTGATAATAAATAGCTTCATGTAATTGCTCTTCTTAAATAAAAGACAGTTTTTTGGCATCATCAGTCATATTTCCAATACTAATGCCAAAATTTTACAATTTCTGCCAGGGTATGAAAACTTTTTGAGCAGGACTGTATATGAGGTTTGGGTGGACTTACCTTTTAATAATGCTTGGTAGCGGTGAATAATTTGTTGGATAATATTCTTGGTAGTAAATCATCTCTAGTGCAGTATGTAAAGTGCTGCGTAAATTGTTGGCGCTCTAAAAACACCTATAATGAATAAAAAATATACCTGTACAGTGTAAATGGCCAGAGGTGTTGCATTCAGTAATATGAAACAACCAAGCTCTCCTCTCTTCTCTGTAGCAATCATTCTCCGGGCCAGGCCACATTACTGTTTCTGATTGCATTGACTTTGCTTATTAGAATCTTGGTTATGTAAGCAGAATTGTATTGTTTGAATACATGTTTATCATCTGCTGTTCTCTGTTTATACACTGCATAAAACCAATAAACATAATAAAATGAAACAACCAAGCTCTCGCATATACACTGTGTGCACAACTATTAGGCATGTTGTATTTTTGAGGATTAAGTTCATTATCGAACAATTACAGTGCTTCAGGTCAATACAAAATGTTAATCTCAAACCGGAATATTTAACCACTTCAATACTGGGCACTTATACACCTTCCTGCCCAGACCAATTTTCAGATTTCAGCGCTGTCGCACTTTGAATGACAATTGCGCGGTCATCTATCATTGTACCCAAACTAAATGTTTATCAGTTTGTTCCCACAAATAGAGCTTTCTTTTGGTGGTATTTGATTACCTCTGGGATTTTTTTTTCTGCTAAGCAAATAAAAAAAAGACCGAAAATTTTGAAAAAAAATGTTCTTTTTTTGTTTTAGTTACAAAACTTTGTAAATAAGTAAGTTTTCTCCTTCACTGATGGTCACTGATGGGCACCAATGAGGTGGCACTGATGAGGCTTCATTAATTGGCACTAATAGGTGGCACTGATATGCAGCACTGATGGGTACACATAGGTGGCACGGATGGGCACTGATAGGTGGCATGGATGGGCACTGATAAGTGGCACTGATGTAATGTATGGTACTGATGGATACCAATCAGTGCCAAACAATAATGCCTGCCAATCAGTGATGCCCATTGTGGGCACTGATTGGCATCTATTGCAGGCACTGATTGGCATCCCTGGTGGTACTGGTGGTGTCCCTGGTGGTCCAGTGTGGGCATCCTTGGGGGGGCTGCACTGATAAACAATCAGCGCAGACCCCCCTGTCAGAGGAGCAGCCAATCGACTCTCCTCTACTCACATCTGACAAACGCAAGTGAGGAAAAGCCGATCAACGGCTCTTCCTGTTTACACTGTGATCAGCCAGAGACTCTTTACCTAGGTCGGAGTTGCGGTGTGTCAGGCTGACACACCGCAACAACAATCTCCGCAATGAGCGCCCCCGGGGGCGCGCAGCGGCTTAATATCCTGGCGACGTCATGTGACGTCCGGACAGGGTATTGAAACCACTTTGCCGCCGTCATTTTGCTATATGGTGGGCGGCAAGTTGTTAAGAAAGTAAAAGGTGAGGCTTTGGCTTTCTTAGATATTCTCCTATGTGTGCACAATTATTGGGCAACTATTTGTGTGCAGAATTATTATACATTTTCCTATCTATTTTCATTTGTTAATGTGAGAATAATAAACAACACATTTAAAAAAATAAATAAAATCAGTGGCCAATATAGCCACCCTTCTTTTCAATAACAGTCATTAGCCTTCCATTCATGGAGTCTGTCAGTTTCTTGATCTGTTGAAGGTCAACTTTTTTGTACAGCAGCAACCACAGCCTCCCAGGCACTGTTCAGGGAGGTGTACTGTTTTCCTTTACTGTAAATATCCCATTTAAGAAGGTCCCACAAGTTCTCAATAGGGTTTAGGTCAGGTGAGGAAGGGGTCCATTTCATTATTATTCTTTGATCTTTAAGGCCTTTACTGGCTAGCCACATAGTGGAGTACTTTGATGCATGCGATGGAGCATTGTCCTGCATAAATATCATGGTCTTTTTAAAAGATTTCTTGCAACCCTGTTGACTATTTGCACGAAACGTTTGAAGGTTTTTTGATCGCGCCCCAATATCTTAGCAATTTCAAGAATTCTGCATCCCTCTGAAAGACGTTTTAGAATTTTTAACTTTTCAAAGTCAGTTAAATTTCTTTTTTGGCCCATTTTGCATGAGGAAAAGAAGCTGTCTGATAATTATGCACACCTTGATAGGGTGTTGATCTCCTTAGGCCACACCCGCCCTCATGACATAAATACAAATCACCAGATATTCTTGAATCCAATAAGCATTTAAGTTTATACAGCTTGGAGTTGGACAATATGCATAAAAATGATGACTTTGTCAAAATACTCACTTGCCTAATAATTGTGCACACAGCGTAAGTGTGTTGCAGCATGGTGAGCATTTCTTTGGGCTGAGCAAGCACACTGTGTTCAGGAACACACACCTGCACAGCTGTCAAATTAGGACCAGTGGCTGTGGCCATGCAGCCAGTGCATCCCAATAGACATGAGTGGGACTGTCTACATGTGGATGCATGGAACACCTGTACATCCCATGTGGGTGTAGACAAACCTTTGCATGGGTGTATGCATAGGTAAGTCTGTGTGAATGAGGCTTTATTGTAAATGTTCTCTGTGTAAAGAGGCCCTCATTTATTTTTGTTGTAGACCACTATTATAATGCTGCATTGCTCTCTTTTGTTTGTTCCTAGGAGAGAAGTATGAACTACATGCAGGGACCGAGTCCACTCCTAGTGTAGTTGTTCACGTCTGCGAAAGTGAAACCGAGGAAGATGAAGATGAAATGAAGGGATCAAAACAAAAGATAGTTCAGACAAAGCGCCCTTCGGTTCCCTCAGCCATTGTAAACTAGTATGTCGCCTTTTTTTCTGTAAAAACTAGATTTGAGAAAACATATCTTCAAAGGGAAATGTAGATCTATTCAGTATGTATATAGCTAATGACAATCTAGGTCATGTATTCAGAAGCTGTCCTAAATGCTGTCATTATTTTCTTGTTTTTATGTTTTTCCTACAATGTGTGTGTTACATTTAATCAGTGTTTTACCTCTTTTGCTATAAGCAAAATGTTTTGACTGCAGCAGAATATAGTTTGCGGCCCATACCACTTGATTAAAATGGAACAACCCCATGAAGAAAGAAAGATTTTCAAAATATAGTATGCTGGTTCATCAGGACGGTAAATATTTGTTGTCCTCTTTCAACTAGGGCTAGATTAAAAAGTGGAAGTAAAGACAAAACCTAACTAACTCAAAAACCTATTCCCACCCCCATTCCAAGTATAATCTATCTAACCCTGTAAAGAAAAGATCACTATACTTGCCTATTCTGAAGCCGCTCCGGTCTGGGCTTTAGCAGTGCATTCTGTGTGCAGAAGAAAGCTGACAATGGCTGGGAAATGCCTGGAAAGTGACGTCACCTATAGACTTACTATAGGGTTTCTGTTGTCGGCTGCCTCTCTTGCACACTGAAACCGCTGCTTTAGAATAGGTAAGTGTAGCGATCTGTTCTTTACAGGGCTAGATAGATTTGGCTTAAAATGGGGGTGGGAGTAGGTTTAGAGTTAAGCCTAGTACACACTAGTGTTTTTGTTTTTTTTTTCGTTCAACCCAGCAGGGCTGAACAAAAAAAAAACGCTCAGGAGGAGCCACTGTACTAACTATCTGACGTTGGTACAGTGATCTCCCCTTCTGTTCTGTTGTGTTCTGACAGGGGGACGGCCCCCCGCCAAAACACACCGGTCAGCGCTCTCAGCCATTGGCCGAGAGTGTTGATCCAGAGCCAATCAACAGACCTTTTTCAGTAATACCTTGACTACACATGGGCCAAATGTTGGCCAGTTTCTTTTGAACCGGCCGATCTTGTCCGACATTTGGCCCATGTGTACTAGGCTTTAGTTAAGTTTTGCCTTTTACTTCCACTTTGAAAATTTGGGTTGTAATCCTAGGTTAATACAATGCTCTGTGACAGGAACAAAAGAAAACATGGACGACTACGCACAAACACAACAGGTTTTCTGTTGATATATCAGCACAGACCACTGATTACGTTCAAAGGGTTAATGGGGTTTACTCTGCAGCCCCATGCTGCTACTTTCTTCCCTTTCTCTTCCCCAGTAGTGCATGCTGAACAGGGCAGGAACTCCAGCCCTAGCCTAACATACATCATTAAAGTTTTACAAGCTTAGTAGGGTACTAATATTTTATTAGAACAGCAATGGAAGACAGCTGAAGAATGTCTGTTCAGTTAAAAAAAAAAGGTCATAAGCAGTCAGCAGGAGCATACACTAATGCCCCGTACACATGATCAGAAATTCCGCCAGCAAAAGTCAGATGTGAGCTTTTGGTCAGAAATTCCGACCGTGTGTATGCTCCATTGGACTTTTGCTGGCAAAATTCCAGCCAGCAAAAGATTGAGAGCAGGTTCTCTATTTTTCGGTTGGGAAAAGTTCCTATCCGAAAATGCGTTCGTCTGTATGCAATTTGGACGTGCAAAAAAACACGCATGCTCGAAAACAAATCGACGCATGCTCGGAAGCATTGAACTTCATTTTCTCGGCTCGTTTTAGTGTTGTACGTCACCGCGTTCTTGGCGGTCAAAAGTTCAGAGAACTGTGTGACCGTGTGTATGCAAGGCAAGCTTGAGCGGAATTCCGTATGAAAAAACATCCAAGTTTTTTCTGACGGAATTTCTGATTCTGTGTACGCGGCATAACCCGCACATACTGTTGGCCAACTGATATATGACAGGCTTGGAGGGTTGTAGTCCAAGGCTGCCAAAAATCATTTAATTCTCAATTTGTGCTGATCACAAAACAGCATTAAATAATAAAAAAAAAAAAAATAGGTAAAAATCATCTTACTTTTATGCCTATCTCCGTGATCAGAAATAGTCTGGTCGCATATCTGTCAAGTGTAAATGACAGTCTGGAAGGATGATAAGGGCAGGGGGAGGATGGTAGCACACCAGCACTGACCTTAGAGCCTTTATTACCTGTTTTTTTTTTTTTATTCATGTGATTATGGCATTACTTCCATATGCAACAATGGCGAACAGGGGTTTCTGACAAATGCTTGTTTGCAAAAGTGTATCCAACCCCAAGAACCAAAATTATATTTTGCAGCTTACCAGCCCTATAGATGTGGTTACTGCAGTACCTTTATTTTTTAAGCTGTTTTGGTTTATTTTCACCTTGTGCCCCTGCCAGTAACACACTTCCTGTCTTAAGGTGACAATACTGATTCACTGTACTGTGCAACATTGTTACCTTAAAACAGGAAGTAGAACACTTCCACCTGTCATTATCTCCATAACATGGGAGGAGTGTTCTTTATTGCACAGACTGATAAAAATGTTTGGGATTTGAGTGCAGTAGAGAAAAAAGTGCACAAGATCACTGGCATTTTTTTGCGGCCAAATAATGGAAAACATGCCTGTATTGTTTCGTTTTTTTTTTTTTTTTTTTTCAATCTTGCCCAGACATGAAGTGATGGAAATTGTAAGCCTAAATAGTGGGTGTAAATAGTGAACCCATTATTTTACTGTGCAGATATTTAGCTACGCACATTTAAATAAAGTATATATCGCAAATATAAATAAGTTCTGAAATCAAGACTTGAGAAACACTCGGGTTGCAGGAATAGATCACATCATGTGATTAGTGATCAGTTAATAGATCTTTTATAAGAAAAAAATAAAAAAACAAAATGAGAGCTTGTTGTAAACCACGTCTACTAGTATCCCTAAACTTTTCAGAACCCACTGAACGTACTTCTTTTTTTTGAATGAAAAAATTACTGCATTTCTGTTATGCTCTTACATTTTTGAATGTTGTTAACATTTTAATAATTGACATGTATGCAGGGGTGCCATCTTTACTTCAACTTAGCAGTCCCTTAAATAGCTAATCAGGAATGTTAATATTCATCAAAAGTAATCTAAAAAGCACTTCCATCTGAGTATCAGCCTATCGCAATGTTCTGATCATGTTGTTCTGATTCAGGCGAGAATAGGAGATATGCCCTAGAACAGGGATATGCAATTGGCGGACCTCCAGCTGTTGCAAAACTACAAGTCCCATCATGCCCCTGGGTGTCATGCTTGTGGCTATCAGAGTCTTGCTATGCCTCATGGGAATTGTAGTTCTGCAACAGCTGGAGGTCCGCTAATTGCATATCCCTGCCCTAGAGAGTGCAGACTTTCCTGTATGTCAAAGTTCAAGTCTATTATGTCTAAGTATTGCTTCTATTGCTTTCAAATAACGAGAACCTCCAGAGTAAGAACTCAAATTACATTAGCAGCCAAAAGACCAGTGTACTAACATACATGATTATAATTTTACCTGTTATGTGCTTTGTTGTTATCCCTGTTGACCAGTAGGCAGTTGAGAGAGTGCAGGTCCTTGAGTAAATATTATGTGCCAGTAGCACCTCTTTTGTGTAGGGTACTGCTGAGTCTGGCACACACAGGCTGGCAGTGAGGCCTCAACAAGAGGAACAGCTGCCCACACAGGGAGAGCTGTTAAACACATACCATGATTACAGAAGTGCACACCACATATTTAGTATGTGTTTTGGGTCTGAAGGGCTTGGCATTTTTTGATATTCAGAAAATCTACTTTGAATGTTAGAATAATAATTGATTCTTACTGGAGTTCTCCTTTTTAAAGACCAATTTCTGCAAAAAACAGTGTAATAGTTGTATATGAAGTTGTGCTGTATCTTCAGGCCAATTCATTAAAACTTGAGAAAACCAAAAACACACAAGTATAGAGGTGTTCATAGTGACCGATTTTTTTATAATTCTTGATTAAAGTAAAATCCAGGTTTCAATAAAATAAAACTTTAAAAAAGTTTGTATGGGCCAAGCTGGCCCAAAACAAACTCTTTCCATTGCTAAGCAATGCATCCATTATGTGTGATATAAATATACTGTAATAACATTAACTGTATGCAGTAAGTGGTGCTGTGTACCAGCAGCAGTACAGGCAGTTTCCAGTCTAGGTAAGCTGGGCCGAATGCTTCTCCACCATTCATGAGTTGGGTTATATTTTTATCAGTGAATACAAGGGTTCCGCTTGAGGTGGAAATTGTAATATCATATTCTCATCTCTACCACCTCAGCCAATCAAAAGAACTTATAAACTCAGTAATAAAAATACAAGGCTTCTCCTAAATGGCAGAGAATCTCTTAGCCTGTCTGTCTTTCAATTCGGCAGCAGACAGGTTATCGCCCATACAGCTGGCAGAATTCAGCGCCACATACTGTATGTTGCGAATGCTATTATGGTATGTTACAGCACACACAGCAGCTGCATAGTTATGTGTATGGCCTGGCCCCCTAAATATTACAAGAGTTAGTTTACCATTTCAGAAAAGGTGAACTAACACTATACCCACCCCGCTGTACTTACCTTCCCGGGTGATGAGCTGTCAGTGCTGGATCAGAACTATGTTCTATGCCAGTGTTGACAAATCAGAGTAGCTCTGATCCATCCTGGAAGCGCTGCAGAAAGAAATGGGAGAAGAGCAGGGATTTCAAATCCCTAGCATGGGCGCTGATGGCAAATCACCCACAAAACTGAGTACAATAGGAAGGAATAAGCTAGGATGAAAGGTGATGCCTGATTGGTTTCTATTAGCAACAGTTCCACTTATGCTAAATTGCTTACCTTCATTTTTCATTCATTGATATTTTAATGAATCAGCCTCTGGCATCTTATATCTCTTAAGAATTTCAGAATTCCCCTGTAATTTCTCCCTCCTTCCAGTAGGTGCCCTTACAAAGCCAAATGAAGGTGCCGCGATGGCTAATCAATCATGGAGAGTAAGTACAAAACTGTTAAATTCAGCTGCGAGAGTGACACCTTCATTGTGGCTTAACAAGTTGACAGATGAATCAATGTATGTATGCCCAGTTTTGGGTGGAACTGGCCTTTTAGTGTAAATACATAAGATTATTGTAATTGGCCTGACATAGCGATGTTTGTTATTCACTGAGCATGTTTGCAATGTAATGAGGATGATTATTGGTTATTGTACTTGCAGAAATAATGGCTGCAAGTGTGTCTTATTTGTTATAAAACTCTGCCTTGTTATTAGTTTAAAATTTGAAGCAATATGTTACCTGTTTCAGATGTGTCGTAAATTACAGAATTGTATTGGAGGTGGGAAAATATGAACTAGTACACCTTTCTCATTGCTGTGAATGTATTTCAAAGCTGAAAAATGAGCTTCATCCTTTTAAAAGGCACTTTACATTTCTTTTTTTCTTTCACGTATTACAGCACTAGTATATAAATTACAATAGCCTAATGTTTTGTGTGTTTAGACAAGCCATATTTGGTGAATATTATAATGTCTTGTGTTATGTTGATTGTAAGTAAAGATGTGCAATGGCTTTAGAGAAAAGGACACTCTTAGTTGCATTTCACTGTAGAGTGAGTAAATGGTTAATGTAATACAGAAGAGATTACTATATGTATGTGAAAAATTGAATATGCTGATAAATTTCATGTACAACAGAGGAATTGGTTTCCTCTCTGCACTGACTTCTGACCGAGATGGCATAGAATAAGCTTTGCATTCAAAGCAGAATAAAATCCACCTATTTTCCTTACACCTGCTGCTCTCTAACCTAAACTAACTCAAACTCAACTGTACGGCTCCTCAAACTTCCACTGAGGACCAGCTGGTGTTTCTAGGACATAGCCAGCTGGGGGGCAAGATCTGACCCTAACCTCCAAGGCGCTACATTGATTTTGTTTTCAGAAAATACTGTTTTTAACTTTTATTCATTAATTTTTTTAACTTTTTTTTTTTTTTTTTATATTTTATGTTATATCCATCAGCCTCTTTTAGCCACTTACTGTCAACATGCTGTTGCTCCCGTGACAGTTACACACCATTGCATTAGACCAGCTTCCTATCCTAATGGTGACAGTGGTAAACCATGCCGATGCAATGTGTCAGCGCCACTGCTTGTGGCCCATGTGACATAGTTACAACACAGCAGCAAAATTCAAAATTAGTAGTCACCCTATAAAAGTAACTGTCTGAATAAGGACTTTTATGGCAAGATCACCTGGTAATTTTTTAAAAGCTAAGGATTTAAAAATACTAAAAAATTACTTTTGAAATTACAATATCATATAAAATGATTGGGTTTAGCTCCACTTTAAGAGTCCATTTAGGTACTTTCACTCTGTTGCCTGTTTATGTGGCTTGCATTATGGCAGCCTGTTCATTTGAATTGGCTGCTACTGCACCACAATGGACCAAAAAATGCACATTCAATACTTTTTCATGCCACATCACACCAAAATGCACAGTAGTAGTAATAGTTAAAAGCTGCAGCAGAGTACATTAGAGGTCCATTCTTTTAGAATGTTGGGGTTCCATTCAAAATAAATAGGAGTGGTCCTGATATATCAGTGGTGATTAGGTTAGGGAGCAGTAGGTGATGGAGCTAAAGCTCAGTTTAGGTTTAGGTCCACTTTAAGGCTTAATGTACATGGGATGTTTTTACAACCTCTGCTGAACGATTTAACTTGACAGACAGGTGTTTACATGGCGCGTTTTAGAAGCATTTTTTTTTCAAAATAGCCAAAAATGAAAAACGCCTGTAAACGAAACGGGGCTAAACGTGGTAAATCTCGTTTGGCGCTTGAAATGCCTCTAAACTCAGCTTCTGAACCCATTTTTTGCGTTTCAAAAAAAGCCTCTAAACTCAACTGCCTAGAAACAACTATAAATGAACCTGTGTACATGTACTGATAAGATAACAGAGGAGAGTTCAGCAGCAGTTGAAAAAAATGCCCAACTGCTCCTAAACGTCGGTTTAGCAGCAGCAGTGTACATGAGGCCTAAGATATAATTGTATATCCCTATTTGCTTCTTCTTCTACATGGAGATTCTGCAGACCTTTTTTAAACAGCTGGCCTATCTTTGCACTGTTAGGGCGACCATACATGGATCAAAATTTGGCCTGTTCAGCAGGGACTGGCTGAATTTCGTTTCCATTTATGGGCTGGCTGGTAATGCAGAAGTCAATCGGTAGATTGCCTTCTGTACAACCAGCCTGTTGAGTTTTCCCGAACGATTAGTGCCAACGGCTTTACCCGGCAGCAATGATCAGTGAATTCTAATGGCGGGGAAGTCTTCCCACTGTCAGAACACAAAAGCACAGTGGGAGGAGTTCCCCCATCCACCTCAAATGTGAGAATCGGGTCATTTTTTTCTTGTTCAACCTGCTGGTTGAACAAAAAAATGATTAATGCATGGCCAGCCAGTGATATGTAAAACCCTTGAAAGATTTTCTTTTTTTTTTCCCTCTTTGGAGAGATTTTCCTTCACTTTCTGTCCCATACACACGGCAAATCTCTCCAAAGAGAGGGAAACTAGTGTCCCCACTGAAAGATGTTTTCCCCCCCGACTTCCTGTTCTCTTAACCACTTAACCACAGTTCCAATGACACTGTCACCAGGAAAAATGGACAGAAGCAGCAATAAAAACCTCATAAAAGGTCTAAACTCTCAAAACTGTAAAGTTTGGCTTTTGATGCAGTATAAGGTTCCACTGGGAAATTGCATCAGGAAGGAACTTCTCCCTATTGCTAAACGAAGGGTAAGGCCCCTTTCACACGGACGGATAGAATTGTGCTTTTAGCTGCGGATTTTCTAGTTTTCTACCGCAGCTAAAAGCACACAATGCTTTCCTATGGCCCCATTCACACACTGCGTTTAGCTGCGATTTAGTTACATGCAGTTTGGTGTGGATAGAAAAAATAGAATTGACTGTGTCCAGGAGCGATTTAGCGCAGCTATCTGCAGCTATCTGCACATAACTGCAGGTAATCGCAGTGTACTATTTCTCCTGCGGATAGCAGCGGCAACAAGGAAAGAAAAGCAACAGGAAGCACATCAGAAATGGCAAGAATGTTCCAAACGCAGCTAAACGCAGCCGCATGTAAACGCAAGTAAACTACGCACTGTACAAATGCAGCTGATCGCAGTGCCTGGAGTCTTGAATTTCACAGAACATATTATATGCTTTTAACTGCGGCAGAATAGCCATCCGTGTGAAAGGCGCCTTAGAGTTGGATGCATCATTTGCATCTGAGGAGTCTACTGATAGTGTGCTAAATTGGCTGGCCGGGATATTGCTTCATCATATCCCTTGCTATCAGTAGTTTGAATAGAGCCACCAACCCGCATTTTGGTTACCAATGCTCTGAGCTGTTCAGCTTTATCCTTTGAGTCTAGACGGTGAAAATCAAGAATTATCCAAGCCCAGGCCAGGAGTCGTGGTGGAAAAAGCCAATCCACTTGCAAAGCTTTATTTCTACAGGGGTATGTGCAGAGCTAACTGTGGGGGGTCCTCATTGCACACTGTTCAGAGAGTATTTTCACCAGAAGAAGGTGGAAATCTCCTTTTGAAGTGAAAATCATAATAACATGAACAAAGAGAAGTCATGTTCATTACCCAGATAGTTTTTGGCTAGTTGCCATAGTTTGCAGTATGTCACTGCTTGCTGCCCAATGTTTAAAAAGTGTAGAGAGGAGGTCTCCTATCGGCTTACAAAAAGTATCAAATTCACGTTATGTTGTGTCCTGTTATGTCTTGTTATGTCCTTATATGACAAATGTTATATTTTTGAGAATATGGCAAAATACTATAATATTGGGTGCTATTGGATTTACTATAAAATTATTTTGATGTAATGCCAGACTGCTGTCATCACCTGTATTCACTGTTAGATGCTGCTGTTTGAATATGTTGTTTAAATATACATTACTTGTCTTCTTTATTATATGTCACCTTTGATTATTCACTTTGTTTATATATAGCATATTTTGCAGTACAAGTCTATACATTTATGTATAGATAAACCTTGAATGGAATGCTGCTACTAATAGCCCTGATAAATGGTAAAATTAATGGGATAGCAAATCAAAAGAACAGAGAATAAGATACATGGGTGGATTTAATTTGGTGCAAGAAAATCTGCTTGGTTAGTACAAAAGCTGTTAGTATGAGTAGCTTTTATAAACGTATGGGGTACAGGGAGAATGAATGCTGTTATCTACCCACTGAAAATACATCAAAACAAGGTAATGCCATGTCACGATCAAGGGATCTGATTTATTTAACTGCAAGATTCACATGTTTGCATGTGTAAGAAACATTGTGCTTTATTCAAGAAAGTTGTTAAAACATAATACCATCTTCATTGTGCCCCCCGTCAACCTCTCAGCCTTAAAAAAAACAACCTCTCAGCCTTAAAAAATACATACATATTTAACAGGTGTCTTCTGTCCACAGTGGTGGGTGGGTCCTGATCAATGTGGCAGTGCTCTCTGTGGCATTCTCTTATGAGCCCCAGTCCTCTTCATTACGCATTCTCAGGAGGTGTGTAATGATGAGCTGGACTCAAAGAGAGTGTGTTGGAAGTCATTCAGCATGGGGAAGGTTTAGACCCTGTCAGCTTTTTTTTTTTTTTTTTTTTTAAGCTTTCTTTGACTTGGATGAGGATATTCACCCCTCAATTTGTACCAGTGGCCTTTGTCATCTAGATTAAAATAGGGTGAATCCAAAATTTTAGAATTGTCACCACACCGAGGGGTACAGAGAAATCTTAAAATGGGGACACCTGTGCCTGGAATAACTGTCTAAGAGGAGAATTTCCATCACTTTGGGAGATTACTAAACACTAAACTCCTGTTGCACCTCTGGCACCAGAAGTAAACTGAATTTTCCCCAATAGTTAGTACACAGAGAACACAAAATAGACTGGCAGGGTATTTAACACCTCAAGTTTTGGCTAAAGATACACTTTAATTGACCACATGTGTTAAAAAATATTTTAAAGTCGTGCCCCACAGTACCTTTTTTTGGTCACAAGATGTCCTCAACCGTCTGGGTTAAAAGATGCCCAGGTGTGAATGCAGGATGTCATAGCCCTGCCCCTGTGCATGGTGCCCTGCATGCACAGTATAATGATGCAGAGAGCTGCACTGATGTCATCATGTCAGTGCTGCTCTCTGTATTATCCAGGACAGTCCACCACTGGGAGAGAACTGAGGAGAAAGTGTACTCAGTACTTAACATGGCCATCCAGACGATATCAGAAAAAGGGAAGGGGGCTTTGGAAAGGTGGAGCCCGGAGTTGGCATTTAAAACAACTAAAAACTAGAATTGGGCTTTATTATATCACAAAGATTATATTCTCCTTGCATTGTCAAATTATCTATGAAATGGTTGTTCACATCCACTCTTTGGCATCTTTTTCTGAACAGAATATGTCACATTATATTTTCTTGATATTATCTATGTTGCAATATGTGCAGGTACAATATTGTGTTTGTTGTCCAACGTCCTGTTATTTTCTCTATTACGTAAGAAAAACAGAATGGCATAGTTTTGAGATTTGTCTAGACCAGGGGTAGGCAACCTTTTGAGCACAGTGTGGCGAAAAATGTTTTCAAAGAAATTGAGCGTGCCGATTTTATTACCAAAAAATGTCAACTTCACACTCAATCACGAAAATAATTTTTTTTTAAGTAAATGCTGTAAACTACTTGCATAGTGAGATATTAATATCCTGCACTCTCACGCCTCAGATCAGCCCAAATTCATGCACCTCCACACCTCAGATCAGCCCCAATTCACCTGCTCATCTGTCCCACCACTGTAACCCCCTGCACATCTGCCCCACCACTGTAACCCCCTGCACATCTGCCCCACCACTGTAACCCCCTGCACATCTGCCCCACCACTGTAACCCCCTGCACATCTGCCCCACCACTCTACCCCCCTGTTTTTCTGTCCCACCACTGTAACCCACTGCTCATCTGCCCCACCACTGTACCTCCCTGCACATCTGCTCCACCGCCGTACCCCCATGCTCTTCTATCTCACTGCTGAACCATCTTCTCATCTGTCCTAACACTGAACTTATCTGCTCATCTGCCCCACCACTGTACCTCCTGCACATCTGTGCCAACTCTGTTCCCCCTGCTCTTCTGCCCCACCACTGTAACCCCCTACTCATGTGTTCCACTGATGTACCTCCTTTCTCCTCTGCACCCCTCTGCACATCTGCCCCACTTCTGTACACCCCCTACTCATCTGTCCTACCAATGTACCTCCTTTCTCCTCTTCCCTGCCACTGTACCCCCCTTAACATCTGCCCCACCTCTGTATCCCCTGCCCTTCTGCCCAACCATTGTAACCCCCTGCTCATCTGTCCAACCATTGTTACCCCCTGCTCATCTGTTCCACCAATGCACTTCCTTTCACATCTGCCCCACTGCTGGACCCCTTTGCACTTCTGTCTCACCGCTGAACCCCCTTCTCATCTGCCCCTACAGTGACCCCCCTGCTCATCTTTCCCACCACTGTAACCCCCTGTTAATCTTCCCCATCACTATACCCCCCTGCTTTTCTGTCCCACCAGTGAACCCCCTTCTCATCCCTCTCACCACTATACCTTCTGCACATCTGCACACCACTGTAACCTTCCTGCTCTTCTGCCCCATCGATGTACCCCTTTTCTCATCTGCCCCACCACTGTACCTCCCTGCACATTTGCTCCACCGCTGTATCCCCATGCTCTTCTGTCTCACTACTGAATCACCTTCTCATCTGTCCTAACACTGAACCCATCTGCTCATCTGTCCCACCACTGTAACCCGCTTTCTCATCTTCCCCACCACTGTAACCCGCTTTCTCATCTGCCCCACCAATGTACCTCTTGCACACATGTCTCACTTCTGTTCCCCCCTGCTCTCCTGCCCCACCACTGTAACCCCCTGCTCATCTGTCCCACCATTACACCTCCTTTCACATCTGCCCCACTGCTCTACCCCCCTGCTTTTCTGTCTCACTGCTGAACCCCCTTCTCATCTCCTCCACCACTGTACCTCCCTGCACATCTGCACCACCACTATACCCTCCTGCTCTTCTGTCCCACCTCTGAACCCCTCCTGCTCATCTGCCCCACTGCTGTACCCTCTTCTCACCTATGATATGTGTGATATGCAGAGTGGTGAAAGGAAGCAGAGATGAGGCACATCTACCTGTCCTGGCACACTCATCCTGCTGATCCACCTCTCGCATCCAGCCCACATGCTTGTATGTGATGTCACATACAAGCACCTGGAATGGATGTGCAACATGAGTTCTGGTCAGGGACATTTTCTGAAAGCAGTGGGCCTGTGTGCAGGATCATAAGTTGGGCCCCTGCAGCTAAGGAAAAGTGTGGCGTGAAGCGCCACAGCAAAAGTTGGGTGTGATTTTGATTGTGCTGAATACTGGCTGTGGCTTAAAGGGACACAGAGTGCAGGGTTTCAGTAGTAAGTGACGCAAAGGTTCAGGAATCATTTCAACAAAGTTCCCAGAAGCTCAAAAGTAATTCCACAAACTGTAAACTGATTGTGATTTTCTCAATCACAGTGAAATCCCTTCTTTCAGAGATTGGTAGTGGCGACCAAGCAAGTCATCATCCTCCAGATGGTGGATGGGGCTAGCAGGACTGTGATTGGCTTTGACCCCCCCCCCCCCCCCAGCAGAACTGCACCCAATCTCTTCCCCATCACAAAAGCTGACAATAGCATGTACAGCAAAGTTAGAGATCCAAACAATGTTTCCCATCTTTTACAATGTGCGGGGGCGCAGTGCCTCCCCCTCAGTGCAAGTGCGGCATGGCACATTCTGAAACTGGAATGCATTAGTGTCTCACTGAAACTTCCCTGCGCCGTTCTGCTCATAGGGAGGGAGTTGAGTGCTGGCAAAAGAGGCTTTGAGTGCCGCTGGCGGCCTACCCCTGGTCTAGAGTTCATCAACCTTTAAAAAAAAACAGTAGTAGACAATATAGTGAACAGGATGTATATGTGCAGAAAATGCAATTAATAATACAGGTATGCAAAGTAATCTGTATTTTAGCATAAACTCCTATGAACCATGGCCAAATAAGAGGGTGTGTGTTGGATGATGGTAAAGACATCTTAGATTTGGCCTGAGGAAAGGAATCACTGAACCTACTTGGTGGAATCACCTATTACAGTGTACACTACTACAGGCAGGAATTCTTGTAGTAGTGACGCCCTAGATTGGTACACAGGTGTGTTATGGGTGTATCCAATGTTGGCAGGGCCAAGGTTACAGCAACAATCTCCCCAGTAATGACAGATATTCCTGCTCAGCTGCCCTCTGCTAGTAATCTCAATCTATCTAAACACAAAAAAACTTGCAGAGAATTTACAGTTTGTAATATTCTTAAAATACTATAAATTATACTATGAACATTGTGATATTAAACACCAACAGAAGAGGTAAAAAAAAAACCTTAAAAATTCATTATTTATGAATAGAGAGCAGGTCAAAACCTCCTGCTATTGCTAATTGGATGCAGGGAACCCGCATCCAATTCGCAATGGTGTGAACCCAGCCTTAAAGTGCTTAATGTGCTTCAGTGACAAGTGCTGTCAGAAAAAGTGCCGTTCTGTGCTCTCCTCCTGATGTGCCCACACTCACCAAATTGAAGTATATATTGCGCTTGTATTGATATTTATCCTCCAGTGAATGGTTGTATATTTTCCTCCACAGGGATTCCAACAACCAGGGAAAAACTATATGTATAGGCTCAATAATCTCCTCTTGTGTGTTAGCATGTAAAAACGCCTCTTTGCAATTCAAACCCACGATCTGCGATCCAAAGAGCGTTTGTGACGTCACCAGACGTAATCCTTGCTTAATGCATTTCGCTCCACCCAGGAAGCGTTTTCAGAAGCTGTGTATGGACTTTGCTCCTCCACTGGCTACTACTCTCCTCTGGCAGTGGCAAAATTGCTGGCGAATTGCATGTAAAAACAGAATAGGACCAATAGTGCTCTCTGTATAACACTCTCTTATTAAGAAACTCATAAAATGAACACTTACATTAAAAAAAGCACCCGACGTACTATGAATCAAGCATATCATAAAGACCATGGGTACATTGGGCATCTTCCTTCATACCACACAGTGCCAAGGCTCCTAGATACCACATCAGCATTTTAAGCATGGCTCCTGCTTCTATACACGTTAAGCTCTAAAAATTAGCTTCATTAGTAGGACCTACTGATGTCAGATTTATTGCACTTTGGGTGCTTTTTTTTAAAGGTGACTGTTCATTTTATACGTTTTTTAATAAGAGAGTGTTATACAGAGAGCACTATCGGTCCCATTCTGTTTTTACATGCGATTGGTCAGTGAGTTGGGTGCTGCCACAGGAGAATAGTAACCAGTGGAGGGCCACAAAGCACATATAGACCTTGATTTGTTATTAGGGTCAATGCAAGAAGTTGAGCATTTAAAATGAGCACTGGGTGTTGCATGTACTGCACTAAAAAAAAGGAGCGAAAGACATTGAGAATTTTTCAGCACATTGGTGGAGGACTCTTTTTTTTATTAGATTGCAATATATGGACATTTTATTTGATTTAACATGTGAATTATGTGATGATGTTTTCCCATCCCTTTCATTCATTAGACTTCTGTTCTTTTAATTGTAGAGTCTTTGCATCACACATGGGTGTTACCAAGGGAAATTTACATGCAAATGCAGCCTACCTAATATTGCCAACTCCTCTAAAGCAGTGTTTCTAAACATGTTTTCAGTTGCTGTACTCTTTAAAATTATGCATCCCACTCCTAAAATGTAAAAAACTAAACTAATAGTTTTACATAACACAGCAACATCCACACATGTAGGACACCCAATGTTAGAGGCGGCTTATTCTTCCAAAGCAAATATACGTTTGCACACTGGTACTGATTAGTATGCCAATGTTTATCTTCCTCAGCTAACGTGACTAGTGCTGAAGGAGAGGGGCAATGAAGAGCTAAACAATGCTGTACAGGCACCAAACGTCCTCCTTATCAACCTATAATATCATTAGTTGCTAGGATGATGGCGGTTGGATGGTTGTAATGGTGCACAATGAAAACCTGTGGCTTTCTGTTAGCAAAAGGCAGGCTTTATCCCCCTGCTGGCTTCTATACACCGTTTGGTCAAGGCATCCCTGGAGAAACCTGAAGGCACCCTGGTTGCAAAAGGCTATTCTAGACTGCCAATCACTTATCAAGGTATTTTGACATTTGTATAAAACTCTACCCCAGAGCGAGCCCACTGCTTCCATGAGGAGTACTGAGGCATGATATTGTGATGTTTTCAGGAAGCTAAGTACAGCATCTTGCCAGCCCCTCCCACCTGCCATAACCTGTCTACATTGCATAGAATAGCAAAGAGGCCAATTTGTTTCACATCTCCCAACATTTCTGAACAGTCATGTATGTGCAACATGGCCTGAAATTTATTTTTGTAATGTAAAACCCAATACAAATATATTGAAATGAGAAGCACAGGCAGTTATGAAATCACTGGATCTAAAATAAGGTACGTAATGACAACAGAAACATTTTATTTATGAAAATCTTTACCATGTTGATGAGGGGTGAAAGGAGGAACCAGAGAAGGCAAAATATGAGCACATTAAACTTCAGCTTTAAAATTGATTGGAAATCCAACTAGCATTAAGAGAGTAAGATGTACTTCCCAGTGGGATATGATCTGTGAATTCTGACTGCAGTGGATTCTATAAGCCCTGGGAATAAGTAAATAGATTGGTAAATAGATTGGACTTCCTGAATTTAACATAGTTGGGGTTTTTCCTGGGCTGCAATAGCAGCTCACCAACTGATTTCACATATTTCCTTGAATTGCTCTTTAAATACTTCCACAGAAGAAAGGTTGTTTCAGGGATATGGCTGATTGCCCTTTGCATAAACTATTTCTGTGGTTTCAAGTTCTTGATCCATAGTAATTATCCAGGCGTCTGAAAGAGATACTCCATCGTAACTGCTGAAAAACATACTTGTCATCTCTAGCCAACTTTAGGTGGCAAAACACGTTAAAGCACACCTGTGATAATTTTCTTTAACTGGGCAATATTATCTAAATAAGAAAAAATACACATGGGAGCTGGAATCAAATGCTCAGGCTTTGCCCATATAAAAGTCCTTGCTTTGGACCCTGTAAGGCCTGATTCACACCTATGCATTTTTAATGCATTTTGCTGATTTGCACTACAGCCCATCTAACATGGTTTCCAATGGAACACGTTCTGTAGTGCAAAATGCAAAACACTAAAAATGCATAGGTGTGAATCAGGCCTAATTGGTGCTTTGCCAGCGTGAACCGGCCGTCCAGTTTATTTTTACCTATTTTTAACTTGTATTAAAGAAGCATGGAGGCTTCCACTTCTGACCTCCCCATCTGAAAATAGAACCCAAGCTATCATGATCCAGAGGCTTCAGAACTTTCTCAGTCACTGACCTGGAAGTATGCCATTTCAGAGCTCTGACTTTCAGTATATGCATGCCTGTTCCAGTCAGTACCTGATCAATTATTGAGCCCAGGTTCACACTGACTGCGGGAATGAAATTGTGCGAGTTCAGCTGAACTCGCACAATTTCATTCCCGCATGTCAGTCCCAATTTCAGGGGCGATTTCAGAGACATCTGTGCGGGTTTTTGCACAGATGTCAATGGAAATCGCACCCCAAAATCACCAAAGGTAGTATAGAAACTACTTTGGCGCCGCACCGATTTGGACACTTCCATTGGGGGCAATTGCCGCTGATTTGGCGTGCAATTTGACATGTCAAATTGCATGCCAAATAACATCAATGTGAACCAGGGCTGAAGCCAGCCGAGCATTAAGTATTTTCACGTCATCAATGGCAGACTGCATATTCCACTAAATTTAATTTTCCCACACTGAACATGAACTGTTCTGTTAACATCTAGAGTATGAATTGTACCGAGCACTTAGGCCTGTAAAGTGAATTTCAAGCAAAAAACTTTTTTTTTCTAGTTTTTGATAGGGTTGTGACAATGCCTTGTCATTTTTTTACTGCCATTATTCTGCCTCTCCAAACTAAGCACTGTAAGTGTAATCCCTATAGCTGGACCAGCTCTGGCAAGATAGCTGTAACTTGTGGTCTCAGTAGAATTAGCAGACACTGGGGTTTATTCACTTAAACCGGAGAGTGCAAAATCTGGTGCAGCTCCGCATAGAAACCAATTAGTTTCCATGTTTTCACCCCTGTTTACATCGGGGCAATTTGACATGTCAAATCACATGCCAAATAGCAGCCTATTGCTGGCAACGGCACTGTCCAAATCGGTGCGATGCCGACTTTGCGGCGCAGCACAGATTTCCAAAAGTAGTTCCTACACTACTTTTGATGACTTTGGGGGCGATTTCAATAGACATCTGTCCATGAACCCGCACAGATGTCTTTCAAATCATCCCCGAACTCGCAATTAAATGCGGGTTTGAAATCATGCGAGTTCAACTGAACTCGCACAATTTCAAACTCGCCTCCAATGTGAACGTGAGCTTATTGTCAAAGCTTAATTCAACAAGCTAAAGTTAGAAGCTGATTAACTACCATGCACAGCTGCACTAGATTCTGCATTCTCCAGATTTTAGTAAATCAACCCTACCGATTAAATCCATATTACATCTTGCAGATCCTAGAAAGCTTTTTAATCCAAAATCTTTTGCAGATCATAACAGATGAACATCAGATAAGTCAAAAAATCATAGTGGGGGAGATTTACTAAAACTGGAACATCGCTATGGTGGTGCAGCTGTGCATGGTAGCTAATCAACTTCTATCTTTAGCTTGTTCCATTAAGCTTTGACAATAAAACCAAGAAGCTGATTGGTTTCTCTGCAGAGCTGCAGCAGATTTTGCACACTCCAGTTTTAGTAAATCTCCCCTAGTGTGGCTAGCTTCTAGTCTAGTGGCAGCAGAATACAGTACATGTGATAAATGGAGGCTAAAGCATAAAGAATAAGGGTGGGACTAACTACACAAAGCATCCCCTAGCTACAGAGTGAGGAAGGGACAAAATTATTTATAGAAAAACAAACAACAATGCATATATAACATGATAGCCACCACTTCTGACCATAGTTTCACCAGTCAGGAATAGTGGAAAATCTGGAGGGATAATCTGACTGGGATTACAGCCTTCCCCTACTCTACTAAAGGGGTGGGGGGTCCCCTCCCTGACTAATAAAACTTTAACAGAAGGGAAATATAGGGTGAATATATTTAGGAGCCCTGAAAAGCAATCCAATCCTGGCAACGGAGATTCAATCCCTTCTCCACTCTTTCTAAAACTAAGAAATAAAATGTTTTTGGCTGTACATACAATTTAATAGACATGCCCTACTATATTGAAGAGTAACCCCATCCTTACAGGCTGACCCTTTACTAAAGAGAGTCTTTATGGGTGATGCAAGGGAAGCAAACCTACATTCACTTATAGCAGTGGTTCTCAACTCCTGTCCCCAGGACCCACTAACAGGCCAGGTTTACAAGATAGCTGAAATACATCACAGGTAATGATATTTGCTGCTCAGTGATTGCAGTATTCTAGTCTGCATCTCCCCAAGGTAATACTTAAAATCTGGCCTGTTGGTGGGTCCTGAGGACTGGAGTTGAGAACCACTGACTTGGAGCATCCAATCATTTATAGTGAAATTTAAAAATAAAATTGAAACCTCTCCTAAATATGACAAAATGTATGATGCAAACATAAATTCAATTCACTTTAGCAAATTTCCACAAATGGGTGCTTCTATGGTGTCAAGATAGGTGTTCCTCTTACAATGGCAACAGTGATATACAGTATTATTATTTATATTATATTACTATATATTATTAATAATGAATATAATTGGTTATTAAATTAATATACAGTAGTATAGTATTCATATTATATTAATATACTTGGTTATTAAGTTATTACAATGGCAACAGTGATATATAGCATTATTATTCATATTCTAATAATATATTATTATTAATGAATATAATTGGTTATTAAATGAATAATATATATAGTAATATTCATAGTCTATTAATATATCATTAATAAATATAAATGGTTATTACATTATCATGATATATTTCATTATAATAAGTTATTTATCAGTAGCATTTTGAAGCTCGGGGGGGGGGGATTGTTATTCTTTTGTAATAACATTTGTTTTATATATTATTATTATTTATAAAATAGCATATCCTTGGTTCTAATAAATATTTTGTTATAATTACTTTGCTATAATCATTAAAATAAGAAGACATTTAACCCAATAGTATTTCCTCCCCTACCACACTTTTTTTCTTCTCATTCTATCCTGCTCCCTATCCTCTTTTGGCTGTGGCTCTATTACTTTTTTTTTTTATATATATATATATTACATTACTTACCTATATCATAGTAGGACACTGTCTTTTAACCGCTAAAACTTTTGCAATGTTTTTAATTACCAACTTAAAGGCAACATTCTTGAGATAGTCAAGTGTCATAGCAAACAATCAAATTTGAGTTTTATGCGCGGTTTTGAGAAATCCCTAAAGTCATGTAAGCTCTTTCCTGGGCCCGGAAGCTTTTGAGGACAATTGCTCGAGCA
The DNA here is from genome assembly GCA_037952925.1 of Lithobates clamitans. NCBI lineage: Eukaryota > Metazoa > Chordata > Amphibia > Anura > Ranidae > Lithobates > Lithobates clamitans. The sequence continues at coordinate 2,667,251 of JBBGZY010000138.1, read as the reverse complement.
CTGAATGAGTTAGGCATTCGGGCAACAAAGCTGTTTTCTAAACTGGAACTGCTGGCTCCAGTCGCCCTTGTTCTAAAAATACATACGGATGGTTTCCAGATGAATGTATAGCACGTGCGGAGCATAACGTTATAGGGCGGTAAGTATAGAAACTGTCTTTGTGTCGCCCATCAGTCTTCTTTCTGCTGCATCACATACAAGCACACAGCAACAGAACAAGCAACACAGTGTGGATGGAGTTTAAAGCTCACAGCCTTTTATTTTCTGGTTGTGAATACATTGTTTATTACACAGCATCACATCTTTGATCGGATGGGAACAGCCACTATAGCAATAGTATCATCCTACAGTATTTATGGAGGCTTGTTTCTACTCATTCCACAATTATTGATGCAGCATTCCAAAAAAAAAAAAAAAAAAACAACTTCAGTATTTCTAATAACATCTATACAAAATAAAGTAGTTCTAATCTTCACTGTAGTAGCTGCTTAGAAGCAGTAGCTAGCTAAGGATCCTGGGAAATTAAGTACTTCAGTTGTAGGAATGTCAAAGGCCTAACCCATCCTAAACGTATCAACCCATGTAAACATATCAGAGCAGTGATAAGAATCTTGTTTATTAACTTAGTGAAATGTATAGAAACTGTAAATGTTAACTGCCTTATTCATGTTTGTTCCATAAAAGGCCTGTTTGTAGGACTTGCTCATAACAGAACACTGTCTATGGTAGCCATTAAAGGAGAAATGAGACAGATCACTGCTCCAGGTAAGTAATATAATCCACCAAAAGAGAAGGGCTGGGTGCTAGCTCCAGCTCACAACAGTGAACATGTAGACTAAGTAAGAAAAATTAGCTGCAGACCAACATCCCTCCAACAACTTTATTGAAAGACTGCCACCAGGACTAAAACAACGGACCAAGGGGTGACGACGTTTCACACATACATTGTGCTTCTTCAAAACCCCGTTTTGAAGAAGCACAATGTATGTGTGAAACGTCGTCACCCTTTGGTCCCTTGCTTTAGTCCTGGTGGCAGTCTTTCAATAAACCTGTTGGAGGGATGTTGATGTGCAGCTAATTTTTCTCACTTAGCCATTAAAGGAAACCAGTATAGAAGGTGCCATTGTTGACTTTCATCTGAAAAATGAATCTGGCTTCAATACATTTAGGAACCCTGCTCTGGAACAAGCATTCAGGCTAGAAAGGTCAGGGTGAAGTCACAACTCCTACTCTGTATACAGGGACTCTGAAAGTACTGAAGCCATGGGATCAAAAATATATTCAGTCTTCTTGTATTTTCAAATGCAGAGATCAGCAATGGCAATGTATTGTATAGTGCAGTGTTTCCTTTAGGGCCCATTTACACTATCCCCTTGTAGTAACACATATGTTACGTACAGGAATGCATGCTACATGGCTAGCTGCGCCATTAATTTTGAATGACGTCTCAAAGGCAACACACCTGCGCAGCAACATGCCTCTGTGCATGATGGTGCATTAGGTTACCAAAAACTGTGCATGCCTGATTTTTGGAACCTTAGCGTGCATTGGCAGCTCATTTATTTCAATGAGGCGAGTTAACTAAACACCCATAAATACACCAGAGAAATGTAAATGGGCACTTAAACTATGGGAGGTAAGCAAATTAAGACATTTGCAGCCTTTTTGCCAAACGACAATACAAAGTCAATGATCCAATGTTAACCAATAAGAACTATACATAAGCGTAAATTTGATTGACTGATATGGGTTTTTGCATTCCAATGATCTGTGCACTGCCAGGCCCCATTCAGCCCCTATGGCATGACTGCATCATACTCAGAAAAGGCCCCCCCCCCCCAGTATTCTCGATCTCTGTCTAGTTCTGATGCATACAGCCTTGGACAGTTCAGGGATAAGTACTATCTCCCATTTACAGAATGACAGACAAAAAAAAAAAAAGTTCCAACATTCTATACATAGCATATTTTCTATATATAAATATAAATACACGCACATATATATAAAATCCATGATGAGGTTAGTGATCAGTCCAGTGAGTAAATGCAGCAACAACCACAGTGAGTCACAGAGGCCTGCTGGCCCTCAGAAAATGGATACATTCTCATAGGTTTGCATAGACTTGGGACACAGGAAATGAAAGGATGCCTTTTGTAATGTCCAGGTGATGTCCATGGAGAAGCATTACTAGAATTCTACACAATGGTTGCTTGCTCATGCGGGTAACTGTTCACTGCTCTTCTTCCAGGAAGGCTTTCTAAACACAGGGATTAATAGTCTCTAAAATAAGCAAGTTTTCTCACATTTCAAAACAAGGCACATTCACGTGTTCGGATCAATGTCCTAAAACTAAAGTTAATCACCAACCAAAGAATGACTTCATATTTCCAAAACCGGGGAGCTCATTTACGATCATCTGTTTTCAAGGTGGATGTCTGGTGGGACTGATGTTAAGGATGTAGGTTGGCTGATGGAACTGCCAACCCGCGTGCTTGGTGTGTTCGTAGTTTTGGTGCTTTTCATGCCCAATTCCCTCTCTGTTCTTGAACGCCTGTTACATTATAATTAGAGTAAAAAAATATGCATCAGAATATATAGAAGATAGTTTATATGGTGTTTTCACACTTTACATTGAAAAAAATACATTTTATTAACCATTATGGAACATTAAAAACTGCAAAACAGTTTACGAATCGTTCGTTTTTTTTTCTTTTATTTTGATGTACATTATAAAAAGACATAAAGAAATAAACAATTTAAGGGCCCATACACACACAGATGTTTCATCCAGAACCTTACACTATTGGCTACAGTGAATGAAGTGTATACCTGAAGTATAGCCCACCTCTTTCAATGAATCAGATGTCAGTACTCATTGATACTTTGCTAAGGGCCCTTTCACACTGGTGCACTTAAAAATGCAGTATGCATTATGGATAAATTTTTGGTACATTTTCTGGATTCCTGACTTCACATCATCTGTGAAACTTGGACATGTATATAAAAAAATCAAATATATTCCAAGTGATGGTGACCTTCTGTCCACCCAGGAGTAAAAAAAAAAAAATTAAGTGCTTTCTGTGAACCCCCCCCCCAAAAAAATTTTTTTTAAAGTTCGTTCATATGTGCATCAGTGTCTCACAATTTGAAAATCCTCATTCAATGTTTGGCGAATCCCACGGTGCAAAGAGGAGAAATTCCAGCACCAATAGGTTGCAGATGTATGCTCATCTTCCAGTATGGACCTTAAAAAAGTCACATATGCCTTTTCCCCTTTAAGGCCTGGTTCACACCGATGCATTTTTTAGTGCGTTTTCAGTTTTGCAGAAGCACACTACAGTCCATTTAACATGGTTTCCTATGGATCACGTTCACATCTGTGCAGTTTATGGAAAAGGCCAGGAACTTTTTTCTGGTTTTTGGCTCCATAGACTTCAATGGATCAAAAACGTGTATTGAAAAACGCACAATGCACTTGGAGTATGCAAACTGCACCTGCATAGGTGTGAACCGGGCCTAAAAGCTGGAATTTGCTATCCATAGTGAACTGTGGTTCCAATTAAGATTACTCCCAAATTCACATTGATAAAACAATGTTAGTTAACCCCTGTCCTCTTGCACTTCGCTGCCCTTTAAGAGGTTTCAGATGGCGGGGTGGGGATTGTTATCATGTGATTGGCTGTCACGGCTTCCCGTTGGCTGACAGTAACTGTGCCAGGAGCGCTCAAGGTGTCTGCACCTGGCACAGCTGTGTCTGCCGATTGGTATCCAAATATGCGGACGCTCAATGCCAAGGCCCACCCGCCGAAAGGCCGCATATTTGCGTACTATTGGCGGCTAGGAGTAAAAATAGGCATATCAGTGTGCAGAATGGGTTTGACTCCCATGGCTCATTTCTCCTTGCTGTTTCCGGCTGAGAGCTCATGTGCTCAGATGGATTTAAGCTGTGGCTGGGGAACCTCTCTACTCTGTTCTGTCTTAATGCCTCTAAGGAGCCCTGCCCTATGCGTTATAATGATAGTTCGAATTCTTCCAAGGAGACTTTCACAGATAGTACTAATTGAATTTTTTTCACTCCTGTGTGGACAGAAGGTCACCACCATCAACATTGGAATATATTTTTTTAAATATATTTGATATATAATCCTTTGATGTAGTGTGGCATTGTTTTGCACTAGATATATTATGTGGAGGTTGGACACCTTTAATTTTAGTTTATAATACTGTTTCATGTTTTGAGGGGTAAGCGCAAAAAGGTTTTTTGATTTATTAAGGGGGGGGTTAGAGCGCCGCCGGATTACACAGAGCGGGGATCTCCTGCTTACCTGGCTGTCAGACAAAGTCCCACCTCCTGGGCTGGCTCCTATGATGGGCAGCACACTGGTGACGTCTGCCATTGGAGGTGGGACTTCGTCTGAGGACAGAGATCCCTACTCTGTATAGTCTGTCTGCTCTCCTCTAATCCCTATGCAGTGGTCACGCTGCACTAATGACTACAGGTAAGGCTGAGCTGATGGGCACTGAACAGGCTGCATTTATGGGCACTGAACAGGCTGCATTTATGGGCACTGAACAGACTGCATTGATGGGCTCTGAACAGGCTCCATTGATGGGCACTGAACAGGCTGCATTGATGGGCACTGAACAGGCTGTATTGATGGGCACTGGATAGGCTGGGCTGATGGGCACTGAACAGGCTGCATTCATGGCCACTGGACAGGCTGCATTCATGGCCACTGGACAGGCTACATTCATGGCCACTGGACAGGCTACATTCATGGCCACTGGACAGGCTGCATTTATGGGCACTGAACGGACTGCATTGATGGGCACTGAACGGACTGCATTGATGGGCTCTGAACAGGCTCCATTGATGGGCTCTGAACAGGCTCCATTGATGGGAACTGAACAGGCTCCATTGATGGGCACTGAACAGGCTCCATTGATGGGCACTGAACAGGCTCCATTGATGGGCACTGAACAGGCTCCATTGATGGGCACTGAACAGGCTCCATTGATGGGCACTGAACAGGCTGCATTGATGGGCACTGAACAGGCTGTATTGATGGGCACTGGATAGGCTGGGCTGATGGGCACTGGACAGGCTGCATTCATGGCCACTGGACAGGCTGCATTCATGGCCACTGGACAGGCTGCATTCATGGCCACTGGACAGGCTGCATTCATGGCCACTGGACAGGCTGCATTCATGGCCACTGGACAGGCTGCATTCATGGCCACTGGACAGGCTGCATTCATGGCCACTGGACAGGCTCCATTCATGGCCACTGGACAGGCTGCATTTATGGGCACGGAACAGACTGCATTTATGGACACGGAACAGACTGCATTGATGGGCACTGAAAAGGCTGCATTGATGGGCACTGAACAGGCTGCATTGATAGGCACTGGATAGGCTGCATTTATGGGCACTGAACAGGCTGCATTTATGGGCACTGAACAGGCTGCATTGATGGGCAATGAACAGGCTGCATTGATGGGCACTGAACAGGCTGCATTGATGGGCAATGAACAGGCTGCATTGATGGGCACTGAACAGGCTGCATTATTGGGCACTGAACAGACTGCATTTATGGGCACTGAACAGGCTGAGCTTATGGGCACTGAACAGGCTGCATTGATGGGCACTGGACAGGCTGAGCTGATGGGCACTGAACAGGCTGTTGATGGGCACTGATCAAGCTGCATTGATGGACACTGGTGAGGCTACATTGATGGACACTGCTGAGACTGCATTGATGGGCACTGGTGAGGCTGAATTGATGGGCACTAATTAGCCTGCATGGATGGGCACTGATTAGGCTGCATTGATGGGCACTGGTTAGGCTGCATTGATGGGCACTGATTAGGCTGCATTGATGGGCACTGATTAGGCTGCTTTGATGGCCACTGAACAGGCTGCATTGATGGGCACTGATCAAGCTGCATTGATGGACACTGGTGAGGCTGCATTGATGGACACTGCTGAGACTGCATTGATGGACACTGGTAAGGCTGCATTGATGGGCACTGATTAGGCTGCATTGATGGGCACTGATTAGGCTGCATTGATGGACACTGATTAGGCTGCTTTGATGGGCACTGATTAGGCTGCATTGATGGGCACTGATTAGGCTGCATTGATGGGCACTGATTAGGCTGCTTTGATGGGCACTGATCAAGCTGCATTGATGGACACTGGTGAGGCTGCATTGATGGGCACTGATTAGGCTGCATTGATGGGCACTGATTAGGCTGCATTAATGGACACTGCTGAGACTGCATTGATGGGCACTGGTGAGGCTGCATTAATGGGCACTGATTAGGCTGCATTGATGGGCACTGATTAGGCTGCTTTGATGGGCACTTATTAGGCTGCATTGATGGGCACTGATTAAGCTGCATTGATGGACACTGCTGAGACTGCATTGATGGGCACTGATTAGGCTGCTTTGATGGGCACTGATTAGGCTGCTTTGATGGGCACTAATTAGGCTGCTTTGATGGGCACTAATTAGGCTGCTTTGATGGGCACTGATTAGGCTGCTTTGATGGGCACTGATTAGGCTGCATTGATGGGCACTGATTGGGCTGCATTGATGGGCACTGATTGGGCTGCATTGATGGGCACTGGTGAAGCTGAGCTGATGGACACTGGTAAGACCGCGCTGATGGGCACTGGTGGGGCTGCATTAATGGGCACTAGTGAAGCTGAGCTGATGGGCACTGAACAGGATCCATTGGTGGTCACTGACCAGGCTGCATTGATGGACACTAATCAAGCTGCATTGTTGGACACTGGTGAGACTGCATTGATGGATACTGATCAGGCTGCATTGATGGGCACTGGTGAGGCTGCATTGATGGGCACTGCTGAGGCTGCATTGATGGGCAGGGATTAGGCTGCATTGATGGGCACTGGTGAGGCTGTGTTGATGGGCACTGGTGAAGCTGAGCTGATGGACACTGGTGAGACTGCGCTGATGGACACTGGTGAGACTGCGCTGATGGGCACTGGTGAGGCTGCATTGATGGGCACTGGTGAAGCTGAGCTGATGGGCACTGGTGAGGCTGCGATGATGGGAACTGATGAGGCTGAGCTGATGGACAATGGTGAGGTTGCATTGATTGGCGCTGGTGAGGCTGTATGAATGGGCACTGAAGAGACTACACTGATGGACACTGCTGAGGCTGCATTGATGGACACTGATTAGACTGCATTGATGGGCACTGATTAGGCTGCATTGATGGGCACCGAACAGGCTGCATTGATGGGCACTGATTAAGCTGCATTGATGGACACTGCTGAGACTGCATTGATGGGCACTGGTGAGGCTGCATTGATGGGCACTGGTGAGGCTGCATTGATGGGCACTGGTGAGGCTGCATTGATGGGCACTGATTAGGCTGCATTGATGGACACTGCTGAGACTGCATTGATGGGCACTGGACAGGCTGAGCTGATGGGCACTGAACAGGCTGCATTGATGGGCACTGATCAAGCTGCATTGATGGACACTGGTGAGGCTACATTGATGGACACTGCTGAGACTGCATTGATGGGCACTGGTGAGGCTGCATTGATGGGCACTGATTAGGCTGCATTGATGGGCACTGATTAGGCTGCTTTGATGGGCACTGATTAGGCTGCTTTGATGGGCACTGATTAGGCTGCATTGATGGGCACTGATTAGGCTGCATTGATGGGCACTGATTAGGCTGCATTGATGGGCACTGATTAGGCTGCATTGATGGGCACTGATTAGGCTGCATTGATGGACACTGGTGAAGTTGAGCTTATGGTCACTGGTGAGGCTGCATTGATGGGCACTGGTGAAGCTGAGCTGGTGGGCACTGAACAGGCTGCATTGATGGCCACTAATCAAGCTGCATTGTTGGACACTGGTGAGGCTGCATTGATGGACACTGCTGAGACTGCATTGATGGGCACTGGACAGGCTGAGCTGATGGGCACTGAACAGGCTGCATTGATGGGCACTGATCAAGCTGCATTGATGGACACTGGTGAGGCTACATTGATGGACACTGCTGAGACTGCATTGATGGGCACTGGTGAGGCTGCATTGATGGGCACTGATTAGGCTGCATTGATGGGCACTGATTAGGCTGCTTTGATGGGCACTGATTAGGCTGCTTTGATGGGCACTGATTAGGCTGCATTGATGGGCACTGATTAGGCTGCATTGATGGGCACTGATTAGGCTGCATTGATGGGCACTGATTAGGCTGCATTGATGGACACTGGTGAGGCTGCATTGATGGGCACTGGTGAAGTTGAGCTTATGGTCACTGGTGAGGCTGCATTGATGGGCACTGGTGAAGCTGAGCTGGTGGGCACTGAACAGGCTGCATTGATGGCCACTAATCAAGCTGCATTGTTGGACACTGGTGAGGCTGCAGTGGATGGGCACTGGTGAGGCTGCAGTGGATGGGCACTGGTGAGGCTGCATTGGATGGGCACTGGTGAGGCTGCATTATTGGACACTGCTGAGGCTACGTTGATGGGCACTGATCAGGCTGCATTGATGTGCACTGGTGAGGCTGCATTGTTTGGCACTGGTGAGGCTGTATGAATGGGCACTGGTGAGTATAATACTCTTCAAATGTGCTTTAAATTGTATGGTATTCCCTTTTATGAACAAGAACATAATGACAGTATGGTATGCTATGGAGCTAATGCATGCTATGACTAAGCACCGATGATGGTGTGAAACGCGTCCGCTATCTTCCCTGCTTCTGCTGTTACATGAATTTTGATGTTTTTACAATAAAGGCATTTTATTGGAGTGTGGCTGTCAAGATTTTCCTTTTTCATTATCATGTGCTGAGCCAGCACCTGCCACTTCCACATTGAGGAATCACATTCCATCACTCTCAGTTCACCACCTGGAGCGGTTTAATCTCTCCCATGCTTTGGAGCTGGTATGAAATGATTTCCAGGGCTGGTTTTAACACCCAGTCCGGCCCTGACCATTTTCCTCTGCAGCCGTACCAATGCTGCTAAGTAAATATACAGCACCGCCATATGAATACAGCGCTGCTATTGACTACAGCTCCGACCTGATGTCTCCTTCCTCCGCCTCCCTCAGCACTCCCCAGTGCTGCCTGCAGAAAGACTATAGAGGTGGAGATGACGATTCCGGCTGCTAATGATCCCGCTGGAAGGATGCCTGCAGGAGTTTGTTCTGTGGGATGTGTGGAGGGAGGTGAGTTGGCTTTGCAAGATGTTGAGACTTGAGTGCAGGGGCTTGAGATGGCGAGTGGGGCAGAAGTGTGTGCAGCAGGGTAGGAGACCAGTACTAGTGCTGTACAGCTAACTTCAATTGCTCCATGCATGCCACTGCCAATTGGCCTCTGCAGTGCTGGAGCTATGAATTATGAATGAATTCATGCCATATCATTTTATATCATCCACCTGCACCCCTACTACCCACTGCTATACCCCCCGCACCCCTCTAATACGTTATAAAGTTTTTTCTCTATCTTAGCTTCTTAACATTTGGTAGTCCTATCCCAAAAAATTCTAAGAAATATCTTTTTTTTTATCTCATGGACAAAATGTTAGAAATAACGTATATATCATACAGTCATTCCACAAACACTGCATATATCATTTTAGGAACATGCGTATGAAATTTACTATTTGCCAATTAAAAAGAAAAAAATATGTCCCCGAATTTAATTTTAAAAATCTGGTCACCTTACATTACATGCACAATTTGAAGTGTATTTAGTGTTTCTATCTAAGGGAAAGATATATTTTTCTTTGTCAAAGAGACTCTATCGCTTAAAAAAAGAGTTACCAGAAGGGATAAAGTGTAGGCACCAAGGGGTGCAGCAGTTATTGTAAACAGGCAAAGTTCCTAGACTCCTGGGTCCCAAGAAGTACCAAGGCCTTGTCTGTTTAGAACATAGGGCCGAGTAGCAGGGGGCCAATTTTATATGTGGCAGAGTCACTTTAGGTGCATACTTACTCTAGGGAGTGTATGTATAAAAAAAATCACAGTTATTCATCCTTTAAAACTGCATGTACATTCATTCTGTGTAAATGGGGGCAAAATTGAATGTTATTAGGCTATTTTCTCTCCAGGTCAAATGTGTGAATCATTAAAAAAAACACAACTTCATTTATTGGCCATTTTCCTGATTCACACATTCGACCTAGAAAGAAAATGGCCTCATAACATTTGATTTTACTCTATTCAAACAGGGTGAATGTACATGCAGTTTTAGAGGATGAAAAGTTCTACAAATGTTTTTAAAAATTTCACCTCTGAGTGCTCTGAAAAAGTGATACTTAAAGCGGAGTTCCACCCAAAAATGGAACTTCTGCTTTAAGAGAAATTTGGCATGTCATTTTTTGGGGGGAGGGGGGAGCGGATACCCTCTTTTCAGAGGGTTCCAGCTCCCACTTCCTTCTGGCGCACCCTTGGCGCCAGAAGGAAGATCACCTCTCCACCTCCCTCTAGGCAATCATCTGGGACACGTCACAGGTCCCAGATGATTGCACGGTCAGTCACGTCGCACGGCGCAGCTCGCGCATGCGCAGTGTGTGCCCGGCTGTGAAGCCACAGCCGGGCACCCACAGTTACAATGCCGGCGCCGCCGAGCGGAGGGGGAGATGAGCAGGGCTTCGATCCCCCGCAATGCTGGACCCTGGGACAGGTGAGTGTCTGATTATTAAAAGTCAGCAGCTGCAGTATTTGTAGCTGCTGACTTTTAATTTTTTAATTTTTAATTTTAACTTTTAATTTTTTTTTTTAAGCGGAATTCCACTTTAATGGTATTATTACTTCTCAGTGATCACCGTACTGACAATGCCTTCAGATGTTTTTTCTCTGTAAGGATTGGAGCCATCTTTGTTCAAGCACCATCCAGAAAATACTTGAAATGTGCTATATAATGATCAGCCATACCTTTATGGCCACCCACCTAATATTGAGTGGGTCCCCCTTTTGCCACCAAAACAGCCCTGACTGTCGAAGCACAGATGCCACCAGACCTCTGAAGGTATATTGTGATATCTGGCATCAAGCTGTCAGCAGCAGATCCTTTAAGTCCTGTAAGTTGCAAGGGGGGGTCCCCGTGGTTCAAATTAGTTTTTCTAACACATCCCACAGATGCTCAATTGGATTGAGATCTGGGGAATTTGGAGGCCAGGTCAGCACCTCAAACTCGTTGTTATGCTCCTTAAACCATTCTTAAACCCTTTTTGAAGTGTGGCATTATCCTGCTTAAAGAGCCCACTGCCATCAGGGAATACATTTTCCATGAAGGGTATACTTGGTCACCAACAATGTTTAGGTAGGTGGTATATGTCAAGTAATATGCACATGAAGGGTAGGACCCAAGGTTTCCCAGCAGAACATCGCCCAAAGCATCATACTGCCTCTGCCGGCTTGCCTTCTTCCCATTTTTTATTCTGGTGCCATCTTCTTCAGGTCACACACCTGGCCATTCATATATTGTAAAAGAAAACATGATTCATCAGATCAGGCCACCTTCTTCCATTACTCTGTGGCTCATCATGGGTACACTAACTGGTCTTCTGCTACGTAGGCCTACCTATATGCAACAAATTGTGACGCCTGTTTTTTCTGCTTCATGGACAACATGCTTACTTGCTGCCTAATATATCCCATCAACTTTCAGATGCCATTGTAACAAGATAATCAATGGTACTCACTTACTTGTCAGTGGTTATAAAGTTATGGGTGATCAGTGTAAAGTTACAATGTTGCAGTCTAATCGCTTGGAGGAGACTATGGAAATGTTTCCCTCTGCCTGCAGCAGATTAGTATAGGAAAGCCCCTAAAAAGAGCCCAAGGAGTGTTTTTTTTTTCTAAATAGGAAACTGTTGCTGTACTGCATATTATGACGTCAGTAATGAATTAATGCGGACTTGTAAAGTTACTAAGAGGTCCGCTTTAAGATAAACAAAAAAAGGCAGTCTGCAGCTTTTAATGAGATTTCACAGCTGTAATTTTCTATTATATAATTAATACTATTAAAACCTGTGGATTAGATTGTCTGTGAAATAATTACCTGTTATACATCTTGAGGGTAACAAGCACCAGTGAAAATATAATAATTACACCAACCACAATAGCAGCAACTATCGCCCCCGCACCTGAAAGATACATGGAAACAAACCAAGTAAGCACATTACATCCTTGTTATACAAGAACTAAAAAAAGAAAACACGCTAAGGCTCTATTGGATGTAAAGAAACATAGCAGCTAGCACAATACCATAATACATAGCATAATAAACATCACAAAACAATAGTGCAGCGCTAAGATAAATTAAATAGTATGTGCAATCCAATAGTGCAATGCAAATACACTCACCGGCCACTTTATTAGGTACACCTTGCTAGTACCGGGCTGGACCCCCTTTTGCCTTCAGAACTGCCTTAACTTTTCATGGCATAAATTCAACAAGGTGTTGGAAACATTCCTCAGAGATTTTTGGTCCATATTGACATGATAGCATCACACAGTTGCTGCAGATTTGTTGGCTGCACATCCATGATGTGAATCTCCCCCCAGAGAGATTTTGACCCAAGATCTCATATTTAAGAGGTCCTGTCATGCTTTTTTTCTATTACACGGGATGTTTACATTCCTTGTAATAGGAATAAAAGTGACATATTTAAAAAAAAAAAAAAAAAAAAAACAGTGTAAAAATAAAAGGTAAAATAAATAAGAAAAAAAAATTTCAATTTTAAACACGCCCCATCCCGATGAGCTCGCGCGCACAAGCGAATGCATACGTGAGTAGCTCCCGCATATGAAAACGGTGTTCAAACCACACATGTGAGGTATCACCGCGATCGGTAGAGCGAGAGCAATAATTCTAGCCCTAGACCTCCTCTGTAACTTGAAACATTCAACCTGTAGAATTTTTTTAAACGCCGCCTATGGAGTATTTAAGGGTAAAAGTTTGTCGCCATTCCACGAGCAAGTGCAATTTTGAAGCATGGCATGTTGGGTATCAGTTTACTTATATACAAAAAAATTGGGCTAATTTTACTGTCTTATTTTTTTACTTCAAAAAAGTGTATTTTTTCCAAAAAAAGTGTGATTGTAAGACCGCTGCGCAAATAGAATGTGACAGAAAGTATTGCAACGACCGCCGTTTTATTCCCTAGGGTGCTAGGGAAAAAAATGTATATTATTTGGGGGTGCTAAGTAATTTTCTAGCAAAAAAAACATTTTTTAACTTGTAAACAACAAATCTCAAAAAGGGGCTCTGTCCTTAAGTGGTTAAGAATAGGTGCACAGTAATATTCTATATTTATTGTCAAGCTGGTGTTATGGCCTCCTGCTCATTGTTATCATTGTATGACAGCTTGCTATGTACAGAGGGGGGTTTCCTTACCTCTGTACATGTTATGTCTGCTCATGTCAGCATTAAGGCTCATCCCTTCTGATCGTTTTTTTGTTTTTGTCCCTATAGAATTTTTATATATACCTTAGTTTTATACTTTTTATCTATTTTTTGGTATTTTTTCTATGAAGGTGTTTTTAATTATCCTGGGAAAACTTGCAATACAGCAGAGAATGGCATTGTTTTTATATTTTTTTCTGTTTCCTCCTCTGCTGACAGCTGGTGTAATTGTAACGGCTTGGTCCGCCCATAGGATGTTAGTATGCAGCTGACGTTACGATACACCGCCCACAGCCCCATTGACGGGCGCGGCTATACAGCTGATAACCAATACAATGGCCGTGCCCGTGTACCGCCGGGAAGATGGCCGCTATGTTATCTTCCAGGGGACTACAAGAAAATGGCCACCCATTATTGTCTATGAGATAGCTATTTAAAGACATCTATTGTGCCTCCATGTATCCCCTGATGAAGTCACGTGGTGTGTGGCGTCACGCGTAGGGACGGGACAAGCACTTTATGCTGACTGAGGCTTACGAGCTCGCCGCTCGTTGGAGATAAGCCATTTTTCACTGATGTTATGTGAGTACCTTTGATGTGTTAATAAAATCAAGTTTTAGCCTGACAATATTACATTATCTGGGACCTTCCTTTTTTTTTTATTTTGTGCCCCTTGTACCTCCTGAGGGATTAAGTTCCTGCATTAGGATCTCGAGCATAGAAGAAAAGGTTGCTACTCCCAACACTGGTCATATGCTGATACCCCATTACCTGAAGGTAAGGGGCCATTACTTATTAGTGTGTGGTTTTGACACGAAGAGGAACACTATTCTATATCCATTTAAGCACTTCACTGCAATATGTGCATGCCAGGAAGCCGATTCACTTTGTGAAGGAGGACTTTCATATGTTTATGTTCACTGACTGCTATATTTGGACATTATGGATTACTAGTCACGTGGATTTGTTATTGCACGAGTCACTTTGTTTTTACTGTATGCCTGCTGTGTGCATGCCACACACAGCATTATACTGATTACACTGTATATTTTGCACTTTATACAGGAAGGTGTCTTCCTGCAGCATTTTGCACTCTTTGTATTTCACATTTCAATTTCCTGACTAAGGATATTCACTGATGTCAATTTTGTTTGTTGTGATTGCACTTTGCACTTTCAATTCATTTGCAATTGTTCTTTATGTATGATCGGTCACATACTATTTATATATTTTTTTTTTTCAGTTTATATGTTTTAGCGCCGTACCTGATTAGCACTGTCACTTTAATATAATTTCTGTTCATTGCTGGATTAGCGCAGCACCACCTTAATTTTTCAATGCCTCCCCCTAGTCATCTCAGGGCTCATTCACACGGGCCCCATACAATGTGAAGAATCCTATGTTTACTTTTCTGTCCTACCACTGAGCTGAGCGCAGGCAGCTCATATTAGTGAATTGATATGCATCACCTGTACGCACTCGGACAAGTGCATCCGAGCTACTACCTCCTGTGTAATGCCTGGTGAGCCTCAAGAACACAGCACTCAGCCTGGGAAGTTTCTGCAAACTTCCATGTGCAATCCGTGCAAAAAAGGGAGAAAGGCTGGTGCCGTGGAAATCGGCTAAAACATAATTTTATTATAGCATGTCAAGAAAGCCAACGCGTTTCGGCCATCAGGCAGCGCCCCCTCCAACCGCCAGCTTCAGGATGGAGAATGGTGTGAGCGTGAGGCATATCCATTCTTCGATCTCACAGGTAAACAGAGAAACCACAGATGACAATGATTTTGTCACTTCCGGTTTCATATCCACCATTTCCTGGTCGGTACGCATTTAACCATGCAGATCTGTGCTCAGATGTGAAGGGCAGGGGAGACACTGGGGTCTATTAGACCACTAATGTCTCCAAAAGGAGTACCTGTCACCTGCCCATTGCTATCACTTTGGGGTTGATTAATACATTGTGATAGTAACAAAGTAAATATAAAGGATATAAAGGAAACAAAGTTTTACAAAATAAATTCTAATAAAATGTATTTTAAAAAAATCCTTATACACATACGCATGTGTATGTAAATCGCGGTCGCATCACGCGTGTGACATATCGCTGCGAACCTCAACGTGAGAGCAATAATTCTAGCCCAAGAGCTCCTGGTTAATTCTTAAACTGATGAGTGGAAAAGGCTTTTAAAGAGTCACCTGTGGAGATTTTTAGGTACCATCGTGCAATTTTGAAACTTGGCATGTTTGGTATATATTTACCAAATCTTTTATATTTTACCATAAAAAGGGTATTATATTGTGTATGTTTGCATTAAAAAAAATTTTTTATACATTTTCCTGAAAAAAAACGTTTAACAGTTGCACAAATATCATGTGACATAAAAATTTGCAACTATCCTCTTTTTATTCTACAGGGTCTCTACTTTCAGAAAATATTTAATATTCTGGGGGTTTAGGTAATTTTATTGCCAAAAATTGCCATTTTTACATACCGTATGTGCAAAAATGTAAAACTTTGCTCTAAAACTAACGTAGTTAATATCACTCTAAAGTGGAACTTCAGTCATTTTTTTCATCTTTACATCTATTTAATGTCCCCCCTCTACATTGTAAAGTGCTGTGTAAACTGTTGGTGCTATATAAATCATTAATAATAATAATAATAATAATAAAAAATAAATCCTCTGCCCTTGTTGTTTTAACTTTGGATAGTAATTTTTTTTTCTGGTAGTAAATACCTTATAGCCCACTTCCTGTTTCTTGTCTGGTAAAAAAACCTAGGCTTATGACATCATGCACAATTATCTCTCTCACTCTGGTGAGAGTTTGCCAGGAAGGGAGAGGGGATGAGTCGTAAGAGGGCCAATGAGAGCTGCAGAGCTGGAGCTGTGCCTCAGTGTGGCTGTGTAAATCCGGGAAGTGAACAGGCAGCAGCTTCAGCTGCCCACAGTTAAAATGGCAGCAGCCACACTTAGTGGAGGGAGAACTCTGCAGCATATTTGGCAAGTACAGAATCACAGTATATTTAAAATAATATGCAAAGTGGTTGGAGGGAAGCTTCAGAATGGCAAAGATGTTTTTATTACAAATGATATGAGCAGACTGCAGTTCCTCTTTAAGTATTTATTTTACATTAGCAGTAAGCAGTTTCACAAGGTCTGTCTGAAACATTGGAACAATAAAACTGGCAGTATGCCAACTTAACAATTACTAATTATACTCACTCTGATAAAGAATCTGTTCTTGTGACTTGGTTGTTATATTGCTCGGCGATAGCGTTGTATTCAGAAGTTGAGGTGTCGTTGCCATGACAACTGTTTGAAAAGAAATAATAACAGTGAATTAACCATCAAAAAAAGTGTTGCTTTACAGTGGTAAATTACTTCCCCATCTGAAAAAGGCCATTGGGCTTATCGCTTATTTTTTGTAATTTTTGGCAGAATAAAATCAGTATTGCAATAACAGTTAACGTTGGGAAACTTCAAGGGTTCTAAGGCAAAACCGGCATGGTCTAGGTGTGAAACCCATAGGTCAGGGCCCTAAATATTAATTGTTATGGCTGCCATACTGTTAAGATATGCGTAAATGATAAATGGGGGCGTCATATAGAAAAGGATGAACACCTACAGTACCTTGCAAAAGTATTCACCCACCTTGGCTTTTTACCTCTTTTGTTACATTACAGCCTTTAGTTCAATGTTTTTTTAATCTGAATTATATGTGATAGATCAGAACACAATAGTCTAAGTTGGTGAAGTAAAATTAGAAATATATATACATAAAACTATTTTTCAGAAATAAAAAACTGATAATTGGCATGTGCGTATGTATTCACCCCCTTTGTTATGAAGCCCATAAAAAGCTCTGGTGCAACCAATTACCTTCAGAAGTCACATAATTAGTGAAATGATGTCCACCTGTGTGCAATCTAAGTGTCACATGATCTGTCATTACATATACACACCTTTTTGAAAGGCCCCAGAGGATGCAACACCTAAGCAAGAGGCACCACTAACCAAACACTGCCATGAAGACCAAGGAACTCTCCAAACAAGTAAGGGACAATGTTGTTGAGAAGTACAAGTCGGGGTTAGGTTATAAAAAATATCCAAATCTTTGATGATCCCTAGGAGCACCATCAAATCTGTCATAACCAAATGGAAAGAACATGGCACAACAGCAAACCTGCCAAGAGACCACTAAAACTCACGGACCGGGCAAGGAGGGCATTAATCAGTGAGACAGCACAGAGACCTAAGGTAACCCTGGAGGAGCTGCAGAGTTCCACAACAGAGACTGGAGTATCTGTACATAGGACGACAATAAGCCGTACGCTCCATAGAGTTGGGCTTTATGGCAGAGTGGCCAGAAGAAAGTCATTACTTACAGCAAAAAACAAAATGGCACATTTTGAGTTTGCGAAAAGGCATGTGGGAGACTCCCAAAATGTATGGAGAAAGATGCTCTGCTCTGATGAGACTAAAACTGAACTTTTTGGCCATCAAAGAAAACACTATGTCTGGCGCAAACCCAACACATCACATCACCCAAAGAACACCATCCCCACAGTAAAACATGGTGGTGGCAGAATCATGCTGTGGGGATGTTTTTCAGCAGTCGAGACTGGGAAACTGGTCAGAGTTGAGGGAAAGATGGATGGTGCTAAATACAGGGGGTCCCCTAGTTACAAACATCCGACTTACAAACGACTCCTACTTACAAACGGAGGGAGACAACAGGAAGTGAGAGGAAATCTACCCCTAGGAAGGGAAATTCACACCTGTAAGAGCTATTATGGAGAAAAGGTACCTCCACTGAAGCTTTATCACCAATCTTTGTTTCCACAACAACCCAAAATTTTCAAAATCCAATTGTCATTGGGATAGAAAGTGAGGTGAAATCTTCTGAACAGGGGCACACACAGCAAAACAAATGTTACAGGGGTGTTAACCCTTCCCTGTGCTATCCAGAAAGCTTAAAAATAGTTTTTTTGGCTGGAGCTACACTTAAAAAATGTACCTGTTCCGACTTACAAACAGATTCAACTTAAGAACAAACCTACAACTTGTTTGTAACCCGGGGATCCCCTGTATAGGGATATTCTTGAGCAAAACCTATACCACTCTGTGTGTGATTTGAGGCTAGGACGGAGGTTCACCTTCCAGCAGTTCAATGACCCCAAACACTGCTAAAGCAACACTTGAGTGGTTTAAGGGGAAACCTGTTATTTTGTTAGAATGGCCTAGTCAAAGCCCAGACCTCAATCCAATAGAAAATCTGTGGTCAGACTTAAAGATTGCTGTTCACAAGTGCAAACCATCCAACTTGAAGGAGCTGGAGCAGTTTTGCAAGGAGGAATGGGCAAAAATCCCTGTGGTAAGATGTGGCAAGCTCATAGAGACTTATCCAAAGCGACTTGGAGCTGTGATAGCCGCAAAAGTTAGCTCTACAAAGTATTGACTTTAGGGGGGTGAATAGTTATGCACATTGACTTTTTTCTGTTAGTTTGTCCTATTTGTTGTTTGCTTCACAATAAAAAAAAAAAAATCTTCAAAGTTGTTGGCATGTTCTGTAAATTAAATGATGCAAATCCTCAAACAATCCATGTTAATTCCAGGTTGTGAGGCAACAAAACACAAAAAATGCCAAGGGGTGAATACTTTTGCAAAGCACAGTATGCTGTGTGGTTTCTTCTACCCCATGCTATATAAAAAATATACCCAGTATTCCTTTAGAAATGCCCAGGCTTACCCTATCATTGTTGTTGCTGTATCAATACGGTTACCTTCCAAATGTAAATGTCTATGGGGTTGATTTACTAAAGGAAAAGATAAAGTTCAATTTGTAGAATGTTTTGTTTACTGAAAAAAAAATTGAGCCGCTTTCATTTCAATCTTTAGAACATGTGCAAGCAAAAATCCCACTTTTTTAGTGTGCCTTGCATTTTATTCAGTTTTTAAAAAGAATGTAACATTCAGTACTCCTTTAGTAACTCAACTTAACCTCCCTGGGCCTGAGCCACACTCGGGATTGCATCGCAGGATTCTGGTGCAGTGTACTTACCTTGTCTCCAGGATCCTGCGATGTCCCCCCCCCCCCCCCCCCGCTGTGTCTGTGGGCTCTGTCCTCCGCCCGAAGCCTCTGTGTGCCGGGCTCTGTTCCCTGCGAGCGCCGCGAAGCAGGGGGCAGAGCCCGGCGGCAAATAAAAAAAAAAGTGAAAAATCATAATACATACAGTACACTGTTAATCCTACAGATTACATTACTGTATGAAATTATTTCACATCCCTTTTGTCCCCAGTGCTTTGTCCTATGCCCTGCATGCAGTTTTATATGATATATACTGTTCTTTTTGCCTGGAAACTTGAGATTGTCCATAGCAACCAAACAGTGTCCCTTTATGTCAAAAGTGGTTTTAGACCAGCTAGAAAACAGAATAGTAAATTAGAACACTTGCAGAATTGAGCGATAGTGAATCATGGGGAAATTAATTTTTTTATTATTGTTATAGTATTATTTTTTATAATTATTTATATTTATTTACTATATTATAATTTATGATTTTGTGTTTCAAACTTCATCATACCCGGGATATCTACTAGACTCTTGGTGGACAGATTTAAGTGTGTTATTGCTAAGAATTACAGGCCTACAATATAAAACGCCACATTTCTATGCAAAATAATTGTACCGCTTTGAGACGCAAAAATCTGACATAATCATACCGCCAGGAAGGCTAAAGTGGAACTTTAGCCATACCAACACATAAAAATAATGTTCTTTAACAAGAAACATACATTCAACATTAATAATTATTAGGGCTACACCGATACCACTTTTTTAAGGCCGAGTACAAGTACTGATACTTTTTTTTTCAAGTACTCACCGATACCAATTACTGATACTTTTTTTTTAATGTGTGACAGTGGCACCAAAATGCAGCACTGATAGGTGGCACTGATGAGGTGTGGACTGTGTCAGTAGTTTATTTAGTTTTTTTACAATTTATTTTTACAATTTATATTATTATTTTGTTTACACTGCTTTTTTCTTTTTTGGGGGGAGCGGGGGGGGGGGGGTGTCAGTGTTATTTTCTTTTCTTTTCTATTTTTACAATTTAACCTTTTTAAATATTTATAAAAATTTTCTATTTTTATTTTATTTTTTATCAGCCCTGCTGGGGGGCTTTGGTGAGATATCAGGGGTCTAAACAGACCCCTACATCTCCTTTTGAGACAGGAAAAAGGACTGAGGATACAGTTTCCCCAGTCCCTTTCTCTGCAGCCTCAGCTGCACTGAACATGAATGGACAGGAGACAGCAGCTCCAGTTCATAAACTGAAGCATTGTGAACACAGTTTACGATGCTCAGTTATGAATGGACAGAGTCAGTGATCTTTGTCCATTCAGAAAAGGAAAAAGTCGGTAAATGACATATTTACCGGCTCCTTCCTCCGCTCTCCATCCTGACAGATCCAGGATGAGATCTGACTGGAGGAGCACAGAGGGGGACCAGAGCAGGACCTGGGGAGCCAGTGGAGGACCCAGAGGAGGACCCAGGGAGCCGGAGAAGGACCCAGGGAGCCAATGGAGGACACAGGGGACAGTCGGGACAATCAGTGCGGGCAGGTACAGGCACCGATCTCCCTGTGTAGCTTTCAATAAAGCAGCTGACCGCCCCGGGGGGAGAGGAGGAGAAGCGGCTGTCAGCTGCTTTACTGAAAGCTATACAGGGAGATCGGTGCTTCATCTGTGAGGCTGCCCAGCTCCCCTGCTACGCTGAGGATACAGGTTACGGGTCAAGCATTGGAGCATTTGCATGAGTACAAGTACTCGTGCAAATGCTCAGTATCGGCACTGATACCGATACTAGTATCAGTATCGGTGCAACCCTAATAATTATGCTACCAAAATTAGTGTGTGCTTTATATTGCCTTCCAGCATTGCTCCTGTTTCTTCTTGCTGGAGGCTTCTTGCTTGATTAAGCCCAGAGACCCTGAACAACAGTAAATCTTTAGGCTGTCATCAGATCACCCTCTACAAATTAAGCACAGTGCCTAAATATAGAGAGCAACTGAGCATGTGCAGAGCAGGGTGAGACAGTGTATTACTGGATTTTAAACAGTATGGGCACTTATTTTTATTCTTTTACACAGCTATACCTGCAAAAAGGGGCCAGCCTGACGTGATCTAACAGGATTTAAAGCAGAACTTCAGACATCTCAAGTCTCCCGGAAGGTGCGAGAGACTCCCGCATTTCTGCGGCGGCTCCTGCACACCCGCAAGCGCCTCCCGATCTCCCGGGAATTATCGGTGTGGCGGGGATCAGCTGTGATCACGATCTCCTTTTGTATAGATTTTTACCTGACAGCCGCTTCTCCTTCTTTCCCTCCCGTGGCTGACGGCTAAAAGGCTATACAGGGAGATCGGTGATCACAGCTGTCCCTCCAGCCACACCGATCATCCCCAGCTGTTCTGTGTACTCCTCCCCATCCCCCTCTGTCCTTCTCCGCCCCCCCTCGTCCCCCACAACCGGCTCCCCTCCTCTCCTCTCCCGCCAGCTGCGGGGGAACTAGTAATTGGACACAGTGAGCGAGATCGCCCCTGTGTCCTGTGATTACTGAGCAGAGTAAACTGTGTTCACTCTGCTCAGTTTATTAATGGAAAGGAGACTCTGTCTCCTGTTCATTCTTTGTGTCCTCAGTCTCCTTGTCTGTCTCAAAAGGGAGGTGTCAGGGGTCTGTTTAGACCCCTGACATATCAACAAAGCCCCCCCCCCCCCAAAAAAAAAAATATAAAAAAAAATATTGCAAAAAAATTCTAAAAAATGAAAAAGTGTAAAAAAATAAAATAAACTATTGACACCACTGTCCACTGCCTCAACCCCCTCCCCCCAAAAAGCATTGTGAAAAAAATTAAAAACAAATGAAATTGGAAAAAAATCAATTATTAAAAATAAAAAACTACTGATACCGTCCACTTTTTTTATCACTACTATTCCTTTATACTGGTTGTTGAAATTTTGCCTGCAGAGCTGAAGGCTCACATACACAAAACAGCCCATGGCTCTGGGCATTAGGGCTATCAGGGGCGGCACACAACCAAAAACACTTTTGTTATGTTACAGCCTTATTCCAAAATGGATTAATTTCATTATTTTCCTCAAAATTCTACAAACAATACCCCATAATGACAACGTGAACAAAGTTTGTTTAAAATCTTTGCAAATTTATGTGCAATGGCTGTGCACTGACCCCTTCCCATCCAACCTGATGGAGCTTGAGAGGTTCTGCAAAGAAGAATGGGAGAAACTGCCCAAAAATAGGTGTGCCAAGCTTGTAGCATCATACTCAAAAAGACTTGAGGCTGTAATTGGTGTCAAAGGTGCTTCAACAAAGTATTGAGCAAAGGCTGTGAATACTTATGTACATGTGATTTTTTTCGTTTTTTATTTTTAATAAATTTGCAAAGATTTTAACCACTTGACAACTGGGCACTTAAACCCCCTTAATAACCAGACCAATTTTCAGCTTTTGGTGCTCTCACATTTTGAATGACAATTACTCAGCCATGCAACACTGTATCTATATGAAATTTTTGTCCTTTTTTTCACACAAATGGAGCTTTCTTTTGGTGGTATTTAATCACCGCTGGGTTCTTTATTTTTTGCGCCGTAAAAGAAAAAAGACCGAAAAATCTGTAAAAAAATGCATTTTTCTTCATTTCTGTTATAATATTTTGCAAATTAGTAATTTTTCTTCATATATTTTGGCCAAAATTTATACCGCTACATATCTTTGGTAAAATTAACCCAAATCGGTGGATATTATTTGGTCTTTGTGAAAGTTATAGAGTCCAAAAGCTATGGTGCGAATATCTGAAAATTGATCACACCTGAAGTACTGACGGCCTATCTAATTTCTTGAGACCCTAACATGCCAGAAAAGTACAAATACCCCCCAAATGATACCTTTTTGGAAAGAAGACATTCCAAGGTATTTAGAAAGATGCATGGTGAGATTTTTGAAGTTGTCATTTTTTCCCACAATTCTTTGCAAAATCAAGGTTTTTTTTTTACTTTTTTTTTTCCCACAAAATTGTCATATTAGCAGGTTATTTCTCACACACCACATATGCATACCACAAATTACACCCCAAAACACATTCTGCTATTACTCCCGAGTACGGCGATACCACATGTGTGAGACTTTTACACAGCGTGGCCACATACAGAGGCCCAACATGCAGGGGAGCACCTTCAGGCGTTCTGGAGCACCCAGGCCAATTCTGACATTTCTCTCCTACATGTAAAAATCATCATTTATTAGCTAGAAAATTACATAGAATCCCAAAACATTATATATGTTTTTTTAGCAAAGACCCTAGAGAATACAATGGCGGTCGTTGCAACTTTTTATCTCGCACGGTATTTGCGCAGCAATTTTTTTAACGCGTTTTTTTTGGGAAAAAAACTGTTTTGTGCTTTACAAAAACCAAAACAGTAAAGTTAGCCTAATGTTTTTGCATAATGTGAAAGATGAAGTTATACTGAGTAAATAGATACCCAACATGTCACCTTTCAAAATTGCACGCGCTTGTGGAATGGCGCCAAACTTTGCTACTCAAAAATCCCCATAGGCGACGCTTTAAAATTTTTTACTGGTTACATGTTTTGAGTTACAGAGGAGGTCTAGGGCCAAAATTATTACTCTCGCTCTACCGATCGCAGCGATACCTCACATGTGTGGTTTGAACACGGTTTTCATATGTGGGCGGGACTTACGTATGCGTTCGCTTCTGCATGCGAGCACGCAGGGACAGGGGCGCTTTAAAATTTTTTTTTTTTTTTTATTGTTCATTTTACTTTATTTATTTTAGTTTGATGCTTTTTTCCAAAAAAAAAAATTTTTGACCACTTTTATTCCTATTACAAGAAATATAAACATCCTTGTAATAGGAATATGGCATGACAGGTCCTCTTTACAGTGAGATATGGGGTCAATAAGACCCCACATCTCACCTCTAGGCTGGGAAGCCTGAAATAAAAAAAAAAAAAAAAACGATCCTGGCTTCGATCGTAGCGGTGAGTCGGTAGAAGCGCGGGAGGGGGGTCATCCCCTCTCGCCTCCCGTAAGAACGATCAAGCAGTGGAACAGCCGCTATGATCGTTCTCATGGTGTAGGGAATCGCCGGCTGAAAAAGCCGATATCTGAATGATGCCTGTAGCTGCACCCATCATTCAGATATCTCCGCACAAAGTCAAGGACGTTGTATGACGGACGGTGGGCGGGAAGTGGTTAAAACGCATTTTTTTTTTTAACACAAAGTTGTCCATTTATACAATATTTCTACCACATAACATGTACATACCAAAAATGACACCCCAAAATAGATTCCCCTGCTCCCCCTGAGTACGGCGATACCACATCTGTGAGACTTCCACAGCCCGGCCACATACAGAGGGCGAGTACAGCTGAGCATGGCTCAGCATGGCAGGGTATGGCGGGGTATTGCGGAGTATGGCGGAGTATGGCGGGGTATGGCGGGGTATTGCAGGGTATGGCAGAGTATGGCAGAGTATGGCGGGGTATTGCGGAGTATGGCGGAGTATGGCGGGGTATGGCGGAGTATGGCGGGGTATGGCGGGGTATGGCGGGGGCATGGCAGAGTATGGCGGGGGCATTGCAGAGTATGGCAGGGGCATTGCAGAGTATTGCGGGGGAATTGCAGAGTATTGTGGGGGCATTGCAGAGTATTGTGGGGGCATTGCAGAGTATTGTGGGGGTATTGCAGAGTATTGTGGGGGTATTGCAGAGTATGGCGGGGGTATTGCAGAGTATTGCGGGGGAATTGCAGAGTATTGTGGGGGCATTGCAGAGTATTGTGGGGGTATTGCAGAGTATTGTGGGGGTATTGCAGAGTACTGCACAGCATTGCAGAGTATTGTGGGGGTATTGCAGTGTATTGTGGGGGTATTGCAGAGTACTGCACAGCATTGCAGAGTATTGTGGGGGTATTGCAGAGTATTGTGGGGGTATTGCAGAGTATTGTGGGGGTATTGCAGAGTACTGCACAGCATTGCAGAGTATTGTGGGGGTATTGCAGAGTATTGTGGGGGTATTGCAGAGTATTGTGGGGGTATTGCAGAGTACTGCACAGCATTGCAGAGTATTGTGGGGGTATTGCAGAGTATTGTGGGGGTATTGCAGAGTATTGTGGGGGTATTGCAGAGTATTGTGGGGGTATTGCAGAGTATTGCGGGGGTATTGCAGAGTATTGTGGGGGTATTGCAGAGTACTGCACAGCATTGCAGAGTATTGTGGGGGTATTGCAGAGTATTGTGGGGGTATTGCAGAGTATTGTGGGGGTATTGCAGAGTATTGTGGGGGTGTTGCAGAGTATTGTGGGGGTGTTGCAGAGTATTGTGGGGGTATTGCAGAGTATTGTGGGGGTATTGCAGAGTATTGTGGGGGTATTGCAGAGTATTGTGGGGGTATTGCAGAGTATTGTGGGGGTGTTGCAGAGTATTGCACAGCATTGCAGAGCGTTAGGGATGGCTGAGCAGGGATGGATGGATGCCTGGATGTCTCTGTGCAGCGCTATGGGCACTACACATACAGCCCACAGCGCTGCAGACATCCATCCATCCGCCTCTCCGGTCACTGTGTACCGATCGGTACACAGGCGGGGAGGAGAGGGGGAGGAGAGGAACCGGCGTCATCAGATGACGCCGGTCTGTTTACATGTGATCGCGCCGTCATTTGACGGCGCGATCACATGGTAAACGGCCGCGATCAGCGGCCATTTACCGGGATCCGTGATGCGCCGGGTCCTCCGGACCCGGCGGTCACGGATGTGTTCGGGTGCGCGCCCCAGGGGGCGCGCGAGAGGGGAATTCTGGGAGGACGTCATAGTACGCCCTCCCAGAGTTATCCAACCGCCCTGCAGCCGTCATTCGGCTATGGGCCGGTTGGTAAGTGGTTAAACAAACTTCTTTCATGTTGTAATTATGGGGTATTGTTTGTAGACTTTTGAGGAAAATAATGAATTTATTCCATTTTGGAATAAGGCTGTGACATAACAAAATGTGGAAAAAGTGAAGTACTGTGTATACTTTCTGGATGCAATGTATATAGAGGAATATAATTAATTTATTTTCAATATTTATATGAATATTTTCGAGATATAATTACAGTTAAAAACTGGGTACATATACTGTACACAAGATACAGATGTGGGAAAAATGTACCAATTGGAACTGTTTTTATGGCCCAGTACAACCAGAATTCTTGCTTCATTTCTTAGACCTGGACTACACACTCTCTAGGTCTGATACATAAAAATTGAAGCAAATTAAAAGCAGAGTTGTTTCCAACAGCAGCCAATGAGAAATTTTCTTTCATTTTCCATAAAAATCAAAAAAGATTATGGTTAGTTGATAATAGCATTTATTCTTTCTTCTTCTTTTCAGTTTTTATGAATTATCGCCTCTGTGTTCAATATACTTTAAACATTAAGATCTCAATTCACTAAAATGATCATCTTTTCTTCTTGGACAACAATATAGTGAATCAATGGACAATAGCAATCAATGGCTATTTCAGAAGAAGTACAATATGAGAAAGATACGTGATATTTTTATTTTTCATTTCAGAACAAAGCAGCATTTAAGTAACAACTACTGTACTGACACTCTTTGTGTAAATTTAGCCCTATGAGCGGAATAAATAAAACTGGAGAGAAGAACAATTTGAATAAAATTAGTTAATTACCATAGAAACCAATAACAATTCTTGCTACATTTTCCTTTTTTTTTTTTTTTTTTATATTATTTTTTGCTACACAATTTCTGTTTACAAATGAACAGCTATCTCATGAAAAAGAGTTTCAAGAACAACTGACTGCTAAGCAATCTCAGGAAGACAAGAAAATGAGACAAAACCTTTACCTGCTGGTTAAAAAAATAATAATACAAAATAATAAAGTAGAAGTAAACATAAAAAAAGAAATAATAAAAACTGCTAGAAAGTATAATTTTTGGTAGAAGAGATATAGAAAGTCTCCTCTGCAAAAAAAAAAAAAAAACCTGCTTTATCTGGCTTCTAGCAGTATTTTATTTAGTCTATGCTTCCTGAGGCTCATACACAGAGCGGTGCTTACCCTAACTCATCATTGCAGACTTTGATGATCACCGAGTGCCCAATCACTAATATAAGTATAGAAACAGGACACTGGTCCACAAGAACCAGTGTTGGAACAGCAGTGGATAGATAGGACTTGTCACTGACAGAAGAGCACAAACTCACTCGTTTGCCCTCATTTCCAATGCCAAGAACTACTGCACCCTCCCCTCCCCCACCACAGTTCAATACCGCTTTAAAAGAAAATCCACTAGGCCTCATGCACACTGGACTTTTTGTGAAATTTTTACAGCAGCTGTTTTTGGCTGTAGACGTTTTTTTCTACAATCATTAAACTCTCCATCATGTTATCCTATGTGTCCATGCACACATAGGCTGTTATCAGCAGTTTTGGGCAGTGCCATTTTTGAGCAGTAAAAAAAAACCCAAAACTAGTGGGTTCTGAGAGACGTTTTTCAGCTGTAAAAATGCTGATAAAAGCTGATAAACTTCGATAAATGCTCACAAGCATTTTTTAACGTTTTTGATGCATTGAAAAAAATAAATAAAAAATGTTTTTCTTAAAAATAAAACAAAACACTAAAACGCTAACGTGGAAAAACGCTAATAAACGCTAAAAAACTGCTATTGCAAAAACGTTGAAAAACTCACTGCAAAGCTACTGGCATTTTTATAATGTTATTTTAACGTCCAGCGTGCATGAGGCCTTATAGTTTCCCTTTAACAAAAATTCTAGCAATATTAGGACTCTGAATGCAGAGATAACTTTATCCACTAGAGGGCTACATACTCTAAAATGAGAGACCACCAGCTTGTACTGTTGATGACATACATTCAAACATAAAAAAAAAGTTATTTTCTTTTAAAAGATACCATAATTCTATTTTTCACATACATATGTGAATGTATGTAATTAATCCTAAAGTGACCCTGTCACTGAAAAAAATCATTAAAAAAAAAAAAATTCCTGTAAAGGAAAAGCTTGTACTTGCCTTGTCCAGCGCCTGCCGCTCATTATTATTATTAATATACAGGATTTATATAGCGCCAACAGTTTACGCAGCGCTTTACATTTTTAGGGCAGACAGTACAATTACAATACAATTCAATACAGGGGGAATCAGAGGGCACCGCTTGTTAGAGCTTACAATCTAGGATTCATGGAAACTGTTACTGTGCAGGAGAGATAGGCTACCCAGAGAATCTTTACATCCAACACACTTCTGGAAGGTGCCTGTGTTCCCCCGCTGCACTCTGTGATTTCTTCTACTAGCCCCTACCAGTTGGAGGAGCTACAGACTAGGAACACAGGCATCGCACACACCAGTGTATATTGGATTTAAAGATCTCTTTCTTTTCTAGGAGATTCTTTAGGTTTTTTTTTTTCAGTGATAGGGTTGTTTTAATGCTGAACTCCAGGCAAAAATGTTATTGCATATTATTGGTCCAGCTTGGACCAATGTGTATATGCATAAGGTCCTACCTGTGGGACCGCTTTTGAAAATGGGGAATCTGTGTAGTAGTTGCTGCTGCTACACTGATCTCCGCTGTCTTGTGGATCCCATGCTGAGCGACTGCCCTGCTGCATAGTAACCACCTAGGCACCGGCTCCATTCACACAACACCTTGCATTTTTCTCTATGAATACAAAGTGTTTTCTGATTGAATGAGATGGCGAGGTGATAACACCCTACCTCTCCACCTTTTTCAATCAGAGAACACGTTGCATTGTGAAAAATGCACCATTTATAGCTTTTTGCTGCTTACTAAGTGAGTGACCCCCTGTGGTTGCTATGCAGCAGGACAGCTATCCGTCACTAGACCAGGGTGACGGTGGCAACTACTACAGTGGT
The DNA here is from genome assembly GCA_037952925.1 of Lithobates clamitans. Classification (NCBI taxonomy): domain Eukaryota; kingdom Metazoa; phylum Chordata; class Amphibia; order Anura; family Ranidae; genus Lithobates; species Lithobates clamitans. The sequence continues at coordinate 2,637,842 of JBBGZY010000138.1, read as the reverse complement.
CCTCCTCTCCTAAAGCACTCCCACAGGTAGGATCTGTGCAAACTTACATTGGTCCAAGCTGAACCAATACTATGCATACCTAGGGTTGCCACCTCATCCCTTTAAACCTGAACACATACACAAATTCTGAGGCTAATATAATGCAGATAAGGCACCAAGTGAGTTTAATTACCAACTTAATCAGTCAGAGAACCTGTGTAATTAATATGTGTTTGGTTTTAAAGGGATGAGTTGGCAACCCTATGCATAGCTCCCAACTTTTTGCTGATAGGTGTCCCTCAACACCTATCAGCAAAAGTATGCAGGCATAGGACACACCCCTTGCCACACCCCCTTAAAGGAGAATTGTACAAAAATAAAAAATTGGTTAAATTCACAAGTGTTTTTTTTTACCATTACTAATCCTTTATATTGGCTTTTGGAATTTACAAATGCAGCAATTTAGAAATCAGATGAAAGATTTAGTGCTGGAAAACACTTTTTTTTATAGATAAGAAGTGCATTTTATATACATCTATATAGATCAGACCAAAATGAGGGACAAATGAGGAAGAATGAGGGACAGAGGGACATTGCTCCAAATCAGGGACAATCCCTCGAAATCATTGTTGACCTCCTTATGAGAATGGTAGCTGCCTGATTTTCTCTGGTCTGAATACTTTATAAATCAGAGACCCAGAATCAAAATGCAGCTTAGTGAAGTTAGAGGATAGTCAGAATTACTGATCTGTGGGTCAGCAAGTGTTTACTTAACCTTTTGGATCAGCATAACAGCCAGGTATCACTCTAGAGATGCCTTTTAAAATAAGACAAGTTTCTGGTTACATTATTGTGTTATTACTCATTGTTAATAATCATTGGCAATACAGCAAACATGTCCCGCTGATGCGGTTAGTCACATGTGAATGATGATAACCCTATTGTAGTCATCTTTGTTTCATAATACCACAAACATTAACATTTAGATATGTTGCAAATGCCGAGCTAAGTTTGAATAGCTTTCTTCAATTAAACAGGCAAGAAGCAAGTGTAATTAGATCTGAGTCATATATGTCAGGAGGACAGATTCTTCACCCCCTGCTATAGGCTATGCCCAGTCGTCTCTTCTTTCCTGAACACGTCCAGAAATTACACTGGGCCATTATTCAAATACCTGCTGTCAGTTTTATATTTAAAGTGTTACTAAACCCAGGACCCTGCATTCACTATATCTGGTCTCCCACAGTACACAGAACATGGAATTGCAATAGTTTTCGTAAATATAAACTGCTAAATACCTTTACTCATCAGAAGTATATAGCAGTCTTGTGACTTCTATCAGTGTCTGGCTGTGCACTGGTTAAAGCTTGATGGAGGAAGATTTCATTCCCCCCTGACTGTTCTCTGAGGCTGCATGACCCCTGACTTTCTGTCTGGACAGTGCTGATTGGCCCTGTGCTGATCACATGAACCCCCTCACCCCCAAAAAAATAAAAATAAAAAACCTCTCTAGCAATACACACCAAACTGAGCATGTGCAGAGTGCCTCCAAGGCTCTGTTCTATCAGCAGATGGATTGGGGAGAGTGGAAGAAGGGGAGAATCAGAGAAGACATGATCAAACAGCCTTTTTACACAATACGGAGGATTAACCCACAGTTCCACAGTGAATGCTTTACTGCATATACTGTACAGACAGATTTTACTGTTGTGGGTTTAGTAACACTTAAGCAGCTGGCCCCTCTGCTGAGATAACCAATAAAAAAAAATTGTATTTGATAAAAAAAAAAAAAAAAAAAAACAGCTGGCCAAAAAACACATTTATCAATATAATTATATTGGGCTGTTGATTGTGATCAGTTTGTTTAGTTAGAGAATTGATATTGTGTTCAAAATATTTTTGTCATATTTTTTGAACATACGGTGTATGAAAGTTCCAGTTCTAAGGTCTAAAACAGTTCTACACCATATACAGTGATACCCATTATTGTGGAGGCAACAAAAATGCTTTCATAGATACATCCCACTGAAAGTTGAACTACACATAAGGGAGCTATTTTACCTGCCGACAAAATTGAATTTCTATCCACCCAATCCTGAGATTAACACAGCTCTGCCACACTGACACGACCCTGTTTGGCAGGGCAGGAGACCTGATTATCGCAATTGGGTAACCCTTAGCTTACAGGTCTTATCCCTATCACAGCCTGTGACTGGAGAGTGAATGAAAAAGAAGCAGAGCTCATCTCTCTACACTTTTCTCCGAAAAAAATGAAATGGAAGAGGTATAATATTTACTTGTCCATTGCCATACCCCCCAACTTTCTGATATGGGAATGAGGGTTACCTATTAGCAAAAGTATGTAGACATAAGACACACCTCCTGCCACTCCCCCTTAAAGGAGAATTGTCAAAAAGTTTGGTCGAACATGGTGCTTTTATACCACTTCTATTCCTTTTATACTGGCTATTGAAATTTATAAATGCAGCAATTTAGAATTTGGATGGAAGGTTTAGCACTGGGAAACACTTTTTGATAGATAAGTAGTGCATTTTATATACAATTATATAAATCAGACCAAAATGAGGAACAAATGAGGAGGAAAGGAGGACAGAGGGACTTTGTTTGCGAATGAGGGACAGTCTTTCGAGATCAGGGACAGTTGGCAGCTATTCACTGCCCATGCCTCTGATCTTCACTCTCTTGAAAGGCTGGGTGCGGAAACTTCAGCATCTGGCACACTGATGGAGTGATGGCCCTTGCCGCAGGTTGTGGCTCCACCCACCAGGTGCTACATCACTACTTTGTCCTGTAGCAATGTAGCTGGCAGGTGGAACTGTAGTCAACCTACATTTTATGGAGGCTATCTATATATTACTGTCTGGCAACCCAGAAGAGATGAATATTGGTTGAGCTGCAGTGAGTTTTGTGAGTCTTCTGTGCAGCAGCCACCACTAGGTCAACATACCTCCCAACTGTCCCTGATTTTGAAGGACTGTCCCTGATTTGGAGCAATGTCCCTCTGTCCCTCATTCCTCCTCATTTGTCCCTCATTTTGGTCTGATCTCTATAGATGTATATAAAATGCACTTTTTATCTATCAAAAAGTGTTTCCCAGTGCTAAACCTTTCATCTGATTTATAAATTGTTGCATTTGTAAATTCCAAAAGCCAATATGAAGGAATAGTAGTGGTAAAAAAAGCACCTGTGGGTTTAACCAATCTTGTTTTTTTGTACAATTCTCCTTTAAGGGGATGTGGCAAGGGGTGTGTCCTATGCCTGCATACTTTTGCTGATAGGTGTCCCTCATTCCCATCTCAAAAAGTTGGGAGGTATGGGCCAAGCAGTTCAAAGATATTACCCTGGCCTTCAAATAAAATCAAGCTGAAATGAAGTTCTAATTAATACTTTAACTTCACTGTCTTCAAGGATAATGAGCAAGAATCTCAATGTGTCATTTCCAATATCCATTATTATGATTTGTAAGGCCTCATTCGCATGGGGAATTTTAATCCGTGCCCCACACAGGGCCGTGTTTTACCAGTAAGGGCATGCTTCCCATGCCGGCAGTCCCATAGCTATCAATTTGGACGCAGCAGCTGCACTGACAGGGGCGCTGCTCCCAGTGTATCAACATCTGTATTTTTCAAAGGGCACAGAATAAAGTAGAACTCTAGGCTAGGCATTTTTTTCCCCATTATGGTTAGAGCAAGGGAGGGTTATAACCCCTGTCAGTTTTTTTTTGTTCTGCCGTCCCATTGCTGAGATTTACCTTCACTTCCTGTCCCATAGCCAAACAGGAAGTGAGGGGAAATCCCTCTTCAAATTAAGGTAATTCCTTGGGGACCCCCAGGTCACTAGAACTAGTGTCCCCATTGGAAGATTTTCTGAGGACAACCCAAAATGTAGGCTTTCCTTCTACTGTCACTTTCAATAATAATGGTAAACAGGATAAATAATGAGGGTGAATCTCCTTAACGGGGAGCACAGATAGCAATAAAGCCTGACAAGTGTTCTAATCCCTCTGCACTTTATCTAAAAAGAAAAAGAAACATCTTTAGTTAAACTTTAAATTGCCTTGTGTGAACGAGGTCTTATGCCTCGTACACACGATAGGAATTTCCGTCGGAAAAACCTTGGATGGTTTATCCGACGGAATTCCGCTCAAGCTTGGCTTGCACACACACAGTCACACAAAAGTTCTCTAAACTTTCGACCATCAAGAACGCGGTGACGTACAACACTACGACGAGCCGAGAAAATGAAGTTCAATGCTTCTGAGCATGCGTCGAATTGTTTCCAAGCATGCGTAGGAATTTTGCACGTCAGAATTGCTACAAACGATCGAAATTTCCGATAGGAACTTTTTTTGTCAGAAAAATAGAGAACCTGCTCTCAATCTTTTGCTGCCGGAAATTCCACCAGCAAAAGTCCGATGGAGCATACACATGGTCGGAATTTCTGACCAAAAGCTCACATCGGACTTTTGCTGGCAGAACTTCCGATCGTGTGTACGGGGCATAAGTGTACCTATCTTCTGCATTCTTAATGACTCTTATGGGCATAACGACCGCCATAGCAGACCAAATAACTCCTATACAGACAATAATATAAGGGCTGGTTCACACCAGCAGCCATGTTGTAATACTGGTGTGCACTGTGGAGTACACATTGCCAATGCACTATTTAGTTTACTTTTTTGTCTTCTTTTTTTTCTATTTTACTGGAATGTCACAAATTGGCATTCCATTCATTTTTATTCACTGCAGCATGTCGCAATGCAGTGTATTGTGTTGCTACACACTGCTGTGAAAGAAGTATTGCATGTACTTGTATCCTTTTTTTCCAGCAAACACCAACAAAAAAAAAAGTGGTATAAACTAAAGATATTGGACATAAGGCAGTCAGTCACGTCCAGCCCAACACACCTGAAGCGAATGAAGGCGTCCATACATATATATATATATATATATATATATATATATATATATATATATATATATATATATATATATATATATAGATTTACCTATACAGCAACTTTATCCGACAAATACATTTCGGATTACATAAATATCTACTATACTATACTATACTATACTGTACTATATTATCTATATTACTATATTATTATTATATTATTATTATTATATTATTATTATTATTATACTATATTATCTACTATAGATCCCAACAGGTCACTATGCTAGCATTGTATGCATTAGAGCACATTCTGACGAGAACAGAGACCCTTCCTCCACGCTGAGCTACTTTTTGCTGCATTTGCATCCACCTCGAAGCTGCATGCAGGCACCCCATAGAAGTGGATGCAGACACAGCGGCTACAAAGACACAGTCACATGTACAAATTTGACATGCAGGCAGAAGTGGGTGCACAGACCCGATTACAGTGCTTTCTGATCTGTGCTTCTGTTCCTACCCCATTGTGTCTATACCACTTCTATGGGCCCGCAGCTTTAAGGTGGATGCAGATGCAGCAAAAAGTGGCTCAGCGCGGAGGATGGGGCCTCTGGGTCTGTCTAAATGAGCCCTTAATGGTCATTTTTGTAGAAGAATGGCAACCCTGCTACATGCCACTGTAGCAGAATCGATTTTTTTGTTGATGAATAAAACAAGGTGTGGGCAATTATGTTGCTATTGTGCCCGCACGTTATTAGTTTCCCCTTTTTCATTTTTTTTCCTGTGACATACTCTGGAAAAAAAGCATGTCACCAGTGGCCCCATGCATTTCTGTCCAAAGGGCTTCAGGATCTACAGTATATCAGCTACATTAGTAACCTACAGATCCTTAAAGCCAGGCATAAAAAAGGCTTATACTCAACCTGTATTTGATATTTGCTATATTGTCAATGATCAACTGTGAAAAACTTTTTAATAAATTTCGATTGAGAGAATAAAAAAAAAGACCAAAAAAAAAAGTTTTCCTATGCAGTGGGGCTGGGCCTGCACTGCATGGGTTAAGTGCTCGTTCTTTGCTAGGGCATTGGAAAATGGCGATATACTTACCTAATCCTCCAGTCCTCCCCACACAAGACCCGCCCCTGTGGCTCCTGCCCCCACCCTACGGTCCAGGGGTCTTGTGCAGTGTACTATTTCTGATGTCATCATGCCCATTGACCTGCGATGGACGCGAGGACGTCAGAAACAGTGCACTGCTGGATCGTGGGGGAGCACCGTTTGCAGGTGAAATTGAGGATCGAGTGAGTATAAATTTTCTCCAATCCCCTAGACAAAAACAAGCAGTTGACCCATGCAGTACGTGCACAGCCCCAATGCATGGGACTAACTCTCTGCTCAGGGAGCTCTGGGAACCGAGCGATTGGCGGTGTTTAATCACTCAGTTCTTAGTTCGGAGCCGGCGAGGGACAGATGCAGCATCTGACCGATGCTGCATTCACCTAGGTAAGTACCGATATGATTTAAAAAAGAAAAAACATTCCCATACTTCTCTTTTAATTACAGAACACTTCATGCCTGTGTAATGGAGATAAGAGTAGGAGGTGTTTGTATTTCAAATCGAGTGGCTAGGGGTGGCAATGCTGCTCCACAGATACAGTACACTGAGTGAACATTGCCACCCTAGCTCAGGAAGTGTGTTAATGATAGAATCACCAGTTAAGAATAAAGGAAAGAAACCCTAAAAAATAAAGCTAATGCAGACACCACATCTAAGGACTGGTAAGCTGCAAAAGATTACATTTCTGTTCTTGGGTTAAGATATGCTTTAACCGCTTGCCGACCAGCCACTGTCATTATACTGCGTCAGGTTGGCAGGGCTGCGCGAATCGCCATAGGTGTACATTGGGCGCTTTAAAAACTATAGGGGGCACGTATGCGACGCCAGAGCCGATGCGCGTGGACGGTGGCCACAATGTCCACCAGCGACCCGCGATCACTCCTCAATGCCAGGAAGTCGGTATTGCGCTGTGCTAATCACAGTCAGTGAGACATTGTCCCAATGCGTGGCTGCAGAGATCGGGAAATGTCTCACTGCCTGTGATTAGCGCAGTGCCGACTTCCTGGCGGGCTGTGCACGTGGAGTGTGCGAACACGCCAGAGCTCTCTGAGGAACAGCGATCTCTCTCCTCCTCCAGTCAGTACACTGCCCCCACAGTTAGAAACACCTCCCAAGGGAACACTTAACCCCTTGATCGCCCCCTAGTGTTAACCTCTTCCCTGCCAGTGACATTTATACAGTAATCAGTGGCTATTTTCTTAGCTCTGATCGCTGTATAAATGTCACTGGTCCCAAAAAAGTGTCAAAAGTGTCCGATCTGTCCGCTGCAATGTCGCAGTCCCACTAAAGATCAAAGATCGCCGCCAAATAAATAACTGAACTGCGCTAATCAGGAATTGAAATGTTATACATTGAAACATAAGTGAATGACATCCCTTATGTTTCAATGTATAACATTTCAATTTCTGATTAGCGCAGTTCAGTTATTTATTTTTTGGTTTCTGTGTTTGTGTATGCCTCACAAATAGGGACTGCAGCTTTTTATCTATTATTTGGGTCTGTGAAGCACGGTAATTTTTTGTATTTTGTTTAAAAAAAATAAATAAACAATAAAATTGCCATAAATATATCCCCTATTTTGTAGACGCTATAACTTTTGCGCAAACCAATCAATATACGCTCATTGGGATTTTTTTTACCAAAAATATGTAGAAGAATACATATTGGCCTAAACTGATGAAGAAATTTGTTTTTTTTTTACATTTTTTTGGGGGATATTTATTATAGCAAAAAGTTGTTGTTTTTTTCAAAATTGTAGCTTTTTTTGTTTATAGCGCAAAAAATAAAAACCGCAGAGGTGATCAAATACCACCAAAATAAAGCTCTATTTGTGGGAAAAAATATAATAAATTTTGTTTGGGTACGACGTCGCACGACCGTGCAATTGTCAGTTAAAGCGACGCAGTGCCGTGTGGCAAAAAATGGCCTGGCCATTAAAGGGGCAAATCCTTCCGGTCCTTAAGTGGTTAAATCACAGATGACAACAGAATTTTGCTGGGGAAAAATTCAGGACACTTCTGCAATATTTGATGTTTGTAGAAAACTGCTGTGTTTATCCATCTAAAGGCACCTTCTATCATGAAAAAATGTTTTACCAACCGCTTCCACACTTTTATAACATACAGCACAGCAAGGGAGCCCTTTGCCGGGAGAGCCCTAATAAGCCTTTCGTTTTTTTAAGGAAAGTACACTTTCACAGAACTGACTGCTGTGCTACTTGCAGGTCCATAATGCAATGCTGGCTTCTATGAATAGCTCATTATATTTGCTCAATAACATACAATGAGGCTCTGTATTAAAGCACACACCAGTCAAGAAACAGCGGCTATAAAACACTTCATATCTGAGTGTCTCTTTTACAAATATGATTTGCGGAGAGGTATTTTCTGCTTCCAATAAATAATATATAATTTCCTGAATGACACCATTACATTTCAAATTAAAAATGTTCCCGTTTAAATAAATAGTTATGTTATTTTTACTATTTTATATTTGTTGTATGCATACAAAAAAGCAGATTAAGCCCTGGTTTACACCGATATGGCTTTGAAATCTCGCTACTTCAGTGCGTATTCAAAACTGCACATCAGTGTGATTTGCACTGCCGATTTCATTGCGACAGAAGTTTATGCAAGTCGCAATGAAATCAGTAAAAATAGTGCAGGAACCTGTTTTATAATGAATTTAAATAGTTCCATTGCTGGTAGAGGGGTGCGACTTGTCAAGCGGTTTGGAACTGTCAAATCGCATGACAAGTAGTACCAGTGTGAACGGGCTCTAAAAGCTGGATTTAAAGTATATCAGTGAGGTGAAACAATATTGATTTTTTTTTTAATAGAAAAACTCACTGCAGCAGCTTCTGTTTAAATTTCCAACTTTGCATGAACACTGCAGATAACTTATATCATAGCTGCAATCACAATTGCAGCTGATCTTCAGGTATGACAATTTTTACATAGTTACATTGAATAACCTTAGAATATGTATGTGCCCTACCTGTGGGTTACCCTGGAAGCTGGAAATCCCCATAGAAATTACTGCTACTACCATGATATTCACTAGCTTATGCCCAGGCACTGTTTAGGGAACATTTTGCATTTCTCAATGAAAGCAAAACGTTCTTCAGGTGGACAAAATAGGAGGGCAGTGATGTCACCTTATCCAAGCACTTTGCATTAATTGAGAAAATGGAATGTGTCGGGCAGGTGGACTTCCTGAGTTCAGTAAGCAGCACGGTAGCTGCAGGGGCCCGAAAGCTAGTGGAGATCACTGTAGTAGCCAGGCCTGGAAGCTAATGGAGATCACTGTAGTAGCCGGGCCTGGAAGCTAGTGGAGATCACTGTAGTAGTCGGGCCTGGAAGCTAGTGGAGATCACCTGTAGTAGCCAGGCCTGGAAGCTAGTGGAGATCACTGTAGTAGCCAGGAATGGATGCTAGTGGAGATCACCTGTAGTAGCCAGGCCTGGAAGCTAGTGGAGATCACTGTAGTAGCCAGGAATGGATGCTAGTGGAGATCACTGTAGTAGCCAGGCCTGGAAGCTAGTGGAGATCACCTGTAGTAGCCAGGCCTGGAAGCTAGGGGAGATCACTGTAGTAGTGGGGCCTGGAAGCTAGTGGAGATCACCTGTAGTAGCCAGGCCTGGAAGCTAGTGGAGACCACTGTAGTAGTCAGGAATGGATGCTAGTGGAGATCACTGTAGTAGCCAGGCCTGGAAGCTAGTGGAGATCACAGTAGTTGCCGGGCCTGGAAGCTAGTGGAGATCACTGTAGTAGCCGTGTTAACTACAGTGATTTCCAGATTCCAGAGGGATCCTATGGGTATGGCATATATATACTTACAATGGTCAAAGGTGGACCAATGTAACTATAAAAAAATTGCCACAACAAAGCTCCAGCTTTAAAGTAAATCAAAAGCCCAAACTTTTTTTTTCATTTTGGATGGAGTAGGTAATTCTTTCTGTGTCCCATTGGAGAATTTTCTTCATATTCTGTTATGGAGGCACAGCAAAAAGTAAGACTGTCCAAAATAGGAGAAATCTCCTGTTAGACAGCTGTCACTGGAACAATAGTGCCCATTAAACGATTTCACTGCTATCCCTGTTATAGTAAAACTTTGAATCCCAGAGATCATACTCAAACAGTAAGAAAAAGTTGACTGAGGTTCTAACCCTTCCCTAGTTTATCCAAAATGAAAAAAAAACACAAAATTGGCTTTAGATACATTTTAATTTAACTGTAACTTAATTAGTGAGTGCCCTGGTATAGTGTACGATTGTCAAAAAAAGCTTTAATCTGTTAAAATAAACATATTGTACTCACAGAAGTTTTATAAAGACACGCTTCTTAAATTATTTCCATAAGGAACGTCTCATTCGTCCGTTAGGGTTTCATTGAAAGGCTGATTTCTAATATCCTGGCATTTCAAGGCAGTGCCTCTTCATTAGAGCCATCAAAGACGCTGTAATGGTAGCCCTACCACTGGCAAACTCACAAGTGTGTTAATACTTCATTTAATTGAGCTGCTATATATCCAAAACTTCCCAAGGGCAAATTGCATTAAACATTTCCTTATCGTGTAATGCATAATTTACATTCGTGATAACTTTGAGGGTGTTTTTATAAATGTAAATAATGTTGGACTAGGGAAATTATTTCTGCGAGGCTTCCTTGTTCACATACTGCTTGACATTGTAAAATCAGCTTGAACGTCAAATTTAAATCAGAATTCCTGCCAATTCTCAGGCACTGATAAAATGTCATGTTTGGGAGCTGGACAAAATAATGAAAAAAAAAGGAGATTGAATATATATATATATATATATATATATATATATATACACTGTATATATGTATATTAATGTTAAACTTATATCCTTTTATTAAAGTGGAAGTTAACTTCCATGCATGGCTTTTACCTATAGGTAAGCCTATAATAAGGCTTATCGATAGGTAATATAAATATCTCCTAAACGTGCCCGTTTAGTAGCTATTTAGTGTACATGCAGCCGGTGACATCACTGGCACATGCGCTCTGAAGGAACGGCCACCTGCCATTCCTTCAGAGCCCCGTGCCGTGACCAGTGCCTCCCGCGCGTATGCGCAGGTGTGACGTCATGGTGGCTCCGACCAGTCACAGAGCTGGAATCCGCGAACCCGGAAGCAAGACAGGTGAAGATGTAAGCGGCCTCCAAATCTCGGTGCAGGAGGGCTTTGTTTTCAGGTAAGTTTAACATAATGTGCTAGTACTAGCACATGATGCCTTTACCTTGTGAGTAAAAAAAAAAAAAATCCAGCGGTTTACAACGGCTTTAAGGGAAATTTGGTGCCATCGCTTTCCTCATGTTGTCTAGTTGCCTGGCTTCATGCTGATCCAATGGCTTTGATACTTCTTGTTACTGAGAACCAGTATGCAGAAGAGCATTTTTTTACTTCACTTATTGCTTAATTGTTTAGAGACCCAGAAGTATTAAAGCCGAAGACAGCCAGACAGCTGGCATACAAGCCTATACCTTTCTATCAGTACAGGTTTGCTTTAAAGCAAATCTACACTGCATCGGAGCACCACAAAGCAAAAAAATATTTACTTCATTTTTAGTATTTAAAGCAAACTCCCTCATCTATCCATGTCTCCATGCTTTAAAAGAAATCCCTTTGAAAAGCATTCCCTGGCTGTGGCCATCCTGAGTAAGGGCAGATGATTCATGTAGCAGCTAGCAGTGTCGAGACAAGGTCACACCCAGTGCCCAGGGCAAACATGCCAAACTGCGCCCCACGTTCACTATGTGCAAGCTTAGGGGATCCTACGGCCAGTAGTCTCTTGCTTGTCACAATCACTGCCACTGTCATTACTCCTGTCAGCCTTGTAACAGAAGGAAGGTGCCAAAGCGTCCCCATCCCTACAGTAAACCTATGGCGCCCAGGGCAACCACCCCTTCCCACCCACCACTTGTCTTGGCCCTGGCAGTTACTTCCTGGAATCCATCTGCCTGGCATGCAGGCAGGAGGGTGTGCTTAGCTGAGAAAGCTCCTCATCACCTCCTGGAGACTCCTGGAATGTATGACATAATTTGCCTAGGCATATAAACCAGGAAGTAACTGAAGAAATGGATACAAAAAAAGTTTAAAACAAGTAAATGTAATTTACCTTCCTATCTATTTACTAATGCTAGCAGTCAGCGTTGATTGAGAGAGTGAAGTTCCAGTTTAAGGACCTGAAAAAAGACCGCTGTTTGCTTCCATACCAGCTTCACACTTTTTTGTTATACTTTTATATAAGAGCAACACTATGTGAAGAAGGATTTTACGCAAATCTTCTAAAAGAAGAGCCTCCAGTTCCATATTAAAGGTTTACATTATAATATTCTTCCTGTATATCATTGATATGGATTCATGTCAAGGGTGACTACATGCCTCAGCTCATGCACAGTTGTCATATATGTCACACAGTTTAGATTTGCATTGCTTTTTGGAAGTCCCATGACCACACTTCTGATCAGTTTTGCAGTGTGTTGGAGTAATACCTTACATTGTAAGCACCCCTGCTAGAATGAAATGGTTTGTCTCATCTCTGTAACTGATACATTCTGCTGGAGAGCTTCTTCTTTTGAAAAACAACATACTGGCTGGATCACCAGAAAATAGAAGAAAGAAAGCATAAAAAGAAAACTATTGCAGCCATCACATCTAATAAATGGTAAGCTGCAATATAATAAATGTTTGCTTTTGGGTTTAATACTGCTTTAGCTTACCAAAATGTTTTCATTCATGCTTATGATACCCCTGATTTATACAAGGTGTTGGGGAGTGAGACTCACACGAATCTGGTATTACAGGGGCATCAATATTAATGTGGCTGGGGGGGGCATTATTTAAATATGCTAGAAGTACATTGTATCCAACCAATACTTTTATGGACTGCGTACATGCTGACTGCAGGTTGCGGCGCCTATTCAGGTTAAAAATGCAGTTTGCGATTTCCTCTGGGACTCGTTATGAGGCCCTGAGTGAGAAAATTTGCTTTTTTGTTCTTTAATGTCCTTTCCCCTTCTGCTCTGGGCCTATGCCCAGTTCCTCTAAGCTGTGTGTGTTCCTTTTCTGCACATTTTTGTTCTTTCCCTTTTTATTCTCTTCTCTTGCTCTGTTTCTCCCCTTTACATACTCTTTCAGTCAGTCTGGAATCTTTTCCATGCAGTTTTTTTGCTGCCATTGTATATCTGATTATGTTGTTACATTTCTTATTTGGATATACTAGCCACAGGGGGTTCTCTTTCAACCCCTGTATTTTCTCATTGTATTTTCCATAAGATTGCTTCACCAAGTTTTCACTTAGGGGTGTACTCACTTTTGTTGCCTGCGGTTTAGACATTAATGGCTGTGTGTTGAGTTATTTTGAAGGGACAGCAAATTTACACTGTTAGGCCCCTTTCACACGAGGCGGACTCCGTTTCTACGGAGCCCGCCTCGGTCTGCCGGCTCAGTGGGAGATCTGTCCGTTGATCTCCGCTGAGCCGGCGGATGACAGGTCCCTCTCTGCTCACTGAGCGGGGAGGGGCTTGTCAGGCGCCGCTGCCGCCTATGGAGGGATCGGACGAAAACGGACACCGTTTTCGTCAGATCTCACCCGATCCGATCCGCCAGCGACGGATCTGGACGTAGAGCCATCCGTCTGCTTTTAGCGGATCGGACGGGGTTTGGATGTCAGCGGACATGTCTCCGCTGACATCCGATGCTCCATAGGCTAACATGGATCGCCCGTTCAGGTCTGCCGTCAAAACTGACAGGCGGACCTGAACGGTCCGATCGTGTAAAAGGGGCCTTATACAAGCTGTACACTCACTACTTTACATTGTAGCAAAGTTTCATTTCTTCAGTGTTGTCACATGAAAAGATATAATAAAATATTTACACAAATGTGAGGGGTGTACTCACTTTTGTGAGATACTGTATATAGTGTGTAAAGGTGACTCTCGCAGGGACATCCCTGGTGTTCACCCAACATTCCAGTCATAGCAGTAGCTTGTGGAAACCCCCATGACAGGACAGAAGTGCCACTACATTATCATATAGTACCGCACCCTTCCAGCATAAATCCTTGAGAAAGCAGACTTAGCTTGGATAGTGCCTTACTGCCATACTGAGTGAAATGCTGATACCATACTATGGCATTGCCGAGCAATCTGCCTCTGACCCACTGTGCCATTCATGACTATTCTATTGTGTTGCCTTAATATCCACTATAGTTTAACTGGATTCTCGTGCCTGCAATCGCTAACTGCAACTTGATTGGTTAATCATATCACCCAATACAAGACTTCATATTACATCTCAGTCTGTGTGAGTGTATGTAATCCCTTCCAACTGGGTACCCATCCCCTGGCCTTGCCTACATGTGTTTAAGGTGCCCTACGTTACAAAAAAAATCCTGCATTATATAGAGTTCAATGGCAATGCCCTAAAATAAAAGTAAAACGCGCTTATAGCGAAGCACACCTAAAACACACCATACAGATGTGAATTGGCCCTACCAAATTAGCTTTTGTTTTAAATTTGACTTTAATAAACTTTTAAACAAAATTCATTTCTAGCTGCTTTTTGTTAAAAAAAGAAGCCAGTGCATCATTCACCTAACTTGAATTCTTGTAAAGCTAGTCATACACATAGTTACATAGTAGGTGAGGTTTAAAAAAGACACACGTCCATCAAGTCCAACCTATGTGTGTGATTATGTGTCAGTATTACATTATATATCCCTGTATGTTGCGGTCGTTCAGGTGCTTATCTAATCGTTTCTTGAAACTATCAATGCCCCCCACTGAGACCACCGCCTGTGGAAGGGAATTCCACATCCTTGCTGCTCTTACAGTAAAGAACCCTCTACGTAGTTTAACATTAAACCTCTTTTCTTCTAATTTTAATGAGTGGCCACAAGTCTTGTTAAACTCCCTTCTGCGAAAAAGTTTTATCCCTATTGTGGAGTCACCAGTATGGTATTTGTATATTGAAATCATATCCCCTCTCAAGCGTCTCTTCTCCAGAGAGAATAAGTTCAGTGCTCGCAACCTTTCCTCATAACTAAGATCCTGCAGACCCTTTATTAGCTTTGTTGCCCTTCTTTGTACTCGCTCCATTTCCAGTACATCCTTCCTGAGGACTGGTGCCCAGAACTGGACAGCATACTCCAGGTGCGGCCGGACCAGATTCTTGTAGAGCGGGAGAATTATTGTTTTATCACCAGTAGCATTTTCTTTAAAAAAATGTTGTCTTTGGAACTTCTGTTAGATTTTCCAGTGGTTTGTGGGGTCAAATTGATGTTTGTTTTCTAATGCAGTAGAGAGAAAACTCGAAGGCGAAGAATGGAATGATGAATGTGATTTTCATTGTAATTAAATGTTTACTATGTCTAGGATTCTATTCAAATAAAAGGTCTGGATGCAATTTTAAGGGCTTTCAAACAAAATGAATGTGTTACTAAACCAAGAACCCTGTATTCTCTATATTTGGTCTCACGCAGTACACAGAATATAGAATTGCAATTATTTTAGTAAATATAAACTGCTAAATACCTTTTCTCGTCACCAGTATATAGCAGTCTTGTGGCTTCTATCAATGTCTGGTTAAAGCGTGTAAGAGGAGTTTTTATTCTACTCTGACTGTCCTAGGAGGCTGCAGACTTTCTGACTGGACCCCTGACTTTCTGTCTGGACAGTGCTGATTGGCCCCGTGCTGATCACATGCACTCTCCCAAGAAAAAAAAAACTCTCTAGCAATGCACACCAAACTGAGCATGTGCAGAGTGACTCCAAAGTCTCTGTCTTATCAGGAGATGGATTGGGGACGGTGGAAGAAGGGGAAGATCAGAGAAGACAGGATCAAACATCCTTTTTACACAATGTGGAGGATTAATCCCTTAGGTTCAACAGTGAGTATAAGAAGCATGCTTTACTGCATATAAAGACTGATTTTACTGTTGTGGGTTTAGTAACACTTTAATGATGACAAGAAAGAATCTTCTAACGAATGACTTTTCTACAAACGTTCAAATGAAAATCTAGCAATGTATAGCTAGCTTTAGGCAGGGACATGTGAATAAAGCAGATCTGCTTCAAAAATATATATGGTTTTAATACATTGTTAAGCCAGTGAGGTAAGAGGGTGTGAATTCAACAGGTTTGCATACAAAAACTAATAAACCACTGGTGATGATGAATAAAGCCAAGTCACACCTTAAGACATGTCAACTGTATTTATAGTATATGCTGAAAAAAGGATGTGTAAGGAAATGTGCCTGAGGGACACTGATAGATGTTGTTCAGCAACAGCGGAATAGTAGACATACTGAAAATACTTCTTCTGAACATTCTGTTTTTGATATGTCATTTATTGTACTCCATTTTCTTTGTTTCCATTACGGGTGTCTAATAAATTCAAATGTATCACACTTAAGGACAACTGAGACTAAATATAAAAGGAGATCTCAGGAGCTCAATATTCTCCATATATATACTCAGAGGACACAAAAGGCCAACAGCAGTGTTACTGCTCTTGTGGATTCTTCAAAATATATAAGCACGCTCTCCAGAGAGGGAAAACATGAAGTTCAGCTCGCAGCAATGTCCTGGATGTTACTTAGACAGAAAGTTAGAAAAAAATCATCACAAGCGAGGACACAGACCCCAATTATAGCCCTACAGAAGTTACTTAAACTTCTTTGTTCTTGCCAGAAGGTCCATTTTAAAGTAGACCTGCCTTCATATATTTTTTTTTATGATTAGTGTATGCGTGCTAAGTAATGTGAAGGTGTAACATATTTATTAGCTCTCACAAACGTCACAATACTTAGAAAACCACAACATACAAAGCCATTCACAACTCTGCCCCGAGCTACATCACTAATCTTGTCTCCAAATATCATCCAAATCGACCTCTCCGCTCCTCTCAAGACCTCCTGCTTTCAAGCTCTCTCATCTCTTCCTCCCATGCTCGTCTCCAGGATTTCTCCAGAGCCTCTCCCATCCTCTGGAACTCACTACCTCCATCTATCCGGCTATCCCCTACTCTTGCTACCTTCAGGCGATCCCTGAAAACTCATCTCTTCAGGAAAGCCTATCACGTCTCCAACTAATCTCCTACCACTTCCACCAGCTCATTCCCCACAGTTACAACCTTTTGTACCACCTGCCTCACCCTATTAGATTGTAAGCTCTTCTGAGCAGGGCCCTCTTAATCCTCTTGTATTTTATTGTATTATAACTGTATTGTCTCCCTTTTATATTGTAAAGCGCTGCGTAAACTGTTGGCGCTATATAAATCCTGAATAATAATAATAATAATACTCCCCCTGGCAAAGTCCTCTCTCTAGATAAACTGAACCATCTTAGATCTGGAAACATCAATGCTGGGGAGAGGGCGCATCTTCTTGGACAGGAGCCCTCTCATGCTTCCATATTGTCTAGCCATCTCCTACACTGTGTATCACTGAGCTGTCAACCTAACATCTCAGTCCTGCAGTTTAGAGAGAGAGAGAGAGTGCCTTTCTCCCTGTATAACCAGTGAAGCTCTGCCGTCAATGTGACAGCTGCCTCTCTGACCTGAGCACTCCTAATGAAGCTATGAGAATGGCTGTCAAAGCAACAGTGGAGCACAAATGATTACACAGGGAGATCCGTTTTCTACCAGTGTAATCTGCAGAACTGAGATGTCAGTGTGGCATCTGACAGCATCTGACAGCTGTAGCAGCCTTCATTCATAAATCCTTGTTAAATGTGTAGTGTTGAAAAAAGGTTATTGGAGGTTATGTAGCCCCATAATTATTTATTTCTGTGTCCACTCTTTCCCAATTTTTCTCCAAATTTTTTTTTTTTTTTGTACGTATATAAATATTTTTAAAATTGTGCATTTGCTAATTTTTGTAGCGCCAAATAACACAATGTTTTTTTCCTGAAACATAGTTCTAGTGCAGTGGTTCTCAACCTCTCCAGTGCTGTGACCCCTTGATAACATTTCCCAAGTTGTGAGGACCCCTAACAGAAAAATTATTTTCGTAGCGTGGGTTTTCAGCACCCAAGGCAAGACAAGTAATTTGCACCCCTAATCCACGGACATTTAGCACTCCCCGAGTCCCTTTCACTCGTACAGTATTAAAACCCCTTATAGTACATTTTAGGATGTACCGCTCTCTTTGTTCTCCTTTCTTTGCCTTTTATCTCTCTCTATCATATTTTCCTGTTTTTTCCACCCATCCATCTTTCTAGCTGTCTTTCTTGTTCTTTCTCCTATTATTTCTCTCCCTTTTTCTTTGTTCCTCGTCCTTCCATGTATCCTTTATTTTTATTCCTTCTCTTACTCCTTGGTGGGGGGAATGGGATGAGTGGCAGTACTGGCGGGGAGTTGGGATGAGTGGCAGCGCTGGTGGGGGGGTGGGATCAGTGGCAGTGCTGGGGGGAGTTCTGATCAGCCAACTTAGGTGCTCTTGATCAAGGTCATCTGCTCATCCGAGAAATGTAGTGCAGACTTTTAATGACAACTATGATCACAGGTAGTGTTACTCACTGTGTTTCTGACTTTGTGATGTCTCGCAAAATCAGGAGATAGGGTCTCCTCCAGCCCCTCCCAATTCACATTCCTCACCAGTCAGCTGACCAGTCTCCGCCCCCCTCAGCCATGCCGTGAACTGAATGGGCGGCTGCGAAAAGGCTCGGAGAGCAGTGCGGGCTTCAGGAACAGCCCAGGATTTGGTGACCCCTGCAAAATCGTCATTTGACCCCCGAGGGGGTCCCGACCCCCAGGTTGAGAACCACTGTTCTAGTGCTTTAATATAAGCGACAAATTGCAGAATAAAATTTGAACTTTTGATGAGCTAGAAGATATTTTAATTCCCAGATCAAAAGGTAGAGTTTGGTTATGACAATGGTAATGGAAACCTGGCTCTATTTTAACATGCTGGTTATGAGTATATTACACTGATTAAAACATGTAACAATACTTCTCCATTCTGTTTGGTTTTCTTAGGCCCAAAAGGTGGAAATCCAAGGCCAGGGGATAGTAGCTGTTATTATTGCACCCTGAGCCAGCCTGTGTATGTACGGATATGTAGGCTCCAGCCGTTTAAGTTTAGAGGTGTTGGGAGCAGACTTGGTAGCTATGCTTCAAATGCCAGAGGACTTTGACTGGCAGACATCCCTGGCAATGGTCTTATGTCAGCGATGCAAGTAAGACCTTTGAGGAAAATTTATGCTAAGAAAATTTTTCTTACTCGAAAATCAGTAGACTAGTAGGGATATACAATGGTTTCCAAATGCTTGGCCTCAAAGTCTAGGAAAAGCCAAACCCAGTCAAATTGGTTTGTTTCTTGTAATAGTTTTGTATAAGCAGTACATTAAAGTGGATATTGTCCTGAATTCTCATTATACCCAGAAACCATGACTTTCAAGGAAAGCAAAGGGTTGATTTTTCTTGCTGTCTTGCTCAATTACTCTGAGGATGCAAATGTTTGATTAAACATCCGGCCGCTGGGCTCTGCGCTCCTGCTAATACCATATATCTGTTTGTCATTTCACGCAAGTTGGTTTCAGCTGCAGTATAATGGAAACTCAATACTGATGTCATGTCAAGCATGTTTTATACTCCGAGTAATTGATTTATGTGTTATTGACCATGTCCTCCATATATATTTCTTCAGTCAATTGTTTGCTGAAAACACTGATTTATATACAGTGAATGCATACAGAGATGAATAAGCGCTCAATGTCAAATGCTCTCACAAAGCAAAGTCCAAAGAAGGGGAGATATATCCTGCAGCTCCTACATCAGATCTTGGACTGATCCCATTAGTAAATATGTAAAAGAACACAGGCAGCAAGGGTGCAGGTATCAGTAAGAGGTAATAATTTATTGAAGAAAATGTAGAACAGGTTCAGGATGCAAAAGAGAATAATGCAACCACTGCCAGAGGGATGTCAGAGAACTGGATCAGTAAGCCTCCATGGAAGAGAGCTGAACCTGCCAATAGATGACAGCTGGCGGTGCCCCCGCCCCCTTTATCAGGGCCCCTAAAACATGTTGCTGCCCACCCACTGTGCTGATGTTGGGTTGCTTTGCTGTGCATGGACAGCCATAGCTGTCCTCCTTTGATAGGTCCAGCTCTCTCCCATGGAGGTTTACTGATACCTGCTCCCTTACTGCTATGTCCTTTTAATTGTTTCCTGAAAACAGCTTTTATAGAATAATACTGACACAATGACGTGATTTAATCAGTTGGAATCTGACAGGGACGTATACTAAATCACTATATATGTCAGTCATATATATCTCCACAGAATCCACGCCTATATTCTGTACCTCAAATTATAATGATACCTACATGGACAGCCAAGGTTGCTACAAACTACTTTACCATAATGTAACCCCAGTGTAACAATTCATACTCTGAATGGTCTAGGGTCGTTAGTGGTGTACCCCAAGGTTCAGTGTCGGGACCCCTACTTTTTAATATATTTATAAATGATATAGGGTCTGGGATTAAAAGTACTATTTCAGTCTTTGCCGCTGACACCAAGCTACAGTATGCATTGGAATAACGTCTTTACAGGATGTCTCCAGCATACAAGCCAACCTCAATGCATGGTTTAATTGGCCAACTATGTGGCAAAGGTTTAATGTTGATAAAATTTATGCACTTGGGGGCTAAGAATATGCATGCATCATACATACTAGGGGGAGTACAACTGGGGGAATCAACGGTGGAGAAGAATCTGGGTGTTCTGGTCGATCATAAGCTTAATAATAGCATGCGATGCTTGTCTGCGGTTTCCAAAGCAAACAAAATCCTCTTGCATTAAGAGAGGTATGGACTCCAGAGAAAGATTTCATTTTGCCCATGTACAAATCATTAGTAAGACCTCATCTGGAATATGCAATTTAGTTCTGGAGGAGCTCATCTACGTGGAAAGATTAGAGGAACTGAATTTATTCTCTCTTGAGAACAGGAGATTAAGCGGGATATGATCAACATGTATAAATACATAAGTGGTCCATATAGTGAACTTGGTGTTGAGTTATTCACTTTCAGGTCATCACAGAGGACAAGGAGTCACTCTTTACGTCTAGAGGAAAAGAGAGTTAATCTCCAAATACGGAAAGGTTTCTTCACAGAAAGAGCTGTGAAAATGTGGAATAGTCTTCCTTAAGAGCCTATTCTGACCAGCTCAGTAGGGGAAATCCCTGTACAAACTTTGCATAGTTAATACAGTGACTCCAACCGGAGCTGATAGTGTACCAGGCTTAACTGGATATTAACATTTATAGGTAAAGTTGAATATCCGACTGCCTCTTGGAGGATCAAGAAGATTTTTTTGCCCTGCTGGAGCAAATTGGATCATGCTTTGCTGGGTTTTTTTTTTTCTTTCTCTGGATCAACTGTAGGTATAGGATTGTGTATAAAGGATTGTATAATTGTTTTCCCCTTTTATTGGTTGAACTAGGTAGATTTGTGTCTTTTTTTCAACCAGACTATGTATCTATGTAACCCTCCACTGGCCAGGAAGGCATGCAAGGGCCATTTAACAAGCCCCAGAGGAACTGTGCAAACCTTTCAGCCCCAGCCAGTGAATCAATCACAGTCATTTAAAACACATGCACCAGGAAGATTCACCTCCAGTGAATGTTTGGTAAATGATGAATATGTCCCTTAATGTGCTTATCTTTTTCAGGCCGTGCTCCCTCCAGCAACAGTTTTTAAAAGAAGTTAAAAAACCTGAACTTCAGGTAGCACCTAATCATTCATTGCAAATTCATTTTGTATGGGTTTTCCATTAAAGTCAAAGGTGTTTGGGCTGCACATGTGCAGGGGAAGCAGTGCAAGATTGGGAGGAATTTGAGTAGAGGTTTTGCAGCACTAGGCAGGCCACGACATAAAGATCTTTCTAGATTTTGTTTCAGGTTGGCATGCCTCATTACTACTTTCAATGAAACAGTCTAAAACAGCTAATCAGAATCTACCTTGTCCTGGTATAACCTTTCTCAGAGGGCACTTAGATTTTTTTCTATGGGCTACCCCATTTAACAAACTTGCACATATGAAATCATACTTGCTTCTTCAACAAAAGTTGGTCAAATGATCGATTTTTAACAACAAGAGTCAGCAAGGTCACCCACTGAGCAAATTGCAACCACTTCATCAGAAACCTGCCAACATTCACTATGAGCTTAGGAGAACCAATACAGTGATCTTGCAGTAAAGGGAACAAAAGAGTGAGAAAGTTTATCTTACTGTGTAAGAACATTACTTTGATTAGGTTATCTCTGGCTGTCAACATACATTTTTACACTATCACTGTCCCAATATTAACAATGACTCCTCAGTCAGAAAAGGGCTGGTTAATAAAGGACAGCCGCACTTTACACCTGTGGTTGAAGGAAAGAAAATCGCTCGATTTCAACACTGAATGTGTTGATGGGGGAATCTCTCCCGCTGCACTATTGTATTCTGACATTGGGGGGTTTTCCTACTGTCAGAATACGTTGATTACTGCTGTCTGCTATGGCCGGTGGCAGTAATTGTATGAAAAAGCCCAACAGGCAGGTTGTACTGAAGTAGTTGCATTTCAGTGCAAGCTGGCAAGGTCAGGGTTGGGACAAGGAGGGCAGAAGGAGCCAGTGAGACCAATGCTGCCCAGCACAGATGTTGCCATCACCAGAGTCCTGGAAGAAGTCAAACTTTTGTTCGGTGAAGTGATCCCTGTTGGTTCTGGCCTCTGATATAATGTCATTCAGAGGCCAGAATGACAGAGTGGTGCTGCGTGGGAGCAGGTTAGATGAAAGATAATTAAATGAACCAAAACAAGACTAGTTGATGGCAGCAGGCCTAGGATAGTACAGCTCAAGTCAGTGTCGCTGTACTAACAATCTGATGTCAGTACAGCAATCTCCCCTGCCGAGCTGTTGGGTTCTAACAGCGGGACACCCCCCCGCCAGAATACTCCAGTCAGCGCTCTCAGCTATTGGTTGAGAGTGCTGATTGAAAGCCAGTTGGCCTCTAGTTTTCCAGCATGCATGTCCGAATGGCTGGCTTCTGTCGGACTGCCGGACATTCACACGGGCCGAATGTTGGCTGTTTTTTATTGAACCGGCCGATGTTGGCCGACATTCGGCCCGTCTGTACTAGGTTTAAGCATTGCATCCAGACTCAGAGTGTAATTTCCTGATTACAGTGAACTGATTAACTCCTTGGGGGGGTTGTAAATGGGCTGAGGATGAAGGGGTTAATTCACACTGCCAATGGCCAGTAATGCAACATGAAGGAGTTAACTAACACTGAACTGACCTCTGCTGCATTAGTGGCCGGTAGCAGCGTTAATTAATCCTTTTGTGCTGCAATTAGTGACCAGTGGCACTGTATATTAACCCCATGGTGCTGCATTAGTACCTATTGGCAGAATTTATTACCCATCATGCTGCATTAGTGGCCAGTTGCAGTATTTATTCACCCCATCATGCTGCAATAGTGGCCAGAGGCTGTGTTAATTAACCACTTCATGCTGCATTACAAAGGGGTAATTAATTAACATTGCCAGAGGCCACTAATGCAGCTTGGAGGTGCTAAATAACACTGTCACTGGTCACTTCTACATTAGTGGCAATTGGCAGTATTAATTAACCCTGTCATCCTGCATTAGTGCCCAGTGACTGTGTTAATGAACCCCTTACTGGATTATGAAGGGGTTAATAAACACTGCCACTGGCCACTAATGCAGCACAAAGGGGTTAATTAACACTGCCACGACCACCAATGGGTATAGCTGTTTTAAATAGCACTGCCACTGACCATCACTGATCACCCTAATGTTCCATGAGCTGCAGATCTGAAATTATTTCAGGGGTTCCTGAAATCGCAAACTTTTTGCCAAGGATTACTCCAAGGTAAAAAAAAAGAAAAGTTGTAAAAGTCTGATCTATAGTGTAGCCTGCCCAGGGCTTCCTTCTGGAAATCTCCCTAATTCTTTAGAGTGGGATCAACACATGCTCACTGTAGCCACATTTTGGTATAAAGGAAAGCCTGTCTTCTGAGTCTGAACCCCACACAGTCCCCACGTTGTAGAATAAACTGAGACACTAAGTAGTGTTTATTATGCCTGTCAAGCACCCACAACTGGCAAGTTAAAAAAAAATTATACTGCACTCAATGGCTCAGTAAATACAACATATGTCTGTTGGATGTTGTCACTTTGCACTGGACTGAAGTCACACGCCAAATGTTGCTTACTAGCATTTTTTTGTGCAATTGGCCATCCTTCTTCATCCTACTTCACCTTTTGACACATTTTTCCTGAAAAGGGGCTTAATGAAAGAAACCATTAAGCCCTGGTTAACACATGTGTGGCCGCAGGTTTGTGCCTGGGGTCTGGTGCGGGTCTGTTCACCGGTTCAGGTCCGAATTTTTGCCTCACGCACTGGACCCTTTTTCAATACGGACCGCGGCCGGCCACCCCGGACATGTGTGAACTGGCTCTATTGAGAGTCGGTCACAATTGCCTGTCATGCATATGTGTGAACCCAGCCTAACTGGGTGTGTGGTTATACCTTCATTGCCACTAAAGAAAACCTGTTCTAAATTCAGTTTCCCCCAGCCCATGCTGACCAATTTCCTGGACAATATTAATATATGATAAATTAGGGGTTTATATACCGGTACTTACCTTTCCTGAAATCATGTGACCTCAAAAGCAGAAAGTATTATGTAGTTGGTACTGCCTAAATCCTTTGGATAAGATCACATGCAAAAGTGGAGCTCCAGTTTTTGCATACTTATTAAGATTTCTTGCTTTTCGCATTTAAAAATAAACAAGCAGGTTTTGCTTTAGTACTCACCTTCAATCTGGTGTGCTCTGCTTTGCCCTGTCACTGGTCTTCCAGGTTAAATGATGACCGCAGTCATTCAACCCACTTCAATGACAAGCTGTCGTGGGCATGCCACCTGGAAATGCATCATCCTGCAGTCTGGGCTCACTGTATTCCTAGACTGAGCAACATAGTTGTAAGCACCAAGAGGAAGAACCACCCACCACCACCACCACCACTGCCGAGGATGAATCTGTGATGTCAGCAGACTGGCTGAAGACTGCAGGAAAAACTGTATGTACAAACATTTTTTAAAAATACTGGAAAGGGGGTTCACAGAGAGACAAAGTTGCTAGAGTTAGGCTCCAAGTACCTCGTTTATTATATATTTGAATACTGTATAACGATGTTCAAGATAAAATATAGCAGTTCACTTTAAAATGACTTATCATTAGGGAGCAATTACAAAGGACTTGAGCATCTGTTTTCTGCATCAGGAAGCTAAAAGACTTAATTACTAAGAGGTAATTAGTAAGATGTCTATACGGCATTTCAGTAATTACTTCAATTGTTGATTGAGGTCAATAGCTTTGATAGAATCATGCTTGGTCCAGCCACACCAATTACATTGCATATTTAAGAGATCATTTGTTGATCTGTGTGTATTAGTGACATTTTCCTCAAATGTCTTTTAGGAATTTGTACCTTTATCACTCCTCCATGAGTCACAACTAGATTATGGGCTTTGCCAAGATTACAAGGAAATTGGTGGATGAACTCTGAGTCCTAGAATCACCTGCACTCTCCTGAAGATAAGTGCATTCATCTCCCAGCTGATACCTTTGTTTTTTAAGAATTTCTCTGCTACTAGATCCTTTCATATGTTAAGTGATGCCTGTCGTATGATGTAACCCTGGCATAAAGAGTGTATGCTCTTGCCAAGCACATAAAAGAGCTTTTATCATGCCTACTTACAGACCCCTCTTTAATCCCTTACCCAGGGATATTAAATTCCTTTCTCTAATCATACAATGAATCCAACTTGAAATATCATCCCTCTCGTTATTATTTTATTTTGGCCTTTACCCTGAAATTGTATAATTAATCTGTGATCTGTGAAAGGGTCAACAGAGAAACTTAAGTCATGTATGTGGGTAACAGCCAACTCATTCACTTTTAGGGAGCCATTACAGTACAGAACAAATCTATTTAAACAAAGAGAGGAACCTGGTTAGCTTCACGGAAGTGGCCTTTTCTTGCATTCACCTCCTGCCCTTCAAAGAAACCTGTCATGAGAGATATGTAAGCTACCATTGTTGAGCCCGTCTGAAAATAGTTTGAGTCACTGGCCAGGATCAAGTATGATGAGCAATTGTCAGAGAACCAGCAAGGCAGCCATAGAATTTGCATTTTCAGAAGGAAGTCATCGACGGAAAGCTATGTATTTTATTTTATTGGCATTTCAGATTTATTAAAAATTCAATAAATAGAGATAACAAGAAAGGTCCACACTTTCATATACTATAGTCAGACCCATTAAAGTGGTTTTAGAGGTTCAAGGTTTTAAAAAAAAAACCTTCTGTGTGCAGTGCCCAAATCTGATGCACCCCAAAAAAGGGTCCTGCACGTTTTTGGTGCGATTTGAGTCATACAGAATACTGGCACAAATTGCACTGCTGAAGAATCACGTGTGATCTGAACAGGAATGGGGTGCGATTCCTGTTCAAAATCCCATGCGGTTCCTGTACTGCATAGTATGAATGGGACCAGGACCGTCTTTAACGCAGGGCAAGAGGGGCAGCTGCCCAGGGCCCAGTTATTCTTGTGGGCCCCAAAGCAGCAGCCCCTTGAGCCCACGCAAGTGTTGCCATAGATCTGACATTCTGCCTGGCACAGTGACACCTCCTGGCTCCTGTTCCTGCCGCTGTTGACAACAGTGGTTAGTTGCTAGGACCGCCCGGCGTCTAGCAACCAACCATGTGGCTAATCTGACTCCGACTCTGCCCACGCATTCAGCGGAGATCTGAACTTTCTCCTGCAGTCCTGGCTGCTGCCACACCTCCAGGCTCCCCCTGCAGCTGTCAGTGGTGGTTGGTTGCTAGGTCACGACCACTCAGCAGCTAGCAACCAACCACATGGTTTGTCTGACTCTGACCACCATGTTAAATGGATGAGCACGGGTTTTCCTGCGTCTGTTGCCAGTACCACATGGCGTGTCTGACACTGCCCTTCCACTCCTCAGTGTTCAGCACGGGGCTTCTCCCTCCAGACCTGGCTGCAGCAGCTGCTGCCAGTCCAGTGCCAGCTCAGTGAACTCTGGGGACCCTGATTTAAGAAGGGGGCCCTGGGGACCCTAATGTAAGAAGGGGGCCCTGGGGACCCAGATGTAAGGAGGGGGCCCTGGAGACCCAGATGTAAGGAGGGGGCCCTGGAGACCCAGATGTAAGGAGGGGGCCCTGGGAGCTCACTGGGGACCCTGATGTAGGGAGGGGGGCTCTGGGGACCCTGATGTAAGAAGGGGGCTCTGGGGACCCTGATGTAAGGAGGGGGATCTCTGGGGACCCTGATGTAAAGAGGGGGATCTCTGGGGACCCTGAGGTAAGGAGGGGGCTCCCTGAGGTAAAGATGGGGCTCTCTGGGGACCCTGATGTAAAGAGGGGGCTCTCTGGAAACCCTGATGTAAAAAAGGGGGCTCTCTGGGGACCCTGATGTAAAGAGGGGGCTCTCTGGGGACCCTGATGTAAAGAGGGAGCTCTCTGGGGACCCTGATGTAAAGAGGGGACTCTCTGGGGACCCCGATGTAAAGAGGGGGCTCTCTGGGGACCCCGATGTAAAGAGGGGGCTCTCTGGGGACCCCGATGTAAAGAGGGGGCTCTTTAGGGACCCTGACGTAAAGAGGGGGCTATCTGGGGACCCTGATGTAAAGAGGGGGCTATCTGGTGACCCCGATGTAAGGAGGGGGCTCTCTGGGGACCCTGATGTAAAGAGGGGGTCTCTCTAGGGACCCTGATGTAAAGAGGGGTTCTCTGGGGACCCTGATGTAAGGGGGGACTCTCTGGGGACCCTGATGTAAGAAGGGGTCTTTGGGGACTCTGATGTGAGAAGGGGGGCTCTGGGGACCCTTATGTGAGAAGGGGAGCTCTGGTGACCCCAAAGTAAGGAGGGGGCACTGGGGACCTCGATATATAGAGAAGAAAACACTGGGAGAGGATAACACTGGGGATCCTGATTTAATTTTGGGGGCTCTTTCTTAATAGAAGAAAGGTGACTCTGGGACCTTGATTTCAGATGGGGAAACTCTGGGGACTCTGATGTAAAGAGGGGGGGGTTTCTGCACTACCACTGATCCCACCCCCCACCAGCACTGTAACTCCTCCCATTTCCCCAGCACTACCACTAATCCCACCCCCCATTGCCATGAATCACACGCCCCTCCCCCCACAGCTCCAAAAGCCAATGAATGAGCAGTAATGATGTGCGGTAGTCTCTAGCAATCAATCGGGGAGCGTAAGTGGGGAGCGAAATTGCATGGTGGGGGCCCAAAAAAAATGTTTGCCCAGGGTCCAATCAATATTAAAGACGGCCCTGAATGGGACGGATTGTCAAAACTTAATTGAACAAGCTGAAGTTAGAAGCTGATGGGCTACCATGTGCAGCTACACCAGCTCCAGTTTTAGTAAGTCTCCCCCAGTGACATTAATGCCATTAAACTGTGTTAGTGTAAAGTGCTAGTAATGTGTCTGTAACATGTTTGTGTAATCTTTAGTATTATTCTATATTTGTCCACTGTTAGTGCATAAGAATGCAGTTTTTTTAAGAATTACTGTCCATTCGGGACATCGCTATATGTAGCAAAGTACAATGGCATTATAGGTCTGCACTGTATACTAAAGTAAAATTGATGTACTTTCATACATGGAAATAAAGACTTATTCTGCTGAAACTTCAATTTCTGGAGGATGTGGGGAGTTGGTTCTCCTTTTCGACTGTCTATGTCTCTCAGGTCTGTACACTTTCATGGTAATTATAGGGTACACTACTGACGCTTTTGGACTTCTATAATGTAGAAGGAATAAAGTGAGAGGACTGAAACCCCAAGGTAGGTGGGAACAAATTCATCAGATAGTTCAGCATTTTTTTATTTTTTAAGAATCATACTTACCTAGGTGGATGCAGCATCGGTCCCCCCGCCGGCTCTAAGACAGAACCAAGCGATCAAACGCCACTGATCCCTTGATTCTCAGAGCTCCATGAGCAGCGAGCCGGTGACTATCAGACACCGGCTCTCTGCTTTGGCCCCCCCCCTCACTGGAGCACTGGGCTGTGGAGGGAGCGGAGAAGGCTCGCTGAGAGGGTTGTGGGTGGATCCTGACCATATTGTCATGATCTTGCCCGAGCCTGGACCGCCTCTGTGACATCAGCTGACAGCAGGCTTCAGCCTGCTGTCTGCTGAAAACAGGTCACAGCAGTGCAGAACGAACTGCACTCCTGTGATCCACAGGAAAAGTACAGCCAAACGAGCTTTGGTGCCCCAGGGGATATAAGATGCCAGCAGTCATTTAGCCCACCATACTTTTCCTATAGTTGAGCTACACATTTCTGTGTACTGACCTTTGTACATCCGAAAATGTAAGACATCACACTGCGTTCTTATAGTCATGGTCCTGGACATCGAAAGCAAACTCCCATGAGCATTCTTTTTCCGAAAAGGAACATGGAAGTTGCCATTGCTGATGTCTCGTACTGAAATAATTATGGTCTAGCTGTTATGCTCACCTTCCGACTTCAATACTTTTTGTCTTTGCATACTTGTTTCAGATCACTGACTCAAAAGTATTGAAGCCATAGGATCAGAATAGTAGTCAGGCAACTGGATCAGGATATTAATCAGGCAACTATTATTTTCAGGTCAGCAAAGACATCCCCATAGTTTTTCTCAAGTATATTTATAGCTACCAATTTGTCATTGACTTTAGAAAGCAATAAAAATGATCTTCTGGCAAAATGACCTTTACACACGGTTTCTGACATGGTCTGTGCTACCCCTTAGTTATCAATGCCAAACCGTAGTATAGGCAATAACCTGCGGTACATGGTATGTGCCTGGTGTGTACTGTACAATAAGGCTGAACTCCAGGCAAACAACTAAATACACAAATTAAATACATATGTAAGCTGTTTTACCTGCCAAAGTATTTGTATTCCTTTCCATACAATCCTGAGATTTACATAGCTTTGCCACACAGCACATTCCTGCCTGGCAAGGAAGGGAACCTGATTTTTACCATGGAATTTGGTTGCTTTTAGTTTTTGGCTATGCATATTCCTCTTTATCATCACTAGAAATAGTAATTTCTTACAGCTTAACTACACTTTGTTGCAATATTCTAAGACAGCTGAGGACTAGTTAGACAAGAAACTTCTTTGTATAAGGCCGGGAGCCAAAGGTTGTGTACCTTTAGGCTCTAGTGGCGGAAATCCGACCCTGGGCTTATACATAGGCAATTCTAAATTGTATTTATTGCTCTTTCAGGAGGTAATCTTTTCATTTTAGTTTTAGTGGTGTAATAAACTGAAAATTCCAGCCTATACCACTTCCATTTCTAGACAAGTAATATTAATGAGCCTATATAATATTAAAAAAACAGTTTTATGTTTGTATCATATCCTATTTAGTTGTGTATACTGAGGTTCTAAGAATTACATTAAGATACAGTAAATGAAAAGTTGAGGAATTATGTCGCAGTAAATATTTTGTTTTGTTTAGGTGGACAGGTATTTTTCTCTTTGACGTCTTTCTGCTGCATTCTTCCTCACTGTAAGCAAACAGCCCAGGCTGAGAACAAAGAACCATCAAACTGAGTGGGCAGAAGAAACCTACTCTCCTCTTCCTGAACTAATTAGGTAATCTGGTATCCATCAAAAAAGATCATGTCATTGTTCAGAGAAACTAGGTTTCTCTTCACAAAAGCAGTGTAATTTACTATACATTGCTTGATTGCTGATCGTAATAAAATACATTATTTTTATTTAACAGACTAATTAGGAAGAGCATTGATGTTCACTACCCATAATTAAGCAAGCCTAGATCCATAGCCTGAACAGCGGAAATCAGATCTGACTAAATCAGTTGAAGCCACATTTTGAAGGCTAATTAATAAGACACTGCTACCTGTCCACACCTCCCAGGCAAGGTATACCCACCCAACCACACTCCCCTGTCACCTCACCACAGCCTTTGGTAGATTCCTCTAATGCACCAAGGTCTCTTGGTAAGGGGGAGCATGTACCCCCCCCCCCCCAATGTTAGAGTACTCAGGGCTGTGTGATCAATTTCCAGGTCTGAACACTGTTGCATAGAGAGGGCAATGATGTTACCCTTTCAGGTATGCTCCAACACCATCCGACTCTGTTGGACATCCGATTCCATTGATGGGGCACTGTTCTTCCAACTGACAGCAATGATGGGGTGCCATTCTATCCACTAACACCATTGAAGGAACACTAATCCACCCATTGACACCAAGGATGAGGCACTATTCCTCCCATTGACACCAATGATGGGGCACTATTCCTCCCACTGACACCATCAATGGGGCACTATTTCTTGAACTGACACCATTGGTGGGACACTATTGGGGATCAACTCCAGAGATAAAACAATAATTCTCCCACTCTACAAGGATCTGGTCCGGCCGCACCTGGAGTATGCTGTCCAGTTCTGGGCACCAGTTCTCAGGAAGGATGTCCTGAAAATGGAGCGAGTACAAAGAAGGGCAACAAAGCTAATAAAGGGTCTGGAGGATCTTAGTTATGAGGAAAGGTTGTGAGCACTGAACTTATTCTCTCTGGAGAACAGACGCTTGAGAGGGGATATGATTTCAATATACAAATACCGTACTGGTGACCCCACAATAGGGCTGAAACTTTTTTGCAGAAGAGATTTTGACAAGACTCGTGGCCACTCATTAAAATTAGAAGAAAAGAGGTTTACCCTTAAACTACGTAGAGGGTTTTTTACTGTAAGAGCAGCAAGGATGTGGAATTCCCTTCCACAGGCAGTGGTCTCAGCGGGGAGCATTGATAGCTTCAAGAAACTATTAGATAAGCACCTGAATGACCGCAACATACAGGGATATATAATGTAATACTGACACATAATCACACACATAGGTTGGACTTGATGGACTTGTGTCTTTTTTCAACCTCACCTACTATGTAACTATGTATGTAACTATTCCTCCCACTGACACCATTGGTGGGACACTATTCTTCCCACTGACACCATTGGTGGGACACTATTCCTCCCACTGACACCATTGGTGGGACACTATTCCTCCCATTGACACCATTGATGGGGCACTCTTTCTCCCACCGACACCGATGGGACACTATTCCTCCCACTGACACCATTGAAGGGGCAATATTCGTCCCACTGATACCATTGTTGGACCATAATTCTTCCCATTGATACCAACAATGGGTCACTATTTGTCCTGCTAAAACTAATGATGTTTATTTCCACTGATATTAGGGCATTTTCTACTCCCATTAGCCATAGTCCGACGCCCCTAAATCTGAAGGGCAATAAACTGGCCTTTTGCTTGAACAGTTTGGAGCCCCTTGTTCTATTCCATTAAATGTATACGTGTGTTCACACATCATCATTTGCATACACATGTAAATGACAGACCTCAGGGGCAGATTTTTCTATTTTGATTATACAGATCAGAACGCAGAGCAAGTTTTGGTCTTTACACACTTTGTGCATGGGCCCATAGAAAACAATAGAAGTGCGTTCAGATCAGTAAAATAAATAAAAAAACAGTACTTTTTTTGCAGCTGTGTGCATGAGCTTTTGGGTTTAACCGTAGCTTCCTGTCACTTGATTCTGCAATATTCTGTGTAATATCACTCAGAACTAGAGAGTGCCAGTCAAAACTCATTACCTAGCTATTAGGGTTTGATAATGTGGGATTCACATGGCAGAAAGATATAAAAGGCATTCAATGCCCATGTTGAGCCAGAGATGGGTTGCACTAGAGGCAGCAATTGATCATATGTCACAATACGAAAACTTCTGTACTGCCCTGCTCATAGACTGGAATAGGACCATACACTGCCAAAGCACCGTGTTATAATGGTGAGACTTTTGTGTGTATTTCTAAATGCAACTGAGACCTCTGTTTTTACCAAAAGAGGCAGAGAGTGATCTTCAACTTGCTTACTTGTTCTTGGTCAGAGACTTACTGAGTAATTACGCAAAAAGGGAGATAGCCCTAAAACTAATTGGCAGCTATTTTATTTTCTCTAAACTTTTCCCTCTTTAATGATCTTTGGTTACCATATGTACATTAGCCAGTTATACAAAACAACATTCACATCATATGTGCAAACTCTATAAGTGAGCCCCCTCATTGCAATCACGATAGACATAACGCTACTTCAGAAGTCAGTGATCTACAATTCTACGTAAACATCTCAGTACTGCATTTGCAGTCCCTCAAGTCTTATCTCTCATCAGCCCAAACAAGTCAAGATATAAAATGATTTAGCCCATGAATAGGAACTCTGTTATACTTCTTAACCAAGGAAGTAAAAGATTTGCTACTGAACTGAGAAAACGCAAGTTTGTTCGCAGGGTAGAAAAACATTTT
The DNA here is from genome assembly GCA_037952925.1 of Lithobates clamitans. Classification (NCBI taxonomy): domain Eukaryota; kingdom Metazoa; phylum Chordata; class Amphibia; order Anura; family Ranidae; genus Lithobates; species Lithobates clamitans. The sequence continues at coordinate 2,604,336 of JBBGZY010000138.1, read as the reverse complement.
TGTATTATGTTTGTATCAAATTTCTTGGATTTTTTTACAAGTGGGTTGAGAAAGACACACAGCAATTGAATACAGCTGTGGAGCCCGGTTTAAATAATGAATACTCTCTCTGATTTGGCAAAGAATTGCCGTCCTGTAATATTTTGACAAAAAAATACAAGTCTCTCTTTAGAAAGAAGTTGCTAAACTTGTTTGTATTTTCGGTTCCTCCTGTAATTTTACATGAAATCTTGTAATACCGAGTCTAATCATGAAAAACATTGTCTGCACAGTGTTAGCCTAAACAAAAAAATGTACATTGATGAAATAAAGCAGACTGAAGGCCCAGATAGGTGTGAAAGGTCTGAAAGGCTATCAACACTAGAAACCTAATATGGAGACACACCATCAGAAAATCGTACAAAAAATACCACTTTCGAATCGATCGTACAATAATCTGATGGTTAGTGCACAGCTTTCGTCCGAAATTATCTAAAGGGACAAACGCGAAAATATTTCTCATATGATACCAGATTGTACGATTTATATTTAATCAGTACAGCTTTCATCCGAAAGTACAATACAAATACAATACAACACATTACATCACTTCTGAATTTTTATTCTGGTTGTAAGAGAATTTTGGAACTTTAGTATTCTCTTCATTTTTGATATTAGACAAGCATAGGGTTGCCACTTCATCCCTTTAAACCCGAACACATATGAATTACACAAGTTAAGCAGATGCAGATAAGGCACCAAGTGAGTTTAATTACCACATTAATCAGCCACAGAACCTGTGTAATTAATATGTGTTCGGTTTTAAAGAGTACAGTAAAAAAAACAAAAAACGAATTATCATTCGTCCGATTATCTCATCATGTGTACCAGGCTTTAAATGCACCCCAGTCAATTGAAAGCTACACTTGCAGGGCAGGGAACACAGATTGGCAGCTCGAGGGTTCAGTGCTTCATTTACTCATAGCTGTGCTGTACCAATCTACTTCTGTTCCTTTTATTGGCAATCTAGCGATTTGGGAACCTCTTTTGCTTATGTAGTAGGAGAGATATTCCCAAATGCACCCATCGCAAGTGCCATATCTTCTACATATAGAAAGACTGATATATCTAATGCCGCGTATACACGACCAGACTTTCCGGCAGAAAAGGACCGACGGAATCATTCCATTGGACATTCCGATCGTGTGTGGGCTTCATCGGACTTTTTCTTTCTAAAATTCTGACGGACCTAGAAATAGATCGTGTTTCAAATCTTTCTGACGGAATCAGTTCCTCTCAGGAAAACCGCTCGTCTGTATGCTATTCCAATGGACCAAAAACGATGCAAGGGCAGCTATTGGCTACTGGTTATTGAACTTCCTTTTTCTAGTCCCATCGTATGTCATCACGTTCTAAACGATCAGACTTTGCTGTGATCGTGTATAGGCAAGTCTGTTTCAGCGGAACAACGTTGGAAAGACCGTCGGAGTCTATTCTGACGGAAAGTCCGGTCGTGTGTACGCGGCATAAGTGTTAGCCTGGGTTCACACTTGTGCGATGTAGACACGGCATGTGATTCACGCATGAATTGCACCGCATTCCTGTGCACATCACATGCGATGTCTGTGCGGTGTGATTTCAGCCATTCATTTTGTATGGCTGAAATTGCATTCGTACCAAAATGGTGCAGGACCCTATTTTTCCCCCCGCATCTGAACCACATTGCATAGGTGTTAACACCTGTGCAATGCGATTCTGGCAATCTCACTGCGTTTTGTGATCTGTTTTGGGGTGTTAGGATAACATTGACACCTGCAGCAGATCGCATGGACACCGTGCGATTGCAATGTGGTGCGAGACACGCACAAGATTTGTTGCGTTTCCCGCATCGCATAAGTGTGAACCAGGGCTCAATCAATACATCCATGGGTAGGCTGGTTGTACTTAAGTCAAGTAGCCTGTCCTGATCACTATTGTTCCTCCCTGACATAAGTGTAGATTCAGTGAAAGTTTAATAATCTTGGTAAAAATTCTGAAGGAATTCATAAAGACTGGAGCAGACAGATTTTGCAAAAGTGTCTCACATGCATAAGCATGCACCAAATTCATGTACTTGTCTAAGTCCAGGTTCACATTGATGCAAGTTCGAAATCGTGTGAGTTCAGCTGAACAAACCGGCAATGCAGTCTGACTTCTTTGACAGACATCTGTGCCTGTGACAGTCTATTCAAATCACCCCCGAAGTCGCCAAAAAGTAGTATAGGAACTACTTTTGGGAATCGGTGCAGTGCTGCACCGATTCGGACGATGCTATTGCCAGAAACACATTACTGCAACACATTAAAAGTGGGATAAAGCAGCAGCTTTGTTGAATTCCCCCAGTGTGTTTTGAAGGTTCAAGGTCCTCTTCCTTCAGAAACAGGAAGATTTAATACTATATATATTTAAAAACTGTGAGTACATAATTGATATAGCGTACTAAAAAATTGTATATCTGATCTTCTAAAAACTCTATATGCATATCATTAAAAGCTTGTATCATTAGGAAATTAAAAAGTATCAATACATAGATAACGTTATGACATCTATTTGCCTTTAAAGTCTTCTTGTGTCAAAAGATTGTAGTAAAAGTCAGTGCATTTGGAAGTAATCCCCGTATTGTATGCAGAGCTTTAGAGCCCTTTCACACTGGGGCGGTTTGCAGGCGCTATTGCGCTAATAATAGCGCCTGCAAACTGACCTGAAAGTGCCGCTGCTCGGGGTTGTCACACTGGAGCGGTGCACTAGCAGGACGGGAAAAAAAAGTCCTGCTAGCAGCATCTTCGGTGTGGTGAAGGAGCAGAGTGTATACCGCTCCTTCACCGCTCCTGCCCACTGAAATCAATGGGACGGCGCGGCTATATCGCTGGCAAATCGCCTCTGCAGAAGCGCTTTGCGGTGGTTTTTAACTCTTTCTCGGCCGCTAGCAGGGCGGTTTTACCGACGGTATACCGATGGTAAAACGCCGCTAATAATAGCGGCGTTTTACTGCCGACCCCACCCCAGTGTGAAAGGGCCCTTAGGATAATCAAAAACCAAATTACTGTAAGTTCACCCCGTACTGGAAAAGTCACAAAATGTTCTACAGTGCCTTGAAAAAATATTTATACCCCCTTGAAATTTTCCACATTTTGTCATGTTACAACCAAAAACGTAAATGTATTTTATTGGGATTTTATGTGATAGACCAACACAAAGTGGTACATAATTGTGAGGTTGAAAGAAAATAATTAATGGTTTTCCAAATTTTTTACAAATAAATATCTGAAAAGTATGGTGTGCATTTGTATCCAGCCCCCTTTACTCTGATACCCCTAACTAAAATCTAGTGGAACCAATTAGCTTCAGAAGTCACCTAATTAGTAAATAGAGTTCACCTGTGTGTAATTTAATCTCAGTATAAATACAGCTGTTCTGTGAAGCCCTCAGATGATTGTTAGAGAACCTTAGTGAACAAACAGCATCATGAAGGCCAAGGATCACACCAGACAGGTCAGGGATAAAGTAGTGAAGTTTAAAGCAGGGTTAAGTTATAAAAAAAAATATCCCAAGCTTTGAACATCTCAGGAAGCACTGTTCAATCCATCATCTGAAAATGGAAAGAGTATGGCACAACTGTACACCTACCAAGATATGGGCGTCCACCTAAACTGACAGGCCGGGCAAGGAGAGCATTCATCAGAGAAGCAGCCAAGAGGCCCATGGGGACTTTGGAGGAGCTGCAGAGATCCACAGCTCAGGTGGGAGAATCTGTCCACAGGACAACTATTATCTGGCCTTTATGGAAGAGTGGCAAGAAGAAAGCCATTGTTGAAAGAAGCAATAAGAAGTCCTGTTTGCAGTTTGTGAGAAGCCATGTGGTGGACACAGCAAACATGTGGAAGAAGGTCCTCTGGTCAGATGAGACCAAAATTGAACTTTTTGGCCTAAAAGCAAAATGTGTGGCAGGAAACTAACACTGCACATCACCCTGAACACACCATCGCCACTGTGAAACATGGTGGTGGCATCATCATGTTGTGGGGATGCTTTTCTTTAGCAGGGATAGGGGGAGATTTGATGGGAAGATGGATGAAGCTAAATACAGGGCAACCTTAGGGGAAAACCTGTTAAGAGTCTGCAAAAGACTTGAGACTGGGGCAGAGGTTCACCTTAGACATTAATGGCTGTGTGTTGAGTTATTTTGAGGGGACAGCAAATTTACACTGTTATACAAGCTGTACACTCACTACTTTTCATTGTAGCAAAGTGTCATTTCTTCAGTGTTGTCACATGAAAAGATATAATAAAATATTTACAAAAATATGGGGGGTGTACTCACTTTTGTGAGACACTGTGTATGTATATATATATATATATATATATATATATATATATATATATTTATTTATTTATTACATTGTAACCACTAACACACTCCCTGAGGATAGAATGAGTGGAGCTTTACAGTAAGTTAGCTCATCATAGAAATGCCATCCCCATAATATTCCATTGCCAATATTAAACAGACAATAACCAAACACCAGGGGTATACATATTACTAAAAAAAACCCATGACTGGACACACAATCGTAAGGCAAGTTCTGATGTTGCCCCCTGTGCCCAACACCATTCCCCTGCAGGAGTGCTGTCAGTTGGTGATCACACTGCCATCAGTATGTAAAATTTGTGTCTAAACTCTCTTGGCAGTTTGCCATTTATGCATACCAGTCATTACAATGTTTTATTCTGGCACAATGTTTCATATGAACTGTCCACTTTATGCCACTCATCGCTTTTGTGTCTGCCATAAGGCCTCTTGCACATGGGAGTAAAAGTGCCACAATTTTTACTGATTTGTACATTACTGTCTATAGAACAATGCACACAGCTAAGTAAAGATCAGTAATAGAGCGATGAGTACAGAGCAGTAAAACCAAATTAGAAAATTTTACATTTGAGTGCAGTAGTTTACTCACATATGAATGAGTATATCACTACATTGGCAATGAAAAAGAATTTCACGCGTCAATACGTTTATGCACCTTTACGTGCCTATACATGTGTTTACGCAATAAACACAGAATATTTTACTCAGGATCTTTCTGTCAACGAGATCTTGAGTATAAAGATCAGTAAATTATTACACCCATGTGCAACTGGCCTAAAGCCCACTACAGGCGGTCCCCTGGTTACAAACATCCGACTTACAAAGGACTCCTTACAAACGGAGGGAGACAACAGGGAGGGAGAGGAAATCTACTCCTAGGAAGGGAAATTCACTCACCAATCCTTGTTTCCACAACAACCCAAAATGTTCAAAATCCAATTGTCATTGGGAAAGAAAGTGAGGTGAAATCTTCTGAACAGGGGCACAGACAGCAAAACAAATGTTACAGGGGTGATAACCCTTCCCTATGCTATCCAAAAAGCTTAAAAATAGTTTTTTTGGCTGGAGCTACACTTAAAAAATGTACCTGTACACTTGTAAATGTAAATGTACACGTAAAAAATTACTTAAGCCTCGTACACACGATCGGATTGTTCGCCAACAAAACCGTGGAATTTTGTCCGAAGGACGTTGGCCCAAACTTGTCTTGCATACACAGAGTCACACAATTGTTGGCCAACAATTACGAACGTAGTGACGTCCTACGTTGTTTTTCAGCTCTTTAGCGCCACCCTTTGGGCTCCTTCTGCTAATTTCCTGTTAGTAGAAGTTTGGTGAGTGTTGATTTGCGCTTTTTGTTTTGCGCTTTTCATTTCGTGCTTTTTATTTCGCACTTTTTTTTTTGCGCTTTTCAGTTTGTTTCTGAACGGCCATTCGTCAACCATGTTGCGGAATCGGAGGAGATAATGTGTTATTTATTATTGGCCTTGAAGTTATTGCTTTGACATTATTTTTTTGGTTAAATAATGATTTGATTTGGTATATTTTCTATATTTTTGGATGCATAGAATGGACTTTTTGGTTACGTTCTATTGGCAGATAGCATGTCTAATTTTATTTGTTTTCTTTTTTTAATGCACAGTAAAAAAATTGTGTAGAATAATACTTGGCTATGTGTTTTACTTCAAATGACAGTTTGGGAGTAGGCAGTTGCAATAAAAAAATACAATGTAAAATTAACAAGGGACACCAATATAGTTGTATCTTTGATCTTAAAAACTACAGGATAATGGTGTTGTGGTAACTTGCCCCCCCCCCCCCCCCCCAAAAAGAAAAAAAAAAAAAAAAAAAAAAGCATAATAATATTATTTTTGATGTCACTAGTAAAAAAAGCCTTTGAAAAGTTTGTTTGCTTTTCCGAGTTTTCTTTTCCGAGCATGCGTGTTTGTACTTTGGACTTTTGTCCAACGGACTTGTGTAAATTTTAAAACATGCGATCCAACATTTGGTGGCAGAAAATCCGATAACAATTGTCCGATGGAGCATACACACGGTCGGATTTTCCACCAACAGTCTGTCATCACACATTTCCCGTCGGAAAGTCCGATCGTGTGTACAAGGCTTAACACTTAAAAAATGACTTACAAACAGATTAAACTTAAGAACAAACCTACGGACTCTTATCTTGTTTGTAACCCAGGGACCGCATATACACACTATAAGAAAATCGAACGAACGATTGTTTGGTCTGGTTTTTCTGAATGTTTCAAAGCAGGTCGAAACTGAGGATGGTACTAATTGAAAATTCTCAAACAACAAAGGCTTTTTTTTTTTTTGTTGTTGCTTATTGTTTCTGATCATGCATAGTCTTTTGTATACAATTTTTTTCGTACTAAAAGCATACGAATACAGTACATATTAAACACAAATCGTTAGTTCTATTCACGTACGGGAAAAACTTTGACGTTTGTCCCTTCGGAAATTTTTGTTTGCAAAGTCGGCATCAGATGTTGAAAGTTGTGTACACACTATATGAAAATCGAACGATCGTTCCTAGTATGGAATTTTTCTTCCAATTTTCCCATAGTGTGTACCCCACTTATGAAAGATTGGTGTTTATTCACAGTACATGTCAATCCAGTCAATTATGCTACTTTCCTCGCAGACACTTCTCTTATCAGAACTTGTGTTGCCTTACATTTCTTTGTCCAGTATAAGCCTCTACTACAACCAGCTTCCTATGTATTGAACAAAAGTATTATTCGCTACAGCAGTAAGAGGATTATAAGAAAAAGATTTTATATATATATATATATATATATATATATATATATATATATATATATATATATATATATATATATATATATATAGGTTTACTATTCCATATACACAATATTAGTGGCTTATACATACAGTGGGGCAAAAAAAGTATTTATTCAGCCACCAATTGTGCAAGTTATCCCACTTAAAAAGATGAGAGAGGCTGTAATTGTCATCATGAGGTATACCTCAACTATGAGAGACAAAATGTGGAAACAAATCCAGACAATCACATTGTCTGATTTTTGAAAGAATTTATTTGCAAATTATGGTGGGAAATATGTATTTGGTCACCTAAGAACAAGCAAGATTTCTGGCTCTCACAGACCTGTATCTTCTTCTTTAAGAGGCTCCTCTGTCCTCCACTCATTACCTGTATTAATGGCACCTTTTTGAACTTGTTATCAGTATAAAAGACACCTGTCCACAACTTCAAACAGTCACACTCCAAACTCCATTATGGCGAAGACCAAAGAGCTGTCGAAGGACACCAGAAACAACCAGGCTGGGAAGACTGAATCTGCAATAGGCAAGCAGCTTGGTGTGAAGAAATCAACTGTGGGAGCAATAATTAGAAAATGCTAAAAAAAATGAATAAAAACCAAGCGCTGATGTGGAAAGATATGTGTGATATAAATAAATTGTGCTTAAAAATATATATATACCAATATAGTTAGTGCTATGAAAAAATCAGTAAATTAAAGCTGCTATCAATATAGGGTGATCAGATAACCAAACAAATAGTACTAAGTATAAAATTGATGCGATCCTTGAAAAAGTCACGTGTCAGTGATGTAACGCGTGGGAGGAGCTTAGGACGTTCAGTGCTGCAATACACCTGAAGGTTAACAGCAGCTGTTTCTCTATGGGAAACCTCGTCCACAGCGGCTGACTGCAATCTGCTTATTTGAATGCTTCTAATAGACCGGGAGTTTGTGAGTGTATCTTTTGTCCCTGTTTTGCTTATGTACTATCTAGTAAGTTCACTGCACAATGATCTATTTTTTCTTTGCTTGCTTTGCATAAAACCTTTATCCTGAGAGCCGAATCACCAGCAGTGTAAATGCTGAAGTGGGATACAAGAAAAACTAAATATCCTGATACAAATGATCTAACCCAGTGAGTCAATCAATCTGGATTAAGGGAAGGAACTGTTTAATTATTTTTACTTTCTCCCACCATTTATCTCTGCCTGGACATTGTATTTAGAGTGTCATTATTATTTTATTTATACTCACCGTCACATCACCAATTTGAAGATTTATTTTGGCAATTTTAACACATGTATTAGCACCATAATTATCAATTTATTTTATTCACATGTATGCATTTTTTATTCCTGGATTTAAGCTTAGTCGCAGTAGCATATTGTGCACTATTTATTTAAAGCGCATCAATTTTATACTTAATAATTAGAAAATGGAAGACATACAAGACCACTGATAATCTCCCTCGATCTGGGGTTCCACGCAAGATCTCACCCCATGGGGTCAAAATGATCACAGGAACGGTGAGCAAAAATCCCAGAACCACACGGGGGAACCTAGTGAATGACCTGCAGAGAGCTGGGACCAACGTAACAAAGGCTACCATCAGTAACACACTACGCCGACAGGGACTCAGATCCTGCAGTGGCAGACGTGTCCCCCTGCTTAAGCCAGTACATGTCCGGGCCCGTCTGAGGTTTGCTAGAGAGCATTTGGATGATCCAGAAGAGGATTGGGTGAATATCATATGGTCAGATGAAACCAAAGTAGAACTGTTTGGTAGAAACACAACTCGTCGTGTTTGGAGGAGAGAGAATGCTGAGTTGCAACCAAAGAACACCATACCTACTGTGAAGCATGGGGGTGGCAACATCATGCTTTGGGGCTGTTTCTCTGCAAAGGGAACAGGATGACTGATCCGTGTACATGAAAGAATGAATGGGGCCATGTATCGTGAGATTTTGAGTGCAAACCTCCTCCCATCAGCGAGGCCATTGAAGATGAAACGTGGCTGGGTATTTAGCATGACAATGATCCCAAACACACCGCCGGGTAACAAAGGAGTGGCTTCGTAAGAAGCATTTCAAGGTCCTGGAGTGGCCTAGCCAGTCTCCAGATCTCAACCCCATAGAAAACCTTTGGAGATAGTTGAAAGTCCGTGTTGCCCAGCGACAGCCCCAAAACATCACTGCTCTAGAGGAGATCTACATGGAGGAATGGGCCAACATACCAGCAACAGTGTGTGACAAACTTGTAAAGACTTACAGAAAACGTTTGACCTCTGTGATTGCCAACAAAGGATATATAACAAAGTATTGAGATGAACTTTTGATATTGACCAAATACTTATTTTCCACCATAATTTGCAAATAAATTCTTTCAAAAATGAGACAATGTGATCGTCTGGATTTGTTTCCACATTTTGTCTCTCATAGTTGAAGTATACCTATGATGACAATTACAGGCCTCTCTCATCTTTTTAAGTGGGATAACTTGCACAATTGGTGGCTGACTAAATACTTTTTTGCCCTACTGTATGTACTTATACTTTTCAATGACACATATATATAGTTTCTTAGCGATACAAACTTTTTATGACATGCATATAGATTTTTTAAAGGTTGGATATACAGTTTTTAGTACACTGTGATTATTATGTGCTCACAGTTTTTTTAATTATCAGATTTATATCATTTTAAATCATCTTGTTGCTCAGCCCTAATGAAGGGGGAGCCTTGTACCCCTAAAAAGCATTGGGCTTTGTCTTCTGTCCTTTTACTAAGATTAATACACTTTTACTGGACATGTACTAAAAGGTGATATTCTCATACTTTTACATTTTGCTTCATTTAAAATGGGTGTGGTTTTACAAGCAGAATATTGTTAACCTAATGCCATATCTTAATTTAACATATATATAAAATAGCTGTAATTATAGGGGTAAACAAACACAAAAGTAAACAAAGACAATGAAACACTGGTAGTAACAGTGAGCATGTAAACACTGATCCCAAGGTGGTTTACACTTGTGCAGGTGGTTGTAAATATCACCTGTTTCTGCACCCTCAACCACCCACAGCCAAACCACACTACACTTTTGCAGACGCGCAGGGCTGTCATTCATTCTTAAAGTGGTTGTAAACCCCTTTTTAGAACTTGTACCTATAGGTAAGCCTAGAATAAGTGCAGCGCTACAAATGTGTATATATCCAAGGTGTAAACTGAGTAATAAGTGAACGTGCACAACAGCAATTGTGCTGTAATGTTTTTAGAAAAAAGTGTGCACTGATCGATAAATCCAGTGCTACTAATGGTACCCTTACTCCAACACCTGAGGGTTAAGTGACTCCATATAAGCAAAGTGAAAATAAAGTAAAAAAATATATATGAATAAACAATTTACCAAAATGAAGTGTTATATCAGTGAATAATTAAATCAACCTTAATACATATTAACACAATATAAAGTTCATCAATGATGAGTGTCATGATGTACTCCTCAGGAATGGCCCATGATGACATGAGTATCAAATAACCTTGGGAATATACGCATTTGTAGCGCTGCACTTTTTTTTAATCACATTTCCATTTACAATTAGTCTTATTGTAGGTGCGTGCAGCTTTTATATTATTTTCACTAGTAGTGCAGTAATTTTTTTTTTATAACTAAGCCTAATATCTTCTAAACATGTGCCGTTTAGGAGATATTTACCTTGTACTGCGCCGATGATATTGGGCGTTTCTTCCCGAGCGAGTGCTGTGACTTGTGGCTCCGGCACGCATGCGTGGGATTGACGTCATGTGGTCCCCGGCCAGTCACAGAGCTGGAGTCCGCGGCCCCGGAAGGAAAAGGGGCAAAGATGGATGCGGCCTCCAGCGGGGACAGTGCAGCCTTCATTTGCAGGTAAGTGCCACATAATGAGCTAGTATGCAATGCATACTAGCCCATTATGCTTTTACTTTGCAGGGAACAAAAGAGGAAGTAAAACCCATCATTTTAAGCACAATGAAATTTCCTTCCAGCTCCATTTAAAAAAAAAAGTGCAGGAATGTTTTTCAAATGAATGGGCTGCCAAGCCCCTACAAACGTGGTTCGCAGAGGTGCATAAATTTGAACCTAGCCTAAAGGAGGACTGCAGACAATAATTACATAAACAATCTTGAGCAGGGCACTCTGATTCCTCCTGTATGAATTGTATTGTAACTGTACTGTCTGCTCTCATGTTGTAAAGCGCTGCGCAAACTGTTGGCACTATATAAATGCTGTATAATAATAATCTTTCTGCACAGTAAAGAAAATCAGGTGAAAAATCACTACATGCAAAAAAATTAGGTAATGAAGTTGTCTTGTGCAACATAATATGCCCAATAAGTACACAGTGGCAGTGGTGTGCCACTACCTAGCATAGTTGACACCAGGGTCAAATATACTGCTTGGGCAGTATAGTGGCAGGCTAGGGCTGTATCGTGACAGGTTAGGGCTGTATAGTGGCAGGCTAAGGCTGTAGAGTGGATGGTTAGGGCTGTATAGTGGCAGGCTAAGGCTGTTAAGTGGCAGGCTAAGACAGTATAATTACAGACTAGGGCAGTATAGTAAAATGAGTGTGGCCTCTGTAGTGAGTTACTAAAGGTAAGGATTATTAAAGACTTCATCATCCAGGAATCTAGAAAAAACAGGAATGGGAGCCTAGTCCCCAACCAGGCTGCCACAAGGACATAGGGGCAATTGGACTATCGCGGTACAGTAAAGCAATACAATTTTGAATATATAACAAATATATATTGCTTCACTGTACCACCATAGTCCAATTGCCCCATGTCCTTGTGGCAGGCTGGTTGGGGACTAGGCTCCCATTCCTGTTATTTCTAGGGCAGTATAGTGACATGCTGACTTTTTTTTAGACTTCTGTCGAAACTGCAGGTATATATAAGCATCCTGAAAAACTAGATTATCAGATCACACCATAGAGCTTACCTCCGCACACACTTGCTCTCACATCTTCTCTGCTCAGCTCACATATGACACATGGTCACTCACCACCATAATAAGGCGGGGTAGGCATGATCTCTGAAGCTGGCCACATCCACTTCCCACCCACTCATACTGCAGGAGAAAGCAAGGAGGCTCCACCTCAGGGATATTCCTGCAGTCCTCCATGAGAGTTCCTGAAGCTGCTGGGGGAGGAGGTAGGGGATGAAGAGTTGTTCCGAATGTGCATGGCATCCCACCCAGCAGAATGTGTGGCTCTGATTTCCGGATGCAGCACCGGACAAGGATATGTCGGGACAGCTTATTAAAACCTGTAACTGTCCTGGAAAATCCAGGACAGTTGGCAACTATGCAAACAGCAACTGCATCTGACCAGTTGCAGCTGATGTTTGGCCAACATGGGCTCCTTTCATTTTTCCATCAAGGGATGTCAGGCAGAAGGAGGCCCATAAGGCACTTACTCCTAGCCAAAGCCAACCCCCAACAAGTTTCATGCACAGCAAGGCTTAATAATGCGGGATCACCCTTAATTAAGCCCTGCTGCGTTTGAAACATTACTGCACAAAATAATCACTTTCAGCGCTAAGAGGTCCTCCACAGTTGGATAGGACTATGCAACAAATCCAAATGCTTGACGAATGCAAGGGGTATCCAAAATAACTTCAAAAACAGGAAGGTACAAGCACCTAGTTAAATACCAAAAATGTATTTGAGCGAACAAAAGATAAAAAACAAATACTCACAAAAGTGCAACTATCAGAAGCCCATAGGCCACAAGATGCCATGCAGTATAGGATATGTATGCTCCAATTACATCCTGCTTTAGTACCAAGCTGATGCGTTTCGGGGGCGCACCCCCTTCGTCAGAGCTGCACTGCATTTGAAACATTCTGGGGTCATGGCTTTGGGTGGAAGTGAGTGGTGTGCTGTCATTGCAATAAACCTTGACTGGAGTTGAACGTCCATGGCTGAGTGATTGACTTTCTTCAGAGATTGGAGCTAGCAAGAGCTTCTCATGTTATCTAATGTAGCTGCTAATAGTCATGCCACACCAGCGATTTGTAGCTGCATAAATGAGCACTCCTCATACTGCTTGTGACATGTATTCATACACATGATGTTTGTAGATGGGTGTGCAATTTCTACAATTTTTGTGTTTATATTTTAACTTTTTTAACCTATATAAATAAATGAATATTATATTGAATTTTGGTGTACTGGTTGCCTTTCAAAGTCCCATTTTCCCAGGAGGATTTCCTTTTTCTCTTCATAAATGAGCACTGTAGCCACTGACAGCGGTAGCTCTGTTGCCAGCTACAAATTGCCAAAGAAAATGAGCACAGTGATTTGTAACTGCTTCAAATCTCTTCCACAAAGTTGCTTGTGTAATATGGCCCTTACTGTCACAGTGACGATGTAACACCAGCCAGGAAGTGAGGTAACATTGGGCAGGAAGTGAGGTAACATCGGGCAGGAAGTGAGGTAAAATCGGGCAGGAAGTGAGGTAAAATCAGCAACAGGAATACAGACAGCAATAAAAGTTGAATGGAGTGCTAGCTTTCTAATACTATACTCAAATAAGCAGTTTTATTCATGTCTATATTACTAGTTAGTCTGATGAAACCATTGGTTAAATGAGTGTAAATCTTACCCTGGTCTCAGGACTAGTAAAATCCCAACAGGTCCACAACAAAATGTGCCAACTCCACACACTTTTGATGTACGCCACGGTGATCAAGCTGATTAACTCCTCACAGGGTGAAACACGTTAGAGGGGGTTCTCCCACGAGTGAAGCTGAAGCCATTTAATTGATTTTTATCACTGTGGTGTATATCAACAGTGTATGGAGCAGCACCATTTTGTTGTGGACTCAACATTTGGCCTGACAAGCCTTTACTAACAAGATATGCACCTGGCAGCAGGAACTTGAACCGGCTGGTGGGACATATTTGTGATATTTGAGCGGTAATCTTTTTTTAGGGTAGAAACACCTGACAGGGGTTCAAATCTTTCCGCACTCTGTACAATTCTGACTCATTCTAGACATACACAAAAGAAAAAAAAGATCAAGTTTATAATACAGTAAAACCTTGGATTGCGAGCATAATTCGTTCTGGAAACATGCTTGTAATCCAAAGCACTTGTATATCAAAGTGAATTTCCCCATAGTAGTAATGTAAACTCAGACGATTCCTTCCACAACCATTTATTCATAAGTCCTTCAGTTTATAGTCCATATAAAAAGATTATAGCAATGTGATAGGTTGTGTAACCATAAAATGTCCATCCACAAATGGAAGCCTCCACAAGCGGATTAGAAGCAAAATCCAGCAGGAACTACAGAGTATAAAAGAGAAGAGAGGCGCCATTAAGTGTAGCAATATGGTTACATTTAATGAAGGTACAACAATAAGAAACTCACATGGTTGATGATTAAAACTGGCACATCTAAGTATGCAGGTATCCGGGGTAAAGCTGTCCACATAGACCATCCCCCACACCGCCGGCTCTCATCAGTGTCAGTCTGCAATTGTGACCGGGAAGACTATCCTGCAGTAGAGCGATCAGAAAGTGAGGCTTGATCTGGACAGCTTTACCCGGGGTGCCTGCATACTTAGATGTGCCTCTTTTAATCATCAACCGTGTGAGTTGCTAAATGTTGTACCTTCATTAAATGTAAGCATATTGCTACACTTAGAAGGGCCTCTCTTCTCTTTTATACCCAGTTGTGACATGACGCTACTTGTATATCAAGACATTGCTTGTATATCAAGTCAAAATTTATTTAAAATTTTTGCTTGACTTGCAAAACGCTCTCAAACCAAGTTACTCTCAAACCAAGGCTTTACTGTACTTGTAAACAGTATGTGGACAACCTGCACTACAAATTGTTATGCTTTTATTTCAGTTGGATTATTGGACTCAGCACACAATCCTAACCTGTTAATTATTCACTGTAATCAGATTTAACTTGAAGAGCTCTTTAGTAATAGCTCTTATGCGATATCTCCACCTAACCAGTTTGTATATTAACTCAATACAATGTTCCCTTCAAATTTCTTTGAATTGTAAATTCAAACCCTGATAATGTAAGCCAAAGCAAAGGGGTAATGGCATTTTATGTTGCAAGATCTATAATGCAGTGATAATCTTCTAACTGTATAATTGTTGATTCTTTCTTCACAGGAATTGCTTAACTATTCTGTAACCTGTGCTAACTGATAACGTCTTTAGAGCTCTAGAGCTCAATGTGACCAAAGAAAGATGGTCGAACAATGTCAATTTTGGCCATTCAATACTTTTCCAATCAAAATTCATTTCTTTGGAGATTGGTGGTACCAATGGATCTCCCCCCCCCCCCTTTTTTTTTTCTCTCTTCCCTTCTTTTCCCTCTTTCTTTTCTTCCCTGTTTTGTCTCCTTACTTTTTTCTTCTCTGTTTATTGTTATACATTATCGGTGTCTACCATGTAAAATGTCACGCGGGATACAGAGACTCCTCAGTACCTGGTATTCCCGATCACCTTTCATACGCATATATGCATCCTATACATGCAATGGCTTATTGCTGTGTTGACCATCTATGTACAGGTTTCTTTTTCAACATGTCTATACTGAGCTGTCTATATTAACCATGTGTAACCTTAAAATAAAGTATTGAAAGACAAAAAAACTTACTTACAAATACTTGTTTTCTATCCTGTTATGGGCACCAAAGAATGCCTAGGGAACCCAGATGTCAGGTATGTTTGGTAAGAGAAAAAAAGTGGGGGCTGGTTTTCTGCAGTCAGGTGTGACACCTGAGTCTTAGAGGCTGGTCCTTTGCCAATGTGGGGTTGGTCAATGTACACAAAGTGTTAAGCCTAGTACATACGGCGGAATTTTCAGTAACATCGGCCGGTTCAATAAAAAATGCCCGACATTCGGCCTATGTTTATGGCAGCTAGAAGTCTTTTGGACAACCATGCCTCGGGTTGTGTACTAGGTTTTAGCCTTGCACAGGACAGCAGAAAATCTTGCTAATCAACTCCTTTTGCAGAGTTCATGTACTATGATCTTCTGATCTTTGCACTTCAATGAAATGTACAGCCTTACTTAAGATAACAGTGTCTTAGGATGTTGAAGTACAGTGAACATAACCATAACAGCAGCTTTCTTCATTAGACCTAAAACATAGGACTGACTGGCCAAATTATGGACATTCAAGTATTTACAAATTCTTAACAAAGTTAACTTTAAAACAAAACCCCACTGACATCTGTAACTGAAGGCACTGCAAATTATTCCTCTTAGTTCAGAGCAGAAGCACTAAATTCATCCAGAGAACTTGTATGAAAGCTCATTTACTGTTTATAAATGATATGTAAATACTTGAATGTTCATAGTTTGGCCTCATTTACTTTAGCCTAGGTTCACGCTGGGAAAACACATGTGATTTGGACAGGAATCGCACCGCATTCATGTTCAAATCACATGCGATTCTTTGCAGTGCGATTTGAGCCCATTTATTTTGTATGGCTCAAATCGCACCGTAACTGCACGAAAAAGGTGCATGCACTCTTTTTTTTGCCGCACTGCAATCAGATCGCATTGATGGTCACACCTATGCGATCCGATTCTGCCAATATGTTTTTGAGGTGTCGTTTAGAGTTAATATTGACACCCGCAGCGGTTGGCATGAACCAAGTGTGACTGTGATGCGGTGTGGGAAACGCACAAAATCGTTCAATTGCTTCAGAGCATCCGCCACACACTGCATCAAATTGGTCTGCATGGCTGTCGTCCAAGAAGGAAGCCTCTTCTAAAGATGATGCACAAGAAAGCCCGCAAAGAGTTTGCTGAAGACAAGCAGACTAACGACATGGATTACTGGAACCATGTCCTGTGGTCTGATGAGACCAAGATAAACTTCTTTGGTGCAGATGGTGTCAAACGTGTTTTTTCGGCAACCAAGTGAGGAGTACAAAGTCAAGTGTGTCTTGCCTATAGTCAGGGCCAGCCCTACCATGTGTCCCGGTGGGTCCAGGCGGCACTTTAAGAGGGGCGGCAACAGGGGCGCAATGCCCGAGGACCTGAGGCTCCCTCCTTCTAGCTTGCAGTCTCACCCTTGTACTGCATCACCGCTGTCACCCACTGTCCTGGTGAACGCCTGGCTGGCCAAGACCTGCTTCAAGTTGTTCACCAGCGGCCCCTGGCTCCCTGCCCAAACTGGTTCCTAGCCATGGCCCACCTGGCGTCTAGCAACCAGTGACGTCATGAGGAGAGGGAGAGAGGGGCCCCAGAGTTAACTTCCTCCTCCTCCACTAGCTCCACCCACCTCTTCCCCGTATGTTCCCTGGAGGCATGCAGCGGAAACATCATGAGATACTGACTACAGTGCACAGGGGGAGAGAGAGCTGGAACAAAACCTTTAATGAGTTTAGGTTAAAAAAGGCAAATCAAAGCACTTACAAACAGATGACAGATCAGGCTTAAGATCATCAGTCAGGTCTCCCCAGGAGCCAGCGTTCTGTGCTGAACTGTCAGCACTTCACAGCAGCTCAGTGTGTGTGTATCAGCCTGCCTGGAGCCACTAGCAAGCCTCTCAGTGCAGACTGCAGAGAGGATGATTGGCAGATGAGTATGTTGGCAGAATAGGAGAGGACAGATGAGACACCCTCGGAGGGATGGGAGGAGGACACATCGCTGGATATCATGGCACTGATGGCAGGGTCCATGCTGGAACTTGTAGTCCTTCACTTTTGGGGGATGTGACCCCTCCAAAAGTGAAGGACTACAAGTCCCAGCATGAACCCCTGATATCCCCCCCAACTACTGAACTACAGGTCCCAGCATGAACCTATGACATCTATGGGGTCACACCCTTAGATCTCAGGGGTTCATGCTGGGACTTATAGTCCTTCACTTTTTTGGGGGTCACATCCCCCAAAAGAGAAGAACTACAGGTACCAGCATGAACCCCTCAGAGCTGTAGGTGTGACACTCCCTGGCCCCTGCGTGGGAGGAGTCACATCGTCAGCCAGTGGCAGGAGGGGCGTTCAACTTCCTGGGACAGGGAGGGGGGGCGAGACGAGCGCCGGCAGATTACATACAGGAGAATCTCCTGTTTACTCAGTGGCCTCTTTAATACAAAATACACCTCCTATGATAGACAGAACAGTCGTCCAATGGCAGCCCAGGAGATAAGACTTCCTATTACAGAGGCCGCCAAGTAAACCGGAGATTCTCCTGTATGTAATCTGTCAGCACTTGTCCCTCCCACTCCCTGTCCCCTCCGAGTCACTGATAAATACGGGTACATATCTTTTGTGGCCCCCGCAGCGCTCTGGGATTTGATGGGGGCCACAAAAGATATATATATATCCAAATTATCAGTGGGGCCGTTTGAAACCGGAACATGGGCCGCAATTGGCCCATGGGCCGGACTTTGAACAAGCCTGACCTAGGTAAATGTATCTCTTGAAAAAAAAAATGCTGAACTCTTTTAATTAGATCATTTCCAGGATCAGATTAAAGTTTGCCATATTGTGTGGCATCCTATGTTCATGACAATATTTATGGTATTTGTCCTGGAGAGTGTCCTGTCAAGACATTAGAAGAAATGTCTCTACACTCTTAACAGTTGTCACTGAAACAGGTGTCCCAGTTGGAAAATGTACTCTCTCCTCCTGTTTAACCACTACTAAGAGTAGATTCGCCCTGCATGCAGTACTTTTTTTTTTTTTAGCATAGCGCAGTGTAAGGCAATCCACTGCCTTGCACTGCGCAGTGGCCAATTGAACTTTATGAGATGTCTGTGTGACATCTCAATTAAATTTGTTTAACCAAAAAAAAGGATACAGTGCAATGTGTTGAGATTGATGCATCAGCACTGCGCTGATCCAGCCGGACTAAACCGCACACCAGCCGCTGCGTTGTAACGCAACGGCTGGTGTGAACATACCCTAAATGTTATTTACCTTAAAGCATTCTCTGCATTTGGGTAATAACTGACCCACTACTTACACCCCCCCACCCCTTCGTCCCTAAACACATACTTTGCTTCTGTCACCTCTCCAGCACTGTCTCTGGCTCCAGTGTCACTCCTTTCCTGCCTGTACAGAAGAAACTGAGTGCAGCGAGGGGGAATAGTAGGCTCCTGCTGCCATCAGTTAAGCTCCTGTGAGGAGAGAGCAAGGGCATGTATGGACACACACAATTCTGCGCGGGATCCAATGGGAGCTCGCACACACGGGTGCCTCCTTAGCACCTGGATTGTTAGAGGAGGCACCCAAAGGAGGGAGGAGCCCACAGTGCTGACGGGATTGCCAGGAAAAGAGGAAAACAATGTTGCACAGAGCAGGTAAGGGTTTCCTTTTTTTGTGTTTCAATTTTAAACTTTAACGTCCCTTTAGGGTATATTTTTGTTGATGCAAAATTGGGTTAGCACCTACTTTGTATTTGTTATTGTTACATGTTCTCATTCACATAGAATAACTTAGTTATTCTAGGCAAAACTTTTATATTTAGTTTTGGATAGAGTGACAAGGGATTACACCTGTCAGTTTTTATTGCTGCCTGTGCTCCCGTTAAAGAGATTCACCTTCTGTATTTGTCCTGTTTACCATTATGCAGGGATTTCCACTCTCTTCCTGTTTGCAGGAAGTGAAGGGAAATCTGTCCAATGGGACAGAGATGGCAAAAAATTAACTGACATTCTGACAGGGGTTATGATCCTCCCTTACGCTATCCAAAATGAAAAAAAAAGGTTTTGTTTATAGTTCCACTTTTAATAAATATTTCAGGCAGTATTTTGCGCCTGCATACTCCCCGAGCTGCGTGGGGGCAGCCTATGGAAGAGGATGCAGATACAGTGGTGGCATGCAGTCCATATTCTCATTGCATACATTCCTGGAATGAGCTCTAATGCCGCGTACACACGAGCGGATTTTCCGTTGGAAAAAACTTGGATGGTTTTTTCCGATGGAATTCCGCTCAAGCTTGCCTTGCATACACACGGTCACACAAAAGTTCTCTGAGCTTTTGACCGTCAAGAACGTGGTGATGTACAACACTACGACGAGCTGAGAAAATGAAGTTAAATGCTTCCGAGCATGCGTTGAATTGTTTCCCAGCATGCGTAGGAATTTTGCGCATCGGTATTTGTACAGACGATCGCATTTTCGGATAGGAACTTTTTCTGACCGAAAAATTGAGAACCTGCTCTCAATCTTTTGCTGGCGGGAATTCTGCCAGCAAAAGTCTGATGGAGCATACACACGATCGCATTTTCCGACTAAAAGCTCTCATCGGTCTTTTGCTGGCCGAATTTCCAATCGTGTGTACGTGGCACAAAGGTACCGGGTGCTGTAGCAACCACCAGCTGGATACTGGAACATACACTATATTATCAAAAGTATTGACACGCCTGCCTTTACACGTGCATGAACTTTAATGGCATCCCAGTCTTAGTCCGTAGGTTTCAATAATGAGTTGGCCCACCCTTTGCAGCTATACCAGCGTCAACCTTCTGGGAAAGCTGTCCACAAGGTTTAGGATTGTGTCTATGAGAATGTTTGACCATTCTTCCCGAAGTGCATTTGTGAGGTCAGGCACTGATGTTTGATGAGAAGGCCTGGCTTGCAGTCTCCGCTCCATCCCAGAGGTGTTCTATCAGGTTGAAGTCAGGACTCTGTGCAGGCCAGTCAAGTTCCTCCACCCCCAAACTCGCTCATTCATGTCTTTATGGACCTTGCTTTATGCACTGGTGCGCAGTCATGTTGGAACAGGGAGAGGCCATCCCCAAACTGTTCCCACAATGTTGGGACCATAAAATTGTCCAAAATGTCTTGTTATGCTGATGTCTTGAGTGTTGCCTTCACTGGAATTAAGGGGCCAAGCCCAACCCCTAAAAGACAACCCTACACCATATGATTTGGACCAGTGCACAAAGCAAGGTCTGTAAAGACATGGATGAACAAGTTTGGGATGGAGAAACTTGACTGCCCTGCAGAGTCCTGACCTCAACCTGATATAAAACCTTTGGGATGAATAAGAATGGAGACCGCAAGCTAGGCCCTCTCGAACATATCAGTGCCTGACCTCACAAATGCGCTTCTGGAAGAATGGTCAAATATTTCCATAGACACAATCCTAAACCTTGTGGACAGCCTTGCCAGAAGAGTTGAAGCTGTTATGCCGCGTACACACGGTCAGACTTTTCAGCTACAAAAGTCCAACAGCTGTCCGACAGACTTTCGACGGACTTTTGGCGGACTTTGAACAGACTTTCTAACGACCGGACTTGCCTACACACGATCACACCAAAGTCCGATGGATTTGTACGTGATGACGTACACCGGACTAAAATAAGGAAGTTGATAGCCAGTAGCCAATAGCTGCCCTAGCGTGGGTTTTTGTCCGTCGGACTAGCATACAGACGAGTGGATTTCTGGGTCCGGCGGAGTTACGACGTAAAGATTTGAAGCAAGTTCCAAATCTAAAGTCTGTCAGATTTGCGACTGGAAAAATCTGCTGAAGGTCCAGTGAAGCCCACACACGATTGGATTGTCTGCCAGATTTGGTCCGTCGGCCAAGTCCGGTCGAAAAGTCTGACCGTGTGTACGCGGCATTATAGCTGCAAAGGGTGGGCCAACTTAATATACGGACGGACTAAGACTGGAATGCCATTAAAGTTCCTGTGCGTGTAAAGACAGGCGTCCCAATACTTTTGATAATATACTCTACACAATATAATGTAGATATTCATCAGCACACCAAGGATATTTTTTTTTTTTCTTTTTTTTTAAGTCTTTTTATTTATTTTCAAAGAGAAAAAACAAAGAGAGAACAAACACTCAAACATACATTGGTCTTATATGTAGGAGTCACGCTATCACTGCATCATACGTAAATATCTGGCATGAAATACATTAGCATGATAGTGGTTATACCGGCACAGTTTACTGGGTCGCTAGATGATGCTATGCATATTTGTACATGATATGGTATCATATTATAGATTCATTGTGTACGCACACCAAGGATCTTTAATTGCGTCCAAATGTTTTTTTTTCGAAGAAAGATCACATCACAAACAGTGTAGTGCACTTCAATAAAAAAAAACATTTGGACATAATTGACGATCCTTGGTGTGCTGGTGAATATCTACATTATACAGTGGCTGCATGGACACATGCTATTTGATTCTCATTAGTGAGACTTCACCCAGTGGGTTCTCTGAGAAACTGCCCTAGGTCAGTTTTGACTATTATAATTTTACAGGTTTTATATAGCGCCAACAGTTTGAGCAGCGCTTTACAACATGAGGGTAAAGGGATCTCACTGGATGAATACTGTTTACATTGTTAAAAGAGCATGACTAAGGACCCTTTCAGACAGAGTGGAATCCGTCCAAGCGAATCTGCCTGCTCAGTGGGGGATCTTTCCGCTGATCCCCGCTGAGCAGGCGGATGACAGAGCCCTCTGTTCTCTATGGGGCAGTCAGATGGAAATGGACTGCAAGTTTGTTTCCATCCAATTGTCAGACGATCTGATCCGCTGGACAGATGGTGAACGTATCCCCATTCGTCTATTTCTAGTGGACCGGATCGGATACCGCTGCGTGACAGCAGACATCTGCCGCCCCATAGAGAACAATGGGTGGTCCGATCGGTCCGCTGGTGTGAAAGGGGCCTAAAAGATATTGTTTTTAAATGTATTTGACAACATTGACAATCCTTTTAGTAGTGTTGGTTGGTGTCAATTGCTCGGTAAGATAAAATTGGGGTACGTTGTTTATTTGTTGGATAATTACAGCTATTAATAAAGATTTCTGTACATAGTCATACCACTTGGACTTTAATTAGTACTCTCTGTTTTAGGAACTTTATTCCTAGGCATTTCCTTGGCTTATTTTTAGGTACACACCTTTAATTTAAGGTGAGCCGGTGGACTTAAAATACTTTGTTTCCTCATCTTTTGTCATTAAGGACATATTTTGTTTAACTGCATGGATACAGCCATGTCAAAAACTGACAGGCATACAGGAATGGGTGCACTGCATGGATCGCACACTGTCTGCTTTCAGGGCTATACAGAGGGGGCTGCGGAGTTAAAGCTGAACTCTGGGAAACATGGTCCCTGGAGTCCCCACATTCCCCTGGGAGGGAGAGTGTGGGAAAAGGGGATTTTGGAGTGTCAAAAAACAATATGAATTACCACATTATATATTTAAAAAGATTTATCAAAGTTTTATTTGTTCAAAAAGTATTTTAAAACCACATGTATGAAATTATAAACTTAAATGACAAAATAACACATTGGACAATATACGACCATTCTAGGTAAACAATGCGTATAACGTTAATGGATCAACTCTTTTTACCCGCAATAGAAGGGAGGGCTTCTTCAGGATCCAGTTTGCAATGTTGGCAAAATCTGATAACTTATAGGGTGATCAAAAAGACCATATCAGCAATTCACTATGCCTGACAACGGGGGAATCCAATCAAAGCTTTGTGTCCAAGTTTATATTCATGAATGTGAAAGACGAAGAACAATGAAGATTTGCTTGCATATGTGTGTCATTGCTAATATAAAGATAATAGGACTCAAATGGATATAGAGCCTGTGTGAAGGGCTGCAAAAAAAATTTGTCCAAAAATAATCAAAATATTGCAAATTATAGAGCCCAAATCCACAAATTGGAAGCAGAGGGAGGAGCCATACGGGAGGGTGACCCCATATTCCAGATATGCACATATGATAAGATAGATGCCGCTGTGATGGCGGGTCGCATTAGTGGCGTGGTAAAAAATGTAAAGTCAAGCAGCTTTTGACTGTGTGGATGGGGGGGGGGGGGTTAAAAAAAAAAGATTATTGTATGGCCTGCTTTAGTCTTCCTGCACACTAGCTTAAAAATCGCTGCTTCTACAGGAGTTTAGCATGGTGCCTGTAGAAGCCGCTCAATGTTATCCTACGTGTCCATGCACATTAGGACGATTACAGACATATGTTAAGCTTAACGTTTAGAGGAAGAATGAAAAAACCCTTCTGGTTCGCGTTTCTAATTGGAGCTTTCTGGCAGATAAAACACAAAACTCTCCTTAACTTGCCTAAACTGTATACAAATTTTTTTTTAATTTTTTGCCAGGGGAACTGGCGTTTTTTTTAGCCCAGTGTGCATGGAGCCTCAGTATCCCAGTGACAATGCTGGCAAAGTTACATAGGGTAAATCTAGACAGGGACACAGACAGCAATAAAAACTTGAATAGGGTCCTAACTGTTCCTTACTCTATCCAAAACTAAAAGAAAACGGTTTTGGCTAGAGGGGTTCTTTAACACTTTATATTACTTTGTTATTATTTTTATGGGTCCAGGAATGATTTAACAAACTGGACAACAACTTAAAATGCAACACTCTGTCCAGTTGCCACATTCAGATCTGTGGGCTAGGATGAAAAAAGCTGTATAGAGAAATTGTTAAGAAGAAAAAATAGTCACTTTCAGCCAGATCAATGTTACAGTGGAAATATTATAAGCCAGAAGGGGCTTGTATTGGTGTGGAATGCTTTCTGAGTCCCCGCCAGAAGGAATTCAGGTTACCTTGGACAGAAATTAGTGCAATGTAATGTTACAAATAAATCACAGAATCTGAACACTCACAGTACATCAAATTAAGCTGCAACCAGCACGGCTAATGCATTATACAAGGCCTTTGTGTATAATAATTATTAAAGAGGAACTAAGCTGTGGTTTTCATACTTTCTGGAATGAACCAAATCAGAGCAATGTAAGCAAATTACAAATTCTTCTACTTGGAAGCAGTTTCTTTCCGTGAAATGTGCCCGGTCCTCTCTGTCACATTTAGATCTGTTTTGTGATTATATTAAGTTTATACAGATACAAGACGTGCAATATTGTGCAGCCTACAATGATCTGTGGTCCTGCATGAGCACAGTGGTCTGTGGGGGGCAAATCAATGAAATCTGTTTCTGGTTATATGAATGCATAGTACTCCTTTAGTCCAAACGTCCATGTTGCCCCGGTCTGCTGCCATTCCAATGACAGAAGTTACCCATTCATGGCGATTAGCTGGGCACAAAAAAAAAGTGTCCAGTAACACAACTCACTGTTCTGCCTGAGATAAAGTATTTCTGCATCCCATCAAACATGTTTGACATAGTGGACATTTACTTTTCCCAGTGTCCCCCACTAATGCAAATGATCATACATACAATGCAGATTTTCACTGCTGAATATCAATATTACAGACTTGTTTTTCAGGGCTCATTCGCACGAGGCACAGTAAAAACAGGCCATTGAACCACAATTTTTCTACCCTCTGATCTCCCACCTAAAGAAAGACATGCAGCTGCTTAGGGCTGTACACATACTATGGCAAAAATGAAAGCCCATGTTGTGTTCAGCAGCTGTACTGCCTGTGGAATGAGGCAAGGATGAATAGGGCCATACCACAACTTATCAGCAACTGCATTGTGGTTTGACCCTTTCAGAGTAAAAGTGAGTGCTGAGGAGGCAACAAGTGGTCCATCGCACAAGGAGCCCTACAGGTATAGGCTTGAAGTGATATTAAAAGATTTTTCTTTTTAAATAACAAACATATCATACTTACCAGCTCTGTGCAGTGATTTTGCACAGAGCAGCCCCGATCCTTCTCTTCTCTGGCCTCCCGCTGGTGCTCCTGGCCCCTCCCTTCTGCCGAGTGCCCCCTTAGCAAGCAGCTTGCTATGGGGGCACCCGAGCAGGCTCACTCACGAGTCGCTGCTCTGTGTGTCCATTCATACACAGAGCACAGCTAAGCCTTGCCCCCGCTCTCTCCTCATTGGCTCACTGGCTGCTATTCACAGTAGCGGGAGACAATGGCTCCCGCTTCTGTCTCAGTCAATGAGGAGGAAAGGACCCGGGAGAGCTGCTGCTCTCGTGCACATTGCTAAATCGAGGTGGGGCTCAGGTAAGTAGTAATAGGGTGTGCGGGGGCTTCTGCACACAAGGTTTTTTACCTTACTGCATAGACTGCATCTTGAGCCGTTACAGCCACTTCTTGAAGGAAATGTCTTTAATACCCAAAAAGTCACTGACCTTTTCAAGAGTGCCACCACTGAGGTCAGCAAGGTCTCAGTTTATGTTTTTCATGCTTGTTTATGCTGAATCATTCACTATGTATTAAAGGTAAATTAGGATGTCCCAGAACCAACACTTTTTAAAGTACAGAGATACATCTTTGTATAAAAAAAACTGCACGTTCCCCCAGCTCCCATTATCTATTATACCTGTATACTACCAGACTCTCTGTTGGACAGTGTTCACAGCTGCAACTACAAGTTCTAGGGAAATGAATGGGAGAGCCTTGCTGGGAAAGCTCAACTCATAGAACCTGTAGTTGCACCTGCACAGTGGAGTACATGCACCAGGAGAACATTAACACATTGTCCAGCACAGCAGAGAGCTGGGACTGAGCTGCATATGAGCTATTATTTTGGGTATAATAGATTTTTAAGGGGGACACACAATCTTTGACAGGTCCTGTATTTTATTGTCACAAGTTTCCTTCATTATTCACTCTTTGTAGTATGCAAGACTGCCACCAGTGGAATGTTATACTTTATTAACAAAATAATGCCAGCATAAGTGTGAAATGCATGAAGGTAAAAAACATGCATGAAGGTAAAAAACATTCTTTGCATGAAGGTAAAAAACCTTCTGCATGCAGCTTTTCCCCAGCCCCTTATCCCTATCTGAGCCCCATCTCGATCCAGTGGTGTGCACAAGAGCTGAGGCTCTCCCTCCTCATTGGCTCAGACACAGCTGAGCCACAGCTCTCCCAACAGTGAGATGGGAGCGAGGGTGGGGCTGAGCTACACTCTGTGTGTTAATGGACTCATAGAGCAGGGCTCAGTAGTGAGCACACACAAGTGCCCCCATAGCAAGCCTCTTGTTATGGGGAGCAATCGACAGGGAAGGGGGTTGGGCGGTGGAGCCCGGAGTCCCGGCAGGGGACCTAAGAAATGGAGGATCGGGGCTGTTCTGTGCAAAACCATTGCACAGAGCAGGTAAGTGTGACATGCTTGTTATTTTAAGAAAAAAAATGAGCATTTACAATCACAATTTTTTAATTCACTTAAGCCAATATTACATAGTTGAATTTCTGCACAGACTTTATTTGGTAGAGTTTACAAACATAACTCAGCTTGTAGCATGGGGTTCTTGCAAACAAACATCACCAGAGCAGGTTGGTGCAGTTATATTCAGGGCTGTCCAAAATCCTTTCCGTAAACTCAGGACTCCAGGGCTATCCAAAATAATTTCTCCAAGCTCAGGACTCTTCTCTAGAGGTCTCTGGGGGAAGCTCAAACCCCAGCGTCAAACAACAGCCTCCTCACCAATGTCATGCTCCAAACCAGGGATAAAATATCCCTCACAATCAGGGCTGTCAAAGTGGGCACTAACATTGTGTCCCATGCCTTCACGCTATAGGAACACGAGAAGCCTTAGCATAACAAAGTCAGACTAGTCTACACCACCATACCAAGCCCACTCTATAACTAACAACCTCACTCTCCACGTTTTACGGGTTCTTGCATCTAGAAAATATTCTGAATAACAGGAATGTCCAGATCAGAAAAGGGTCAACCACGATACTTTTACTTAGAGAAAGTCTGATACAAATCCAACACAGTGGTATTATTCCTTAACAAGGTCAACAGCACTGCAGTATACCCTTTGGCACTTGGCATACACAAAAGAAATACATGATATCTGACAGCAAATATACTGTAAGTGTCCCATTCTCCAAAGGAGAAATCGCTTGCCAAGGGTTTGCTTACATGGTGGCACAGAGATACAGACCCTTCCTCCAAACACAAGGTCTTTTCCACTTCTACACCACATCATCTCACTAGGTTCTTAACTACTAATAGGGAAAAATAGAATAATGGGCACAGCAGGCTTCCTTAACAACATGCTGAGGGTGACCCCCAAAAAAGGGATATATACACTGTTGCAATGACATTTTTGGGTATGTACAAATGTTCTCACTGTCCCTTAAGTTTGTTTTATGTATTTTATATGGAAATATATATATTTCCATATATTTTTTCTATGGAAAATGAATAATCAAGCACTAAAACACTCAAAAGGAGTGGAAACATCCAAAAATAACTGGATGCATAAGAAAAGCATCAGGAGAAGCCAGGGAAAGGAGATTTCACTGTTGGGGTATGCAAGATGTATAAAAAGTCAAGGGCTAACTCAGCTCATCAGGCTCCACCTATGACTAAATTGCAACTTTTGGTAAGAATTACCCTTTAACAAGAGAGAAAGATTTTTTAACAGGAAAGATTTTTAAGATCCCAATACAACCCTGGTAATGCTTCACTGGTAGCGAGTATTCCATAAAAGGTGGCTTTCAATTCTACGAAGGAGTTTTAAGAGGGAAGTGGTTTTTAAGGGAATCAAAATGTTCACATTCATAACCCATGCTATACAAGTTGTTTTCCCTCATGTAATTTCCCTCTCTAAAGGTCCACTTAATAAGAAACATGTTGCATGCTAAATATCTTCAGATGAATTGGGAGGCTCTATGGGTTAAGGAGAAGTCTTTTGGGTGCAATCAAAATCATTGCCAGCTGACAGTTTTCTACTCTATAAATGGTAAATGAAGTAGTTACCGTAACTTAACTTTCATGCTGCAAAGCTAGTAGTAACAATAAACTTCAAGCCATTTAGATAAATGATCCATAATGTTCTTCATTTCAGTTTTAGAAGCAACAACCATGGAATTGAAAGTTTCATGTGGTAAGGACGAAGTTTTGTTTCCTGCTGTAACTCTTAACGTACTTTGATCCCATGTCTCCAGTGTTGTGCAACACTGAAGGTAATTTAAAATGGATACCTAATGTAGAAATAAAATTGCAAATAAAATTGTCAAATTGACTAGAGCAAATGTATTGCCAGCTTTTCTTCCTTAGCTTTCAAAAGAAAGGTCTAGACAGGACTGCACTAGGGGAGGTGACTTATTCATTAATGATGAGCAAATCGCGTGATTTGCAGGCAGATTTGTCCAGACTTCTGAGAACCAAATGATTCCTGAATGACGATAGTTGGATTCCTGAACTATCTCATTCTCCTAAGATCAGATTTATATTAAAAATTAAGACAAAGCAATAATTAAAAAAAAAAGTGGTGTTCTGATTATAATTACAACTTATTGCTCAAAGAAAAGAAATGTCAGTGAATGTGAATTTAGTATGTCTGTCACTGCCAGTGAAGCAATAGGCACTGGACAGTAAGAGCCAAGTGATGCACAGCATCCAAAAAAAATGAAACCACAGGCATGGCCGGTGCTACCACTAGGCAAACTAGGTGGCCAGTCTTTGATAACGCCCTGGGGGAGGGGCGAAACGCGTCGACGCAACATCCTGTTCACGTTTTTTCGACCTGTACCAGTGACATCACTTCCTGGCGGTGGAGCGCACGCCATGAGCGGCGAACCGACCGATATATCTGAATGCCTGCTTTTCCTTATTGGTCCCGTGAGTAGCGCATTTATGCGCAGGTGACCTCTGGTTTTAAAAGATTTTATGCCATATACTTCTCTTCTCTCCTTCGGTGGAACGTGTGCTTCCATGGCTGTATGAGCAATCCTTTTTATATCACCACACCATTGGCCCAAGATTAAAAAGTGTGAAGCCCGTTCATCATGTGAATGTTTGCCTCATGAAGGAGCATCTATATTATAGATGACATTTTATGGTCTCTCTGTGCTATCTGGAATGTGCTGAGTGGTTCGCTCCAAGCTATTCTACTTTCTGCACAATTGTCAAGTTTTATTTGCATATATATTTATTTTTGTTTATATTATTGTATGCCAATTTCTGAGATTTGATAGATGCATCTGTTCTAATAGTGCATCGTCCCATGATCCTGTCACTTCTACACCAATTGATTTTGTTTGTGTGGAGGGTCTTGGAGCTCTGGTGCTGCGGCGTAGTGCATGCACACTGAGTGCTGACTCGGGTGCACGAGCTGCAGGTCCAGTTCTCTGACACATCCATAATTTTACTCACTTGTCACTTCACCAACACCTTTTGGTGTTTTTGGGTTTTTTTGCTTATACATCTTTACACAATTAGTTGCTAGCGCAGTCCACTTGGTTTATACATATAAACTAGGTGGCCGCCTAGGGTGCCCTGCTGCCTAGGACATCCGGCCACTGGTTTTCCTACTCTCTTCTCTCTGCAGCAAGAAACTAAGTCTCAGCATGCAGCCACCGCTCCGTTCACACATAGTGTCAGAGGCGCAGCAGTGGTGGAGGACTTTGTCTGTGTCCCGACTCCCACAGCAAGCAAACATTCATTGATGGGCACTGGTAGGCTGCACTGAAGGGCGCTGGTAGGCTGCATTTGATGGGCGCTGGTGAGTCTACATTTGATGAGCGCTGGTGAGGCTACATTTGGTGGGCGCTGGTGAGGCTACATTTGATGGGTGCTTTATTAAAAAGGTGCGATTTACATGGGCAGGGAAAAGGGGGCAGAGTCAGCCAAGGGAGGGGCGGCAAAATGAGGTTTCACCTAGGGTGTCAAAAATCCTTGCACCAGCCCTGACCACAGGACATGAATGAAGAATTTTTAATATAAAGCTCAATTTGCTAAGATGGGTGAGTTGTTCAGACAAAGGTACAGTGCCTTGAAAAAGTATTCACACCCCTTGAATTTTTCCACATTTTATCATGTTACAACCAAAAACATAAATGTATATTATTGGGATTTTATGTGATAGACCACCACAAAGTGCAACATAATTGTGAAGTGGAAGGAAAATGATAAATGGTTTTCAATTTTTTTTACAAATGTATTTGTGAAAAGTGTGGCATGCATTTGTATTCAGCCCCCCTGAGTCAATACTTTGTAGAACCACCTTTCGCTGCAATTACAGTTGCACATCTATTTGGTTATGTCTTTACCAGCTTTGCACATCTAGAGAGTACAATTTTTGCCCATTCTTCTTTGCAAATTAGCTCAAGCTCTGTCAGATTGGATGAAGAGTGTCTGTGAACAGCAATTTTCAAGACTTGTCACAGATTCTCAATTGGATTTAGGTCTGGACTTTGACTGGGCCATTCCAACACATGAATATGCTTTGATCTAAACCATTCTATTGTAGCTCCGGCTGTATGTTTAGGGTTGTTGTCCTGCTGGAAGGTAAACCTCTGCCCCAGTCTCAAGTCTTTTACAGACACAGGTTTTGCCATTGGAATAAACTCTGAAGGTTTTTCTGACGGAATTCTGCTCAAGCTGTCTTGTATACACACAGACACACCAAATTCCGACCGTCAAGAACGCGGTGACGTACAACACGTACGACGGCTCAGGAAAAAGAAAGTTCAATAGCCAGTGCGCTACCCTTCTTCTAATCTCGTCGGAACAGCATACAGACAAGCGTTTTTTTTCCGATAGTAATTTGTTCCGTCGGAAAAATATAGAACATGTTCTCTATTTAAATCCGTCTGAATTTTCGATGGAAAAAGTCTTTTAAAAGATTGCCCTGTAATTGGTTCCATCCATCTTCCCATCAACTCTGACTATCTTCCCTGTCCCTGCTGAAGAAAAGCATCCCCACAACATGATGCTGCCACCACCATGTTTAACAGTGGGGATGGTGTGTTCTGGGTGATGTACAGTGTCCTCCAGAGTAACCATGGACCTCTTGGCTGCTTCTCTGATTAATGCTCTCCTTACCTGGCCTGTCAGTTTAGGTGGACGGCCATGTCTTAGTAGGTTTGCAGTTGTGCCATACTCTTTCCATTTTCGGATGATGGATTGAACAGTGCTCCGTGAGATGTCCAAAGCTTGGGATATTTTTTTATAACCTAATCCTGCTTTAAACTTCTTCACAACTTTATCCCTGCCCTGTCTGGTGTGTTCCTTGGCCTTCGTGATGCTGTTTGTTCGCTAAGGTTCTCTAACAAACCTCTGAGGGCTTCACAGAACAGCTGTATTTATACTGAGATTAAATTACACACAGGTGGACTCTATTTACTAACTAGGTGACTTCTGGAGGCAATTGGCTCCACTAGATTTTAGTTAGGGGTATCAGAGTAAAGGGGGCTGAATACAAATGCACGCCACACTTTTCAGATATTTATTTGTAAAAAATTGGAAAACCATTTATCATTTTCCTTCCACTTCACAATTATGTGCTACTTTGTGTTGGTCTATCACATAAAAACCCAATAAAATACATTTACGTTTTTGGTTATAACATGACAAAATGTGGAAAATGTCAAGGGGTATGAATACTTTTTCAAGGCACTGTAGGCAGTAAAGTTGGCCATAGATGGTTTAAATCTCAGCCAGTTCAGTTACAGGAAAGAAAATTGCATAATCTATGGCCTGCCTTAAGCCCAGTACACTTGGGCTAAATGTCGCCAGCACGGACTGGTTCAATAGAAACCGACCAGCATTCGGCCAATGTCAATGGCAACCCGCTGGGTTGAATGAAAAAAGTTAGTGGGGTGTATTTGGCTTAAGTGTCTTTGCCTTACATAGATCTTGTTCTCTACTGCAGCTAATAGTTAAAGCCCATTCACACCAGGGCAGTGTGCTTAACACATGTCCGTATTATGTTGCGCATTGTGTTAAGGCAACCAATTTATGTGAATAGGCTGCCAACACACCCCAGTGAACCAAAGATCGGACTTGCTGTAAGTTTTGCGTTCACAGCACACAGTAGGGCATTACAACACCAACACATTTGCACAATGTTGAAACGCATGTGCTTCAGGAAGCTGCATTGGGGTGCTATTCACAATGTTTATGCAATGCGGTGTGAATTGAACTTAATGGAACTGGAGAAATTGGACAGTCTCACTCCAGGGGAGGGGTAAGTATTTGGTGCAACCATTTAATAGCAGCTGAAATAGGAAGCAGCAGCTCAAAAGTTCATTTTACGTGGTTTAACTCTCCAAATAATTTCCTGTCTTATAGGGAACATCTCAAAATGTTAATTGTACCCTAGCAGTACCCTGAAAGAGGTACCTTTTTGTCTTGAATTGAAATTTGGAGAGAAATTTTGTGAGGTCACTATTGTGCTGCGCACTGTTGTTCTGAGGTCCTGAAAAAGAGAAAGCTGTACCTGAGAACCTGCAGTATAAGAATCTCCCTGCTTGTGCTTCATTTAATATGTTTATATATAATGGCATAAAACAAGTAAAAATTTGCGCTGAACTGAAAAAAGCAAGCGGCCAGCAAAGTTCGTAGATAACAAACAAAAAGTCACATGCATAAAAATTATTGCGGCGCTGAAAAGTTCAAAAATGAAATTGAAGAGTGGGAGGAATCCAATCACCAAATATATTGTGCAGATGTAGAAAGAGTCACTCGTCACCACGTGGTAATGTAGTCTGCTTACCAGAAGGTGTTAAGGATTAGGCATAGATGATAAATTCTCAATAGCATCCAGCAAATCCAGCCTACTGGAACCCCTCATCAGACCACAACATCCGTGGGATTTCCTTCACATATAAACATCTCCCAATGGTCACTTCAGAATTAGGCATTCAGGCATGTAGTCATCATATATCCGAGAAAAGAAAATGAAGGACCCATAGTGAAGCCCGTAATGATAGATAAAAAAACTTTTATTGTAGTAACTTACAGTTGAAGCTTAAAACAGCATGCATCAATGATAGGAACAAACGGCTGCAGCAATCAGCGTACGGATGTCAGCCTGCCTGACATGTTTCATCGTAACAGATGTCTTCAGAAGCATGGCTGCAGCTACATTTATATATACTTCCTGCACCTCTTATGCAACTTCTTGCTCATTACCGCTACAAGCTATCAGATCTGCAGTCATCGGAGGGTAGCTCTGACATGAAAGCAAAGTCCTGCTCCTTTACCATGATGGTCACCTCCACACAGTGTGACAGTTCACAGAATAGGAAAAAACTTGTTTCAGGAAGCCTGCAGATCATTGCAAAAAAAATCAGTGTGCATCATGGGTACAATGCACAGGCTCCTGCAGACTCTTCCTCCAGTCCCAGGTCAATAAGAAGGTTATGGGGTTTGTGGAAATAAACAATGGACTACAAGTGCGGTGATGTCACTGCACTAGTGCACCATTGAGATTTACCAGTTCCACTACCATGGTGGCAGATGAGACTGGTACTCTTTCCATTCAAAGATCTTTATGAATGGATCTGTGAATAGATGACTTGGGTTTTTGGGTGGAGCCACTTGAAGCTATACCGAATTCAAAATAAAACAAGTGTGTGTTGGGAGAAGAACCCTGTGAATCAGATAAGTGAATCAATGGCTTGACGATGAAGGGCTGTGGAATGTGACTATGTTTAATGGTACACCTCAAATACAGGTGGAACGTGGTCTGAAAGGTGGTCTGTTCTTTTAAGTGAAATTAGCATAGGAATTGAATAGGTTATTTTGCATTGGTAAATAGCTATATAGATGTGTACTTGTACTTCTATTTAATTGCAGCAAAAGTACACTTGTGTGGTCACTCTTTATTAACAAGTATTTAACATAGAATCATCTCTAAGGAGGGGAGAAAATATTATCTTTAATGCCGCGTACACACGGGCGGACTTTTCGACCGGACTGGTCCGACAGACTTTCCGATGGACTTTCAACGGACTTTTGACAGACTTCCGACTGACTTTTGAATGAACGGACTTGCCTACACACGATCACACCAAAGTCCGACGGATTCGTATGTGATGACGTATGACCGGACTAAAATAATAAAGTTGATAGCCGGTAGCCAATAGCTCCCCTAGCGTGGGTTTTCGTCCGTCGGACTAGCATACAGACGAGCAGATTTCTCGGTAGGAACTGGGTCCAGCGGAGTTACGATGTAAAGATTTGAAGCACGTTTCAAATCTAAAGTCCGTCAGATTTTCGACTGGAAAAGTCCGCTGAAGGTCCGATGAAGCCCACACACGATTGGATTGTCTGCCGGACTTGGTCCGTCGGACCAGTCCGGTCGAAAAGTCCGCTTGTGTGTACATGGCATAAGGCTCCTAATGTGTGTGTGTGTGATTTTATTTAGCTTGGCATTAAATGACCACATTCTAAAATGATTAAAATCTGAGACAAAAAATTGCAGTTTGCTTGTCCTTTGCACTTTATTGATCAAACTGCTGTTTAATAGCAGTATCACAATGGTGTGTAAAGTTCATTTCCCCCAACACTTCAGATGAAACTCCCTAAAGACGTCAGATAGCAGTCTGGAGGAATGTAGATATGAAACCTTTGTTTTAGAAAGAGCTTTTTATGATATATCTTTCATATTGGAGCATCGCAAAATGAATAAATCATTCGTTGTTTCACTGGATCTTTTATTGTGCCTATTTTCCCTAACGATATCCTTATTCTCCAAAAAATATTCCATACACATCTACTACTTAATGGCCCTGTAATCTATTTTTCATGAAATTGTTTCTTATTGTGTCTTACTTCTTGTAACATTCTTCATGAGCTCCCAAACTTTACGTCACATTCATTTGAAACAAGCATAGTTGTTGCAGTCACATGCACTGCTCAATGCACACTACAAATCCCACAGTCCATTATCCAAAATTCATAGTGCTTAGACCATCTCAGAGTCAGCAAGAGAGAGTGGCTATGTTCCTACATTAAGCAGAACCATGGAGAATGAATGTATCCACCTTACAGTCGGATCACAGCAGCAAAAAAAATAGATAATAATAATAAATTTGGAGATTTGGAGGCTGCTGAGAGCTAAAGAAGGTACTTTTCTAAGTTAATAATAATAATAGTAAATACTTGAACAGGATATATATATATATATATATATATTTTTTTTTAAGAGTTTAGTATCACTTTATCGATTCATCCAGAAGTTAAACATACATGATGAATTCTGAACATTTAGACCCTCAGAATACTGTTTCCACCTGGCATGCATGTTTTTTCTGGGGGGGGAGGGGGGGGTTAAGAAAAAAGTTTTATTGAACAATTTCCAAGGGATACACTTGAATAGTACATATGCAAGTCAAGTATGTATCACCAGGTACACATAGGTCTCATACGAGGTCCTCTGACAAAAACACATACAGAAAAATCTGATTATTACGTTTAGATCACAACAAAAATTTTGCATTTGGGAAAATTAAGTTGCGTGCCAGCCAATAAACCAGGGAGCAAAGGAAAACCACCAGCATCTCCAACAAGGAAGGTTGCCAGATAACAAGTGTTACAGAGAAAGGGAAAAGGCAGAGTAGAGGAAGAAAGAGAAAAGTAGAAAAGGAGAGAAGTGATAAGAGGGACCCAGTCTGGTCGAGCCTGTCATCCAAGTGCATTCAGTTTTTTACGAGATCACTAGTCACTTGACTGGGCTGTCCTGACCTCAACCCGATAGAACACCTTTGGGATGAATTAGAGCGGAGAATGCGAGCCAGGCCTTCTCGTCCAACATCAGTGCCTGACCTCACAAATGCGCTTCTGGAAGAATGATCAAACATTCCCATAGACACACTTCTAAACCTTGTGGACAGCCTTCCCAGAAGAGTTGAAGCTGTTATAGCTGAAAAGGGTGGGCCAACTCAATATTGAACCCTATGGACTAAGACTGGGATGCCATTAAAGTTCATGTGCGCGTAAAGGCAGGTGTCCCAATACTTTTGACAATATCGTGTATGTGGCCTTTGGGGCCCAGCAGCTAGTCTTCAATGTTTTACTCAGGGGCAGTAAAGGAAAATATTGACTGAATTAGTTTCTACTAGCTAAATGATTTGGTTAAATCTTTCACCCTTGCTTACTTTTTCTTTGTTGTCCTTTTTTTTTCTCTAGCCCTTTATAATTGATCTTTCTGAGCAGAATATCAAATGTAAAGCCAGGGTATTGTAAGATGCACGGATTTGTAAAGGGACCATAATGGTAGCGATCTCAAACAGTCCCATGTAACACGTCTCCAGATCCTGACTGTCTCTTGCAGCATGCCTGCAGTCTCTAAACGAACTTGTAGCATGTCTGCAGTCCTTTACCACCTCCTGTAGTATGCCCACACTATATGACTATCTACTGCTATATGTCTAATCTCTGACAATTTTCTGTAGCATTAAGTACATTGAACATCATGTGTGGCCCTCTATGTGGGGCCACACTGAGGCTTCCTAATTTAGGTAAGTTTACTAACATTAGGCCAGGCCAATACCAAAGTTTTTATCATAAAGACTCCCTCTTTTTTTGTTTGAGTTTTGATGAAAAATATATATATAAAAAACAAAAAACAAAACATGCAATAAAGTTCAGCATTAAAAAGTGATCATTGTTGGATCACTAGTGTGAATTGTATCATATTTTGTTTTCCTTAAGCAGCATAGCCTTACCTAAGTACTCTTCTATGGCATAGCTCTTTAGAGCGGTTGTATACCCCACTTTCACATTTTTACCTACAGGTAAGCCTATAATAAGACTTACCTGTAGGTAAAATAAATATCTCCTAAACCTGTATGGCTTAGAAGATATTCACCATGCATGCAACCGCTGACGTCAGCGGCGCATGCGCTCTGAAGGTCCGGCGCATGCTGCTGGAAAATCAGAGCTCCTTGCCGGAAAGAGGACTCCCGCACGCATGTGCGGGAGTGACATAATCGCGGCTCCGGCCACTCACAGCGCCGAAGATGCGAACCCGGAAGAAACGCAGAGGTTACATGTCAGCTTGATGCCGGCGCTTCATTCTAAGGTAAGTATTTCATAATGAGCTAGTATGCGGTGTATAGCATTTATACCGTAGTATAGCATACTAGCTCATTATGCCTTTGCCTTACAGGTTTTTTTTTTTTTTTTTTTGTTTTGTTTTTTTGCGGGTATACAATCGCTTTAACAGACCCCTTACATTACAGACCTCCCAGAGACTTACTCAATAAAACGGGCAAAAATGAGCTCAAAATTGTTGTCAACATCAACCAATCAGGTTTCACCTTTTTTATTTTATGTAAACATTTTTAAAGTAATCCTTATCAGTCACTATAGGCACTACTCAATTTTTATTAGATGAATCAGCTTTGATCAGTTGAAATATCGTTTTTTCACGAGTTTTTTTTTGCAAAAAAGTAGTATTACGAATAGAATTATGATATAAATATTACATGAAACTTCAGTATGTTATACAACAATTTTTATTAAACATATTAGGACTTTTGGACTTTTTCCTATAGCATTTAACCTATCCATCATAACTCTGGAAATCGCATGCAAAGCTTTTAAATTATGAGCATCTGCCCCAGGCCAACCAGTGCAAGGGGGGCCACAAAAAAGCAGGTAATATAAACTGATTTGAAGAGGTTGCAAATGACCTCATACCTCAACCTTTTAGGTCTTTACAAAGTCAAAAGCCCCAGGCTGCTTTTATGAAATCACTCTGATCATGATAAGCTATGTAGTACTTGGTCAAACCAAAATGAATATAAAACATAATACAATAAACCCGTAAATCCTAATTTACGTACATAAAAGGTATCACTTATGAAATTGTAATCAATCTTTATTTGAGAAGCTGAAGGTCCAACGTGGTGGTCTATGCCAACAGCCCATTCCTATCTTCATCAGCTGTACATATGGATGATAACTAAAGATCTACGATGTTTTGACCATACTAGTACATACATGCCCACACTATTGTCCACATTACATAGCTTGACATCACAATTAGTTTCACCTTGTCATGGAAATGCATCTACAGTGGGCAAGTAGTTGTAAAATCTCAACTATCTAGTTGCTCTATTTTTTTTTTCATTAAAAGAAATTTAAAGTTACCAGACACTCTCTTCTGTGTATGTCCAACCTAATGTAAATTTTAATATTTAGACATATTTCAAAAAAATGTATATTACTGTTCAGTTCTAAACACTAGGGTAATCTAGACATTACTAAAGCTTGGGTAAATTTCCTTAACAAGGTTTGTAATTTTAGAAAATAATCAATTGACTTTAACAGGACAGTAAAAGCTTTTATCGTACAGCAGAAAAGTGCTGTAACAAAAAACAGCAATCACTACATTCCACTTTGAAAAAGTCTAAGAGAAAACATTAGAACTTGGAAATATTCAATAAATATGCTTGATTAACTTCAGTTAAATGCTAATTTCTTGTGTAATGAAGTTAAAGGCCACCAAAAACTGTAACACAGCATGAATAAGGTTACTCACCTCCACTTCCAGCAAGCAGGCGTATTGGTCTTCTTCGCCCTTTGAGTAGAGAGGTTTTTTTTTTTTTTTCTCCTTAGATCAATACCACCTCTTCCTTTTCACCATGATGGTGCCCTGATTTCAAGCCTTAAGGAGCACAGTGATGACAGTCTCTCAATTTCAGTAGAAAATATACTAAATCCCCTTTCACAAGAGTTTGCTAGAACGCCATATTGAAGCTATAATGTGATCCTGTTTTTCAGGCTCAACCACTCCCTGTTCAGGTGTACTGTGACTTTTTTTTTTTTTTTTGCTGTTTATTAATCTCTCTCTCCTCCTCCTTCACTTCTGTCCAGTGTGTATTCTGTAAATCAGTAGTTGCAGACAGACGGCTGATTCTACTCCCACCTCCCTCTGGGTAATTGCCATGAACCACAGACCCACCCCATGCCGCTTACAGTATCACTGCTTAACTGTCATGGTTCTATTCAACTTTCTGCAGTTTACTTGCTCCGCAGTCCACCGTCTATGCCTTTTAAACACTAAAATCCTCAGTTACTTTAAAAGGTGGAACTATAAAAAGATTCTTTGATCCCTTAAAACTAATATGAATGGCATATTTCTATACAAAATACCAGATCAGTAGCTGAACAAGGACTATGTTATCTCTGAATTCCAAATGAAAGCTCCTTTACCAAGATTACAAACATAAAAAAGCGTCTGTCACTTGTCAAGCAAGATCACAGCGCTGTACAGGAAAATGAAACCGTGAAGAAAATGCTTTTCATTCTTACATTTTTGCTGCTGTTGCTAGGAAATCAGCCGTAGAAAATAATCAGGTTTAGTGCTCTTATGTTAAAAGAAAACCTGCAATGAATGAAATACGGAGGTTGTCATTGCTCTCTGTCTGAAAATGCTACTTGCCTGGCTTTAATATTTTGAACGCTTCAACCTGGGACAAGTATGTAGATTAAAGGGTTTCTAGTAAAGGACCTAACCTGGGACAAGTATATAGATCAAGGGTTTTATAGTAAAGGACCTAACCTGGGACAAGTATATAGATCAAGGATTTTATAGTAAAGGACCTAACCTGGGCCAAGTATATAGATCGAGGGTTCTATAGTAAAGGCTCTAACCTGGGACAAGTATGTAGATCAGGGGTTCTATAAAAAAAAGACTCTAACCTGGGACAAGTATGTAGATTAGGGGTTCTATAGTAAAGGATCTAAACTTAGACAGGTATGTAGATAAGGTGTTCTATAGTAAAGGCTCTAACCTGGGCCAAGTATGTAGTTTGGGGGTTCTATAGTAAAGACTCTAACCTGGGACAAGTATGTAGATCAGGGGTTCTATAGTAAAGGACCTAACCTGGGACAAGTATGTAGGTCAGGGGTTCTATAGTAAAGGCTCTAACCTGGGACAAGTATGTAGATTAGGGGTTCTATAGTAAAGGATCTAACCTGGGACAGGTATGTAGATCAAGAGTTCTATAGTAAAGGCTCTAACCTGGGACAAGTATGTAGATTAGGGGTTCTATAGTAAAGGATCTAACCTGGGACAGGTATGTAGATCAAGAGTTCTATAGTAAAGGCTCTAACCTGGGCCAAGTATGTAGATTAGGGGTTCTATAGTAAAGGATCTAACCTGGGACAGGTATGTAGATAAGGGGTTCTATAGTAAAGGCTCTAACCTGGGCCAAGTATGTAGTTTGGGGGTTCTATAGTAAAGACTCTAACCTGGGACAAGTATGTAGATCAGGGGTTCTATAGTAAAGGACCTAACCTGGGACAAGTATGTAGGTCAGGGGTTCTATAGTAAAGGCTCTAACCTGGGACAAGTATGTAGATTAGGGGTTCTATAGTAAAGGATCTAACCTGGGACAGGTATGTAGATCAAGGGTTCTATAGTAAAGGCTCTAACCTGGGCCAAGTATGTAGATCGGGGGTTCTATAGTAAAGGCTCTAACCTGGGACAAGTATGTAGGTCAGGGGTTCTATAGTAAAAAAAAAATAGAGTAATCTTGCTCTCATTAACTCGCGCTAGGACAATTTCATAAACCCTTAGCTGCTGTATCAAAAATAGCCTAGAGTGTCCAAATTATTAATGCATACACAGCACTGTGCAAAAGTTTTAGGCAGGTGTGAAGAAATTCTGTAAAGTAAGAATGCTTTTTAAAATATATCTTTTAGTTGTTTGTTTATTTTTATCAATTTTCAAAATGCAAAGTGAGCAATCAGAAGAAAACATTTTAAATCAAATCAATATTTTGTGTGATTACCCTTTGGCTTTAAACCAGCATCAGTTCTTACACTTGCACACTTTGTACACTTGCACAAAGTCAGGGATTTTGTA
Source organism: Lithobates clamitans (assembly GCA_037952925.1). NCBI lineage: Eukaryota > Metazoa > Chordata > Amphibia > Anura > Ranidae > Lithobates > Lithobates clamitans. The sequence goes on along the minus strand of JBBGZY010000138.1, from coordinate 2,562,630 downwards.
GGATTAGAGTAGAGTCAGGTGTATAATTAATCAATTATACCAAACAGGTGCTAACGATCATCCATTTCATATGTGGATTGAAACACAGCCATTAACTGAAACAGAACCAGCTCTGTAGGAGGCTGAAAATTGGGAGAGGAACAGCCAAACTCTGTCTTCCACAACCTCACTTTAGTAGTAGTTTAATGTAACAGGTCATTCACCATGGCAAGACTGAGCACAGCAACAAGACACAAGGTAGATATACTGCATCAGTAAGGTCTCTCACAGGCAAAGATTTCAAAGCTGACTGGGGTTTCAAGATGTGCTGTTCAAGCTCTTTTTAGGAAGCACAAAGAAATGGGCAACATGGAGGACAATGGTCGACCAAGAAAACCTAATGCAGCAGATAAAAGACACATTATGCTTACTTCCCTTCGACATCTGACAATGTCTAGTAGTGTCATCAGCTCAGAACTGGTGGAAACCGGTGGGAACCAGGTACACCATCTACTGTCTGGAGAAGTCTGTATAGAGGTGGTCTTCATGGAAGAATTGCAGCCAAAAAGCCACGTGGAAACAAGGCAAAGCAACTCAACTATACACGAAAACAGAGGAACTGGGGTGCAGAAAAATGGCAGCAGGTACTCTCTGGACTGATGAGTCAAAATGTTAAATATGTGGCTACTGTAGCAGAAGGCAATTTGTTCAGTGAAGGTCTGGAGAGCAGTACAATGATGAATGTCTGCAAGCAACAGTGAAGCATGGTGGAGGTTCCCTGCAATTTTGAGGCATTTCTGCAAATGGATTTGGAAATTTGGTCAGGATCAATAGGATTCTCAATGCTGAATTGTGAATGGGCTTGGGTAAGTGTTTAAGGGGGGGGGGGGGGGCGGAGGCAGGGGGGATTCTGTTGCACAGAAGGTTTTTTACCTCAAAGAAGGTAAAAAAACCTTTAGGCCTTAGAACCACTTTAAGGAGTGGTGTAAACCGTAAATGGAATTAATCCCTGGGGGATGCAAGCGCATTTTGACCTGCTTCTCTGCCAGAAAGGGGTCATGAAGGTCTGGCGAGTTTTCAGGTGTGCAGGTAGAGGATCACATCGAACCAATCTTGAAATTCAGGCACCTCTACCAGATAGCATAGCCAAATAGGTAGTTTTATATTTCTCTACTGGAGATAAAGTACGTAAATCTTAAGCCAAAACGTTTTTTTTCCATTTTGGATAGAGCAGGGAAGGGTTAAAACCCCTGTCAGTTAGGGAAATTGCCTCTTAGATTGTTGTCACCAGAACAAAAGACACTACTGGAAGATTTTTTTTCTATTTCTGTTCTGGTGACAGTTCAATATGTTCGACTTTTCCCCTATTTTCAGTCCTAGTAACAGTGGTCACCAGGACAAATAGAGGAAGTGAATCTCCCTAATGAGGACACAGGCAGCAATGAAAATCCTGACAGGGCTTCTAAACAAAGCTAAACAAAGTTCTGCTTTAAGATACACTTTGGAGTATGTATGATCCTTATGCCCTGTACACACGGTTGGACATTGATCGGACATTCCGACAACAAAATCCATGGATTATTTCTTGGGATGTTGGCTCAAACTTGTTTTACATACACACGATCACACAAAGTTGTCGGGAAAAAAAACGTTCGTTCTGAGCGTGGTGACGTAAAACACGTACATCAGGACTATAAACGGGACAGTAGCCAATAGCTTTTGTTTCTTAATTTATTCTGAGCATGCGTGGCACTTTGTGTGTCAGATTTGTGTACACACGATCAGAATTTCCGACAACGGATTTTGTTGTCGGAAAATTTTATAGCAAGCTCTCAAACTTTGTGTGTTGGAAGCTCCTATGGAAAATGTGTGATGGAGCCCGCACACGGTCGGAATTTCCGACAACAAGGTTCTATCATACATTTTCCATCGGAAAATCCTATCGTGTGTACGGGGCATAACAGTGAAGTTCTCTTATTTGCTTCCTTCTGGACTGCTTAGTATAACAACCAAAGTGTTTTGTTATATTTGTTTTACAAGTGCAAAAAATACCTGTTGATCCTGACAAAAACCTTGTCAGCTGCTAAGTACCTGTGCTCACTTGTCTATGCACAAGGAAGGGTTATGGAAATGAGGAGGGGGAAGAGGTGAGGAAAGCACCGTGTTCTGTGTAATGCATCAGAAATGAAATAGGTAGGGCTGACACCACTTGCTTAGGAATTCAGAGCTGTGTTGTCATTCAAGGAGGGAGTTAGGAGCACATTATATTTCTGGCACAATCAGCTGCAGGCATTGTACAGGTATTCGTTCAGCTCGCAAGATGAACAAAAGAAAACTATTAGTATATGGCCAGCTTTAGTCTGTGCACAGGGGAACAGATATTTCAGGACAAGTTCTGCTATTTCTGCCAGTTCAATAAAATATACACATAATGATTTTAATGAATATATGACTGAGTTAAATGATACCTTAATATCTGCCAAGAGTTTAGCCTTTAGCCTTGATTATTAATCTTATCAGAAAACCTCTGCATGTCCAAGTGTTGATAGATGCTTTTATAAAGAACAGGATGGTAATAGTCCTGATAAAAATTAATTTTGAAAAAGTCTATGTAAACTTTCCAGTATGTGCTATAAATCTGAACAAGTGTGATAATGTTCAAGCAAAAAATAAAACTTTTGGGCATTTTTTTTTATGTATTTAGTTTGAAATATTTCCTGTAATGTTTCACATTCTCGGTTAAAGATATTCCATCATAAACTCTGTGCACGTCGTCTCTAGTCTCTTTTAATGAATTATGACAGATTTGTCGATATATGTGATATATGTAATAAATTCTGTGCCTATCCATGTGAAAAAAAAGAACAATACCCAATCAGTTTGCAGCAAAATTGAACCTTAATGCTTGTTTCTTCATTCCCCAACCAACTGTTTATTGCTGACTTGCACACGCTGCTGCCAAAAATGGGTAACGTACGGTCAGTGTAACGGCATTGCGATATTACTGGATGTGGTGTGCCTGTTGAGCAAGAAACATTTTTTTTTTTTTAAAGGAAACCTTTACTGAGAGAAAGAAGCTGACAATTCCCGGGACCTTTCAAAAATGCTAGTTGCCTGGCTGTTATGCTAACTGCACAGTACTTCTTCTATTATTCTATATATCGGATGTAGTTCTCTATACTGTATTATGAACTGAACAGTATCACTTCTCTTGTCCTATACACAGGGTTTGATTCTCGCTATATGTTCTCATTATGTATGTATGGATGCTGCACAGTACTACTTCTCCTATTCTATATGCTGGGTGTAATTCTCAGTATCTGTTCTTTTTCTGTATGTATGCATCCTGCACAGTATCACTTCTCTTGTCCTATACACAGGGTTTGATTCTCACTATATGTTCCCATTATGTATGCATGGATGCTGCATAGTACTACTTCTCCTATTCTATATGCTGGGTGTAATTCTCAGTATCTGTTCTTTTTCTGTATGTATGCATCCTGCACAGTATCACTTCTCTTGTCCTATACACAGGGTTTGATGCTCACTATATGTTTCCATTATGTATGCACGGATGCTGCACAGTACTACTTCTCCTATTCTATATGCTGGGTGTAATTCTGAGTATCTGTTCTTTTTCTGTATGTATGCATCCTGCACAGTATAACTTCTCTTGTTCTATACACAGGGTTTGATTCTCACTATATGTTCCCATTATGTATGCATGGATGCTACATAGTACTACTTCTCCTATTCTATATGCTGGGTGTAATTCTCAGTATCTGTTCTTTTTCTGTATGTATGTATCCTGCACAGTATCACTTCTCTTGTCCTATACACAGGGTTTGATGCTCACTATATGTTCTAATTATGTATGCATGGATGCTGCACAGTACTACTTCTCCTATTCTATATGCTGGGTGTAATTCTTAGTATCTGTTCTTTTTCTGTATGTATGCATCCTGCACAGTATCACTTCTCTTGTCCTATACACAGGGTTTAATTCTCAATATATGTTCCCATTATGTATGCATGGATGCTGCACAGTACTACTTCTCCTATTCTATATGCTGGGTGTAATTCTGAGTATCTGTTCTTTTTCTGTATGTATGCATCCTGCACAGTATCACTTCTCTTGTTCTATACACAGGGTTTGATACTCACTATATGTTCCCATTATGTATGCATGGATGCTGCACAGTACTACTTCTCCTATTCTATATGCTGGGTGTAATTCTGAGTATCTGTTCTTTTTCTGTATGTATGCATCCTGCACAGTATCACTTCTCTTGTTCTATACACAGGGTTTGATTCTCACTATATGTTCCCATTATGTATGCATGGATGCTGCACAGTACTACTTCTCCTATTCTATATGCTGAGTGTAATTCTCAGTATCTGTTCTTTTTCTGTATGTATGTATCCTGCACAGTATCACTTCTCTTGCCCTGTATGTAGATTGTAATTCCTAATATCTGTTCCAGTTTGGTATACATAGATGCTGCACAGTACTACGTCTCACATTTTGTAGCTATGAACATTGCACTATTTGACTTTCCTAGTCTTGTATGCTGGATGTAATTCTTATTATTCAGTATGTTCTTATGAGGTGGACGCTGTACAGTAGCACTTCTCTTCTCCTGTATGCTGAGTGTAATTTGATGTATCTGTTTGTAGCACTACCCCCTGTAGTAGCAGCTAGTGAATAAGGGATCTCCCACCCTGTACAACCAGGCAGACATCATTTTCCACAGCACTCTTGAGTCAAGAAACACTCCTTGCAGCTTTTTTAAATGTATTTTTATCAGGGGTATTGAACTTGGATGGGGATAGGGGTATTGTGGGATGCCCACTTGACTTTAGCAGAACTCTTCAGGGACAACTTCTTCTGTACGGACTATTTACACACTCCTCAGCTCCTCCAGTACAGAACTTGCCTGTAGCACAAAACTCCAGGTACAGCTGGCACACTGTTAGGTGATCTGACAATAGGGCTTAGCAGTGGTGTCCGGAGGGGGGCTGGAGCCCGAATGGATCCCCGAAAAGCCCCGGATCTCAAGCATGCACCGTTGTATTGTTAGCCCCGAGTGGGGACCAATCTAATCCCGAGAGCTGCCGAGTGCGGCCGAGTGACATAACAGGTCCCGCCTTTTGGAGCCTGCAGCGCCTATTATGGACGTCCCACTGGTCCAATGCGGGGACCACGGGACGTGTGACGCCCATCATAGGCGCTGCAGGCTCCAGAAGGTGGGAATTACAATGAGGCCGCTGCGCCACATCACTATAAGATCCCCGCTGGGCGCTCGGTCGGGCGGCTCTCCTCCTCTGGCTGCCTGCTCTGATGATGGGCACACCGCTCATCACGGCTGAGCTGAGCTGCTGCAGGACACATGAAGTCTGTCTCCTGCTCAGGTAGGTCAGTGTATGTCACTACCGTCAATGTATGTTTGCCAGGTAGGTAGGTCTGTGTATGTCAGGAAGCTGGGTCAGTGTATGTATGTCAGGTAGGATAGTGTATGTATGTCAGGTAGGTCAGTTTATGTACATCAGGTAGGTAGGTCAGTGTATGTATGTCAGGTAGGTAGGTCAGTGTATGTATGTCAGGTGGGTCAGTGTATGTATGTCACTACTGTCAGTGTATGTTTGCCAGGTAGGTAGGTCAGTGTATGTCAGGTAGGTAGGTCAGTGTATGTATGTCAGGTAGGTCAGTGTATGTACATCAGGTAGGTAGGTCAGTGTATGTATGTCAGGTAGGTAGGTCAGTGTATGTATGTCAGGTGGGTCAGTGTATGTATGTCACTACCATCAGTGTATGTTTGCCAGGTAGGTAGGTCTGTGTATATCAGGTAGGTAGGTCAGTGTATGTATGTCTGGTAGGTCAGTGTATGTATGTCAGGTAGGTCAGTGTATGTACATCAGGTAGGTAGGTCAGTGTATGTATGTCAGGTAGGTAGGTCAGTGTATGTATGTCAGGTGGGTCAGTGTATGTATGTCACTACTGTCAGTGTATGTTTGCCAGGTAGGTAGGTCAGTGTATGTCAGGTAGGTAGGTAGGTAGGTCAGTGTATGTATGTCAGGTAGGTCAGTGTATGTATGTCAGGTAGGTAGGTCAGTGTATGTATGTCAGGTAGGTAGGTCAGTGTATGTATGTCAGGTGGGTCAGCGTATGTATGTCACTACCGTCAGTGTATGTATGTATGGTAGGTAGGTCAGTGTATGTATGTCAGGTAGGTAGGTCAGTGTATGTATGTCAGGTAGGTCAGTGTATGTATGTCAGGTAGGTCAGTGTATATCAGGTAGTCACCACCGCCAATGTATGTATGTTACTACTGTCAGTGTATGTATGTCACTACTGTTAGTTTGTGTATGTCAGGTAGCTAGGTCAGTGTATGTAGGTCAGTGTATGTATGTCAGGTAGGTCAGTGTATGTTAGGCAGGTCAGTGTATGTCACTACCATCAATGTATGTATGTCAGGTAGGTCAGTGTATGCATGTCAGGTAGGTCAGTGTATGTATGTCACTACCGTCAGTGTATGTATGTCAGGTAGGTAGGTCAGTGTATGTATGTCAGGTAGGTAGGTCAGTGTATTGGTCAGTGTGTCAGGCAGGTGAGTTTAGTGGTCAGCACTTATGGGCACTGGTAAGCCAGGCAGCAACCAGCAAGTGAACCTACCCCCCGCCACACAACCCCACTGCCCAGCCAAAAAACAACACGCCACTAAAGCCCCCACCTGTACCGGCCTTGGACTTGGGGCTGAAGCCCCTGGTCTTTTTGCCACCTAGCAACACCCCTGGAGCTCAGTCAGATGTAGCAAATGCCCATTATAGGCAAGGACCTAGGTGTCCTCACACCTGCTCCCGTGCCACTTGACAGGATTCCTCCTTGGGATATCAGAGGATCCCTCCTGCACCTGATCTCCCAGGCCCAAGGTAACCTTCCCAGGCTAGGGGGTTACCCTCAAGGGCCCACCTACAGCCTCCTAGCACTCCATTTCCAACTTCCACCCGAACTCCCCTACCCGGCTGGGCTGACCCTGAGTATTTGAGGGGGCCTGCACCATGCCAACCCATCTGTTAGGAATTGGTCCAGGCAGCTCCTCCTAACCCCCCTCCTACTCTTCTGTTAGTATAGGGAGCTACCAGAGATGAGTCATACAGCCTCCCTGGATCACTTACCCGACCCAGATTAAAACACAGAATTGGCTGCCAGCCAAGCAAAAACATTTTACCTACACTACAAAAATCCTAACATTACCTATTCTAGCATACTAGATGGTGCTACATGTTCTTATTCTGTGTTTGGACATTGTAGACTACAGCTTCTCTTGTCCTGTATGCTGGGTGTAATTTTCTGCACCTTTCCTTAGGCTAGGTTCACACGTGTGCATGCGCGCTTAACAATTAATGGCACTCTCGTGAGTATGCTAAAGAGTAACGCTTTTGGCCTGCGGGTTGGGAACACGTATGCTTATGCATGCATTACCGACCCAAACATATGTGAACCTAGTCTTATTCTGCAATAATGGACAATGCACAGAACCACTTTTCTTTCAATATAAAAATGATTCTTGCCATTGCTTCTGAACAATTTAGCCATTTTGAGATTTTGCTGCAGCGAGTGCCATGTGCCCTTATAACTCAATGAACTGTTCTCAAAGTTCTTTGCCATGTAATCAGTAAAATAAGAGAATGTTAATGTTCCACATTACAAGAACAGTATACACAGTTTATCTTCTAATGTTTTGCAGGGTACAGGTTGGCTATATTTAGCATGTTTCTCAGAAGAAGTTTGGGGTAGGTTGCAGCTCCTTGTTATGATGCTGTACTGTACAGTCCTGTGTTTTCCTGTGTCTATGCAGTGAATGCAGAATGTTTCCAGAACACTGGGAAATGTATCTGAACAATGCTACAGAATTTAAGTTTCCTGAAGGCTCCTTATCACATTTTTGCATATACACCTCAAATTATTGTTAGAGATGCTCATATTTAAATGGCATATGGAAAGCCGTAGAGAACCCAAATAATCTTAATCTTCAGGTAAATGTATTCTTCCCTGCTCCAGATATTCAGCAATTGTTTACAATATGTTTAATCTAAAGCAGTTTTTTATTCACCTCTCCTGCCCTCTTGTCTCTTGACAGCACCCCTGTAGTAGCAGAGAATCACTGTAGTGGCCATTGCTACTACAGTGACCCTCACTCTCTTCCTGTGCCAAGTGGCTAGCCTAATGCATAGTAACCACAGGGGTTACTTGGTTAGTACGGACAGCATTCACATAGTTGCCAGAGTCCTGAATTGCCCAGGACATTCACGGAAATCAGACCAATGTCCAGGTCTGAGCCTGTCCCGGGCAGAATCCTGAAAATTAGGCTCTGTCACGGACAGCGGGAGTTTGGCACAGACACAGTTATCACAGCCAGTAGCGTTGCAATGGTCACCAATGGCATAGCTACAGGGCTCCCATGAGGCCCCCCTATCACACTGACTCAGGCCCACCATACGGCTCCTTTCAGTCCCTACTCTGGTCCCGGCTCAGCTTGTGATTAGTCAGATCGGTTGAGGAGGGGCTTCGTGTCTGCTGTGCCTCATGAAGTCACAGGCCAGCTCCCTTCTGCGCGGCTTATCTCTGGGTTATTGAAGATAAGGTGGTGAACAGGGAGAGACACCCGAGGTTGGCACCACAGCCGCGGGGAGTCCTCCTATAGAAACCTGTCTGCTGACTGTCCTGTGCCGAGCCTGACTCATCAGTGTCTCTGCCATGTACTCAGCAACTTCTGTGTGCCTGTCCACCCGCGGTCTTGTCCCAGTGTCTTCCCTCCCAGCAACCACTGCTCCTACTTCCAATACACATGTTCTGACTGACCGGAAGAGCCCAGCTCTGATCATAACCCCCCCCTTCACCAGCCTTATTTACCCCCTCTTTTCCATCCCCCTAACTCTGCTCAACCCCCTCTTTTCCATCCCCCCAAGCTCTGCTCACCCCCCTTTTCTCCATCCCCCAACTATGTTCACCCCTCCTTTTCTCCATCCCCCAACTCTGCTCATCCCCCCTCTTCACTCCCTCAACTCTGCTCATACCCCCCTTCTCCATCTCCCCAACTCTGCTCATCCCCCTCTTCTCCACCCCCCAACTCTGCTCATCCCCCCAACTCTGCTCACCCCCTTCTTCTTTATCCCCCAACTCTGTTCACCCCTCTCCTCTCCATCTTCCCCAACTCTGCTCACCCCTTCTCATTCCCCCAACTCTGTTCACCCCCTCTTCTCCATCCCCCCAACTCTGCTCAATTGCCCTCTTCTCCATCCCCTACAACTTTGTTCACTCCCCCTCTTCTTTATCCCTCAACTATGTTCACCCCCGTCTTCTCCATCTCACCCAACTTTGCTCACCCCCCCAACTCTGTTCATACCCCCCTTCTCCATCTCCCCAACTCTGCTCATCCCCCTCTTCTCCACCCCCCAACTCTGCTCATCCCCCCAAGCTCTGCTCACCCCCCTTTTCTCCATCCCCCCAACTCTGTTCACCCCTCCTTTTCGCCATCTCCCAACTCTGCTCATCCCCCCTCTTCACTCCCTCAACTCTGCTCATACCCCCCTTCTCCATCTCTACAACTCACCCCCTCTTCTTCATGCCCCCAATTCTGTTCACCCCTCTCTTCTCCATCTCCCCCAAATCTGCTCACCCCCCTTCTCATTCCCCCGACTCTGTTCACCCCCTCTTCTCCATCCCCCCAACTCTGCTCAATGGCCCTCTTCTCCATTCCCTCCAATTTTGTTCACTCCCCCTCTTCTTCATCTCCCCAACTCTGTTCACCCCCGTCTTCTCCATCTCCCCCAACTTTGCTCACCCCCCTTCTTTACCCCCCAATTCTGTTCACCCCCTCTTCTCCATCCCAGCAATTCTGCTCACCCCCCTCTTCTCCATTTCCCCAACTCTGTTCACCCCCCTCTTCCCCATCCCCCCAACTCTGCTCACCCCCTCTTCTTCATCCCCCAACTCTGTTTACCCCTCATTTCTCCATCCCCCTCAACTCTGTTCACCCTCCCTCTTCACCCTTCAACTCTGCTCACCCCCCTCTTCCCCACCCCCCTAACTCTGCTCACTCTCCCTCTTCTCTATCCCTCCAACTCCATTCACCCCTCCTCTTCTCCATCCCCTCTTTTCCATCCCCTGCAACTCTGCCCTCTTCTCCATCCCCCAACTCTGTTCACCCCCTTCTTCTCCATCTCCCCCCACTTTACTCACCCCCTTCTCCACCCCCCCCCCCCCAACTCCTCTCACCCTGTCTTCTCCATCTCCCCAACTCTGCTCACCCCCCTTTTCTCCATCTCCAACTCCATTAACCCCCTCTTCTTCAACTCCCTAACTCTACTTCATCCCCCCTCCTCTGCATCCCCCAACTCTGCTCATCCCCCCTCTTCTCCACCCCCCCAACACTGTTAAACCCTCTCTTCTCCACCCCCCCAACTCTGTTCACCCCCAACTCTGCTCACCCCCCTCTTATCCATCCCCTCTAAATCTGCTCCCCCTCCTCTTCTTCATCCCCCAACTCCATTTACCCTCGATCTTCTTCACCCCCCCAACTCCGCTCACTCTCCCTCTTCTCCATCCCCCCAACTCCGCTCATCCCCTCTTTTTCACTCCTTAACTCTGTTAACCCCCCCTCTTCTCCATCCCCTCAAAATCTGTTTGCCCCCCTCTTCTCCATCCCCCAACTCTGTTCACCCCCTCTTCTCCTTTCCCCAACTCTGTCCACCCCCCATTTTCTCCATCCCCCAACGCTGTTCACCCCCCCTTTTCTCCATCCCCCAACTCCGTTCACCCCCCTTCTCCATCCTCCCAAGTTTGCTCACCCCCCTTCTCCACCCCCCAACTCTGTTCACCCCCGCTTCTTTATCCTCCCCAACTCTGTTTACCCCCCTCTTCTCCACTCCCCCAACTCTGCTCACCCACCTCTTCTCCATCCCCCCAACTCTACTCACCCCTCTCGTCTCCGCCCCTCCAACTCCATTCACCCCTCCTCTCCTCCATCTCCTAACTCCTCTCACCCCCCTCTTCTCCATCCCCCGCAACTCTGCTCACCCCTGCTCTTTTCCATTACCCAACTCTGTTCACCCCCCTCGTCTCCATCCCCCCAACTCTGTTCACCCCCCCTTTTCTACATCTCCCCCAACTTTGCTCACTCCCCTGCTCCATCCCCCAACTCCATTTACTCCCCTATTTTTGTCCCCCCAACTCTGCTCACCCCCTCTTCTCCATCCCCCAACTCTCTTCACCCCCCTTTTCTCCATCCCCCAACTCTGTTCGACACCTCCTTCTCCACCCCCCAACTCTGTTTACCCCCCTCTTCTTCATCCCCCCAACTCTGCCAACCCCCCTTCTCCATCTCCCCAACCCTGTTCACCCGCTCTTCATCATCCCCCAACTCTGCTCATCCCCCCTTTTCCATCCCCCCAACTCTGTTCACCCCCTAACTCTGCTCAACCCCCTTTTCTCCATCCCCTCCAAATCTGTTTACCTCCCCTCTTCTCCACCCCCCCAACTCTGTTCACTCTTCTCTTCTCCATCCCCCAACTCTGTTCACCCCTCTTCTCCATTCCCCAACTCCGTTCACCCCATCTTTTCTCCATCCCTCAACTCTGTTCACCCCCCCTTTCCATCTCCCCAACTCCGCTCACCCCTCTCTTCTCCATCCTCCCCAACTCTGTTGACCCCCCTCCTCTCCATCCCCCCAACTTTGCTCATCCCCCCTTTTCTCCATCCCCAAACGCTGTTCACCCCTCTCTTCTCCATCCCCCAATGCTGCTCACCCCCTTCTCCATCCCCTCTAACTCTACTCACCCCCTCTTTTTACATCCCCCCAACTCCATTCACCCTCCCTCTTCTCCATCCCCCCAATCCAGCTCACACTCCCTTATCTCCATCCCCCCAACTCTGCTCACCCCCTTTTCCATCCCCCAAACTCTGCTAACCCCCTTCTCCATTCCCCCAACTCTGCTCACCCTCCTTCTCCATCCCCCCAACTCCATTCACCCCCTCTTCTTCACCCCCCCAACTCTGTTCACCCCCTTCTTCATCCCCCAACTCTTTTCACCCCCCTCTTCTTCATCCCCCCAACTCCGCTAACCCCCGTCTCCATCTTCCCAACCCTGTTCACCCCCTCTTCATCATCCCCCAACTCTGCTCACCTCCCCATTTCCATCCCCCCAACTCCGTTCACCCCCTCTTCTCCACCCCCCCTAACTCTGCTCAACTCCCTCTTCTCCATCCCCTACAAATCTTATCACCTCCCCTCTTCTCCATCCCCCCAACTCTGTACACCCTTCTCTTCTCCATCCCCCAACTCTGTTTACCTCCCTTTTTCCATCTCCCCAACTCTGCTTACCCCTCTCTTCTGAATCCTACCCAACTCTGTTCATCCCCCTCTTCTCCACCCCCCAACTCTGCTCACCCCCTCTTCTCCATCTCCCCAGCTCTACTCCTCCCTCTTCTTCTTCATCCCCCCAACTCTGCTCATCCCCCTCTTCTCCATCCCCCAAGTCTGTTCACCCTCCATTCACCCTCCCTCTTCTTCATCCCCCCCAACTCCGCTCACCCTCCCTCTTTTCCATCCCCCGCAATTCGGTTCACCCCCTCTTCTCCATCCCCCCAACTCTGCTCGCCCCCTTCTCCATCCCCCCAACTCTGCTCACCCCCTTCTCCATCCCCACAACTCCGTTCACCCCCTCTTCTCCACCTCCTAACTCTGCTCACCCCCCTCTTCTCCATCCCCTCCAAATGTTCTTCACCCCCCTTTTCTCCATTCCCCAACTCTGTTCCCTCCCCCTTTTCTCCATCCCCAAACTCCATTCCCCCCCTTCTCCATTTCACCAACTCTGTTTACCCCCCTTTTCTCCATACCCCAACTCCGTTTATCCCCCCTTCTCCATCCTCCCAAGTTTGCCCACCCCCCTTCTCCACCCCCCAACTCTGTTCACCCTCTTCTTCTCCATCCTCCCCATCTCTGTTCACCCCCCCTCTTCTCCATTCCTTCAACTCTGCTCACCCCTCTTCTCCATTCCCCCAACTCTGCTCACCCCTCTCTTCTCCATCCCCAACTCCATTTACCCCTCCTCTTCTCCTTGCCCTGACTCCTCTCACCTCCCTCTTCTCCATCCCCCGCAACTCTTCTCACCCCGCTCTTTTCCATCCCACCAACTCTGCTCACCACCCATCTTCTCTATGCCCCCAACTCTGTTCACCCCCTCTTCTCCATCTCCCCAAACTCTGCTCACCCACTCTTCACCCCCCCCAACTCTGTTCCCCACCCTCTTCTCCATCCCTCAAACTCCATTCACCCCTCCTCTTCTCCATCTCCTCTTCTCCATCCCCTGCAACTCTGTTCACCCCCTCTTCTTCATCACCCCTCAACTCTGCTCACCCCCTCTTCTCAATACCCCTCAACTCTGTTCACCCCCCTCTTTTCCACCCCCCCAACTCTGTTCACCCCCCTCTTCTCCACCCCCCAACTTCGCTTATCCACTCTTCTCCATTCCTCTTAACTCTGCTCACCCCCCTCTTCTTCATCCCCTCAACTCTGTTTACCCCTCCTTTTCTCCATCCCCAAACTCCATTAACCCCCCTCTTCTCCATCTCCCCAATTCTACTCATCCCCCCTCTTCTTCATCCGCCCAACTCTGCTCATTCCCCCCTCTTCTCCATCCCGCCAACGCTGTTCACCCCTCTCTTATCCATCCCCCCAACGCTGTTCACCCCTCTCTTCTCCATCCCCCCAATGCTGTTCACTCCTCTCTTCTCAATCCTCCCCAACTCCGTTCACCCCCCCTCTTCTCCATCCTCCCCAACTCTGCTCACCCACCTCTTCTCCATCCATCCAACTCTGTTTACTTCCTCTTCTCTATCTCCCCAAAAACTGCCCACCCTTCTCCACCCCAACTCTGTTTCCCTCCCTCTTCTCCATCCCCCAACTCGGTTCACCCCCCTTTTTTCCACCCCCCAACTCTGTTCACCCCCCCTCTTCTTCGCCCCTCCAACTCCGCTAACCCCCTTCTTCATCTCCCCAACCCTGTTCACTCCCTCTTCATCATCCCCCCAACTCTGCTCACCCCCTCTTCTCGACCCTCCAACTCAATTCGCCCCCTCTTCTCCACCCCCTAACTCTGCTCAACCCCCTCCCCCCATCCCCTCCAAATCTGTTCACCCTTCTCTTCTCCATCCCCCAACTCTGCTCATCCCCCTCTTCTCCATCTCCCCAACTCTGCTCATCCCACCTCTTCTCCATCCCCCCAACTCTACTCATCCCCCCTATTCTTCATCCCCCAACTCTATTCACCCTCCCTCTTCTTCATCCCTCCCAACTCCGCTCACCCCCATCTCCTCCATTCCCCAACTCTGTTCACCCCCCTTCCCCATCCTCACAACTTTGCTCACCCCCTTCTCCACCCCTCAACTCTGTTCACCCCCTCTTCTCCATCCTCCCCAACTATGTTCACCCCCCTCCCCAACTCTTTTCAACCCCCTCTTCTCCATCCCCCTTCTCCATTCTCCTAACTCTGTTCGCCCCTCTCTTCTCCATCCCCCAACTCCATTCACCCCTCTTTTTCTCCATCCCCCAACTCCTATCACCCCCCTCTTCTCCATGCCCCGCAACTCTGCTCACCCTTGCTCTTTTACATCCCCCCAACTATGCTAACCCCCCTTCTCCATTCCCCAACTCCGTTCACCCCCTCTTCTTCACCCCCTAACTCTGCTCACCCCCCTTTTCTCCATCCCCTAAGTCTGTTCACCCCCCCCTTCTCCATCCCCCCAACTTTGCTCACCCCCCTTCTCCACCCCAACTCTGTTCAACCGCCTCTTCTCCATCCTCCCCAACTCTGTTCACCCCCTCCCCAACTCTGTTCACTCTCTCTTCTCCACCCCCTTCTCTATACTCCTAACTCTGCTCGCTCCTCTCTTCTCCACCCCCCAACTCCATTCACTCCTCTTTTTCTCCATCCCCCAACTCCTATCACCCCCCTCTTCTCCATCCCCCGCAACTCTACCCACCCTTGCTCTTTTACATCCCCCCAACTCTGCTCACCTCCCTCCTCTCCATCTCCCCAACTCTGTTCACCCCCTATTCTTCATCTCCCCAATCTCTGCTCACCCACCCTTTTCCACCCCCCCACCCTGTCCCCCCCTTTTCTCCATCCCCTCCAACTCTGTTCACCCCCCTCTTCTCCATCCCCCAACTCTATTCATCCCCCTTTTCTCCATCTCACCCCCTTTCTCCACCCCCAACTCCATTCAGCCCCCTATTTTTCATCCCCCCAACTCTGCTTACCCCCCTCTTCTCCATCCCCCCAACTCTGTTCACCCCCCCTTTTCTCCATCCCCCAACTCTGTTCACCCCCCCACTTCTTCATCCCCCCACTTCTGCTAACCCCCTTCTCCATCTCCCTAGCCCTGTTCATCCCCTCTTCATCATCGCCTTAACTCTGCACACCCCCCTTCTCCAACCCCCCAACTCTGTTCACCCCCTCTTCTCCACCCCCCTAACTCTGCTCAACCCCCTCTTCTCCATCCCCCCAACTCTGTTCACCCTTCTCTTCTCCATCCCCCAACTTTGTTCACCCCCTTCTTCTCCATTCCCCAACTCTGTTCACCCCCCTTCCCCATCCTCCCAACTTTGCTCACACCCTTCTCCAACCCCCAACTCTGTTCACCCCCTCTTCTCCATCCTCCCCAACTATGTTCACCCCCCTTCCCCAACTCTGTTCAACCCCCTCTTCTCCATCCCCCTTCTTCATTCTCCTAACTCTGTTCGCCCCTCTCTTCTCCATCCCCAACTCCATTTACCCCTCTTTTTCTCCATCCCCCAACTCCTATCACCCCCCTCTTCTCCATGCCCCGCAACTCTGCTCACCCTTGCTCTTTTACATCCCCCCAACTATGCTAACCCCCTTCTCCATCCCCCAACTCCGTTCACCCCCTCTTCTTCACCCCCTAACTCTGCTCACCCCCCTTTTCTCCATCCCCTAAGTCTGTTCACCCCCCCTTCTCCATCCTCCCAACTTTGCTCACCCCCCTTCTCCACCCCCCAACTCTGTTCAACCGCCTCTTCTCCATCCTCCCCAACTCTGTTCAACCCCCTCCCCAACTCTGTTCACCCCCTCTTCTCCATCCCCCGCAACTCTGCTCACCCTTGCTCTTTTACATCCCCCCAACTCTGCTCACCCCCTCCTCTCCATCTCCCCAACTCTGTTCACCCCCTCTTCTTCATCTCCCCAATATCTGCTCACCCACCCTTTTACACCCCCCCACCCTGTCCCCCCCTTTTCTCCATCCCCTCCAACTCTGTTCACCCCCCTCTTCTCCATCCCCCAACTCTATTCATCCCCCTTTTCTCCATCTCACCCACCTTCTCCACCCCCAGCTCCATTCAGCCCCCTATTTTTCATCCCCCCAACTCTGCTTACCCCCCTCTTCTCCATCCCCCAACTCTGTTCACCCCTCCTTTTCTCCATCCCCCAACTCTGTTCACCCCCCACTTCTTCATCCCCCCACTTCTGCTAACCCCCTTCTCCATCTCCCTAGACCTGTTCATCCCCTCTTCATCATCGCCTTAACTCTAGACACCCCCCTTCTCCAACCCCCCAACTCTGTTCACCCCCTCTTCTCCACCCCCCTAACTCTGCTCAGCCCCCTCTTCTCCATCCCCCAACTCTGTTCACCCTTCTCTTCTCCATCCCCCAACTTTGTTCACCCCCTTCTTCTCCATTCCCCAACTCTGTTCACCCCCCTTCCCCATCCTTCCAACTTTGCTCACACCCTTCTCCACCCCCCAACTCTGTTCACCCCCTCTTCTCCATCCACCCCAACTATGTTCACCCCCCCTCCCCAACTCTGTTCAACCCCCTCTTCTCCATCCCCCTTCTCCATTCTCCTAACTCTGTTCGCCCCTCTCTTCTCCATCCCCAACTCCATTCACCCCTCTTTTTCTCCATCCCCCAACTCCTATCACCCCCCTCTTCTCCATGCCCCGCAACTCTGCTCACCCTTGCTCTTTTACATCCCCCCAACTATGCTAACCCCCTTCTCCATCCCCCAACTCCGTTCACCCCCTCTTCTTCACCCCCTAACTCTGCTCACCCCCCTTTTCTCCATCCCCTAAGTCTGTTCACCCCCCTTCTCCATCCTCCCAACTTTGCTCACCCCCCTTCTCCACCCCCCAACTCTGTTCAACCGCCTCTTCTCCATCCTCCCCAACTTTGTTCACCCCCCTCCCCAACTCTGTTCACTCTCTCTTCTCCACCCCCTTCTCTATACTCCTAACTCTGCTCGCTCCTCTCTTCTCCACCCCCCAACTCCATTCACTCCTCTTTTTCTCCATCCCCCAACTCCTATCACCCCCTCTTCTCCATCCCCCGCAACTCTGCTCACCCTTGCTCTTTTACATCCCCCCAACTCTGCTCACCCCCTCCTCTCCATCTCCCCAACTCTGTTCACCCCCTCTTCTTCTTCTCCCCAATCTCTGCTCACCCACCCTTTTACACCCCTCCACCCTGTCCCCCCCTTTTCTCCATCCCCTCCAACTCTGTTCACCCCCCTCTTCTCCATCCCCCAACTCTATTCATCCCCCTTTTTCTCCATCTCACCCCCCTTCTCCACCCCCAGCTCCATTCAGCCCCCTATTTTTCATCCCCCCAACTCTGCTTACCCCCCTCTTCTCCATCCCCCCAACTCTGTTCACCCCCCCTTTTCTCCATCCCCCAACTCTGTTCACCCCCCACTCCTTCATCCCCCCACTTCTGCTAACCCCCTTCTCCATCTCCCTAGCCCTGTTCATCCCCTCTTCATCATCGCCTTAACTCTGCACACCCCCTTCTCCAACCCCCCAACTCTGTTCACCCCCTCTTCTCCACCCCCCTAACTCTGCCCAACCCCCTCTTCTCCATCCCCCCAACTCTGTTCACCCTTCTCTTCTCCATCCCCCAACTTTGTTCACCCCCTTCTTCTCCATTCCCCAACTCTGTTCACCCCCCTTTTCTCCATCCCCCAACTCTGTTAATCCCCCCTTCTTCATCTCCCCAACTCCTTTCACCCCCTCTTCTCCATCCCTGCAACTCTGCTCACCCCACTCTTTTCCATCCCCAACTCTGCTTAACCCCCTTCTTCTCCATCCCCTAACTCTGTTCCCCTCCCTCTTCTCCATCCCCCCAACTCTGTTCATCCTCTCGTCTCCATCCCCCACAACTCTGTTCACCCCCCACTTTTCTCCACCCCCCAACTCTGCTCACGCCCCTCTTCTCCATTACCCCAACTCTGTTCACCCCCTCTTCTCCATCCCCCAACTGTTTACCCCCTTTTCTCCACCCCTCAACTCCGTTCACCCCCCTATTTTTCATCCCCCCAACTCCGTTCAACACCTCTTCTCCATCCTCCAACTCTGTTCACCCCCTCTTCTTCACCCCCCTAACTCTGCTCACCCCCCCTTCTCCACCCCCCAACTTTGTTCACCCCCATCTCCTCCATTCCCCAACCCCCTTTTCTCCATTTCCCAAGTCTGATCTCCCCTTCTCCATCCTCCCAACTTTGCTCACCCCCTTCTCCACCCCCTAACTCTGTTCACCCCCCTCTTCTCCATCCTCCCCAACTATGTTCACCCCCCCTCCCCAACTCTGTTCACCCCCCTCTTCTCCACCCCCCTTCTCCATTCCCCTAACTCTGTTGGCCCCTCTCTTCTCCATCCCCCAACTCTATTCACCCCTCTTCTTCTCCATCCCCCAACTCCTATCACCCCCACCTTCTACATCCCCTGCAACTCTGCTCACCCTTGCTCTTTTACATCCCCCCAACTATGCTCACCCCCTTCTCTATCCCCCCTACTCCGTTCACCCCCTCTTCTTCTCCCCCTAACTATGCTCACCCCCCTTTTCTCCATCCCCCAAGTCTGTTCACCCCCCTTCAACATCCTCCCAACTTTGCTCACTCCCCTTCTCCACCCCCCAACTCTGTTCACCCCCTCTTCTCCATCCTCCCCAACTCTGTTCACCCCCTCCACAACTCTGTTCACCCCCTCTTCTCCACCCCCCTTCTCCATTCTCCTAACTCTGCTCGCCCCTCTCTTCTCCATCCCCCCAACTCCATTCACCCCTCTTCTTCTCCATCACCCAACTCCTATCACCCCCTCTTCTCCGACCCCCGCAACTCTACTCACCCTTGCTCTTTTACATCCCCCAACTCTGCTCACCCCCTCCTCTCCATCCCCCCAACTCTGTTCACCCCCTTTTCTTCATCTCCCCAATCTTTGCTCACCCACCCTTCTCCACCCCCCCACTCTGTTCCCCTCCCTCTTCTCCATCCCCACAACTCTGTTTGGCCCCTCTTCTATTTCCCCAACAACTCTGCTCACCCCCCTTTTCTCCATCCCCTCCAACTCTGTTCACCCCCCTCTTCTCCATCCCCCCAACTCTATTCACCCCCCTTTTCTCCATCTCACCTGCCTTCTCTACCCCCAACTCCATTCAGCCCCCTATTTTTCATCCCCCCAACTCTGCTTACCCCCCTCTTCTCCATCCCCCAACTCTGTTCACCCCTCCTTTTCTCCATCCCCCAACTCTGTTCACCCCCCACTTCTTCATCCCCCCACTTCTGCTAACCCCCTTCTCCATCTCCCTAGACCTGTTCATCCCCTCTTCATCATCGCCTTAACTCTAGACACCCCCCTTCTCCAACCCCCCAACTCTGTTCACCCCCTCTTCTCCACCCCCCTAACTCTGCTCAGCCCCCTCTTCTCCATCCCCCAACTCTGTTCACCCTTCTCTTCTCCATCCCCCAACTTTGTTCACCCCCTTCTTCTCCATTCCCCAACTCTGTTCACCCCCCTTCCCCATCCTTCCAACTTTGCTCACACCCTTCTCCACCCCCCAACTCTGTTCACCCCCTCTTCTCCATCCACCCCAACTATGTTCACCCCCCCTCCCCAACTCTGTTCAACCCCCTCTTCTCCATCCCCCTTCTCCATTCTCCTAACTCTGTTCGCCCCTCTCTTCTCCATCCCCAACTCCATTCACCCCTCTTTTTCTCCATCCCCCAACTCCTATCACCCCCCTCTTCTCCATGCCCCGCAACTCTGCTCACCCTTGCTCTTTTACATCCCCCCAACTATGCTAACCCCCTTCTCCATCCCCCAACTCCGTTCACCCCCTCTTCTTCACCCCCTAACTCTGCTCACCCCCCTTTTCTCCATCCCCTAAGTCTGTTCACCCCCCTTCTCCATCCTCCCAACTTTGCTCACCCCCCTTCTCCACCCCCCAACTCTGTTCAACCGCCTCTTCTCCATCCTCCCCAACTTTGTTCACCCCCCTCCCCAACTCTGTTCACTCTCTCTTCTCCACCCCCTTCTCTATACTCCTAACTCTGCTCGCTCCTCTCTTCTCCACCCCCCAACTCCATTCACTCCTCTTTTTCTCCATCCCCCAACTCCTATCACCCCCTCTTCTCCATCCCCCGCAACTCTGCTCACCCTTGCTCTTTTACATCCCCCCAACTCTGCTCACCCCCTCCTCTCCATCTCCCCAACTCTGTTCACCCCCTCTTCTTCTTCTCCCCAATCTCTGCTCACCCACCCTTTTACACCCCCCCACCCTGTCCCCCCCTTTTCTCCATCCCCTCCAACTCTGTTCACCCCCCTCTTCTCCATCCCCCAACTCTATTCATCCCCCTTTTTCTCCATCTCACCCCCCTTCTCCACCCCCAGCTCCATTCAGCCCCCTATTTTTCATCCCCCCAACTCTGCTTACCCCCCTCTTCTCCATCCCCCCAACTCTGTTCACCCCCCCTTTTCTCCATCCCCCAACTCTGTTCACCCCCCACTCCTTCATCCCCCCACTTCTGCTAACCCCCTTCTCCATCTCCCTAGCCCTGTTCATCCCCTCTTCATCATCGCCTTAACTCTGCACACCCCCTTCTCCAACCCCCCAACTCTGTTCACCCCCTCTTCTCCACCCCCCTAACTCTGCCCAACCCCCTCTTCTCCATCCCCCCAACTCTGTTCACCCTTCTCTTCTCCATCCCCCAACTTTGTTCACCCCCTTCTTCTCCATTCCCCAACTCTGTTCACCCCCCTTTTCTCCATCCCCCAACTCTGTTAATCCCCCCTTCTTCATCTCCCCAACTCCTTTCACCCCCTCTTCTCCATCCCTGCAACTCTGCTCACCCCACTCTTTTCCATCCCCAACTCTGCTTAACCCCCTTCTTCTCCATCCCCTAACTCTGTTCCCCTCCCTCTTCTCCATCCCCCCAACTCTGTTCATCCTCTCGT
Source organism: Lithobates clamitans (assembly GCA_037952925.1). Taxonomy (NCBI): domain Eukaryota; kingdom Metazoa; phylum Chordata; class Amphibia; order Anura; family Ranidae; genus Lithobates; species Lithobates clamitans. Next base: position 2,541,349 of record JBBGZY010000138.1, on the reverse strand, counting down.
CTCCATCCCCCACAACTCTGTTCACCCCCCACTTTTCTCCACCCCCCAACTCTGCTCACGCCCCTCTTCTCCATTACCCCAACTCTGTTCACCCCCTCTTCTCCATCCCCCAACTGTTTACCCCCTTTTCTCCACCCCTCAACTCCGTTCACCCCCCTATTTTTCATCCCCCCAACTCCGTTCAACACCTCTTCTCCATCCTCCAACTCTGTTCACCCCCTCTTCTTCACCCCCCTAACTCTGCTCACCCCCCCTTCTCCACCCCCCAACTTTGTTCACCCCCATCTCCTCCATTCCCCAACCCCCTTTTCTCCATTTCCCAAGTCTGATCTCCCCTTCTCCATCCTCCCAACTTTGCTCACCCCCTTCTCCACCCCCTAACTCTGTTCACCCCCCTCTTCTCCATCCTCCCCAACTATGTTCACCCCCCCTCCCCAACTCTGTTCACCCCCCTCTTCTCCACCCCCCTTCTCCATTCCCCTAACTCTGTTGGCCCCTCTCTTCTCCATCCCCCAACTCTATTCACCCCTCTTCTTCTCCATCCCCCAACTCCTATCACCCCCACCTTCTACATCCCCTGCAACTCTGCTCACCCTTGCTCTTTTACATCCCCCCAACTATGCTCACCCCCTTCTCTATCCCCCCTACTCCGTTCACCCCCTCTTCTTCTCCCCCTAACTATGCTCACCCCCCTTTTCTCCATCCCCCAAGTCTGTTCACCCCCCTTCAACATCCTCCCAACTTTGCTCACTCCCCTTCTCCACCCCCCAACTCTGTTCACCCCCTCTTCTCCATCCTCCCCAACTCTGTTCACCCCCTCCACAACTCTGTTCACCCCCTCTTCTCCACCCCCCTTCTCCATTCTCCTAACTCTGCTCGCCCCTCTCTTCTCCATCCCCCCAACTCCATTCACCCCTCTTCTTCTCCATCACCCAACTCCTATCACCCCCTCTTCTCCGACCCCCGCAACTCTACTCACCCTTGCTCTTTTACATCCCCCAACTCTGCTCACCCCCTCCTCTCCATCCCCCCAACTCTGTTCACCCCCTTTTCTTCATCTCCCCAATCTTTGCTCACCCACCCTTCTCCACCCCCCCACTCTGTTCCCCTCCCTCTTCTCCATCCCCACAACTCTGTTTGGCCCCTCTTCTATTTCCCCAACAACTCTGCTCACCCCCCTTTTCTCCATCCCCTCCAACTCTGTTCACCCCCCTCTTCTCCATCCCCCCAACTCTATTCACCCCCCTTTTCTCCATCTCACCTGCCTTCTCTACCCCCAACTCCATTCAGCCCCCTATTTTCCATCCCCCCAACTCTGCTTACCCCCCTCTTCTCCATCTCCCCAACTCTGTTCACCCCCCCTTTTCTCCATCCCCCAACTCTGTTCACCTCCCTCTTTTTCATCCCCCCACTTCCGCTAACCCCCTTCTCCATCTCCCTAGCCCTGTTCACCCCCTCTTTATCATCCCCTCAACTCTGCACACCACCTTTCTCCATCCCCCCAACTCTGTTCACCCCCTCTTCTCCACCCCCCTAACTCTGCTCAACCCCCTCTTCTCCATCCTCCCAACTCTGTTCACTCTTCTCTTCTCCATCCCCCAACTTTGTTTACCCCCTCTTCTCCATTCCCCAACTCTGTTCACCCCCCTTTTCTCCATCCCCCAACTCTGTTTATCCCCCTTCTTCATCTACCCAACTCCTTTCACCCCCTCTTCTCCATCCCCTAACTCTGTTCCCCTCCCTCTTCACCATCCCCCCAACTCTGTTCACCCTTTCTTCTCCATCCTCCACAACTCTGCTCACCCCCCACTTTTCTCCACCCCTCAACTCTGTTCACCCCCCTCTTCTCCATCCCCCAACTCTGTTGACCCCCCTTTTCTCCATCTCCCCCAACTTTGCTCACCCCCCCTCTCCACCCCCCAACTCTGTTCACCCCCCTCTTCTCAATCCCTCCAACTCTGCTCACCCCCCTCTTCTTCATTACACCCAACTCTGTTCACCCCCTCTTCTCCATCCCCCAACTGTTTACCCTCCATCCCCCAACTGTTTACCCCCCTTTTCTCCACCCCCCAACTCTGTACCCCCCCTATTTTTCATCCCCCCAACTCTGTTCAAACCCTTTTCTCCATCCCCTAAATCTGCTCACCCCCTCTTCTCCATTCCCCCAACTCTGTTCACCCCCCTCTTCTCCATTCCCCAACTCTGTTCACTTTTCCCTTCTCCATCCCCCAACTTTGTTTACCCCCCTCTTCTCCATTCCCCAACTCTGTTCACCCCCTTTTCTCCATCCCCCAACTCAGTTAATCCCCCCTTCTTCATCTCCCCAACTCCTTTCACCCCCTCTTCTCCATCCCCTATCTCTGTTCCTCTCCCTCTTCTCCATCCCCCCAACTCTGTTCACCCTCTCTTCTCCATCCCCCACAACTCTGCTCACCCCCCACTTTTCTCCACGTTCCAACTCTGTTCAACCCCCTCTTCTCCATCCCCCAACTCTGTTGACCCCCCTTTTCTCCATCTCCCCCAACTTTACTCACCCATCTTCTCCACCCCCCCAACTCTGTTCACCCCCCTCTTCTCAATCCCTCCAACTCTGTTCACAACCTTCTCCTCTATATTCACAAACTCTGTTCACCCCCTCTTCTCCATCCCCCAACTGTTTACCCCCCTTTTCTCCACCCCCCAACTCCGTACCCCCCCTATTTTTCATCCCCCCAACTCTGTTCAAACCCTTTTCTCCATCCCCTAAATCTGCTCACCCCCTCTTCTCCATTCCCCCAACTCTGTTCACCCCCCTCTTCTCCATTCCCCAACTCTGTTCACTTTTCCCTTCTCCATCCCCCAACTTTGTTTACCCCCCTATTTTTCATCCCCCCAACTCCGTTCAACCCCTCTTCTCCATCCCCTAACTCTCAATGCCCTGCCCCTAATTAATATTATACTCTGCCTACAGAAAAAAAAGTGTCCCTAAAAATCTTTTGAGAATGTTGGCAACTATGCATTCATTGAATGCTATGCATTTTTTGGTGTGAATGCAAAATGTCCTCTGACTGGATTAGGTGGGGATTATAATATCTTGAGAAAATGCAAAGCACTCTGTGAATGGCAGCAGTGGCGAGTGCACAACCCCCTGTGGTTACTATGCAGCAGAGCAGCCGCTCAACATGGGATCTGGAAGTCAGTGAGGATTACTGTAGCAGCAGTGACTACTACAGAGATTCTGTGCTTCCAAACAGGGATTGGCTAGGTATGAAATGGGCATATTTACAAGCTGGACCAATGTAACTATGTAAAAAAATTCATACTTGGGATTTAGCTTTAAGGGGTGTGGGGGTACTGTTTTTTTGGGGGGTAATTTAAAGACTTTTTTGGGGGGTAATTTAAAGACTTAAAATTACTGTAGTAGCGGTGACTACAACAATGATTCTCTGCTTCCAAAGGGATTGGCTAGGTATGAAATGCACATACATTTACATACCAATTCCAAGCTGGGTGTGGGGGTTTTAGGTTTTTTGGCCAGGGGGCAGATTTTAAAGACCTGCATTATTGTTTTGGACAATAAATTGCTTCACTACATTTTTCTAGCCTAAATATTTCAGGTCATTTACATGGGAACATTTCCACAAACCCATGCTTTTCTATTTGCATTCTTTAATTCATCAAGGAACTGGCCTTTTTAGAGCCAGGTAACCTTATAGTATGATGTACATTGTGTTTGATAAAGAAAGTTTCGCCTGTTAGATAATTAGGAGGATTATATTACAATCAGGACAATGCAATCACTGTGAAAAGAGAGGAAGTTCTCATGGAGCACATAAAAGGAAGTAAGATTGTTTTCCACATCCAGGTCTGTACAATTACGACTGATAATAATAAAAGTATAGAAGTCGAACAGTTAAGGACACATTCATCTTGTTTTTATTACTTCTCTGAAACAACATCATGCCTATACAGCGAAGACTAAAGATTCTCTGTTCATGGGTCAATTCTCACCAGAGCCATGTTTTTGTCTTCACAACAAGTGTGCCCATAAACACAATGGCCTAGATACCTGTCTACCCTTTCAATGTACATTAGGGATTAGTAGGCTCTACAGTTGATGTTGTTGCAAAATGTACAGTTTGTTTCTCTAGTTTCAATTGTAAAGCATAAAATATATGTAATACAGTTCTGTACAGTGGGAAGTAAAATTCATGTTAAAATTCGTGGCACCCATTCTTAAGCCTCGTACACACGATCGGACTTTCCAACAACAAAACCGTGGAATTTTGTCCGAAGGGTTTTGGCTCAAACTTGTCTTGCATACACACGGTCACACAAATGTTGGCCAACAATTACGAATGTAGTGATGTACTAGACGTACTACATGTTTTTTCAGCTCTTTAGTGCCACCCTTTGGGCTCCTGCTGCTAATTTCGTGTTAGTAGAAGTTTGAGTGTTGATTCGCGCTTTTCTTTTCGCGTTTTTCATTTATCGCTTTTCAGTTAGTTTCTGAACAGCCGTTCGTCAACCAGACATGTTGCGGAATCGGAGGAGATAACGTGTTATTTATTAAGTGAACAAGGGAATGGTTTTTGGTGGGATTTTAGGGGTGCCAAGCAATGAAATTGCTAACAATACACCAAGATATAAAAAAGTATAGCAAAAATGTATTACACAAAAGACAGATTTAAAAATATTGGCTGTACATATGATACGCAGGTATGGGTACACATCTAATCAAACAATGGAAAGAGTGGTAACTCAGCAATTACATGGAGTGACTTATCCTGACATGTTTCTCCTCTTAGGGCTTCCTCAGGGGATGTTTTCTGAGAAATAGATGTGATAATGCATAAAACAAGGTACAGTTAGAGACGATACAAAATTATAATGCAATACAAAGGCAGAAAAAGGGAATAAACATGCTGCTGACCGCCCTGCCCAATGCTCATCAGCCACCCATAAAAAGATGTTTTACCTGCAACTGGATGTTAAGCCAAATGGAAAACGGACACTATATGACATACAAGAAGGCTGGCCGGGAAGAGCCCAAGAATAGGGCTAAAAAGCCGGTTTCTGTCTGGTGAAAAGAGTGTAGGTAGTGACCAAAGCAAATAAAAGGGGTCACTGACGTGAAGCAAAATTAATAAGGGAGTGAGGAGAAGGTGGGGAGGGGGTAGAAAGGGGGAAAAACAAAAAGGGGAAAGAAAGGGGAGGCGAGAAAAGAGGGGGAAAAAGAATGGGAGGGGAAAAGAGAAGGGAAGGTAAAAAGAGGGAAAGAAAAGGAGGGGAAAGGAAAGGAAAGGGGGGAGGCTTAACGGAAAGAAAGGGAAAAAGGGAAAGAGGGATGGAATAGATTATAAGACGAGTAGTGGAAATTTCACTATGGATAAAGGTGGGAGTGCAGGAAAACCAATAGTGAAGAAATAAGGGGAAAACACTGGTGTTGGGGTGTGAAGTGTAAAGGATGTGATATGACTTGGCGTGGCATACTTAACATTCGACCAAGCTGGGTCTAAAGAGGAGCCAAGGGTGCCTAGGTTAAGGAATGTTTCCTGTTTGAAACAGTATATATGGTAATAAATATCTGTCTCAGATAGAGAGCTAATGAAGTAATAAAGATGAATGCATGCTGCATGAGTGTAGTTAGTTCAAATATAACTGTAGTTAATTCAAATATAAATATAAATTGAGTCATCTAATATACTAGAGGACCCAGCCACTGTTTGCAGATCGTCTGTCCCCACTTTTTAAAAAAAGGGTGGGGGTGAAATTGATACACAGACGGCAACAGGTAAAAATAGTAAACCGGCAGGTGAATGCATTGCAGTTAGAACAAAACCGGCAGATGCAGCATCATTGGAAGAGGTTCACAGCCAAAAAGAAAAAAATGAGCACTTTGTTATACAGTCAGGTCCATAAATATTGGGACATCTACACAATTCTAATCTTTTTAGCTCTATACACCACCACAATGGATTTGAAATGAATTGAAGATGACGTGCTTTAACTGCAGACTTTCAGCTTTAATTTGAGGGTATTTACATCCAAATCAGGTGAACGGTGTAGGAATTACAACAGTTGTATATGTGCCTCCCACTTTTTAAGGGACCAAAAGTAATGGGACAGATTAACAATCATCCATCAAATTTTCACTTTTTAATACTTGGTTGCAAATCCTTTGCAGTCAATTACAGCCTGAAGTCTGGATCGCATAGAAATCACCAGACGCTGGGTTTCATCCCTGGTGATGCTCTGCCAGGCCTCTACTGCAACTGTCTTCAGTTCCTGCTTGTTCTTGGGGCATTTTCCCTTCAGTTTTGTCTTCAGCAAGTGAAATGCATGCTCAATCGGATTCAGGTCAGGTGATTGACTTGGCCATTGCATAACATTCCACTTCTTTCCCTTAAACTCTTTGGTTACTTTTGCAGTATGCTTCGGGTCATTGTCCATCTGCACTGTGAAGCGCCGTCCAATGAGTTCTGAAGCATTTTGCTGAATATGAGCAGATAATATTGCCCGAAACACTTCAGAATTCATCCTGCTGCTTTTGTCAGCAGTCACATCATAAATAAATACAAGAGAACCAGTTCCATTGGCAGCCATACATGCCCACACCATGACACTACCACCACCATGCTTCACTAATGAGGTGGTATGCTTTGGATCATGAGCAGTTCCTTTCCTTCTCAATACTTTTCTTCCCATCACTCTGGTACAAGTTGATCTTGGTCTCATCTGTCCATAGGATGTTGTTCCAGAACTGTGAAGGCTTTTTTAGATGTTGTTTGGCAAACTCTAATCTGGCCTTCCTGTTTTTGAGGCTCACCAATGGTTTATATCTTGTGGTGAACCCTCTGTATTCACTCTGGTGAAGTCCTCTCTTGATTGTTGACTTTGACACACATACACCTACCTCCTGGAGAGTGTTCTTGATCTGGCCAACTGTTGTGAAGGGTGTTTTCTTCACCAGAGAGAATTCTTCGGTCATCCACCACAGTTGTTTTCCGTGGTCTTCCAGGTCTTTTGGTGTTGCTGAGCTCACCGGAGCGTTCTTTCTTTTTAAGGATGTTCTAAACAGTTGATTTGGCCACACCTAATGTTTTTGCTATCTCTCTGATGGGTTTGTTTTTTTTTTTTTTTTAGCCTAATGATGGCTTGCTTCACTGATAGTGACAGATCTTTGGATCTCATATTGAGAGTTGACAGCAACAGATTCCAAATGCAAATAGCACACTTGAAATGAACTCTGGACCTTTTATCTGCTCCTTGTAAATAGGATAATGAGGGAATAACACACACCTGGCCATGGAACAGCTGAGCAGCCAAGTGTCCCATTACTTTTGGTCCCTTAAAAAGTGTGAGGCACATATACAAACTGTTGTAATTTCTACACCGTTCACCTGATTTGGATGTAAATACCCTCAAATTAAAGCTGAAAGTCTGCAGTTAAAGCACATCTTGATCGTTTCATTTCAAATCCATTGTGGTGGTGTATAGAGCCAAAAAGATTAGAATTGTGTCAATGTCCCAATATTTATGGACCTGACTGTATAATTTACCTCATAAAGGGAGATGTCACAGCATGGCAGCCCTTGTAGTGTCTAACAGTGTGATGTGAGGGGGGTGTTTTTATGTGTGTGCACGTAATATCCGGCATCACACGATGCGGAGGTGTGGACGGCACGGCACAGGTACTGAGTGGTGGGGAATCGGGTGCTGGATACTGAACTATGATTCCCATAAGACCCCGCGGCCCGGGGGCGGATACAGAGGAGACGCAGGAGTCAGCTGACATACCCCAATCAGTGGGCGCGCATCTAACCTCCCTTCGCTCAGAGGGCAGCGGGTGACATAGAAAGTGAAAAGGACAAAATTTTGGTGTGAAACTATCATTGGCTGGTAGTCCTGCTGGGCACTAGTAGGGAGGACAGCAAGTGTGCATGCAACGCCAGTGCCTAGTACTTGGGTCAAAGATGAAGACTGGGAACAAAAAATATAAAATATACCAGGGCGCCTAGGGGCCAATAGTTGGATAGTGGTGAAAGGTGAGGAGACAGCGGCATGGCGAGCAACAAGCATAAACAACATACAATATAAAATACACATTATAACAAGCAGAATTATACAATAAAGTACATAGATACAATATACAGTGGATATAATTATTGAAATCAGATATAAGTAGTGCATAAGTAGTACATTAAAGTACGCACCATTAGATAAATATAACATTACAGATTAATACAAAAAAATTAATAAGTGGAAAATAGGGATTTGGATAAAGGAGTGGGAAAAGAAAGAAAAGAAAGTGAGGGAAAGAGTGGGGGAAACAGGGGAGGGGGAAAAAGGGGAGGGGAGGCAAAATGGGGGGTGGGAAAGAAGGGGGGTGGTTGTGGGGTACATGGGGGGAAAGATAAAGGAGGAGGGGGAGAAGGGGGGGATAGGGAAGTGGGGTAAGGCAGAGGGGGTTTGGAACAGGTAATCAGGCCGTTGAGAATGGTAATAAATGGCTTGATTACAGGAAGGGTTTGAAACTAACAGTCTCGTTTAGGCCAGGGTATATCATGGCCTTAAGGCAATGTATCCATCTGGTCTCGAGCTGTAGTAAGGCACGGTCCACACTGCCGCCTCTGGTGTTATTTATTATTGGCCGTGGAGTTATTGCTTTGGGATTTTTTTTGGTTGAATAATGATTTGATTTGGTATATTTTCTATGTTTTTGGATGCATAGAATGCACTTTTTGGTTAAGTTCTATTGGCAGATAGCACATGTCTAATTTTATTTGTTTTCTTTTTTAATGCACAATAAAAAAAATTGTGGAGAATAATACTCGGCTATGTGTTTTACTTCAAATGATCAAGTTTGGGAGTAGGCAGCTACATTTAAAAAAATATAATGTAAAATTGACAAGGGGCACCAACATAGTTGTATCTTTGATCTTAAAAAACTACAGGATAATGGTGTTGTGGTAACTTGCCCCAAAAAAAATCATAATAATATTATTCTTCATATCACTAGAACAAAAAGCTTTTGAAAATGTGTTTGCAATAACTCCATCAGTATCACCAGCAAAGCAGCTTCATTATTATCCCATTAAAGAAGAAAAGAATGTGCGCTGCATTTGGAGATTTCATAATTTGCCACGTCACAAATGTTAATTCTCCATTACAAACGCTAGTCCGACCGCTTATGCTTTCGAGCATGTGTGTTTGTATTTTGGACTTTTGTCCGACGGACTTGTGTACACAGGATCGGAAAATCCGACAACACACATTTGTTGGTGGAAAATTTGAAGACATGCTAGCCAACATTTGTTGCTGGAAAGTCCAGCAACAAATGTCCGATAGATATTCTCGGATGAAGGAATAGCCCTTTTGGCCACATAACATATAGTAACTCAGCAGAAGTCGATACGCTTGGGCCTGACACCCCTACCCCTCCACCCCCCCTTCTCCCACCCCCTCCCCCCCCAAAAAAAACAAAAATCCTCTTCCCTGTAACTTTTCTCCCTTTCCTTTCTGTACTCTCTTCTTTGTCTCTCTCTGGTTTCTCACTTCTTTGTCTACTTTCCTGGAATCTACTTAATTCCACCCCTTTTACTTAGGGTTACTGATAGTTATGGTATTTCATGTTAGAAATTTCACAACATTTCAGGAATGAAGTTTGTATTATACACAGAATGAGATGAGTTGTATTACCTGCAGAAGTTGACTCTGTTAGCTTAACCACTTCAGCCCCGGAAGGATTTACCCCCTTCCTGACCAGAGCACTTTTTACAATTCGGCACTGCGTCGCTTTAACTGCTAATTGCGCGGTCATGCAATGCTGTACCCAAACGAAATTTGCGTCCTTTTCTTCCCACAAATAGAGCTTTCTTTTGATGGTATTTGATCACCTCTGCCGTTTTTATTTTTTGCGCTATACACGGAAAAAGACCGAAAATTTTGAAAAAAAATGATATTTTCTACTTTTTGTTCTAAAAAAAATCCAATAAACTCAATTTTAGTCATACATTTAGGCCAAAATGTATTCGGCCACATGTCTTTGGTAAAAAAAATGTCAATAAGTGTATATTTATTGGTTTGCGCAAAAGTTATAGCGTCTACAAACTAGGGTACATTTTCTGGAATTTACACAGCCTTTAATTTATGACTGCCTATGTCGATTCTTGAGGTGCTAAAATGGCAGGGCAGTACAAAACCCCCACAAATGACCCCATTTTGGAAAGTAGACACCCCAAGGAATTTGCTGAGAGGCATGTTGAGCCCATTGAATATTCATTTTTTTTGTCCCAAGTGATTGAATAATGACAAAAAAAAAAAAAAAAAAAAAAAATTACAAAAAGTTGTCACTAAATGATATATTGCTCACACAGGCCATGGGCATATGTGGAATTGCACCCCAAAATACATTTAGCTGCTTCTCCTGAGTACGGGGATACCACATGTGTGGGACTTTTTGGGAGCCTAGCCGCGTACGGGGCCCCGAAAACCAAGCACCGCCTTCAGGATTTCTAAGGGCGTACATTTTTGATTTTACTCCTCACTACCTATCACGGTTTTGAAGGCCATAAAATGCCCAGATGACATAAACCCCCCCCAAATGACCCCATTTTGGAAAGTAGACACCCCAAGCTATTTGCTTTGAGGCATGTTGAGTCCATGGAATGTTTTATATTTTGACACAAGTTGCGGGAAAGTGACAATTTTTTTTTTTTTTTTTTTTTTTTTGCACAAAGTTGTCACTAAATGATATATTGCTCACACAGGCCATGGGCATATGTGGAATTGCACCCCAAAATACATTTAGCTGCTTCTCCTGAGTACGGGGATACCACATGTGTGGGACTTTTTGGGAGCCTAGCCGCGTACGGGACCCCGAAAACCAAGCACCGCCTTCAGGATTTCTAAGGGCGTACATTTTTTATTTTACTCCTCACTGCCTATCACAGTTTCGGAGGCCATGGAATGCCCAGGTGGCACAAACCCCCCCCAAATGACCCCATTTTGGAAAGTAGACACCCCAAGCTATTTGCTGAGAGGCATGGTGAGTATTTTGCAGCTCTCATTTGTTTTTGAAAATAAAGAAAGACGAGAAAAAAAAATTTTTTTTTTCTTTTTTCAATTTTCAAAACTTTGTGACAAAAAGTGAGGTCTGCAAAATACTCACTATACCTCTCAGCAAATAGCTTGGGGTGTCTACTTTCCAAAATGGGGTCATTTGGGGTTTTTTTTTGCCACCTGGGCATTCCATGGCCCCCGAAACTGTGATAGGCGGTGAAGAGTGAAATCAAAAATTTACGGCCTTAGAAAGCCTGAAGGCGGTGCTTGGTTTTCGGGGTCCCGTACGCGGCTAGGCTCCCAAAAAGTCTCACACATGTGGTATCCCCGTACTCAGGAGAAGCAGCAGAATGTATTTTGGGGTGTAATTTCACATATTCCCATGGCATGTTTGAGCAATATATCATTTAGTGACAACTTTGCGCAAAAAAAAATAAAAAAAATAAAAAATTGTCTCTTTCCCGCAACTTGTGTCACAATATAAATTATTCCATGGACTCAACATGACTCTCAGCAAATAGCTTGGGGTGTCTACTTTCCAAAATGGGGTCATTTGGGGGGGGTTTGAACTGTCCTGGCATTTTATGCACAACATCTAGAAGCTTATGTCACACATCACCCACTCTTCTAACCACTTGAAGACAAAGCCCTTTCTGACACTTATTGTTTACATAAAAAAATAATTTTTTTTTGCAAGAAAATTACTTTGAACCCCCAAACATTATATATTTTTTTTAAAGCAAATGCCCTACAGATTAAAATGGTGGGTGTTTCATTTTTTTTTTTCACACAGTATTTGCGCAGCGATTTTTCAAACGCATTTTTTGGGGAAAAAACACACTTTTTTACATTTTAATGCACTAAAACACACTATATTGCCCAAATGTTTGATGAGATAAAAAAGATGATCTTAGGCCGAGTACATAGATACCAAACATGACATGCTTTAAAATTGCGCACAAACGTGCAGTGGCGACAAACTAAATACATTTTTAAAAGCCTTTAAAAGCCTTTACAGGTTACCACTTTAGATTTACAGAGGAGGTCTACTGCTAAAATTACTGCCCTCGATCTGACCTTCGCGGCGATACCTCACATGCATGGTGCAATTGCTGTTTACATTTGACGCCAGACCAACGCTTGCGTTCACCTTAGCGCGAGAGCAGGGGGGACAGGGGTGCTTTTTTTTTTTTTTTTTTTTCTTTATTATTATTATTTTTTTATCTTATTTTTAAACTGTTCCTTTCATTTTTTTTTTTTTTAAATCATTTTTATTGTTATCTCAGGGAATGTAAATATCCCCCATGATAGCAATAGGTAGTGACAGGTACTCTTTTTTGCAAAAATTGGGGTCTATTAGACCCTAGATTTCTCCTCTGCCCTCAAAGCATCTGACCACGCCAAGATCGGTGTGATAAAATGCTTCCCCAATTTCCCAATGGCGCTGTTTACATCCGGCGAAATCTAAGTCATGAAATGCTCGTAGCTTCCGGTTTCTTAGGCCATAGAGATGTTTGGAGCCACTCTGGTCTCTGATCAGCTCTATGGTCATCTGGCTGAATCACCGGCTGCATTCTCAGGTTCCCTGTTGAGACAGGAGAGCCAGAGAAAAACACGGAAGACGTTGGGGGGGGGGGGGGCATTCCCTCCGACTGCTTGTAAAAGCAGTCTAGAGGCTAATTAGCCACTAGGATTGCTTTTACATGAAAGCTGACCGCTGGCTGAAAAGAATGATACCAAGATGATACCTAAACCTGCAGGCATCATTCTGGTATAACCACTCAAAGTCGTGAATGGCGTACCTGAAGACAAAAAAATGGTTAACAATAAAGCACAGTAAACGGTAAGGTATAAAAAATTGCATACCTGAAAAGCAAACATGATAAAACATAATAACAATAAAACATTGCAGAATAGAATACAGTAAAAAAGAGCAGAACAATAGAGAGAGAATAGAGAGAGAGAGAACAATAAAACGCCAACTATTTTTTTTTTATTTTATATTTTTGTTTGTGTTTTTTTTTTTTTTTCACTTTTTTTTGTAACTAACTTTTATAACTGTAACCGGTTCCAGGTTCAGGTCTCTCAAAATGCGCTGGCATCTTGGGAGACCCTGTGAAAGTGTGCCTAGTCTGTGCAATGCTGTACCCTACGCTAATAGTCAACTAGTGAATGGTAGCATTCAAAACATTCACCAATGCAAAGACCAGGATTGTCAGGACAGGAGGGACAATAATAGCGGGTGTCACGTCTATATCCGCGCTTGCTGCAGACACAACATCTTTTTTGGGGGGGTTTGTTGGGTAGGGGTACTCGGGAGGACATAAAAATGCCTCTCATGCAGCCGACTGCATTTGGTTGGGGATGTGAATGGGGGAAGTACGGGCGCTGCAGAAGTGGTGGGTTCCCAATTAGGATTGGCGAATGCAGCAGGAAGGGCACTATGGGCACGACGGGCCTGTGTTTGTCTTTTTGGTGGCAGCGGGACACTACTTGTGCTTGCCACCTCACCAGCTTGAACTGCACTTATGGGACTCGCCACGTCACCAAGTGTTACTGCAGTGCTGGTTTGACTACGACCGGGGTGTACTAGGCCGCTGGCGCTTGCCAGTTCACCAAAACGCTACCAAAAAAACTGTTAGCGATCGCAGGGATCAGGCCTGACTCTGCGAACGCTGCAGTTATGCGTTTAGTGTTTTGTAAGTGTCAGTGATCGATCGATACTGCACTTGGGTGGGCTGGGCCGGGCGGAGGGGCAAAACGCAGGTGCTAGCAGGTATCTGGGCTGATCCCGCTAACACTGCGTTTGTGGGAACCCTAAACTGCTGGGGACGCTAGTATAGATCTGATCGGATCAGATATTGATGCGATCAGATACTATACCACTAAGGGAGGTGTATGCTGCGTGCGCGGGTGTCAGCGGTACTGGCGCTAATCTGACGCTGCCTGGGGCTGGTGCTTGCCAGTTCACCAAAACGCTACCAAAAAAACTGTTAGCGATCGCAGGGATCAGGCATGACTCTGCGAACGCTGCAGTTATGCGTTTAGTGTTTTGTAAGTGACAGTGATCGATCGATACTGCACTTGGGTGGGCTGGGCTGGGCCGGGCGGAGGGGCAAAACGCAGGTGCTAGCAGGTATCTGGGCTGATCCCGCTAACACTGCGTTTTTGGGAACCCTAAACTGCTGGGGACGCTAGTATAGATCTGATCGGATCAGATATTGATGCGTTCAGATACTATACCACTAAGGGAGGTGTATGCTGCGTGCGTGGGTGTTAGCGGTACTGGCGCTAATCTGACGCTGCCTGGGGCTGGTGCTTGCCAGTTCACCAAAACGCTACCAAGAAAACTGTTAGCGATCGCAGGGATCAGGCCTGACTCTGCGAACGCTGCAGTTATGCGTTTAGTGCCTTGTAAGTGACAGTGATCGATCGATACTGCACTTGGGTGGGCTGGGCTGGGCCGGGCGGAGGGGCAAAACGCAGGTGCTAGCAGGTATCTGGGCTGATCCCGCTAACACTGCGTTTTTGGGAACCCTAAACTGCTGGGGACGCTAGTATAGATCTGATCGGATCAGATATTGATCCATACAGATACTATACCACTAAGGGAGGCGTATGCTGCGTGCGTGGGTGTTAGCGGTACTGGCGCTAATCTGACGCTGCCTGGGGCGACGCATATCACCGCCGGGCGATCGGGGGGCTAAACCTTTATTCGGTAATAAACGGCGGGTGCCCTGACACTATAAAAAATAAACGAACTAACCAGCGTCACCCGTAACAGTTATACGGTGATCAGTGGTGAAAGGGTTAACTAGGGGGCAATCAAGGGGTTAAAACATTTATTAGGTAGTATAGGGGGATCCCTGTCGCTATAAAACGCTGACGGCGAACCTAAATATTTACCTCACTAACTAGCGTCACCAGCGACACTAATACAGCGATCAGAAAAATGATCGCTTAGCAACACTGGTGACAGGGGGTGATCAAGGGGTTAAAACTTTATTAGGGGGGGTTAGGGGGGTACCCTAGACCTAAAGGGGGCCTAAGACTCACTGCCCTAACACACTAACTGACACAAACTGACACCAATACAGTAATCAGAAAAAAAAAAAAAAAAAAAAAAAAAAACCTGCTTGGTGTCAGTTTGTGACAGGGGGGGGGGGTGATCGGGGGGGGATCGGGGGGCGATCGGGGGGGGGATCGGGGTGAAATGTATGCCTGGCATGTTCTACTGTGTGTGTGTGTTTGTGTAACTCACAGTTCAGTCTTCTCTCCTCGGCCCGGAACGGAAAATACCGAGCCGAGGAGAGATGACATCATTTCCTCTGCCTCTGTTTACAATACAGAGGCAGGGAAATGATTCCATTGGCTGGGAGCGATCGCGAGGGGGGGGCCACGAATGGATGGCCTCCCCCTCACCACCGATCGCCGGGGGACATTTGCCGACCGTCGCAGGCACCGGGGGGGGGTCCGATCGGACCCCCCACCCGCGGGCAGGCAGGGACGTACAGGTAAGCCCTTTTGCCTGCCCGTGCCGCTTTGCCGACGTACATCGTCGTGCGGCGGTCGGCAAGTGGTTAAATTCTGATCACTTAAACACAAATGCCATTGATACTGTTTGTATGAGGATATGTCTTCATTTATGTATATCAGTTATCAGACTGGAAAATGTATCTCATTTCTGTCTTTGTTCTTTTTATTCTCTCTTTGAAATAAAAATGTTATATTTGAAAAAAAAGAAGAGTGGGTGATGTGTGACATAAGCTTCTAAATGTTGTGTATAAAATGCCAGGACAGTTGAAAAACCCCCCAAATGACCCCATTTTGGAAAGTAGACACCCCAAGCTATTTGCTGAGAGGCATGTCGACTCCATGGACTATTTTATATTGTGACACAAGTTGCGGGAAAAAGACACTTTTTTTTTTTTTTTTTGCACAAAGTTGTCACTAAATGATATATTGCTCAAACATGCCATGGGCATATGTGAAATGACACCCCAAAATACATTCTGTTACTTCTCCTGAGTACGGGGATACCACATGTGTGAGACTTTTTGTGAGCCTAGCCGAGTACGGGACCCTGAAAACCAAGCACCGCCTTTAGGGTTTATAAGGGTGTAAATTATTGATTTCACTCCTCACTGCCTATCACAGTTTTGGAGGCCATGGAATGCCCAGATGGCACAAAGCCCCCCCCCCCCAAATGACCCCATTTTGGAAGGTAGACACCCCAAGCTATTTGCTGAGAGGTATGGTGAGTAATTTGCAGACCAGTTAGTGACAACTTTTTGTATTATTATTCAATCACTTGGGACAAAAAGATTAAATATTCAATGGGCTGAACATGCCTCTCAGCAATTTCCTTGGGGTGTCTACTTTTCAAAATGGGGTCATTTGGGGGGGGTTTGTACTGCCCTGCCATTTTAGCACCTCAAGAAATGACATAGGCAGTCATAAACTAAAAGCTGTGTAAATTCCAGAAAATGTATCCTAGTTCGTAGACGCTATAACTTTTGCACAAACCAATAAATATACGCTTATTGACATTTTTTTTTACCAAAGACATGTGGCTGAATACGTTTTGGCCTAAATGTATGACTAAAATTGAGTTTATTGGATTTTTTTAATAACAAAAAGTAGAAAATATCATTTTTTTTCAAAATATTCGGTCTTTTTTCGTTTATAGCGCAAAAAATATAAACCGCAGAGGTGAAAAAATACCATCAAAAGAAAGCTCTATTTGTGGGGAAAAAAGGACGCAAATTTTGTTTGGGTACAGCATTGCATGACCGCGCAATTAGCAGTTAAAGCGACGCAGTGCCAAATTGTAAAAAGTGCTCTGGTCAGGAAGGAGGGTAAATCCTTCCGGGGCTGAAGTGGTTAAAATTCGCACTTTTGATTTCTCACATTTGAGTCCCATAGACTTTAACGGGGGTCGAAAGTTCACTTTCAGTCCGTTCGAATGTTCTGATGCGAACCGAACCGGGGGGTGTTCGGCTCATCCCTAACAGTGATCACTGTAGTAGTGGTGCCTACAACATTCCCAGTCTCCAGAGGGATTAGCCAGGTATGACACATACATACTTACATTGGTCCGAGCTGGACCAATGTAACTCTGGAAAAAAACTTCAGCTTTAACAAATGTATATGTTCCCTAAAACATAGCAACTTAAATTTTTGAGTTCAGTTCCACTTTAATTTAAGGAAAGAGTATACAACCTATTAGACTATGTCAGCGGTCAGCACACAGACAGACACATGTGCATTAGATTCTGTTCACACCTAAGTGACACCTATGCTGCTTTGAAAAATGATTTTTATGGTGTGTGGACACATAATCGGGAGGTCCCTTAGGAAATGGCTAGGCACCTGTTTTACCATGGGTATAGATGCATCAAGCAACACAGTCCAACAAAAGCTGCAACAGGTATGAATTGGTGTGATCGGGCCCTTAGAATTGTGACATGCATCTACCACATATATTTGAAGATGTATGCAATCGACTTCTGTTTTTATTACAAAGAGAAACAGATTAGAAGGAACCTCTTCTTTAACTAAGAAGGGGAGTGTCAGGCAGTTTGTTTTTGTATTGTATACTATTGTGAATTGTTGATTTACTAAGGGATTAGAATGTTCATTTGGCCCAGACAAGCTCTGGTTGCTTCACTCACGGATGTTTAAGGGAAATTGCTATTCTTTTTTTTTTTTAATCCCCTAGTAATTCATGTGAGCACAGCTCCACAGTACCAATTAAACTGTTAACCCCTGTATTAAATTAACTGCACTTATTTACCTAAATACTGTTAAGCCTAGTACTCACAGCTAGTTTGGCCCAGCGGGCTGAATGAAAAAAACAACTGACAGCTCAGGTTGGAGCCGCTGCACTAACAATCCAATGATAGTACAGCGATCTCCCCTGCTGTTCTGTTGTGTTCTGATAGGGGGATGGCCCCACTGCCAGAACACTCCAGTCAGTGCTCTCAGCCATTTTCGGCCATACCACTTCGACAGAAGCTGTCGGACCGGCTGCAGTACACAGGGGCCAAATGTCGTCCGGTTTCTATTGAATCGCCCGATGCCATCCAACATTCCAACCCCATGTACGGGGCTTTAGTATTAGCATAGCAGGGACAAGGGGTGGGCAGGAGGGACACGTGCCCTGGGCGCAATGGATCACCTTAGGGATGGGGGCGCCAGACGGCCGTTCCAATCAGATCTGCCTGTAAGAGAGGGGAAGGGTTAACTTCTAAAGAATTTTTTACACATTTATCTAATTTGAATCACTACAGGTATGAGGACATGCAGCACTAGTATCTAATGTCTCTGTATTTTGGTTATAGTTTCAGACACTGGTTTGGTATGGTTGATTCTTAAAGGGGCAGCAGCACTATTTTTGTAATATTCAAATTTTGAAACCACTTTTTTTTTTCTTCACAATTAATTTTTTTCTGCACACAGTTTTTTGTATACTTGTACACAGAGGTATATAGCTTTGTGGTGTGGTTGCAAGTGTGGCTTACACTGATAAGAACAGTTGCGAAGTACAAGTGTGACTTGAACTTATAGGAAAATGTTTTATCCTGGTCTTAAATATGTACAGTAAATCCAGATCCTGCAGCCTACCCTATTTCCCTGATCTAGAGAGTGTCTGAAAAGTGCTGCCATTTGGTGGACTGTTCACTGCATATGAGACGGCAGCAGTCTTCATTGGAATATTCTTATGGCAAGACAACATGCACAGCCCAGACGATCTTTAAGGTATGGTTTCTATGTTGGAAATGTGGCTGCCCGATGTGGAAGGAAAGTTAAGCACGTATATTCCCAGGTGATCAGATTGAGTTTGAGAACTGTGACATGAAGGTAATTTAAAAAAATGTAATAGAAATTTGTAAATTCTGTATATAATTGTATTCTATTTTATATGTATTGCACACTGCCCTCACTGTGCACACAGCACTAATAATGTTTTCAGTAAATGTTTACATTCTTTCAAGTCCTGATTAGAATAAGACTGCCTACGTAATGCCCCTTGTTACCATAAACGTACAATTGTAATATTAATGTGATACCTACGTAATCATGTGTATAAAAACCTTCAACTGCATCATAATAAAGCAGAACAGTTATTTGGAAAGATGCTGAGTGTATCTTTTGTGTCTGTTCTCTACTGCAGTAGTTATTATTCATTTGGAACCACTAATCAATATGAGGATAGAAGTTGCCTATCTATAAAATGTCCTGGTCACAGGTATAGTGGGTTTGCAGCATGTCAAGAACTGCATGTAAAGAACAGTGTATCAAAAGCAGAATGTGTCATTGTTTCCGGTGAGCATGATCCATATACTAAGTGTAATAAGCTTGGTTTTCAGCATTTTGGTCCCAATTTTTATTGGTTCGGTCCTGGCTGGTGAATTGTGCTCAAGGTGTTCTGGTACAGCGTTCCTAAATTCTGTGAGGATGCGGGGGGTTCCATGTTTGGTAGTATTCCCAGCTAGACTCCCAATGGGAAAGGTTCAATGCCCAGGTTCTCTAGCACCTGTGGGACATTGGCTGGGTTTGTGAAGCAAGTAATGTTTTTTCAAACCACAAGGTGAAGTTGATAGCTCCATACATATTTACCGTTAGCTAGCCATAGCATATCGAGGAGCGATTTAAATATGTCAACAACGCGTAGTGTATTTCCTGAGATATCGGGCAGGAGTTGTATGGCAACTCCATCAAAGTCTACTTATCCTTTTTGCAAGGCTTTGTGAATTATGGTTTCCTTCATTGTGTAATAATGTACCAGACGTACGATATCTCAGGGACTTGTGGGGGTCTGATGATTTGGGCCCAAGGGCCCTGTGGACTAGAAAATGATCTTTTCAGGTCAGGTCAGGCTTCCTCTAATAGTTGACTGAAGATCCCAATTACAGTGTCTTAGGTTAGCCAGGGCGGTCGCCTCTGGAAGATCTATTATGCAAACATTGTTTCATCAGCTCTGGTCTTCTCCAAATGGAGTTGAAGGCAGGATAGGCGTGGAAGCACAGTGGCTAGCTTTGTTTCCAGGGCCTGTACCCTCATTTCTGTAGTTGCACTGGTTTCCTCATTACTATCCACAGCTCGGTGGCAGATTATTTTATGGGGATTATGTGCTCCCTGAAAGTTTTTTTTATGTGGGCAGAAAGATCGTGTCAAAGTCTGCCTTAGCTGGGATATAGTGAAGTTCCTGCAACTCTGCAGGAAGGGTATCTGAGTGCACTTCCAGTTGGGGAGCGATAGGTTGCGAAGGCAATGGGTCGTCCAAGGGATCATGTTGTTCCAGGACTGATAGGCGCTGTATGTCTTGCTGTGAGCCATCATTTGGCCCGTAAAGGTCTGGAGATGGAATGCCCAGAGATCTGGTTGCACGTGCACGTGAAAATATGTTAGAAGTTTTTACTTCACCTTAATATGAATCAATAAAAAACTTTTTTTTAACTCTTTCACCATTGATCTGGTGACCTTTTATTTGTGAATGGTATCCTAGGTTTCCTAGTTGGAGGCACCCTGCTTTCATGACAGCAGTGTTACTAGAGTTTTATTGAGTTTTGTGTATTGAACTAACTTGTTGCAATCATAAGACCTTGTCCACATGGGCAAAAAAGGCCTGTACAGTAATAATAAGTTGTTTGTTTATGCTTGTGGAGCCACCTGGAGCTGCATGCAGGCAGCAGTTGAACGGACTCCAGGACACAGCCAATTTTTGGCAGGCATGCAGGGGTAGGTGCACGGCCTCGAACGCAGACAGTGTGTGTCCGGGGAACCTAACCCAGCTTGCCTTTCAAAATTGGCTATGCGCCTGTAAGCAGGTTGCCTACTGTGTATTTAGCTAGCACCCAGCTGCTCGGGTCAGGGTGAAAGGATTAATGTTATGCCGCCTTTCCCGGTGTGTTTGCGGTATTTTGCTGGGGTCCAGCCTCCCTCTTGTGTCCTATAAAAGGCAAGAGGTCCGGATCCTAAGAGGGGTCCCGGGCGAACACTTGGAGAAACGCATGGGGAACTTACACTAAAGACTTGCTGGTACCTGTGGTCTGCTCTGGAACGCGGATTTGCCTGAAGAACCCTGGAACATGGACTTATCTGTTAGAGCATTCCCAAGCATGGACTTTTCTCAAAGAGACTCTACCTGTGCAGGTAACCTGGGACAGCCATAGTTAGGTTTAGTTAGGAATGGAACAATATTGCATGTTATACATTTTTTGCCAAGTTTACAGTAAAAGTTCATTCAACTGCTCAAAACCTGGTCTTAAGTTATTTAAGGGGTGCATGTGAGGATTTGGTACAATCCTTGGGGGGGACTTGGGTCCTTAACCACAGTAAAGGGTATGTGTAACAGCACTACAGCAGAGGTTCATGAGTAATTACAAGGAGAAACAGCAACCAGTCATTGGCGTGGTACCTGGTTAGGAGACATGTTCTCCAGTAGCAATGAGGTTGGTTGGTATTCTGACTCACTCCCTAACTATGTGTCTAAGTCAGTCACCAGGAGTGGACTAGCATGAGAGAGATCTATGGCCTGGTCGCTTGGTACAAAAAGCGAAGAGTTAAGTGAGAGCATGTATGAGGTCTGTGCTATGTGGTCAGCTGGACCCTATTCTGTTACTGGGAGGTAACAGAGGTACGCTGACTTGTGGAGTGGGCAGCGACTCAGCCTGTCCCTTCAAATGCAACACATACCGTATGAGTGTGTAGGACATCAGAAGAAGAAGCTCAAGGAGGAACTCCATACCTTGGGTACTGCACACATGTGTCTCATCTCTGAATTGGGAGACCGCCTTAATGTTTGGTTGTTCACATGACTGTGGCTTTTTCCTGGTCCCTGGGCATTGGTTAGCACACCTTCGGCAAAGCATTACCCCACGTGCAAGGGTTAGAGATCCTGTTCAATGCCTGGCATAGCCCAAAGAACCCACCGAGAGGGAGTCTCTCATGTGACCTTTGCTTGGCGCCCAATGAGATAGGGAAAACCTGGAGGACAAACTGTCAAACACCCCTTTACACAACGGAGTCTATACAGCCGCTGGGTGTCTATTCATTAATACAGGCTGCCTGCACACAGCTCTAGGCTCATAAACACCTTTATTGTTGTACAGGCCTCTGTGCCTTTTTTAATGAGGCCTAAAACATTGTAAACAAAATCCAGCACATTATAAGCTCATGAGTGAGCAAGAGAGGGTGGCTACATTTATATGTACAGTGGACCATGGGGAGTGACCTCTGTATACTGCTCTACCTACTACTGACCTCCGCACACTGCAATACATCCCACTAACCTCTGTACACTGCTCTAAATCCTACTGACCTCTGTACACTGCAATACATCCTATTGAGCTCAGTACACCTCCCCACCTACTACAGACCTCTGTACACTGTCCTACATCTTACTGACCTCTGTACACTGCCCTACAAACTACCGACCTCTGCACACTGCAATACATCCTACTTACCTCTGTACATTGCTCTACCTACTACTGACTTCTGTACACTACTCTACTACTGATCTCTGTACACTACAATACATCCTACTGACCTCTGTACACTGCTCTACATACTACTGACCCCTGGACACTGCCCTACCTACTACTGACCCCTGGATGCTGCCCTACATACTACTGACCTCTGGACACCACCCTTCCTGCTACTAACCGCTGGACACTGACACTGCCCTACATACAACTGACTCCTGCACACTACCCTACCTACTACTGTCCTACTAACCTCTGTACACTGCAATATATCCTACTGATTTAAATACACCGCCTCACCTACTACAGATCTCTGTACACTGCCCTACATCTTACTGACTTCTGTACACTGCCCTATATACTACTGACCTCTGTACACTGCCCTACCTACTACTGCCCCCTGTACACTGCCCTACAAACTACATACCTCTGTACACTGCAATATATCCTACTTACCTCTATACATTGCTCTACCTACTAAGGACTTCTGTACACTACTCTATCTACTACTGATACCTAGACGCTGTTCTAGCATAAGGCATACAATGGCTCATTTGATGCTTGGTTTTTTGCTCTCAATGGTCTCGGAAATATTAGAACAGCACCACAAGTCTCCTGGAGGGTGGAATGGAAGCTTTGATCTCAGACCTGATCTTTTTTTTCTGAACCCTGGAGGTTGGAGAGCGAGGGCCTGTGCTAAAATTTTAATTGTAATTTTAGTTTGACATTAAACATTATACCAAAGAGTACACCATTGTGAAACCACATCTAAAGACATATGTATGCATGTCTTCCAAAAATAATAATTTTCCCCCAGAGGCACTTGGAAAATTTTCTTTATAGTAATTAAGCAATACAGCTTGGCCAAGGGCCCACTCACATGTACATTCACAGTGTTAGAGTTTTAGGCTGGCTGTAGTCATAGCCGGAAGAGTGCTGCAGAGGACTCCACGCACTTGACAACCACTATTCTGGATTGACAAGTTAACCATAATAGGAACTTATAATCGCTGAAGGACACAGAGGGGACCTCCAGCACCAGTATATTATCTGCATGGGGGGCATCAACAAATTAGTTTGGAGTGATTATATAAAGTCAATTAATACAAATAAAAACCAAGGTTCTTGTGCTTAGTTGTTTTAAGTGAGTACATAATTTTACTACATATACAGATGTATGTTTTCAAAGTGAAACTAAACAATATCCCTATTCTCTAAAGCAGCGGCGGTCCCCAACCTTTTTGGCACCAGGGGCTGGCTGCATGATAGAAAATGATGCCAAGGCTCAGGGGGCGATGCGGTTTTCGCGGGCAATTTGTCGAGGCAATGGCTGGTGTTGGCACTTCAATCATCACGGCACCATGGTTGATATGTGTCAGGATGATTAAAGCGTATTATTTCTATTGTTACATTGTAATATAAAAATTAAATAGTTCAACTATAATGCAGAATCAGTGGGAGCCACCTGTCACCAGATGTAGTTTGTCACTTGCCATGTTGCCTGCCACCAGATGCAGCTTGTCACATGTAACGTCACCTGCCTTCAGATGCAGCTTGTCACATGCCACATCACCTGCAACCAGATGCAGCTTGTCACTTGCCACATCACCTGCCACCAGATGCAGCTTGTCACTTGCCACTTCGCCTGTAACCAGATGCGGATTGTCACTTGCCACCTTGCCTGCAACCAGATGCGGATTGTCACTTGCCACATCACCTGCCACCAGATGCAGATTACCACTTCACCTGCCACCAGATGCAGCTTGTCACTTGCCTTGTCACCTGCCACCAGATGCAGCTGGTCACTTGTCACGTCACCTGCCACCAGATGCAGCTTGTCAGTTGTCACATCATCTGCCACCAGATGCGGATTGTTACTTGCCACGTCACCTGCCACCAGATGCAGCTTGTTACTTGCCACGTCACCTGCCACCAGATGCAGCTTGTCATTTGTCACGTCACCTACCACCAGATGTGGATTGTCACTTGCCACGTCACCTGCCACCAGATGTGGATTGTCACTATCCTGCAACAACAGAGACAGCAGAGAAAGAGGCTTCTCTTCCCAGCTTATCAGCACATGTGAGGGCGGGCAGTGAGAGATGATGTAATCCGCCCGCCTGCTTACCGAGCCCGTTTGCTCCCTCGCTTGCCAACCAGCCAGCTCATTCTCTCATTTGCCGGCCGGCCTGCCTGGCCGCCGCCCCGCTGATAGGAGGCTACGGCCCGGTCGCGGGACGCGACCTGGTGATTGGGGACCTCTGCTCTAAACACGATCCATATACATCCACTATTTAATGGCCCCATAATCTATTTTTTTCAAGAAATTGTTTCTTTGTTGTGTATATGCCTGCTTGTAATATCCTCTGTAAACTCCAGAACATTTCATTTTCAACCTCACTTCCCTTTGTTTGGAATGAGTGGTACATGCTAATTGTGGTCATGTACACTGCTCTATGCACACTACAGATCCCCTAGTCCATAGTCTATCTCATGAGTGAGCAAGAGCGGGTGGCTACATTTATTCATCCAGTGGGACCTTGGGGAGTGACCTCTGTATACTGCTCTACCTACTACTGACCTCTGTACACTGCAATACATCCTCCTAACCTCTGTACACTGCTCTACATCCTACTGACCTCTGTACACTGCAATACATCCTACTCTCAGTACACCTCCCCACCTACTACAGACCTATGTACACTGTACACTGTACCACTGTACCTCTGTACACTGTCCTACATCTTACTGACCTCTGTACACTGCCCTCAAAAAGATGCAGCTTGTCACTTGCCATGTCACCTGCCACTAGATGCCACCAGATTCACCTTGTCACGTAACCTACCACCAGATGCGGATTGTCACATCGCCTGGCACCAGATGCAGGTTGTCAATTGCGATGTCGCCTACCACCAGATGTAGCTTGTCACTTGCCATGTTGCCTGCCACCAGATACAGCTTGTCACATGTAACATCACCTACCTTCAGATGCAGCTTGTCCCATGCCACATCATCACCTGCAACCAGATGCAGCTTGTCACTTGCCATATCACCTGCCACCAGATGCAGATTGCCACGTCACCTGGCACCAGATGCAGGTTGTCACTTGCCACGTCACCTGCCACCAAATGCAGCTTGTCACTTGCCACGTCGCCTGCCACTAGATGTGGATTGCCACTTGCCACATTGCCTGCCACCAGATGCAGCTTGTCACGTAAGCTGCCACCAGATGCGGATTGTCACATGTCACGTCGCCTGGCACCAGATGCAGTTTGTCAACTGCGATGTCACCTGTCACTAGATGTAGTTTGTCACTTGCCATGTTGCCTGACACCAGATGCAGCTTGTCACATGTAATGTCACCTGCCTTCAGATGCAGCTTATCACATGCCACATCACCTGCAACCAGATGCAGCTTGTCATTTGCCACATCACCTGCCACCAGATGCAGCTTGTCACTTACCACTTCGCCTGTAACCAGATGCGGATTGTCACTTGCCACCTTGCCTGCCACCAGATGCGGATTGTCACTTGCCACATCACCTGCCACCAGATGCAGATTACCATGTCACCTGCCACGAGATGCAGCTTGTCACTTGCCTTGTCACCTGCCACCAGATGCAGCTGGTCACTTGTCACGTCACCTGCCACCAGATGCAGCTTGTCAGTTGTTACATCATCTGCCACCAGATGCGGATTGTTACTTGCCACGTCACCTGCCACCAGATGCAGCTTGTTACTTGCCACGTCACCTGCCACCAGATGCAGCTTGTCATTTGTCATGTCACCTACAACCAGATGCGGATTGTCACTTGCCACGTCACCTGCCACCATATGTGGATTGTCACTATCCTGCAACAACAGAGACAGCAGAGAAAGAGGCTTCTCACATGTGAGGGCGGGCAGTGAGAGATGATGTAATCTGCCCGCCTGCTTACCAAGCCCGTTTGCTCCCTCGCTTGCCCACCGGCCAGCTCTCTCTCTCATCTGCCGGCCAGCCTGCCTGGCCGCCGCCCCGCTGAAGGGAGGCTACAGCCCGGTCGTGGGACACGGCCTGGTGATTGGGGACCTCTGCTCTAAACATGATCCATATACATCCACTATTTAATGGCCCCATAATCTATTTTTTTCAAGAAATTGTTTTTTTGTTGTGTATATGCCTGCTTGTAATATCCTCTGTAAACTCCAGAACATTTCATTTTCAACCTCACTTCCCTTTGTTTAGAATGAGTGGTACATGCTAATTGTGGTCATGTACACTGCTCTATGCACACTACAGATCCCCTAGTCCATAGTCTATCTCATGAGTGAGCAAGAGAGGGTGGCTACATTTATTCATCCAGTGGGACCTTGGGGAGTGACCTCTGTATACTGCTCTACCTACTACTGACCTCTGTACACTGCAATACATCCTCCTAACCTCTGTACACTGCTCTACATCCTACTGACCTCTGTACACTGCAATACATCCTACTCTCAGTACACCTCCCCACCTACTACAGACCTATGTACACTGTACACTGTACCACTGTACCTCTGTACACTGTCCTACATCTTACTGACCTCTGTACACTGCCCTACAAACTACAGACCTTTGTACACAGACCTTTGTACACTGCCCTACAAACTACCTACCTCTGTACACTGCAATACATCCTACTTACCTCTGTACATTGCTCTACCTACTACTGACTTCTGTACACTACTCTACCTACTACTGATCTCTGTACACTACAATACATTCTACTGACCTCTGTACACTGCTCCACATACTATCGACCCCAGGACACTGCCCCACCTACTACTGATCCCTGGATGCTGCCCTACATACTACTGACCTCTGGACACCACCCTTCCTACTACTAACCGCTGGACACTGACACTGCACTATATACAACTAACCCCTGCACACTGCCCTACCTACTACTGACCTCTGTACACTGCAATACATGCTACTAACCTCTGTACATTGCTCTACATACTACTGACCTCTGTACACTGCAATACATCCTACTGATTTCTATACACCACCCCACCTACTATAGACCTCTGTACACTGCCCTACATCTTACTGGCTTCTGTTCACTGCCCTAAATACTACTGACCTCTGTACACTGCCCTACAAACTACCTACCTCTGTACACTGCAATACATTCTACTTACCTCTGTACTTTGATCTACCTACTACTGACTTCTGTACACTACTCTACCTACTACTAATACCTAGACGCTGCTCTACATACTACTGACCTCTGGACACCACCCTACCTACTACTAACTGCTGGACACTGACACTGCCCTACAAAATACAGACATCTGGACACTGCCCTACATACAACTGACCCCTGCACACTGCCCTACTTACTACTTACCTCTGTACACTGTCCTAGATATTACTTACCTCTGGACACTGCCCTACATACTACTTACACTGGCCATAATTCAAAGCAGTCAGCCAGGCCAAAATTAAGGCCAGACAGACCTGGATCTAGTCGAGCAAGTCATCCTGCAGTATCAAATATTCTTCCTTTGTAATGGACTCCTGTATCAAACTTGTAGAGGTGACTACTTATCCAAACACGAAAGAAATTGTGAATGAAAGTGAATGCCAAGCTTCTCCCTAAAGGTAACATTTAAGGTAGGCTAAGTTTATATTTTTTACAGTGATATTTGTTTTATTGTATTTTTTTAACCTTTCTTCATGTTGCCCTTACACTTTATTGGGGCCTTTCTAGGTAATTGCTTTAAAAAAAAGTGATCACATAATCTCTGTTCTCAGCTACATATGAGGCTTGGATAGGTGGAGGTGGAGAAGCAGCAGTACAATGATCTTTCCAGTGAATGGCTGTGCAGGGGGGCATGTCAGCACAAGTCTGATCATTGGAGGACAGGCAGGCTGTTCTCCAAGCACAGCCAGAAAACTGAAAATCCTAGGATGAATGTGCTCTCATGCCTAATGCAGTCAATCTGAAATAGGAAAGCTGGGGAACTAGCAGGATCACCAGGGATTTCACACAAAAGAAGAAATACAAAGAGAACAGGATACTTTTTTTTAACACAAGTACATGGTGCATCAGGCACATACAGTGCCTTGAAAAGGTATTCATACCCCTTGAAATGTTCCACATTTTGTCATGTTACAACCAAAAACGTAAATGTATTTTATTGGGATTTTATGTGATAGACCAACACAAAGTGGCACATAATTGTGAGGTGGAAGGAAAATGATAAATGGTTTTCAACATTTTTTACAAATAATTATGTGAAAAGTGTGGCGCGCATTTTTATTCAGCCCCCCTGAGTCAATACTTTGTAGAACCACAAGTAATGTGGCGCTTATTAATAACCAGTGAAAAATAATCAACTAAATGGTTGCTTCTCAAAGTGCATGTGCTAAGTGCAAAACAATATATCATTTACGTGCAAATAGCATCTTTAAGTGAAATAAACAAGTCCCATAGGCATGCACAAAAATCACACGAATAGTAAGTCCACGCTGTGTAATTACAGTCATCAATGGTAAATAAAATAAAAATATTTTTTGAGAAATATTACACTATGGCGCCCTCTTTTTTCCTGCATGTAAATGAGCTTTTTGCCCTGTGAGTGTGACTACGCTGAGGAGTTTTTGGGAATTGATCGACCAGTGTGGGGGTCTACAGAGAGGCTTATTGTCTTGCTACATGAGGTGAGAGGCTGGGGGAAATAGTGTGGCGCACATCGAATGGTGGAAACTATTTGGATATTGGCACTTGCACGTTACCATTGATGACTGTAATTACACAGCGTGAACTTACTATTCGTGTGATTTTTGTGCATGCCTATGGGACTTGTTTATTTCACTTCCTAAAGACATTGTTTGATGATTATCTGCACTCTATGATTGCTTTTTGCACGTTGATGTTGCACGTTTATTTTGCACATTTTATTTTTCAAGATTTTTGTAGCAATTATTATGTTATTCTTTATTATATAAATTGTTCAGGTTAATCCTTTGTTGCAATTATTCACATGAGATATGTGTCACAGATGCAATTATTTACAAGGATTTTTTGCATCATGAGATATCATGATAATCAATTTGATTTGATTATCATTAGAACTTTTGATTGCTATTTGCACCTAAATTATATATTGTTTTGCACTTAGCACATGCACTTTGAGAAGCATGTTGGCAGCTACTTTGATAGGGTGGCCTATCTCATTTCTTGAGACCCGAACAAGCCAGGAAAGTACAAATACCCCCCAAATGACCCCTTTTTGGGAAGTAGACATTCCAAGGTATTTAGTAAGAGGCATGTTGTGTATGGGCTTTTTAGGACAATAGGAGGAGCTGATCTGACCTTTTATCCATCCGTATTTGAGACTGTGGCTGGGTTATAAGCCAAAAGGCGCAATTGATCTCCTGACCAGAGATCAAGGGAGCTGGTAAGAGGCAGTTGTTTTAAAGGTGGAGGACTGTCCTATCTCTAACACTACTTTCCATGGTGAACTGAGTGTGATGTCACTACTGCTGGGGATGAAGATCTGTATCCCATGGTGATTTTCTGTCGGACAATTATTGACATTATTTTTTGATGGACTCATTAATTTGATGTGCATTTACCTTTTAACATTTAAGTTCATGTAGCGCGGTTTCTTATATAATTTTTATACACTTAATACCCTTGTGGTTTGCGCATTAGTATTTCCTTTTTGTAGAACCACCTTTCGCTGCAATTACAGCTGCAAGTCTTTTTGGGGATGTCTCTACCAGCTTTGCACATCTAGAGAGTGACGTTTTTGGCCATTCTTCTTTACAAAATAGCTGAAGCACTGATTGGATGGAGAGCATCTGTGAACAGCAATTTTCAAGTTTTGCCACAGATTCTCAATTGGATTTAGGTCTGGACTTTGACAGGGCCATTCTAACACATGAATATGCTTTGATCTAAACTATTCCATTGTAGCTCTGGCTGTATGTTTAGGGTCGTTGTCCTGCTGGCAGATGAACCTCCGCCCCAGTCTCAAGTCTTTTGCAGACTCTTATGCCGCGTACACACGAGCGGAATTTCGGGCATAAAGAGTCCGATGGGAGATTGTTATCGTATATTCCGACCGTGTGTATGTCCCATCGGACTTTTTCTGTCGAAAATTCAGACGGACTTAGATAGAGAACATGTTCTATATTTTTCCGATGGAACAAATTACTATCGGAAAAAACGCTCGTCTGTATGCTGTTCCAACGCACCAAAAACAACGTACATGCAAGTAAGAGATGGAAGCTATTGGCTACTGGCTATTGAACTTCTGTTTTCTAGTCCCGTCGTACGTGTTGTGCGTCACTGCATTCTGGACGGTCGGAATTTGGTGTGACCGTGTGTATGCAAGACAGCTTGAGCGGAATTCCGTTGGAACTCCGTCGTAAGAACCTTCAGAGTTTATTCCGATGGCAAAATCGGTCGTGTGTATAGGGCATAACAGGTTTTCTTCTAAGATTGCCCTGTATTTGGCTCCATCCATATTCTCATAAACTCTGACCAGCTTCCCTGTCCCTGCTGAAGAAAAGCATCCCCACAACATTATGCTGCCACCACCATGTTTCACAGTGGGGACGGTGTGTTCAGGGTGATATGCAGTGTTAGTTTTGCTTTTAGGCCAAAAAGTTCAATTTTTATCTCATCTGACCAGAGCACCATCTTCCACATGTTTGCTGTGTCCCCCACATGGCTTCTCGCAAACAGGACTTCTTATGGCTTTCTTTTAACAATAGCTTTATTCTTGCCACTCTTCCATAAAGGCCAGGTTTGTAGAGTGCACAACTAATAGTTGTCCTGTGGACAGATTCTTCCACCTAAGCAGTGGATCTCTGCAGCTCCTCCAGAGTTACCATGGGCCTCTTGGCTGCTTCGTCTGATGAATGCTTTCCTTGCCCGTCCTGTTAGTTTAGGTGGACGGCCATGTCTTGGTAGGTTTGCAGTTGTGCCATACTCTTTCCATTTTCGAATGATGGATTGAGCAGTGCTCTGTGAGATGTTCAAAGCTTGGGATATTTTTTATAACCTAACCCTGCTTTAAACTTCTCCACAACTTTATCCCTGACCTGTCTGGTGTGTTCCTTGGCCTTTATGATGCTGTTTGTTCACTAAGGTTCTCTAACAAACCTCTGAGGGCTTCACAGAACAGCTGTATTTATAATGAGATTAAATCACACACAGATGGACTCTATTTACTAATTAGGTGACTTCTGAAGGCAATTGGTTCAACTAGATTTAAGTTAGGGGTATCAGAATAAAGGGGCTAAATACAAATGCACGCCCCACTTTTCAGATATTTATTTGTAAAAAATCTTGAAAACCAATTATTATTTTCCCTTTACTTTACAATTATGTGCCACACTGTGTTGGTCTATCACAAAAAAATCACAATAAAATCCATTTACAGTTTTGGTTGTAACATGAATAATTGGAATGGAATATTTCAAGGGGTATGAATACTTTTCAAGGCCCTGTATCTGAAATATGAAATGTTGGGATAGCATATTCTTTAACAATATGTGTCTTATAGAACCATACACATTTTCAATGAACACCCCATTCCTAACTAAAGTACATTTTCTGTCTACAATGGCTTCCTGGATACACAGCAAAAAAAAGCTGTCCCTTGAAACTTTTTTGAAATAATGGCAACTCTGGAAAAAAGTTGTTATTGAGTTTATTGTTACTTTAAATTATCTTTTAAATTCAGCTTTAACGAAACATTGCAATCTTTCTCTACACAGGAGGCCAAATGCTATTTTATTTGCACTGAAATTAAAAATCTGCAGGCCTCAAACTGTTTTATAAAACTGTATGACAATGTTTCTCTGTGTTATTTATAGCTGCACCAGGTATATTATCAGAGATGTCATCAGGGAGTGGAGAATCTTCTTCCCCTGTGCCAATGGTATATTTGTTTTAAGTTCTGCATATTACACCCTGAATGTTGATCTGCATTGCTGCCACTTTCTCTTCTGGGTTCAATGAACCTTATGTAAGATGCCACTGGAGCACAAAAACATGAAACATACAGTGCTTATGACACACCTGAAAAGGATTGGTAAATGGTATTGTTTGCCTGGAAGTGGTATTGTAATAGAAATTAAATATGTATAAAATAAGGGTATGAGCCGCACATCTGAACAATCCCAACAATCAATAGTACAGTATGTGACAACCTCAGCCTGGACGCCAACCAGGCCATGCTCTCAATGCATTTCGATCCACCCCTTGGAGCTTAATCATCCCCATGATTAAGCCAGGACGAGCTCCCTCCCACACTAGCACTCACAGCAGTGGATATTAAGGATTTTCATCCCTCTTAAGAGCCTAAGCGGCTCACATATTGCATCTTTTGGGTCACAATGTAAAAAATAAGTTTAATGATCACGACCATGGATTATCAAGCTGCGGTAGAACTTTTAGATCCAGACAATCCTTTATTTCTTCGTTTTTTAAAGCGTGGGAAAGAATTAGAACTTAAGCACATCTAAATGGGGTTCCACTGTAAGGATTTTCCTTTATTACCTGTCCTACTGACAACATTTTTTGCAGAAAGGAAGTAAGGAGAACTATTCAACAGCAACACATACAATCGAAACAAATGCGTTTCTAAGTAGCTCCTATGACATCTCTCCCTCGCTTGCTGAATCAAGGTAGAATCTCATTCACCATCAACAGAAAGTCACCTCCCTGGTTCTGGTTCATCCAGTGAGGGAGCAATGTCATAGGGACAGGAGAATGCTTGCTTAGCAATCCTGGTGAGTTGTCATGACAGGTTCGCTAGTGTGATATGTCCATAATTCAGGGAATAATTTATCAAAACCTATGAAATATTTGCAGGATTGTAGAGGGCAATCTACTTGCTTGTGTAGGGCAGGGGCAGATCCGGGGGGGGGGCAACGGGGCAATTGCCCCCTCCGAGAAATTAGTGTGATGAACAGGCCAGTCAGGGCCCAGGGACAAGGGTGCTTGCGGGCCAGTCAGCGGGAGTTGGCACGTGAGTGAGCTCCTAGCGTGGGGGGTGCCGTGGCCCCGGGTGTGACATTTAGGGGGGCGCCAGTATGTTTTACCGGCTGTCGCCTCCTCCTAATTTTATCTTCCTGTGTCCCCGGGCTCCGGCCGCCATGTTCCGTGTCCGGCGCCCTGTGATTGGGCTTATGGGGGTCACGTGAGGCGTAGAGCTGGCCTGTCCGTGATTGTTCCTGAAGTCCCGCCTCTGCACATGACCCCCATACGCCCAATCACAGAGCGCTGCGCCGGACACTGAACATGGCAGCTACAGCGCGGGGGAGAGAAGC